>JALIGW010000001.1:4282145-4442145 GCA_023053685.1 Diadophis punctatus similis
TTCTTTTCCCTCCTTTCCTTTCCTTTCCTTTCCCTTCCTTTTCCCTTCTTTTCTCTCTTTCCTTTCCATTCTCCTTTTCCTTTTCTTCTTTTCCCTCTTTCCTTTCCTTTCCCTTTCCCTTTCCTTTTCCTTCTTTCCTTCCTTTCCTTTCCCTTTCCCTTTCCTTTACCTTCTTTTTCCCTTCCTTTCCTTTCCTTTCCTATCCCTTTCTATTCCTTCTTTTCTTTCCTTCCTTTCCCTTTCCCTTTCCTTTACCTTCTTTTCTTCCTTTCCTTCCTTTCCCTTTCCTTTCCTTTCCTTTTCCTTCCTTTCCTCTCTTCCTTCTTCCCTTTCCTTTTCCTTCTTTTCCCTTCCTTTCCTTTCCTTCCTTTCCTTTCCTTTTCCTTCTTTTCCCTTCCTTTCCTTTCCTTTCCCTTTCCTTTTCCATCTTTTCCTTCCTTTCCTTTCCCTTTCCTTTCCTTTCCTGCTTTTCCTTCCTTTCCTTTCCCTTTCCTTTCCTTTCCTTCTTTTCCCTTCCTTTCCTTTCCCTTCCTTTCCTTTTCCTTCTTTTCCTTTCTTTCCTTTCCCTTCCTTTTCCTTTTTCCCTTCCTTTCCTTTCCCTTCCTTTCCCTTTCCTTTTCCTTCTTTTCTCTTCCTTTCCTTTCCTTTCCTTTCCTTTTCCTTCTTATCCCTTCCTTTCCTTTCCTTTCCCTTTCCTTTCCCTTTATCCTTCTTTTTCCCTTCCTTTCCTTTCCTTTCCCTTTCCTTTCCTTCTTTTCCCCTTCCTTTCCTTTCCTTTCCCTATCCTTTCCTTTCCTTCTTTTCCTTCCTTTCCTTTCCCTTTCCTTTCCTTTTCCTTCTTTCCCTTCCTTTCCTTTCCCTTTCCCTTTCCTTTCTTTTCCTTCTTTTCCTTCCTATCCTTTCCTTTCCCTTCCTATTCCTTCTTTTCCTCCTTTCCTTTCTTTCCTTTCCCTTTCCTTTTCCTTCTTTTCTCTTCCTTTCCTTTCCCTTTCCTTTCCTTCTTTTTCCCTTCCTTTCCTTTCCTTTCCCTTTCCTTTCCTTTTCCTTCTTTTCCCTTCCTTTCCCATTCCTTTCCTTTCCTTTTCTCTTCTTTCCCTTCTTCCTTCTTTCCTTCCTTCCTTCTCTTCTCCCTTCTTCCTTCCTTTCCCTTCCCTTTCCTTCCTTTCCTTTCCCTTTCCCTTTCCTTTTCCTTCTTTTCTCCTTCCTTTCCTTTCCCTTTCCTTTCCTTTTCCTTCTTTTCTTCCTTTCCTTTCCTTCCTTTCCTTTCCTTTCCTTCTTTTCCCTTCCTTTCTTCCTTTCCCTTTCCTTTTCTCTTTCCTTCCTTCCTTTCTTTCCCTTTCCCTTTCCTTTTCTTCTTTTCTCTTCCTTTCTTTCCCTTTCCTTTTCCTTCTTTTCCTTCCTTTCCTTTCCTTTCCCTTTCCTTCTTTCCTTCATTTCCCTTCCTTCCTTTCCTTTCCCTTTCCTTTTCCTCTTTCCTTCCTTTCCTTTCCTTACCCTTTCCCTTTCCTTTTCTTCTTTTCCCTTCTTCCTTTCCCTTTCCTTTCCTTTTCCTTCTTTTCCCTTCCTTCCTATCCTTTCCCTTTCCCTTTCCTTTTCCTTCTTTTCCCTTCCTTTCCTTTCCTTTCCTTTCCTTCTTTCCTCTTTTCCTTCCTTTCTTCTTTCCTTCTTTCCTTCTATTCCTTCTTTTCCTTCCTTTCCTTTCCTTTCTTTTCCTTCTTTTCCCTTCCTTTCCTTTCCTTTCCTTTCCTTTCCTTCTTTTCCCTTCCTTTCCTTTCCTTTCCCTTTCCCTTTCCTTTTCCTTCTTTTCCCTTCTTCCTTCCTTTCCTTCCTTTCCTTCTTTTCCCTTCCTTTCCTTTCCTTTCCCTTTCCCTTTCCTTTCCTTCTTTTCCTCTTCCTTTCCTTTCCCTTCCTTTCCTTTTCCTTCTTTTCCCTTCCTTTCCTTTCCTTTCCCTTTCCTTTCTTTTCCTTCTTTTCTCTTCCTTTCCTTTCCCTTTCCTTTCCTTTTCCTTCTTTTCCTCCTTCCTTTCCTTTCCCTTTCCTTTCCTTTTCCTTCTTTTCCCTCTTCCTTTCCTTTCCCTTCTTTCCTTTTCCTTCTTTTCCTTCCTTTCCTTTCCTTTCCCTTTCCTTTTCCTTCTTTTCCCTTCCTTTCCTTCTTCCCTTTCCCTTTCCTTTTCCTTCTTTTCTCCTTTCCTTCCTTTCCTTTCTTTTCCTTCTTTTCCTTCTTTCCCTTTCCCTTTCCTTTCCCTTTTCCTTCTTTTCCCTTCCTTTCCTTCCCTTCCCTTTCCTTTTCCTTCTTTTCCCTTCCTTTCCTTTCCTTTCCCTTTCCTTTCCTTTCCTTCTTTCTCTTCCTTTCCTTTCCCTTTCCTTTTCCTTCTTTTCCCTTCCTTTCCTTTCCTTTCCCTTTCCCCTTTCTTTTCCTTCTTTTCCCTTCCTTTCCTTTCCTTTCCCTTTCCTTTTCCTTCTTTTCCCTTCCTTTCCTTTCCTTTCCTTTCCTTTCCTTTTCCTTCTTTTCCCTTCCTTTCCTTTCCCTTTCCTTTCCTTTTCCTTCTTTTCCCTTCTTTCCTTTCCTTTCCTCTTTCCTTTTCCTTCTTTCCCTTCTTTCCTTCCTTTCCCTTTCCTTTCCTTTTCCTTCTTTTCCCTTCCTTTCCTTTCCTTTCCTTTCCTTTCCTTCTTCTTCCTTCCTTTCCTTTCCCTTTCCCTTTCCTTTTCCTTCTTTTCCTCTTCCTTTCCTTTCCCTTTCCTTTCCTTTTCCTTCTTTTCCCTTCCTTTCCTTCCTTTCCCTTTCCTTTCCTTTTCCTTCTTTTCCCTTCCTTTCCTTTCCTTTCCTTTCCTTTTCCTTCTTTTCCCTTCCTTTCCTTTCCTTTCCCTTTCCTTTCCTTTTCCTTCTTTCCCTTCCTTTTCCTTTCCTTTCCCTTTCCTCTTTTCCCTTCCTTTCCTTTCCTTTCCCTTTCCTTTTCCTCTTTCCCTTCCTTCCTTTCCTTTCCCTTTCCTTTCCTCCTTCTTCTCTTCCTTTCCTTTCCTTTCCTTTCCTTTTCCTTCTTTTCCTTCTTCCTTTCCTTTCCTTTCCTTTTCCTTCTTTCCCTTTCCTTTCCTTTCCTCTTTCCTTTTCCTTCTTTCCTTCTCTTTCCTTTCCTTTCCTTTCCTTTCCTTTCCCTTTCCCTTTCTTCCTTCTTCCTTCTTTTCCCTTTCCTTTCCTTCTTTCCTTCTTTCCTTTCCTTTCCTTTCCTTTTCCTTCTTTTCCCTTCCTTTCTTTCCTTTCCCTTTCCTTTCCTTTTCTTCTTTCCTTCTTCCTTTCCCTTTCCTTTCCTCTTTCCTCTTCCTTCCTTTCCCTTTCCTTCCTTTCCTTCTTTTCCCTTCCTTTCCTCTTTCCTTCTTTCCCTTTCCTTTCCTTCTTTCCTTCTTTTCCTTGCTTTCCTTTCCTTTCCCTTTCCTTTTCCTTCTTTTCTCTTCCTTTCCTTTCCCTTTCCCTTTCCTTTTCCTTCTTTTCCCTTCCTTTCCTTTCCCTTCCTTTCTCTTCTTCTTTCCCTTTCCCTTTCCTCCCTTTCCTTTTCCTTCTTTTCCCTTCCTTTCCTGCCACGGTTGTTAAGTGAGTCGCAACAGTTATTAAGTAAGTCACATGGTTATTCAGCAAATCTGGCTTCCCCATTGGCTCTGCTTGTTAGAAGGTCACAAAAAGGGATCACGTGACCCTGGGAAATTGCAACCGTCATAATAATAGCAATAGCAATAGCACTTAGACTTATATACCGCTTCATAGTGCTTTACAGCCCTCTCTAAGCGGTTTACAGAGTTCAGCCTCTTGCCCCCAACAATCTGGGTCCTCATTTTACCCACCTCAGAAGGATGGAAGGCTGAGTCAACCTTGAGCCTAGTGAGATTTGAACTGCTGAACTGCTGAACTGCAGTGCTGCACTTTAACCACTGCTGCACCTCGGCTCTTAAATATGAGTCGGTTTGCCAAGTGTCTGAATTTTGATCACGTGACCAAGGGGGATGTTGCAAGGGTTGTAAGTGTGAAAATGGTCATAAATCACTTTTTTCAGTGCCATTGCAAGTTTGTACCGTCACTAAATGAATGGTTGTAAGTCGAGAACTTCGTGTAATGGCTAAAGAACGCTTAGCATACAGGTAGTCCTTGACTGGCAGCAGTTCATTTAGTGACCGTTCAAAGTTACAACGGCAGTGAAAAAAGTGACTTAGGACCGTTTTTCACACTTACGACTGTTGCAGCCTACCCGTGGCTACGTGATCAAAATTTGGAGGCTTGGCAACCGACTCATATTTATGACGGTCGCAGTGTCCTGGGGGTCACGTGATCCCCTTTTGCGACCTTCTAACAAGCAAAGTCAACGGGGAAGGCCAGATTCACTTAGTGACAGTATGACTTAAATACTGCAGTGATTCACTTAATAACGGTGGCAAGAAAGGTGTGTAAAATGGGGTAAGACTCATTTCACAACTGTCTCGCTTAGCAACGGAAATCCTTGGCTCAATTGTGGCCTTGGTAAAGCCACACTGGGAATACTGCATTCAGTTTTGGTCGCCACAATGTAAAAAGGATGTTGAGACTCTGGAAAGAGTGCAGAGAAGAGCAACAAAGATGATTAGGGGACTGGAGGCTAAAACATACCAAGAACGGTTGCAGGAACTGGGCATGGCTAGTTTAATGAAAAGAAGGCCTAGGGGAGACATGATAGCAGTGTTCCAATATCTCAGGGGTTGCCACAAAGAAGAGGGAGTCAAACTATTCTCCAAAGCACCTGAGGGCAGGACAAGAAGCAATGGGTGGAAACTAAACAAGGAGAGAAGCAACTTAGAACTAAGGAGAAATTTCCTGACGGTTAGAACAATTAATCCGTGGAACAGCTTGCCTCCAGAAGTTGTGAATGCTCCAACACTGGACGTTTTTAAGAAGATGTTGGATAACCATTTGTCTGAAGTGGTGTAGGGTTTCCTGCCTAGGCAGGGGGTTGGACTAGAAGACCTCCAAGGTCCCTTCCAACTCTGTTATTCTATTCTATTCTATTCTATTCTATTCTATTCTATTCTACTACCTGTATTCATTGTTTCATTGTCGTACGTGGGCGTGCAGTCGCCAATCCCCCGGAGTTAAATCCACTCTGAAGGCTTAAGCAAGGAAGCTTCTATTTTTTATTTTTTTTTGCAGCTTGCAAACAACTTGTAGATTAATTTGCCAAAACTGGCACACTTCATGATGTTGGTTTCCAACTCTGATCCAATCATCAAAGCGGCTGGAGAACGGCTGGAATTCGACACACACACAGCAGAACAAGTTGTAACCTATCGAAGGCAGCGGGTGTTCCTCGGAGTAAACATGTTCAGACTATAAATCTAAAGTGTTTTTTTTCCTTCTTCTTGTCATCTTCTGCTGTTTTTGCTTTTTCAAGTGCTGCCACAGTTCTCACACCTTGAAATGCCTTTATGCCCTCATGAGGACTAGAAACCTCCCCTCCGTTTTAAAATTTTGTTCCGGATAGTATCTCTGGTGACATATGTCAATGGTACATCATTTTATAAAAATTCCTCTTTACACTATACAGTGTGAATTTCAATTCTTTCAACTACATATTTTCCCACGGTTCCATCTGTATGTTATAACCAAAATTTGTATCCCACTTTATTATACATGTATTTATTTATTCACTCATTCCATTTGTTCAATTTCTATAGCTGGCCATCTCAGTCCATGACTTTTAGGCGGCTTACAGTTCTAAAATTAAAAACGATTAATACAATAAAAACATTTAAAACGATAAAAAAATATTCTTCTGTTTTCAATTTTAATAAAAGTTTATGGGTTTTAGCAATCTCACGCTTTAGCGTTGGTACACAATTCTAATTCAAACTCAGCCTTACAGAGTTTAAAACCCATCAATTCGTTTGGCTGGTTTAAAATTTTATAATAATTGCAAAACAGAGACAAATTGGCAACTAGATCCGTCTGTCATTAGTTCTTCTTTTGTTTCAATTTCATATTCCTCTTGACAAAATTCTAGCATCTCCTGATAAATTCAAAATTCTACCATCTCCCAATAATTCCAAGTTTTAGCATCTCACACTAAATGCAAAATACTTGCAGCTCCCAATAAATGCAGAATTCCAGCATCTCCAAATAAATATAAACTCCTGATAAACATTAAATTCTAGTATCTCACAGTAAATGCAGAATTGTAGCATCTCACACTAAAATTTTAGCATCTTCTGATAAATTCAAAATTCTAGCATCTCCCAATAATTCAAAATTATAGCATCTGACACTTAAGTGCAAAATTCTTGTATCTCCCAATGAATGCAGAATTCCAGCATCTCCAAATAATATTTAAACTCCTGATAAACATTAAATTCTAGCATCTCACAGTAAATGCAGAATTGAAGCATCTCGCACTAAATGCAAAATCCCAGCATCTCCCGATAAATGCAAAATCCCAGCATCTCCCGATAAATGAAAAATTCTAGCATTTCACAACACAGTAAGTTCTTTTTTTTAAATTTCGAAACAAAATGCGGCTTGCTCAGAATTCCAAAGTATTGCAAGCTCTGGGCCATTTCTGTTTATTTTTTTTCAATTCCGAAACCGGATTTTTCCCCCTCTAATTTCTTTGGATCCAAGCGCGTCCCCCTCCGTTTTGACAAGGATACGGCAGAAATATCTGGCGAAAACTTAATAACGGGATTAGCTACAGAATCCTTTTCTGATCAGGAGCCGCCTTTGAAAAGTCAGCTGTGCGGTTTTCCCTTTCTTTTGTAAGAAACTAAAATTAAACGGAGAGATTGTCTTCTCCAAGGGGGGCGGGCCTTAAGGGACAAAGGGATTTTCTGGGTATTAATTTTTTTCAGCATTTTTGGCACTTGGTCCCCTGTTTATGTTTGAAGAAGCTTCTGCCGAAAGAGCTGGAAAAGATTGAATTAGTTTTTTAAATATTCACCACCTACTTGAGGAATACAGAGTGTGTTGCAGGTTGTGTGCTTCTGTGTGAAGACAAAATGATTTGGAGAGGTGTGTTCTGTGAAGATACAGATTTAATTTAATTTAATTTTAATTTATTGTATTTCTATGCCGCCCAACTCCCAAAGGACTCTGGGCGGTTTACAACAGGATATAGAAAATACATTTAAAAACATCATAAAAGATTTTAAAAAACAGTTAAAATTTGTTAAGCAGTTATTGTGCTGTTAAGCACATACACAGCGAAATGTGTTGTAGGAATGGTGTTGCAGTTTGATATGAATGCTATTCAGTCAATAAACAGAATATCTTTAATATGTACAAAATAGTTTTTACTTGAATAGTAGCAAAGTTAAATAGGAAGTCCAAGTCATACAGTTATTCAGTCAATGCGAAGTTTCTTCTTCTTGCCTATCTTTGTTTTAACTCACAAATATTACAGCTATCACTTAATTCTATACTATCACAGATCGTTACTTCTTCTCTTCACAGCAATTCCACACAGTCATAAAGTAATCTACTCATCAGTAAAGCAGCAGAGAGTCTTCAATCCGGAACACACCGTCAAACACCACTCACCACACTAAACCACACTGAGCATGCTCTCTTGCTTGCTTATATAGTAATCATCCACAATGCATTTAAAGCAATATACACATAACAATGATTTGTGGCTTAATAATATATTAACACACCAATCGTTTGAACATGGTTCTAACAAAAATCACATACATACATATCATTCAAGGCCGGACCTCGCAAATTGGGAGATCAACGGCCCCAAGCCGACTATAATGGAGCCTGGAATTTCTACCGTATGCGGTGATGGTTGAAAGTTGGGAAATTACAAAGGACCAACCTAGTTTTACAATTTTTTTTTGCAACGGTCATTAAGTGAACGCTGAGATCAATCAGCAAAGGCTTGCAGGTGGGTTCAAGTTACAAGAAGTCCTCGACTTACAGCAGTTCATTTAGTGACCATTTGAAGATATAACAGCCCTGAAAATTGACTTATGCTCAGTTTTCATGCTTATAACAGTTGTAGCACTCCCCTGGTCATGTGATCAAAATTTGGACGCGTCGCAACTGGTTCCTATTTATGACGGTTACAGTCAGGGGTGAAATCCTCTGAAGTCTGCTACCGGTTCGCTTTGAGCGCACATGCACGCCGCAGGCACTACTGTGCAGCGCTGAAAAAGGAGCATTTTTGTGCCACCCAATTTAGATTAGCTAGAAAGCAGGAAATCCTGCTTTCAGCTAATCTAGATCGCGCGGCAAAGCTTATCGTCGCACAGCTGATCGTCGGATATATCAGTTCTCCCGAATTGGTAGCATTTTTTACTACCGGTTCGGCCGAACCGGTCAGAACTGGTAACATTTCACCTCCGGTTACAGCAGTGGTTCCCAACCTTTTTGTGATCGAGTACCACTTGGAGGTCCCGTACAGTCGCCGCGTACCACCTGGTTCCAGAGAAACTAAATTAGATCAGATATCACTTTATTTCCATAATTGTACCATTCCTTTTTTGGCCCCGCGCATCCAGCAACTGGATTCTCGGGCTGCTGGGACCAGGTGGGTGGTGTGTGGCAAAAGTTGCAAATCGTTGCCAGGTTATCTTGTGTTAGGCAGTAAACATTTTTGTGAAGTAAAAAATAACTAACTAAAAATCGTTCATGACCCTGAAAGTGTTCACGTACCACCTGGAAGGCCCTCGCGTACCACTAGTGGTACACGTACCACAGGTTGGGAACCACTGGATTACAGTGTCCCGGGATCACGTGATCCCCTTTTTGCGAACTTCTGACAAGCAAAGTCAATGGGGAAGCCAGATTCATTTAATAACTGGGTTACTAGAGCCATGGTGGCGTAGTAATTAGAATGCAGTATTGCAGGCTGACTCTGCTCACTGCCAGGAGTTCGATCCTGACCGGCTCAAGGTTGAATCAGCCTTCCATCCTTCCGAGGTCAATAAAATGAAGACCCAGATTGTTGGGGGCAACAGGCTGACTCTGTAAAACTGCTTAGAGAGGGCTGTAAAGCACAAGTGAAGCTGTATATAAGTCTAAGTGCTATTGCGAAGGAAGGAAGGACGGAAGGGAAGGAAGGAAGGAAGGAAAGAAGGAAGGAAGGAAAGAAGGAATCCGTGGTGGCACAATGGTTATAATCCAGTATTGCAGGCTAAACTCTGCCCACAGCCAGGAAGTTCAATCCTGACCGGCTCAAGGGCGACTCAGCCTTCCATCCTTCCGAGGTCGGTAAAATGAGATTGTTGGGGGCCATTTGCTGACTCTGTAAACTACTTAGAGAGGGCTGTAAAAGCACTGTGAAGTGGTATATAAGTCTTAAGTGCTATTGCTACTAACTGAACAACTGCATTGATTCACTTAACAACTGTGGCAAGTAAGGTCCGTAAAATGGAACAAAACTCACTTAACAACGGTCTTGCTCGATTGGGGGCTCAATTGTGATCGTAATTCGAGGACTATCTGTATATCTTAGTGTGTTTTTCTTCCTTCCTTTTTAAGGCTCCTGTCTGCTGTTTGGATAAATCTTAGTGGATATTTCTGAAACTTGGTGGATTAATTAAAGCCGAGATTCCAGATCGTTTCTTGCATTCTTGCAAGGTTGTCTTAACAACCTTCATAATATCCTTTTGTGTCCTTCCCAGGCCAAAGGTTGGACATGGGTTGCAGTAGATCCAGGCCAAAATTCTGGGTGATTTAGGCTGCCACCCAGATCTCAGGTGGCGCTACTGGATGTGCAACAGGAAACTAATTATGTCCAGGATGGCTGGACCTCATCTCCGTATCCAATCATCTGACCCTGATTCCCGTGGTTTTTACCATGGTGCTAATCCCCTTTTTCTCTCCTTCTGATGGAATTTGGGGCGGTCCCCAGGCCTCGGTTTGCAACCCCCCCCCCCAAATCCGTTCTTCCCTTCTGGGGTCAAGCCAGCAAGCATCTTTCTCTCTGTTTTGTCTGCCGCATTCCACTTTAATTGGCTAATGCTTCTCTGTTTGCTTTGGATTTGTTATGACAAATAAGATGGATTTTTCCTGGCCGTTGTCAGCTGCCGGATGCTCTCCAAACAAATCAAGGGATAGGAGCCAAGACTGCATCGCCAAATGTGATTAGGCGTGCAAAAAATGGGCGAGATCGGGCGCACGCTCGGCGGAGGGTAGGTTTTCTTGTTTTGGGGGATGTTTGCAATCGGCTATTTATCCGTCGCTCTCAAAGTTTTGGAAGAGTTTATAGTTCTGCCTGGAGAAATTGTTTCTCTTCTTCCCTTCTTGCCGTGTGAGATGCACCGACAACTAAAATTGTCCTCCTGGGCTTTTATGTCTTCTTTGAATTTTGGCGTTGCCGAAAGCTTTAAAAGGAGCCACGTCTTGGCCCAGAAAGCAGGGAGTTGGCAGCCTTTCTGCGGCAGGCTGTTTTCCTCAATTAAGCATTATTTCAAGGGAAATTAGAATCTCTGAGGCCATGTGGATTTTCTTTTATCGAAGCACAGGAACCCCTTCGGGGCAGCTTGGCAGCTTGGCGGTGGGTGGACTTCCACTGCCAGAATTCCCCACTAAGCATGCTTTAAGATGGTTGGACTTCAACTCCCAGAATTCCCCAGCCAGCACGTTTTAAGAGGGGTGGATTTCCACTCCCAGAATTCCTCAGCCAGCAATGCTTTAAAATGGGTGGACTTCAACTCCCAGAATTCCCCAGCCAGCATCTTTTAAGAGGGGTAGACTTCAACTCCCAGAATTCCCCAGCCTGCATGCTTTAAGACAGGTGGACTTCAACTCCCAGAATTCCCCAGCCTGCATGCTTTAAGATAGGTGGACTTCAACTGCCAGAATTCCCCTGCCAGCATGATTTAAAATGGGTAAACTTCATTTCCCAGAATTCCCCAGCCAGCTTGCATCTTAAAGCATGCTGTCTGGGGAATTCTGGGAAAGTTTTTGCTTTTTTTATTTAATAGTATGAACAACATTCTATGTTTCGCTTTTGACGGCTGTTAAGGTGGCAGACCAATAGCTTAAATTAAACAGGTACATTTTTTTAAAGTCCATTACAATCAAACATAGATTGAGAATTGCTAACACTACCAGGTTAAGCCTATTTTAGTCCATTCTCCTTAAAAAAAAACTTTTAAGTCTCGGATGAGGACCATGATCATAAACCTATTAGAGCAGGAAGGTCAAAAGTCAAATAATCTAAGGGCGTGCAACGGTTTCGCCCTCTCCCTGTTGTGTTCCAGCCTGCTGGGCTATTGAAAGGAGTTTGTGTGATGGATCATCTTTGGCCTTGTGTTCTTTTTTTTTAATCTGGTTTGCAGAATCAATGGGGAAGCAAGATTCACTTAACAACCGTCTGATTCACTTAACAACTGTGGCAAGAAAGGTTGCAAAAACTCAAACTTGACAAGCGTTTCGCTTAGCCACAGAAATTTTTTTTGGTTCGATTGTGGTTGTTAAGTCTTGTAATAACTTTCTCCTGAGTCACCCTCTCTCGGTCATTCATCCCCTCCGCTTGTGTGGTGTTGTGTTCCTCTTCTCCTTTGCTAGCAAAATTGTCTTTTCATTTCCCGAGACGGCCCTCGTGTCGGATCTCATGCCACATCGGTCAGCTGTTACCCGAGGACAAAGTCCTTTGCTGTCCGCCTGCCATAAAAGCTGACAGCAACCCAAACCACCCACCAGAGGCTCTTCTGGACAGTGCAGGCCAAACAAACAGAAGGATTTGGCCGGTTTGAAGTGGACACTCAGCAAGAGAGAGTTTGCAAATGCATTTTCTTGAGCCAGCTGCAAAGCTTGCGGGCTCTTTAAATTCTTCTTCCGTCTTCGGGGGTCGGAGGCTTGCCAGCGAGCGAGCGAGCGTCCGTCCTCGGTTGAATGGCTGCAGCCAAAGGGTTTTTGAATAGCACTTAGCACTTAGACTTATATACCGCTTCATCGTGCTTTACAGCCCTCTCTAAGCGGTTTACAGAGTTCAGCATATTGCCCCCAACAATCTGGGTCCTCATTTTACCGACCTCAGAAGGATGGAAGGCTGAGTCAACCTTGAGCCTGGTGAGATTTGAACAGCTGAACTGCAGTGCTGCACTTTAACCACTGCGGCACCTCGGCCAGCAGGGCTGTTAAACGGTGGCAGGAGAAACGGACTTTCGTCCAACGTGGTAGCGCCATCGGGGTTCTGATTACGGGAGGCAGATCTGCGCTTTGCGGGTTTTAACGACGGAAGAGAATATGTGGAGCTCGGGGTTGAATTGTGGGGTGCTAGGTGCTCTCCGAACTGGGTGGTTTTCTTGCAGGCGTTTCGTTACCCAACTAGGTTACATCATCAGTGTTATGTAGCGGGGGTTGAGGAGGAAGAGGAAGACTATGGGATCCCTGGTGCTCTCTGAGCTTGGCGGTTTTCTTGCAGACGTTTCATGACCCAACTAGGTAACATCATCAGTGTGAGAAGGGAATGGGGTTTGCAAGGAGGGGGTGGAGGGGGGGTGGAGGAGGAGAAGGCGTCCCAATGACTGTGGGATCCTTGGTACTCTGTGCTTGGTGAGTTTTCTTGCAGACGTTTCATGACCCAACTAGGTAACATCATCAGTGCTAGAAGGGAGTGGGAATTGCAGAGTGGAAGAGGAGGAGGGGAGGATGACTGTGGGGTCCTTTGTGTTCTCAGAGTTTGGTGGTTTTCTTGCAGACATTTCATTACCCAGCTAGGTAGCATTATCAGTGCTTATTTCTTGGTCTGATATGAATCCTCGGGTTAATCTCTGCTTATCTGAGTATTGATTCAACAATCAAGCCATGAACAATATACCAATCTAGGAACTACCAAGGATCCTCCCTCTAACACTGACAGAGCAACCCACTACCGTAGTATATAAACAGAGAGTAAACCTAGTTCCCTGTTAGCACTGATGATGTTGCCTAGTTTGGTCATGAAACATCTGCAAGAAAACCATCAAGCTCAGAAAGCACCAAGGACCACACAGTCCTTCCCCCTCCTCTTCCTCCTCCCTCTTCTTCCTCCTCTTTCTCCTCCTCCTCTTCCTCTTTCCTCCTTTTCCTCCCCATAAACCCCTCTCCCTTCTAGCACTGATGATGTTATCTAGTTAGGTCATGAAATGTCTGCAAGAAAACAACCAAATTCAGAGAGCACCAACGACCACACAGTTGTCCACCTTTTCTTCTCTCCTCCTCCTCTTTCCCCTCCTCCTCCTCCTCTTCCTCTTCCCCACCTCCTCCCCCTCCCCACAAACCCCATTCCCTTCTAGCACTGATGACGTTGCCTAGTTGGATAACAAAATGTCTGTAAGAAAGCCACCAAGCTCAGAGAGCACCAAGTTCGCATGATTCAAAAAGGATGAGGGTTTTTAAACGTAGTTAGGGCCGCCATCTTGCCTTCTTCTTCTTCTTCTTCTTCTTCTTCTTCTTCTTCTTCTTCTTCTTCTTCTTCTTCTTCTTCTTCTTCTTCTTCTTCTTCTTCTTCTTCTTCTTCTTCTCCTCCTCCTCCTCCTCCTCCTCCTCCTCCTCCTCCTCCTCCTCCTCCTCCTCCTCCTCCTCCTCCTCCTCCTCCTCCTCCTCCTTCTTACCACTCTTAGTTCATCTTTGGTTGCATGGCCGGTGGGACAGCACCGTCTTAAACGTAAAAGAGGACCAGGATCTAAACTACCAAAAAGTTAACTCCGCTCAGATTCAACTGAAAGAAAAAGGGATGGAATGACTGAAAACCGCAGTTAACAGGACTGTCTTTCATCATCTTGTTTTATCGCATTAAGAATTTCAGTTGGCAGGAACTTCGTAAGGGGCTCTGCGGCCAGGCCTTTGAAACTGGGTGTTTTTTTGTTTTTGTTTTTGGCAAATCTCTGGTATAAATGATTAAATGTGGGGCAAATTCAGGGGTGGGTTCCAAATTGCCTCGCTGCCGCTTCGCTTCCTCCCGTGCCACGTGGGCAGTGCAAAAAAACCCAAAAAAATTCAAAAACAAAATGGCGACACATGCGCAGTGCCGGAAATTCGGCTTCTGCGCATGCGCAGAAGAAGAAAAAAATTCAAAAAAAATTCAAAAATTCAAAAAAGAAGGTGGCGGTGCCCGCGGACCAGCACCGACTGATCAGGTTCGGTGACGACATCGTGACATCACCAGCGGGTCACTACCGGTTCGGGCGAACCGGTCCGAACCGGGAGGAACCCACCTCTGGGCAAATTAAAATAGCAGAGCCTTGCCAGTCTGGTATATTCTTTCCCAAACTCCTGGGAAGAAAGGCTGCGTGTAAAAAGAGGGAGAGAAAGTGGGCAAAGGTTTAAAATAGAATTTATTTTAACTTATGACCACCGTTGGAAGCGGAATTTCTGTCTCTAAGCGAAGCTGTTGTTAAATGAGTCATATCCAATTTTACAGCCTTTTCCCTGTGGTCGTTAAGCCAGTCTGACTTTCCCCCATTGAGTTTGCTTATTAGAAGCACCCTGAGACGGTCACAAAATAAGAATCACATAAACCCATGAGGATAAACTTGAGGGAGACATTTAAATCCAATGACCTAATTGGATTTTTATTGTTGAGATGTGTGTGTGTGTGTGTGTGTGTGTGTGTGTGTGTGTGTGTGTAACATTTTTTGCTGATAAATGAAAATAAAGGAAGACTATTATAGATCTATTTCGAGCTATTTTGCTCTCGTCAGATAGCCATACCCTTAGTGGGAATATGAACCTGGGCAGTCTGCTTGTAAGGCAGTAGTTTTTTTTTTAAACCTCTAGGCCACAAGGTTCTCTTCCCTATCAGCTCTTCACCAGGAAAGGGTTATATATGTTTATTCTGTCGAGTCATCCTGGTGTATGGAAGGAAACATCACAGCTTCCTTTTGCCTTAGATAGGTAGATAGAGAGATAGAGAGATAGAGATAGATGATATAGATATAGATATAGATATAGATATAGATATAGATGTATAAATTGAATTATATATATATATATATATAATTTGTGTTTTGGGTTCTGGATTTAAAATGAAGGTTTTTTTTCTCACTTTATATATAATATTTGAGTAATTTTTAAAGTTTGAAAAATATCAAAAACTAGAAAAGGTGTTTTCTCCCTTTAGGGTGACAAAATTTGAAATAATATAGGGAATTCTTTTGTTCTACGTACAACGACAATTGAGCCCAACATTTATGTTGCTAAGTGAGAAGTTCGTTAAGTGAGTTTTGTCCCATTTTACGACATTTCTTGCCACACTTGTTAAGTGAGTCGCTGCAGTTGTTAAGTTAGCTAATAGGCTGTCAAAGAAGCATGATTTCACTTTTATGGTTTGTATTAGTCGGTGTTATGTTTGTAGTTGACTGCGTATATTATTTGCTTACTGTAGTGTTTTCTACAGTTTTTGTATTTGTTTTTTTTCTGTTGTGTTTATTTTTGTTGTTGTGTGTATTTAATTGTTATGTTTTTAAAGGAAAACTCAATAAATATTATTCTTAAAAAAAAAATAAGTTAGCAACTTGGTTGTTAAGTGAATCTGGCTTCCCCATTGACTGCTTGTCGGAAGGTTGCAACAGAGGATCACATGACCCCGGGACACTGCAACCGTCGTAAATTCGAGTTAGTTGCCAAGTGTCCTAATTTTGATCACGTATGGGGATGCTACAACGGTCGTAAGTGTGAAAAAGGGGCATCAGTCACTTTTTTTCAGGGCCGTTGTAACTTTGAACGGTCGCTAAACGAACTGTTTGTCGAAGATTGTAGTTTTTTTATTCGCTTAAGAAATCGGCAATGAATAAACGATTTAAGAGGAACAAATTTTGTGTTCGTGCCCAGCATGCCCTCGAAGCAACCTTCCTCCCTCCCTTAATAAAAATAAGATGAGGAATGCATGTTTTTTTCCCTTTCTCGCTTCCCATTTTTGTAACTATCATTGTACATTCATTTAATCCATTTATTGCAAAAGAATCCGGTGGCTGAATAAACCGGAGAGAGGTTTTATTTCAATTTTGTTTGTGTGTGGTGTTTTAAGCTGCATGAATTTAAGGCTTTGGCAATTGGTGGCTTTCTGGGTTTATTGGATCTCAACTCCCATCGTGCACAGTCAGGGGGGCCTTGGGGGTTTTTGTAATCCCACAGATTTGGAAGGGAAACCACCAATTGACCAACCTGCTTGCCGAGAAGTAATTCTTAGAGCGATGCGAAGCTGCTTACTGTCTGAATTGTGAACTAAAATCAGATTATAATCAAGCATTATGTAGGTAGTCCTCGATTTACGACCAGAATTTTGGTTGTTAAGTGAGTTGCGCCTGATTTTACGACCATTTTTGCCACGGTGGTTAAGTGAATCACTCCAGTTGTTAAGTGAATCAATCAAGCATTATTATATAGATAGGCCTCGACTCACGACTAGAATTTTCGTTGCTAAGCAAGGCGGTTGTTAAGGGAGTTTTGCCTCCATTTAACAATCATTTTTGCCATATAATTAAATGAATCGCTGCGGTTGTTAAATGAATCCATCAAGCATTACTTAGATAGTCCTCAATGTATGACCAGAATTTCTGTTATTAAACATGGCGGTTATTCAGTGAGCTGTGCCTGATTTTACGACTCTTTTTGCCGAGGTTGTTAGGTAAATCTTTGCAGTTGTTAAATGAATCGCCTGGTCGTTAAGCGAATCTGGCTTCCCCCCCATTTGCTCGTCGGAAACCAGCTGGGAAGGTCACAAATAGAGATCAAGTGATCTCAGCTTGCCGCAACCGTTGTAAATATTACCAAGTGCCCAAATTTCGATCATGTGACTGTGAGGGGGAGGTTGCTGCAATGGTTGTATGTACGAGGACCGGTCGTAAGTCACTTTTTCAGCATTGTTGTAACTTTCAAACGGTCTCTAAATGAATGGTCGTCAATAGAGGACGGCCTGCATAAAGATAATTTCTTGCTTCTTTTTCTGTTAATTGCATTTCTGGTTCCATCGTGTGTTTTTATTCTCTTTTCTTTCTTTTGTTTTTTTTTCTGCCCTTCCAGTTGAAACTGTGGAACAAATTCCGGGTTTCCAACATCCCCTCGCTGATATTTATAGATGCCAACACTGGGAAAGTGGTTTGTCGGAACGGCCTCTTGGTGATCCGAGATGACCCAGAAGGTAAGAGCATGTTACTTGTTGGGCCAACATTCTTCCCCTCCATCTAGGTACAGAGGTGGGGAACGATGGCCCCTTTATGACTTGTGGACTTCAACTCCCAGAATTCCTGAGACAGGATGGAGAACAATGGCCCTTTTATGACTTGTGGACTTCGACTCCCAGAATTCTTGAGACAGGATGGAGAACAATGGCCCCTTTATGACTTGTGGACTTCAACTCCCTGAATTCCTGAGACAGGAAGGGGGTAGCCTCTTTATGACTTGTGGACTTCAACTCCCAGAATTCCTGAGACAGGATGGAGAACAATGGCCCCTTTATGACTTGTGGACTTCAACTCCCAGAATTCCTGAGACAGGATGGAGAACAATGGCCCCTTTATGACTTGTGGACTTCAACTCCCAGAATTCCTGAGACAGGAAGGGGGTAGCCTCTTTATGATTTGTGGATTTCAACTCCCAGAATTCCTGAGACAGGATGGAGAACAATGGCCCTTTTATGACTTGTGGACTTCAACTCCCAGAATTCCTGAGACAGGATGGAGAACAATGGCCCCTTTATGACTTGTGGACTTCAACTCCCAGAATTCCTGAGACAGGATGGAGAACAATGGCCCTTTTATGACTTGTGGACTTCAACTCCCAGAATTCCTGAGACAGGATGGAGAACAATGGCCCCTTTATGACTTGTGGACTTCAGCTCCCAGAATTCCTGAGACAGGATGGAGAACAATGGCCCTTTTATGACTTGTGGACTTCAACTCCCAGAATTCCTGAGACAGGATGGAGAACAATGGCCCCTTTATGACTTGTGGACTTCGACTCCCAGAATTCCTGAGACAGGACAGGGATGGCCTCTTTATGACTTGTGGACTTCAACTCCCAGAATTACTGTGCTAGCATGGTGAACGATGCCAGCCTATGGCTGGCTCAGGAATTCTGGGAGTTGAAGTCCACAAGCCATAAAAGGGCCATTGTTCTACACCCCTGCTCTAAGGATACCTTTTTGTTCTAACCAAAATTGCCCTTTTTCCCATCATTCTCAGAGTTGGAGTCAGATGTTGGAGTCAGAGTTGGAGTCAGTATTCCTGTCTTTATTATTTTTATAAATAACTCAAGGCAGCGAACATACTTCTAATGCTTCGTCCTTCTGTTTTCCCCTCAACAACAACCCTGTGAGGTGGATTGGACTGAGAGAGAGACTGGCGCAAAGTCACCCAACCTGCTTTCATGCCTCAAGTGGAACTAGAACTCACCTTCTCCTGGTGATTGTCCCACAGTTATATCTAAGGCAGAACTAGAACTCACCATCTCCTGGTGATTGGCCCAAAGTCACCCAGCCGGTTTTCATGCCTCAAGTAGAACTAGAATTCACCTTCTCCTGCTGATTGGCCCACAGTCATATCGAAGGCAGAACTAGAACTCACCATCGCCTGGTGATTGGGCCAAGGTCACCCAGCCGGCTTTCATGCCTAAGGTGGAACTAGAACTCACCGTCGCCTAGTTTCTAGCCTGATGCCTTAACCACCGGACCGAAACTGGCTCTCGTTCATGGAAAGTTGGGTGGTATATAAACAGTTTAAATAAATAAATAAATACAAATATCGCTCAGCAGCCCCTGTGGCTCTTGTCCATTCTCTTTCTGCTTTCCTCCCCCAGGCCTGGAGTTCCCGTGGGGTCCTCGGCCGTTCAGTGAGGTGGTGGCCGGCCCTCTTCTCCGAAATAGCGGGCCTCCCCTCGAAAGCAGCGTCCTGGAAGGCTCCCACGTCGGGGTTTACTTCTCTGCTCACTGGGTGAGACCCTTTCTTCTCCTTCATCCTTTCCAGGGGGGGTCTCGGGGTGCGGGGGGTGTCTCTATTTGTATCTGGGTTGTCCTGAATGTGTGTCCTCATTCCTTGAAATCGCACAAATTGGGCTTCAGGTTTGGATTACGGGGAGTTCTCGACTTATGACCGGTTGCTTAGCAACCGTTTGAAGATCCGTCGGGCCTACTTGAGGTGGGGGGGGGGGGACTTATGACCTGGAATCAGAGATCTGGTGGGTTTTTTGGGGGGGGAGGTTTCCAGGTCACGTGACTGCACTTCTGAATCCCTACAGGTAGTCCTCGAGTTACGACCACAATGGAGCCCAAAATTTCTGTCGCTAAGTGGGACATTTGTGACTTTCCCCCTATTTTACGACCTTTTTTTTTGCCACGGTTGTTAAAGTGAATGGCTGCAGTGAATTTAGTCACACGCTTGTTAAGTGAATCTGTTTTCCTCACGGAATTTGCGTGTCAGAAGGCCGCAAAAGGGGATCACATGACCCCGGGACACTGCGACTGTCATAAATACGAGTCAGTTAGCATCCAAATTTTGATCACCTGACGGTGGGGATGCTGCAATGGCCGCAAGTGCGAAAAACGGTCACAAGTCACTTTTTACAGCACCGTTGTAACTTTGAATGGTCACTAAATGAACTGTTGTAAGTCGAGGGTAACTACCTGTTTTCTGATTCATCCTTAGCTTGCAACGGTGTTTATGTGGCTGCATTTGCTAGTAGTCCTGCATTTTGCTGAGGGGAAACTCACTTAAGTTTCTAGTCCTCCACGTGTATTGGGGGGGGAGAAATGTCTTTTTTTTAGTATTTCAAGAGCTTCCCTAGAGGAGCGAATTCCTGGGCTCTTTGCCTTAATTTTAACTCTTTTTTTCCCCTTTATCTTTCTAAAGTGCCCGCCTTGTAGAAGTCTCACTCGGGTTCTGGTGGAATCTTACCGGAAAATCAAAGAGGCTGGTCAAAAATTCGAGATTGTCTTCGTTAGTGCAGACAGGTAATCTAGTATGAATCCCAAACTGTTTACTTTTTTAGCCCCTTTTTTTAATACCTGGGTAGAACGGAGCTCAGTGAATTATTTTGAGCCCTCCTTTTTGTATAAAAGGGGGAGGGAGGGTGACAGAGGCGAAATTTATCTCACAAAGGAGAAAATAGATCTTTTCCTGGAATTCTGACATTAGAAATGAAACCGCAGTTTAAAAGTCTAAGTAAAAATATTTATTTCGGTACAAAACAATAAATCTTATTAATTCTACATCTCTGATATAAAAGCACATCTTGCTTCGATAGAAGCCAGGAACAGAAGGAATGAACGGAGAAAGGAATGTGCACATGCGTACAAGAACATATCAATCACGTGCTCAGGAATAAACCATTATAATGAATAGGGATTCAGCTCCCTGCATATACATACAACAGGCAATATATAAATCACTGCGTGACAGAGGGAGGGAGGAAGGAATTTAGAATTTAGAATAACAGAGTTGGCAGGGACCTTGGAGGTCTTCTAGTCCAACCCCCTGCTTAGGCAGGAAACCCTACACCAGACAAATGGTTATCCAACCTCTTCTTAAAAACTTCCAGTGTTGGAGCATTCACAACTTCTGGAGGCAAGCTGTTCCACTGATTAATTGTTCTAACAGGAAGGAGAGAGGAAGAAAAGAAAGAAAGGGGAAGAAAGGAAAGAGGAAGGAAGGAAGGAACAAATGAAGGAAGGAAGGAGAAGGAAAGGGAGGGAGGGAGGAAGAAAGGAAGGAAGAATAAAAGGAAGAAAAGGAAGGAAGGAGAAAAAGGGAGGAAGTGATAAGGAAGGAAAAAAAGAAGGAAGGAAAATGAAGAAAAGAGAAGAAGAGAAAATGAGATGAGGGAACAAAGGAGAGAAGGTTTGGAGAATGAAGAAAAGGCAGGAAGAATGGAAGGAATGAAGGTTAAATAAATAAGTGAAGTCAAGTAAAGGAGGGAAGGAAGGAAAAAGAGACAGAAGGGAGGAAGGAAGGAGGAGAGAGGGAGGAATATAAGAAAGAAAGGGGGAAGAAAAGAAAGGGGAAGGGAAGAGGAAGGAAGAAGAAAAAGGGAGGAAGGAAGAAAAGGAAGGAAGGAGTAATGAGGGAGGAAGACCAAATACACAGGTAGTAGTAACTGTGAGAGGGATCTTGGAATCCTAGTGGACAACCATTTAAATATGAGCCAACAGTGTGCGGCAGCTGTCAAAAAAGCCAACGCAATCCTAGGCTGCATTAACAGAGGGATAGAATCAAGATCACATGAAGTGTTAATACCACTTTATAAGGCCTTGGTAAGGCCACACTTGGAATACTGCATCCAGTTTTGGTTGCCACGATGTAAAAAATATATTGAGACTCTGGAAAGAGTGCAGAGAAGAGCAACAAAGAGGATTAGGGGACTGGAGGCTAAAACATACAATGAACGGTTGCAGGAACTGGGTTTGTCTAGTTTAATGAAAAGAAGGACTAGGGGAGATATGATAGCAGTCTTCCAATATCTCAGGGGTTGCCACAAAGAAGAGGGAGTCAAGCTATTCTCCAAAGCAACTGAGGGCAGGACAAGAAGCAACGGGTGGAAACTAATCAAGGAGAAAAGCAATCTAGAACTAAGGAGAAACTTCCTGACAGTTAGAACAATTAATCAGTGGAACAACTTGCCTCCAGAAGTTGGGAATGCTCCAACACTGGAGGTTTTGAAGAGAAGACTGGACAGCCATTTGTCTTGGAATGGTATAGGGCAGTGATGGCGAACCTATGGCACGCGTGCCACAGGTGGCACGCGGAGCCATATCTGCCGGCACGCGAGCTGTTGCCCTAGCTCAGCTCCAGAGTGCATGTGCGTGCCGGCCAGCTGACTTTTGGCTCACGCGGAGGCTCTGGGAGGGCATTTTAGGCTTCTGGAGGGCCTCGGGGGGGGGGCATTTTTGCCCTCCCCAGGCTCCAGGAAAGCCTCTGGAGCCTGGGGAGGGCGAAAAAACGGGCCTACAGGGCCCACCGGAAGTCGGGAAATGGGACGTTTCTGGCCTCCAGAGGACCTCTGCGGGGGCGGAAGAGACTGTTTTCGCCTTCCCCAGGCATTGAATTATGGGTGTGGGCACTCGCATGTGCGTGATAGCATGCACGCACACGCTTTCGGCACCCAAGGGAAAAAAGGTTCGCCATCACTGGTATAGGGCAGTGGTGGCGAACCTTTTTAGGCTCACGTGCCAAAAAGGGGGGGGCGCTCGCACGCGCTCGCGTGCCCAAACCCATTCCCTCCCCCCCACGCATGCGCACAACACCCCCCCATGCTGCCCCCTGCGCATGCGCACACCCCCCACCCCCCGCGCAAAGGCCTTACCGGAGCCTGGGACGACGAAACGGGCAAACCGGAAGTGCGGAAAAATGCACTTCCGGTTTGTCCGTTTTGTAGTTTTTTGCATTCCGGAGCTTCAGGGAGCTTCCCTGAACCCTCCGGAGTGCAAAAAACAGCTCACCGGCAAACCGGAAGTGCGTTTTTCTGCACTTCCGGTTTGCCGGTGGGAACCCTCGCGTGCCGGCCGCTATGGCTCCGCGTGCCACCTGTGGCACGCGTGCCATAGGTTCGCCACCACGGGTATAGGGTCTACTGCTTGAGTAGGGGGTTGGACTAGAAGACCTCCAATGTCCCTTTCAACTCTGTTATTCTGATTCCTGTGTCGCCTGCAGGTCGGAGGAGTCGTTCAAACAATATTTCAGCGAGATGCCCTGGTTATCGGTCCCTTACCCCGACGAAGGACGGCGGTCGCGTCTCAACCGGCTTTACGGCATTCAAGGTAAGCGAAAATTAACCCCTTTTTGGATTTTACCAGGTCTGGTGGGTGGTTTTGTGCATTTCCACTTAACCCTAACACACACACACACACACACACACACACACACACACACACACACACACACACACACACACACAAACACAAACACAAACACAAACACAGACACACGCCTATCTGGTCTATCTTCTTTCCTAACCAAATTGAAAAACAACAGCACAATATAAATATAAAGGTCATAAAATCGGAACGATCACGTGATAAACACTTCCACCATCCGACAAAAATTTCAGAAATAAAACAAAAAAAATTTAAAAACTCCAAGGGCAAACTCGATGGGCCACCAGGTTTTTTGATGCCACCTATTTTCGATGTTTCTACAACTCGCCGCCCAACCGTTATTGCCAGCCTGAATTATGGTCATAAGTAGAGGACTAGCAGTCCGTTGGAACAGTCATCCTTACAACAACCCTGCGAAGCAGACACCAAGACATCACTTGGGGAACACGCTAGTTGGATGCTTCCCAGGCTTCCGGAAAGCCTGAAAATGTCAAATTGCGTTATTCGCACAACGACCCTGCAGTGTATAGCTGGTTCTCGACTTACGCCCACAAGTGGACCAAAACATTTCTGTTGCTAAGTGAAACATTTGTAAAGTGAGTTTTGCCCCATTTTACGACATTTCTTGGCACCGTTGTTAAGTGAATGACTGCAGTCGTTAAGTTAGTTACATCATCGTTAAGTGAATCTGGTTTCCCCCTTGACTTTGGTGGTCAGAAGGTCGCAAAAGGGGATCACTTGAACCCGGGACACCGCAACCGTCACAAATACATGCCGGTTGCCAAGCGTCTGAATTTTGATCACATGAACGTGGGGATGCCGCAACGGTCGTAAGTGTGTGAAAGACGGTCCTAAGTCACTAAATGAGCTGTTGTAAGTCAAGGACTGCCTGGAGGCGATAATGTGGCTTGGGATGTTTTTAACTCTCTCTGCTAAGGAACAGGGGTTTTTTGGGGGGGGGTGCCATATTTTAGCTCATCTCCGAATCGGGGTGCGGATTTTTCTGCCTCCTGGGGAATCCGGGTTCTCTTAAAATCAGCCAGCAATCGCATTAGCCTTTTCGGCTGCGGCATCACGCAAGTGGCCTAGGGGTTTTGTGGTTGTGGTTGCGGGTTTTGCTGTCCCTGCTGAAGGAGGGAGGAAGGGGAGGGCCGTGGCCGCATCCGGCAGGAAATCCGATTCCAGAACAGCTGAAGAACAGGTGGCTGCTCCGGACAGGCTGGCTCCTAACCAGGATCGGGTTTCTCCGGCAATCCGGTGGATTTGGCAGCAAGAGAAGAGGCAGCAAAGGTTCTCCCCGGATCCATCAAGGCTAAAATAGAAAGGCTGCGACTTGGTTTGGGGCACCCAATGAAGTCTTTCCCCAAGCCATCTTAAAATCTGCAACCTACCAGACTTTTGCGGGTTTCCTTCCTTCCTTCCTTCCTTCCTTCCTTCCTTCCTTCCTTCCTTCCTTCCTTCCTTCCTTCCTTCCTTCCTTGCTCCTCTCTCCTTTCTTTCTTTCTTTCTTTCTTTCTTTCTTTCTTTCTTTCTTTCTTTCTTTCTTTCTTTCTTTCTTTCTTTCTTTCTTTCTTTCTTTCTTTCTTCCTCCCTCCCTTCTCTCCTCCCTCCCTCCCTTCCTTCTTTCCTTCCTTCCTTTTCCTTCCTTCCTTCCTTCCTCTCTCCTCTCTCCTTCCTTTCTTTCTTGGTTTCTTCTTCCCTCCCTCTCTCCTTCCTTCCTTCCTTCCTTCTTTCTTTATTCCCTCCCTCCTCTCCTTCATTTCTTCCTCCCTTCCCTCTCCTCCCTCCCTTCCTTCCTCGCTTCTTTCCTTCCTCCCTCCCTCCCTCCCCTCTTCCTTCCTTCTTTCTTCCTCCCTCCCATATCCCTTTCTCCCTCCTTTCTTCCTTCCTTTCTTCTTTCTTCCCTTCCTCCCTTCATTTCTTCCTTCCTTCTCACTTTCTCTCCTTCCTTCCTTCCTCACTCCTCTCTCTTTCCTTTTTTTCTTGGTTTCTTCCTCCCTTCTCTCTCTCCCTCCCTCCCTGCCTTCCTTCTTTCCTTTCCTCCGTTCTCTCTCTCCCCCTCCTCCCTCCTTCCATTCTCTCTCATTCCTCCCTTCCTTTCTTCTTCCCTTCTCTCCTTCCTTCTTTCCTCCTTCCCATCTTCCTCCCTTCCCTCCCTCCCTTCCTCCTTCCTTCCTTCTCTCCCGTTCCTCCCTCCTGTATCCTTTCCCCTGTGAATCGAACATGCCCGTCTTGATCCCAGCAAATCTCAATGATTGCAATGGACAGAGGGCCCTCCCTTCTCCACGTTGCACACCCGTTGCACAAGGAAATTCCCAGCCGCTAATTGCACAGACGGGTTTGGGTCCTGAAGTGCAGTGGGCGGAGTAAGGCAGAAGAGGCTCAGATCTCCCCCTTCACTCAAGAGGCCTTGGTTAGCCCAAGGACCCTCTGGAGGCTGAATGCTACATGAGCAGTTTGGGAGCCTGTCCAAGATCTGAACCCGGAGCGTTGGAATGCGGAGGGGGCCGAAAATCAGAGCACGGAACAGTTGAGTTTGGAAAGCGAGTTGCTACACTGAGGTTCTGCAGAAATTGCCTGTATAGGTAACTCCTTGACTTACAAACAAGTTCATTTAGTGACCGTCAGAAGTTACAACAGCATTTTTAAAAAAATTGACATGACCGTTTTTCAAAACGTACGACCGTTGCAGCATCCCTACGGTCACGTGATCCAAATTCAGATGCATGGCAACAGACTCGCCTTTATGACGGTCGCAGTGTCCCGGGGTCATGTGATCCCCTTTTGCAACCTTCCGACAAGCAAAGTCCATGGGGAAGCCGGATTCACTTAACAACCGTGTTACTAATTTAGCAACTGCAGTGATTCACATAAGAACTGTGGTAAGAAAGGTTGTAAAATGGGGCAAAACTCACTTAACAAATGTCTTGCCTAGCAACAGGAATTTTGGGCTAAATTGGGGTCGTAAGTCGAGGACTACCTGTACAGTGAATCAATGTTTATCAATCTTAGCAACTTTAAGGTATTTGGACTTCAGTGCTCAGAATTCCCCAGCGAGTCTGCTTTAAGACGGGTGGCCTTCAAGTCACAGAATTCCCCAGCCAGCATGCTTTAAGATGGGTGGACTTCCACTCCCAGAATTCCTCAGCCACAATACTTTAAGAGGGGTGGACCTCAACTCCCAGAATTCCTCAGCCACAATACTTTAAGATGGGTGGACTTCCACTCCCAGAATCCCCCAGCCATAATGCTTTAAGATGGGTGGACCTCAACTCCCAGAATCCCCCAGCCAGAATGCTTTAAGATGGGTGAACTTCCACTCCCAGAATCCCCCAGCCAGAATGCTTTAAGATGGGCAGACTTCCACTCCCAGAATTCCCCAGCCAGCAGGCTTTAAGATGGGTGGACTTCCACTCCCAGAATCCCCCAGCCAGAATGCTTTAAGATGGGTGGACTTCCACTTCCAGAATCCCCCAGCCAGAATACTTTAAGATAGGCAGACTTCCACTCCCAGAATTCCCCAGCCAGCAGGCTTTAAGATGGGTGGACTTCCACTCCCAGAATCCCCCAGCCAGCATGCTTTAAGATGGGTGGACTTCCACTCCCAGAATTCCCCAGCCAGCATGCTTTAAGATGGGTGGACTTCCACTCCCAGAATTCCCCAGCCAGAATGCTTTAAGATGGGCAGACTTCCACTCCCAGAATTCCCCAGCCAGCATGCTTTAAGAGGGGTGGACTTCCACTCCCAGAATTCCCCAGCCAGCAGGCTTTAAGATGGGTGGACTTCAACTCCCAGAATTCCCCAGCCAGCAGGCTTTAAGATGGGTGGACTTCCACGCCCAGAATTCCCCAGCCGGAATGCTTTAAGATGGGTGGACTTCCACTCCCAGAATCCCCCAGTCAGTGTGCTTTAAGAGTGGTGGGCTTCAACTCCCAGAATTCCCCAGCCAGAATGCTTTAAGATGGGTGGACTTCCACTCCCAGAATCCCCCAGTCAGTGTGCTTTAAGAGTGGTGGGCTTCAACTCCCAGAATCCCCCAGCCAGCAGGCTTTAAGACGGGTGCACTTCAAATCCCA
The DNA here is from genome assembly GCA_023053685.1 of Diadophis punctatus similis. Lineage (NCBI taxonomy): Eukaryota > Metazoa > Chordata > Lepidosauria > Squamata > Dipsadidae > Diadophis > Diadophis punctatus. The sequence continues at coordinate 4,308,971 of JALIGW010000001.1, forward strand.
GAATTCCCCAGGCCCAATCTTTCTGGTGGAGTAATAAGGCAAGGTTGGTGGGTGATGAGAAGGCCTAGTCTTCACAGTTGGCTGTTCATATCTTATGTGACCCTTATGATCTCTTGAAGGAATAGAAGATTTCCCCCTGTAAATAATCATTATCCCATAATTGGAAAATTAATGTTGAAATTAAAAAAAAACTGCAATTCCATCAAAATTTAGGAACAGAACTTTACTGATCTCAGATTAATAAGGGACCCGAAGCTGTCAAGATCAGATTTCACCTGACTAATTGTATTGCTTTTCTGAAATGAATAATTTTCCTAATAGATTGTGGGAATGCTGTGTAGACATAGTATATCTTGACTTTAGCACAATGTTTGACTAAGTACCGGGCGATGTGAAATATAGCACAGTGATGGCGATCCTTTTCGGCACCGAGTGCCCACACTGGATCGCGCGTGAGCGCCCGCTCGCCTGCGCCCGCGCAGGAGCCTCGAAACTCAAAGACCAGCTGGCCGGTGCGCATGCACGCACCGGCCACCTGGTCTTCTAGTTTCCAGCGCATGCATGCTTGCCAGCCAGCTGGTCTTCATGCGTGCCGGAGTGCCGGAAACCTGAAGACCAGGTGGCCGGCGCAACATGCGCACTGGCCAGCTGGTCTTCGGGTTTCCGCGGCTCCGGCACGCGCAAAGATCAGCTGGTCGGCGTGCATGCGCATGCCGGAAACCAGGAGAGCAGCTGGCGATGGCGCATGTGCCGACAGAGAGGGCTCTGCGTGCCATAGGTTAGCCACCACGGATTTAGCACATAATATGACATGATGTGGTTACTTCTCTTCCTCCTTAACCCTCTTTTTATCTTTGTTTGTTGTTCATTTTGTCCCGGTCGCAGGTATCCCTACTCTGATCGTTTTGGACGCTAAGGGAGACGTCATCACCCGGCAGGGCCGAGTCGAGGTTCTGAATGACACGGAATGCCAGGAGTTCCCCTGGCACCCCAAGCCTGTCTTAGAGCTGACCGACTCCAACGCTGTGCAGCTGAACGAGGGTCCTTGTCTTGTCCTTTTTGTAGGTATGCAAACCGGCCCCCTCTCCCCTCTGAATGCCAACACACACACACACCCGCAAGAAATCTGATTTTGCTGTCGTTCGTTTCTCTTTTGCCAACAAACAAGAGTGGAGCAAAAAAAAAAATCTGATGGAAGGGTAGTTTGCAATAAATGTACTTAGGCCTCATGAAGTTTCTAGTCCTCAGGATTGAAAAAAAGATACTTCTGCGGACAAGTTCTTAGTGGAAGTGAAGTCTTCTGTAAAAATAGTTACATTTGGTGAAGTTTTTGGTCCTCATGGTTGTAAAGAGATACTTGTGGGGACAATTTCCTGGTGGGAATGTAGTTTTCTATAAAAGTACTTAAGTCCTGATGAAGTTTCTAGTCCTCATTGCCAAGAGATACTTGTGGGGAGAATGTGGAAGTATAGTTTTCTATAAAAGTTTTTAAGTCTGATGAAGTTTCTAGTCCTCATTGCCAAGAGATACATGTGGGGAGAATGTGGAAGAGTAGTTTTCTATAAAAGTTTTTAAGTCTGATGAAGTTTCTAGTCCTCATTGCCAAGAGATACTTGTGGGGACAATTTCTTGGTGGAAGTGTAGTCTTCTGTAAAAGTACTTAAGTCTGATGAAGTTTCTAGTCCTCATTGCCAAGAGATACATGTGGGGAGAATGTGGAAGAGTAGTTTTCTATAAAAGTTTTTAAGTCTGATGAAGTTTCTAGTCCTCATTGCCATGAGATACTTGTGAGGACAATGTGGAAGTGTAGTTTTCTATAAAAGTACTTAAGTCTGATGAAGTTTCTAGTCCTCATTGCCAAGAGATACTTGTGGGGACAATTTCTTGGTGGAAGTGTAATTTTCTGTAAAAGTACTTAAGTCTGATGAAGTTTCTAGTCCTCATTGCCAAGAGATACTTGTGAGGACAATGTTTTCTATAAAAGTACTTAAGTCTGATGAAGTTTCTAGTCCTCATTGCCAAGAGATACTTGTGGGGACAATTTCTTGGTGGAAGTGTAATTTTCTGTAAAAGTACTTAAATCTGATGAAGTTTCTAGTCCTCATTGCCAGGAGATACTTGTGTGGAGAATGTGGAAGTGTAGTTTTACATAAAAGTAGTTACGGTAAGTCTGAGGTAGTTTCTAGTCCTCATGATTGCAAAAAGATACCTGTGGAAACAATCTCCTGGTGGAAGTGTAGTTTACTATAAAAATACTTAAAAGTCTGATTAAGTTTCTAGCTCTTTTGATTGCAAAGATATATTTATGGGACAGTTTTGTGGTGGAAGTGTAATCTGCTGTAAAAGTACTTAAGCCCGAAGGAGTTTCTAGTCCTCATTGCAAAGAGACACTAGCGGGTGGTGAATGCGTAGGGTTGTGTTTTTTTTGTAAAAGTGCTCAAGTTTCTAGTCCTCATTATTGCAAAAGTGATATTTGTGGGGATGGTTGATGTCCAAAATGTGAGGAGGCTGAATTTAGAGTCCTGCTGGTTAAGAAATTGACATCTATTAAGTCTGCACTCTTTAACTCCTGCGGGGTTGATTAGCCATGTGCCCAACGAAAGAAAACATGTTTTGCGTGAAAGCCTCCTGCCGCAGTATGGAATTTAGAACATGACGCTGCAGATTATGGAATCATAATTTGGAACAAATGTGCAAAGCCTGCTCCACCCCGGATCAACCTAACGTGCCGTAGCCTGTATATTTTGTGCTGTGCCCTCTTCAGCTTGTCTCAAGCCCACAGTTAAAACTTTCTTCAGCAATTCCTGTTTTTAAAAGGGGTGATTTGCTTCATGTCCCAACATACAGAAGGTAGAAACGGAGGCATAGAATCAAAATCAGGTGAAGTATTAGTACCGCTTTGTAAAGCCTTAGTAAGGCCACACGCATCCGGTTTTGGTCGCCGCATTACAAAAAAGATGTTGAGACTTTGGAAAAAGTGCAGAGAAGAGCAACTAAGAGGATCAAAGGCCTTGAGAGTAAAACATACGAAGAATGGCTGCAGGATTTGGGTTTGGCAGGTTTTGGCATGCGGACTGGGGAATTCTGGGAGTGGAAGTCCACCCATCTTAAAGCATGCCGGCTGGGGAATTCTGGGAGTGGAAGTCCACCCATCTTGGCATGCGGACTGGGGAATTCTGGGAGTTGAAATCCACCCATTTTAAGCATGCCAGCTGGGGAATTCTGGGAGTGGAAGTCCACCCATCTTAAATTTACTGAGTTTCAAAAACACAGCCCTGCTGTGACCCTCTACGATATAAATTCCTGCTATGTGGGAATGCAGGAATCGGCTTATAGCAGAACTCCTCTCCTGCCGACGAACGCTCAGATCCTCCCCGAAGGGAAAGCCAGCCGTGTTTTTTCTCTCCCTTCTCTCCCTACACGACAATTCCATATGCTGCATTTGTTTCTGGCCCTGCCATCACAGGCACTCTTGTTCGCGCCCCGCTGTGTCTGAATGGGGTATTTGTGAAACCCCTGGGGTGCACAGCCAGCTTAGTTCATCCATCTTTAAACAGCACATGCGTTTAAGCCCCTCTTGTTTCCTTTTTCCGGGGTTTTATAAGGGAAAAACGCAGGGGGTGGCTGGTTAGAAGCCCAATTGTGCCGTAATTAATTCTTTCATTTTTCGGTTTTGCTTTTAAGCCTTAATCGGCACGTTCCCGGGATTTCCTCCCGCAACGAAGCTTGTTCAATGGGGTCTCAACCCAACCACCGTGCTCGGAATCAGTTGTGTGTCTTTTGCACATGTGTTGGTGTGCGGCAGAGGTGGGTTGCTCCCGGTTCGGACCAGTTCTATAGAACCGGTAGCTGGAATTTCCCCCCGCTCGCCGAACCGGGAGCAATTGCTGGCTGGCCACGGCCCCAAACCGGCTCTCTCGGCAGCGCCATATGCGCCACCATTTTGGGTTTGGCTTCTGCGCACGCGCAGAAGCTGTTTTTTTGCTTCTGCGCATGGGCAGAAGCCAGGTTTTCAGCACTGTGCATGCGCGTGCGCCCATGCGGCGCAGGAGGAAGCGAACCGGCGGCGAGGTAAGTTAGAACCCACCCCTGGTGTGCGGATTCTGGTTGTCTAGTGTGTACCGTATTTTTTGGAGTATAAGATGGACCTTGCCCCCCTAAAAGAGGCTGAAAATTTGGGTGCGTCTTATACTCTGAATGTAGCTTTTTCTGAAGCTTTTTTCCCCAGCCCTAACGAGGTGCTAACGATCTTCCCAGCTTGCAGGATTTTTTCATTGAATACTCCCTCCGAATGAGGTTTTTTTCAGCCCTAACCAGGGGATAAAATAATGTGCTGAAGCTGACCAGACTAAGGACGCTAGCCAGATGAATACCTGGTAGGTAGATTTTTTTTCCTCCCCAAAACTAAGGTGCGTCTTATACTCCGAAAAATGCGGTAATTTGTGCACCCGCTGAATTATCCCCTGAGTTCTCCTGTAGTTGGTTAAAGGGAGAGTCGTAGGGTGTGTGTGTCTATGTGACATACCTGTGCATTTATAGGTAATCCTCGACTTACAGCCACAATTGAGCTCAAAATTTCTATTGCTAAGCGAGAGATTTGTTAGCTGCGCTTTGCGCCATTTTATGACTTTCCTTGCCAGGGTTGTTCAGGGAATCCCTGCAGTTGTTAAGTGAGTCACACGGTTGTTAAGTGAATCTGGTTTCTTCTCCATGGCAAAAGGGGATCACGTAACCCGGGGACATTGTGACCGTCATAAATACGAGTCAGTTGCCAAGCCTCTGAATTTTGTGACGAACGGTCATAAGTGACTTTTTTCAGTCCTGTTGCAACTTTGGTCACTGAATGAACTGTTGTAAGTTGAGGACTGCTTGTAATTTATGCACTGGCTGAATTATCCTCATACAGTTGGTGAAGCAGAGAACCATGGGGGTTGGAGTGACATGGATGTGCGTTTAGATTTGTATGTAGATTTATTTATTTATTTATTTATTATGGTGTTCTTATATGCCGCCCAACTCCCGAGGGACTCAGATTCAACACCCAATTGATATAGAATAGAATGACAGAGTTGGAAGGGACCTTGGAGGTCTTCTAGTCCAACCCCCTGCTTAGCCAGGAAATCCTACACCACTTCAGACAAATGGTTGCCAATCTCTTCTTAAAAACTTCCAGTGTTGGAGCATTCACAACTGCTGGAGGCAAGCTGTTCCACGGATTAATTGTTCTAACTGTCAGGAAATTTCTCCTTAGTTCTAAGTTGCTTCTCTCCTTGTTTAGTTTCCACCCATTGCTTTTTGTTCTACCCTCAGGTGCTTTGGAGAATAGTTTGACTCCCTCTTCTTTGTGGCAGCCCCTGAGATATTGGAAGACTGCTATCATGTCTCCCTTAGTCCTTCTTTTCATTAAACTAGACGTACCCAATTCCTGCAACCGTTCTTCATATGTTTTAGCCTCCAGTACCCTAATCATCTTTGTTGCTCTTCTCTGCACTCTTTATAGAGTCTCAACATCCTTTTTACATCGTGGCGACCAAAACTGGATGCAGCATTCCAAGTGTGGCCTTACCAAGGCCTTATAAAGTGGTATTAATACTTTGCGTGATCTTGATTCTATCCCTCTGTTAATGCAGCCTAGAACTGTGTTGGCTTTTTTGGCAGCTACTGCACACGGCTGGCTCATATTTAAGTGGTTGTCCACTAGGACTCCAAGATCCCTCTCACAGTTACAACTATTGAGTGAGGTACCACCTATGCTGCACCTGTGCATTTTGATTTTTCTTGCCTAAATGTAGAATATATGACATTCATAGTAAACCTTTCCCCAAGGAAACCAGGACTATACAGGTAGACCTCGAGCTACGTCCACAGTTGGGCCCAAAATATCTGTTGCAATGTGAAGACAGTTGTTAAGTGAATTTTGCCCCATGCTAACGACCTCTTTTGCTACAGTTGTTAAATGAATCCCTGCAGTCGTTAAGTTAGTGGCATGGGTTGTTAAGTGAATCTTGCTTCCCGTTGACTTTGCTGGTCTGAAGGACGCAAAAGGAGATCCCGTGACCCTGGGGTACTTCAACCGTCACAAGTACATGCCAGTTGCCACGCCTCTGAATTTTGATCACGTGACCACGAGGATGTCGCAACGGTCGTAAGTGTAAAGAACAGTGTGAAGTCGCTTATTTCAGTGCCGTTGTAACTTTGTGAACTGTCACTAAGCTAACAGTTGTATGTTGAGGATGACTGTATACCAGTCACCGTCTTCGATTCAGTCTTTTCATTCCCAAGCGAGTTGGGAAGACCGGTGGTGGGGGAGGGAGAGATTGAGGCTGGGAGCAAAAGATTTGGGGGTCTCAAGTCTCCCCCCCCCCCGCACCCATTTTAATCCCTGCACTTTTTAGCACCTGCCTTTCCAGCCGTTGGACGGTTTTGCCTTTGTCTGGATTGTCATTATTTTGTGCGCTGTTTAGTAGCAACCCCATGGGACCCGGGTACAAATGCGTTCAGAACACAAATAGACATTTCTAAAATGGAAGCTATTTGGGAAGTGTAGAAGTAAGCCGGTTCTGTGAAAGGGGGAAGGGGGAAGGGAGGAAAGAAGGGAGGGAGGGAGGGAGGGAGGGAGGGAGGGAGAAAGGAAGAGAGGGAAGGAATGGAAAGAAGGAAAGGAAAGGAAAGGAAAGAAGGAAAGGAAAGAAGGAGATAGCAGGAAGGGGGATGGTGGGAGGAAAGGAAGGGAGGAAAAGAGGAAGGGAGAGGAAGGAAAGAGGGAAGAGGAATCTAAGGAAGAAAGGAGGAGAAGGATGGAAGGAAAGGAGGAGGAGAAAGCAGGAAGGGATGGAAGGAAGGAAAGAAAAGGATGGATGGAAGGGAGGAATGGAGGGAAAGGAAGGAAAGGAAATAAGAGGAAAGAAAGGAAGAATCTAAGGAAGAAAGGAGGGAAGGAAAGGAGGAGGAGATAGCAGGAAGGGGCATGGAGGGAGGAAAGGAAGGAAGGGGGGCTTCCCGCGGAAGGAAGGGGGAGGAAGAAGGATAGCGAGACAAAAGAGAGGAAGGAGAAAGGAGAGAAAAAGAAGGTCAAGAAGAAGGAAAAAAGGAACAGCATGGAAGAAAGAAAAAGGGGAAAAAAGAACAAGGAAAGAGAATGAGAAAGAGAAAGAAGAAAGGATAGGGAAAGGAGAGAAAGGAGAGAAAGAAGGAAAGTTAGGAGACAGAAGAGGGGAAAGGAAAGACAAAGGAAAAGAAAGGAGGAAAGAAGGAAGAAAAAGGGGAAAAAGGAAGAGGCCATCTTGAATTCTGGGTTTAGTCTGATATTCCCCCCCTCTCTCCTGGGGGCTCTCCTTATCTCCCCCCCCCAAAGCAATTCATAACCTTCGCCCCCTCCTCTTTGCTCTCCATCAACCCTTCCCTCCACCCCTCCTGGCTGTCTAGTTAAGAAGGGAGGATTCGCACAATAAGCACATTTCCCTGGCTTGCGGGATGGGGAGGAATACATTTTCATGTGACCCACATTGGGTGGGTTTAATTGGGGGGTGGGGGCTGCTGTCTCACCAGTGATGGATAACTCTGGGAGAGAAGGGTTAGCCTAGTTGTGGGGTTGTGTGTCTCTCCTTTGTGTCTGGCCAGAGGGGCATAAATTCAGTCTATTTATTTAGCAAGACGTTCCAACGGTCCAAAGATTTGCAGCATTTGAATAGAATAGAATAGAATAGAACAGAAAAGAAAGGAATATGTATTTTCATGTTATTTTCTGTTCTGTTCTATTCAAATTAGAATATAATAGAATAGAATAGAATAGAATAGAATAGAATAGAATAGAATAGAATAGAATAGAATAGAATAGAATAGAATAGAATAGAATATATAGAATAGAATAGAATAGAATAGAATTAAGAATAGAATTAAGAATTATTGGGAGGGGAGGGGAGAGGAGAAAGAGAGAAAAGAGGAGAAGAGAAAAGAGAGGAGGGGAGAAGAAAGAATAGAATAGAAGAATAGAATAAATAGAATAGAATAGAATAGCAATAAGAATTATTGGAATGGGAGGGAATGGGAGAGGAGAAAGAGAAGAGAAGAGGGGAGAATAGAATAGAATAGAATAGCAATAAGAATTATTGGGAGCGGAGAGGAGGAAGAGAGGAGAGGAGGAGAAAAAGAATAGAATAGAATAGAATAGCAATAAGAATTATTGGGAGAGGAGAGGAGAAAGAGAGAAGAGAGAAGAAGAGAGGAGAGGAGGAGAAAAAGAATAGAATAGAATAGCAATAAGAATTATTGGGAGAGGAGAGGAGAAAGAGAGAAGAGAGAAAAAGAGAGGAGAGGAGAAGAGAAGAAAGAATAGAATAGAATAGCAATAAGAATTATTGGGAGGGGAGGGGAGAGGAAAGAGAAGAGACGAGGGGAGGGGAGAAGAAAGAATAGAATAGAATAGAAGAATAGAATAGCAATAAGAATTAGAATAGAATAGAATAAGATTTAAATAGAAGAATAGAATAGAATAGCAATTAGAATAGAATAAATAACTATTGTCACTTTGAATGTACACTAATCAGCATACATTAAAGTGAAATTTCGTTGCATACAGTTCTACCTCCAATATATACTACATAAAGATGACTAAATAAATAAATAAATAATAGATAAATACAGATAAATACAGAATTATGCATGTAGCCACATATTTCATTTGGGTGAAAATGCATAATTTTTTTGGCTCTGCTGGCCCGATGGGATCTGATTGGACCAGATGTGAGCATCCAGAAATCCGTTGCTTTCCAAAGGAAAAATCTCCCCCCCCCCACGCCCCCAAAATGGCCATTTTCCTCACTTCCTTTAGGACAGCGCTGGGCCATCTCGGATTATTATTTAGAGAGTGTGTCTATTGTATTTGTTTGTTTCTCTTCTATTTTATTTTAATTTTAATTTTATTTTGGGTCATCCCAGAGTCTTCAGGGGGAGGTGGAAGAAAAAAAAGAGAATTAAAAGAATGAATAAATATTTTTATTCTTAAAAAGATAGAATAAAAAAATGATTTAAAGTTTTGTTTAGAAATTAAAAAATAGGATAAAAAGCCCGGGTTGGATGCCAACCTCTGCTAAGGTACCATCCTGAATTTGAAACAGCCTTTTTCAAAAGGAAAATTTAGCAGTTTGCCAGACGTGTCGAAAATCCTCATCCCTCCCCTCTCATCCCCTTTTGCCACCTTCCGACAAGCAAAATCAGCCGGGACGCCAGATTCAGTTAACTGCCGTGTCATTAACTGAACACCTGCAGCGATTCACTTAACAACAGTGGCGAGAAAGGGCGTAAAACAGGGCAAACCTCACCTGACGTCTCGCTTCGCAAGGGAAAATGTTGGGTGGGCTCAACCGTGGTCGTAAGTCTGGGGTGACCCAAAAATAAAAGAAAACAAAACAATTAAAAAATATAGAATGAAATAGAATAAAATTAAATGAAACAAGGCACAATAAAAGAAAAGAAAGTAAAAGAAAAGAAAAAGAAATAAAATTTAAAAATAAAGAATAGATTAAAAGTAGAAGATAAAATAAAATAAAGTAATAAAATAATAAAATAAAATAATAAAAATAAAATAATAAAATAATAAAATAAAATAATAAAAATAAAATAAAATAAAACAATAAAATAAAATAAAATACAGTAAATTAAAATAAATTAAAATAATAAATTAAAATAATAAAATAAAATAAATAAATAAAATAATAAAATAAATAAATAAAATAAATAAAATAAATAAAATAAAATAATAAATAAAATAAATAAAATAAAATAATAACATAACATAATAACATAAAAATGAAATGAAATAATAAAATAAAATAATAAAATAATAAAATAAAATAAATAATAATAAAATAAAATAATAAATAAAATAAATGAAATGAAATGAAAATGAAATGAAATAATAAAATAAAATAAAATAAAATAATAAAATGAAATGAAATAATAAAATAAAATAAAATAATAAAATAATAAAATAAAATAAAAATAAAAAACAAATCAAAATATAAATGAAATAATAAAATGAAATAAAACAAAATATAAATAAAATAATTAAATTAAAAATTAAATAAACAAAATAATAAAATAAAATAATGAAATAAAATAAAATAATAAAACAAAACAAAACAACAAAACAAAACGATATTGGCCTTGTTTCTCCCCTGCCCCTAAGTTGCTCCCTTTTCAGGTGAAGAATCCTGGTAGCAAAAGACACACACCCCCACCGCCCCTCCGTGTCTCCCCTCTTTCTCACCCCTCCCCTCGCCCTCCCTCCATTGCAAAGGCTCCTTTTTGAGGCGGGCATGGGTGGGGGGGCCCTTTGTTAATCAGTTTCACCCCGTTGATAGTTGATGTTTGCCCCCTCGGTGGGAGCGGCAGGAGAGGTCAGCCAAAAGAAAAACCAAAAAGCCCAGGGCTGGATCTGAGCCAAGGGGCTTTGGGGAGGGGGACAGGATTAATCCCATTAATAATGTTTTCTCGCTGAATGCAAACACAGAAAGAAGCTGGGAGGAATTTGAATTGTTATCCTCTTCTGGGGTTTAAATAACACCCGGCCAGATTGCTCATTTTGGGGAGGGGAGGGGCTCTTCTCGCCCCCTCCACACAGCCTCTCCCCCCACATGTCCAAAATTCACCACTCCCCCACCCCTCCAAACCTGCTGAGGTTTTGCTGATCGGCCCAGCCTGTTTGTGGACCGCAGATAGTCCTCGATTAACAACATTTTGTTTAGTGACCGTTCAAAGTTACAACGGCACTCAAAAAAAGTGATTTATGAACATTTTTCACACTTATGTCCAGTGCAGCATCCAAGGGATGAGGAGGAGGAGGACTGTGGGGTCCTTGGTGCTCTCTGAGCTTGGTTGTTTTCGTGCAGACGTTTCATGACCCAACTAGGTAACGTCATCAGTGCTGGAAGAGAGAGGGGTTTGTGGAGAGGAGGAGGAGGAGGAGGAAAATATGGAGAGTAACGCTTAAAATAAAGGGGACAAAGGCCTCACAAAAAAAAATCTAGAAATCCAAGCAGAAGCAGAAAAGAGACAGCTGTTAAAGAATGAGGACTAGAAACTTGAAACGTGTGTTCTGCCAGTTTTAGCAGTCACCCTAAAATGGAGAGGAAATTCTTCCACATGTATTCCTTGGCTTATAACCAGTCGCTTAGCAACAGTTCAAAGTTCTGATGGACTCCCCCCTCCCCACCCGTATCCCGGGGACGTACAACTCAGATTTGAAGTTTGGATGTCACCTTTCACCCCTATGGTCACATGACTATATTTTGAGGGTTTTGTAACTGGCCCGCAGTCATATGACCACAACTTACGACTTTTTCCCAAAAACTGGCGTTTACTTCTAGTTCTGGTGAAAACTGACCCGTAAAGAACAATGGATTCACTTAACGACTGCGGCTTTCGCTTTATGACTGAATTTTTTAAAAAAGTATAAAAATGGATCCAGTTACATGCTCACTTTGCGGCCATAATTGCCAGGCTCCATGGTGGTCATAACTTGAGGACTGTTTGTAATATAAGGTGTTTACAGCAACCCTCTATCCTCTGCGCTCTTCTCTCTCTCGCTGTCTCGCTTTATCTCTGTTTCTGTCTCTCTCTTCTCTATCTCTATCTCTCTGTCTCTCTCCCCTCTCCTTTCTCTCCCTTTCTCCTCTCTCTTTCTCTCTTCTCTCTCTGCCTATCTTTTCTCTCTGTTTCTGTCTCTCTTCTATCTCTCTCTTTATTCTCTCTGTCTCTCTCTGTCCCTCTCTCTTCTGTCTCTCTTCTCTCTGTCTCTCTTCTTTCTCTTTCTCTTTTCTCTCTTTCTCTCTCTCCCCCTCTTTCTGCTCTCAGTCTCTCAGTCTCTTCTTTCTCTGACTCTCTCTTCTCTCTGTCTCTGTCTCTCTTTCTCTCTCTCTCTCTCTCTTCTTTCTCTCTCTCTCTCTCTCCTCTCCTTTCTCTCCCTCTTTCTACTCTCGGTCTCTCTCTCTCTCTTCTTTCTCTCTCTTTATTCTCTCTCTCTCTCTCTCCCCCTCTTTCTTCTCTCAGTCTCTTCTTTCTCTGTCTCTCTCTTCTCTCTGTCTCTCTCTTTCTCTCTCTCTCTCTCTCTCTTCTTTCTCTCTCTCTCTCCCCTCTCCTTTCTCTCCCTCTTTCTGCTCTCGGTCTCTCTCTCTCTTCTTTCTCTCTCTTTATTCTCTCTGTCTCTCTCTGCCTATCTGCTCTCTGTCTCTCCTCTCTCTCTCTCTCTGTCCCTCTCTCTTCTGTCTCTTTCTCCGTCTCTCTTCTTTCTCTTTCTCTTTTCTCTCTGTCTCTCTCTTCCCCCTCTTTCTGCTCTCAGTCTCTCAGTCTCTTCTTTCTCTGTCTCTCTCTTCTCTCTGTCTCTCTTCTCTTTCTTCTCTCTCTCTCTTCTCTGTCTCTCTTTCTCTCTCTCTTTCTTTCTCTCTTCTTTCTCTCTCTCTCTCCTCTCCTTTCTCTCTCTCTTTCTGCTCTCGGTCTCTCTCTCTCTCTTCTTTCTCTTCTCTCTGTCTCTTTCATGTCTTCTCTCTCTCTTCTCTCTGTCTCTGTCTTCTCTCTCTCTTTCTTTCTCTCTTCTTTCTCTCTCTCTCTCTCCTCTCCTTTCTCTTTCTCTTTCTGCTCTCGGTCTCTCTCTCTCTCTCTTCTTTCTCTTCTCTCTGTCTCTTTCATGTCTTCTCTCTCTCTTCTCTCTGTCTCTGTCTTCTCTCTCTGTGTCTGTCTCCTCTCTCTTCTTTCTCTGTCTTTGTCTCTCTCTTTTCCCTTCCTCCTTTTTCTGTCTCTAACCCCCTTTGGGAACGTGATCTTCATTCTTCCTTCTGTGTTGCTGTGTTTCAGATTCTGACGACGATGGAGAATCCGAAGCGGCCAAGCAGCTGATCCAGCCGATTGCCGAGAAGATCATAGCCCAATACAGAGCCAAAGATGAAGAGACCCCACTGCTGTTTTTCGTGGCCGGAGAGGTATGGGGCAGAAGGGAGTGGGAAGGGAAAAACTAGCAGACATTTGTGGTTTACGGGCAGCTGTGCTTCAGACAGGCGGCTAGATCCATCGGCCTGCCTTAGCCCACTTTTCACAACCTGCGAAGCCTCAGCAACAGCCTCGTTCCAGGTAGTCCTCGACTTACGACCACAAGCCCCAAATTTGACCTCGAGCCCAAACTTTTTGTTGCTAAATGAAACATTTGTTCAGTGAGTTCTGCCATGACGACTTAACGTAGTTGTTAAGTGAATCCGTTCAGTTGTTAAGTGAGTCACACGGTTGTTAAGTGAATCCGACTTCCCCGTTGACTTTGCTTGTCAGAAGGTCGCAAAAAAGGGGATCGCGTGACTTTGGGACACTGCAACCGTCGTAAGTACACGCCAGTTGCCAAGCCGCCGAAATTTTGATCACATGGCCAAAGGGATGCTACAACGGCCATAGGTGTGAAAAACGGTCGTAAGTCACTTTTTTTCAGTGCCGTTGTAACTTCAAACGGCCAGTAAGTGAACTGTTGTAAGTCGAGGATTTCCTGCAGAGCGGAATAATCTACATTTGGCTGCCAAGCTGATATCTTTCCTTTTCTCTATTCTGTTGCTTCCACCTTTAGTTAAGCAAGGGCACCTTAGCCCATCAGGCCTTCCCACCCTCCCTGGGACCACCAACCCCATCTCCCTCCCCTCCCCCCTGCCCTCCAAAAACACAGGAGACACTCCCACCCACTCGGCCTTGCACGCCTTCTCCGGAGATCGCTGAATGTGTCCGTTGTCAGCCCGATGAACCCTAAAACAAAAGACCCTCTGCGCCCCCTTCCCACCCCTCCCCGCAGCCCCCTTCCCCACACCCCTATCCCTCCTCCGACCCCACTCCGTGGCCAGGGCTGCCCCAATCACACAACAACTTCATTCATTCGCCGTGACATCTGCTCGCCGGCTCGGCTGACAGCTCTCTGAATGACCCATTCATCGGACGCCACGCTTCGCCCTTCGCACCGGCCCTGCGAGGGAAAGGGGGCTGCGGCGGGGTGGGTGGGGGTCACGAGGATGAGGCCACCATGGGGATAGATGTGGGGGGGGGGAAGGCTGGCTCTTCTACCTCCCTCCCCCGGGTAGGTTAGTCTTTGCAGTGAGGGTCTCGACACGACAAAACAAGGCAGCCGAAAAAAATTGGTATGGAGCCGGTTTCGGAGCAGGGAAAACCACCTGTTTGCTAGGAAAACCATCAACACACACACACACACACACACACACACACACACGCGCGCACGCACGGTCTTAGGAACCGACACAATGACCCTACGAGCGTGTGGGGCATGGAAATCCCTCAGGGGGAAATTTACACCAAATTCCAGGTTTTTTTCCCTCCTAGCCGAAAGAGAGAGGGATCGCGGGATTGATTTCTGGATTTTGTCGCCACAGTTCAGCTCAAGGTGCATCGTCATGAGTCTCCGGACCGCTGGGATCTCGGGTGCATTGCGGGGAAGGGCGGGGTGGGGAGAACAACAGCAGCAATTTCAGACAGACACACACGTACACACCTCTTCGACAATAGCCCTGCCCTCTCGTGGTCTTCGGCATTCAGGACTTACACAACCGCCATTTTGCGGACGGCAGGGAAGCAAGATGGACGCAGGGAAGCAGGTGGGTGGGTGGGCCGCAGCAGGACCAGGAGGAACCACACCAAGCGGGGAGAGATAATAAATTCAGCCATAAATTCTATCTAGCAAGCCTTTTTGTTTTTTGCAGTTGGGAGAGTCCGGGAAAAAAGCCCCAGAATAAAGCCAGTGCAGAATGAATCCGGTGCCGGAGCGAGATTTATTTTTCCGGACTTAAAATAATTCTGGGCTGTCTTTTTTTCGCTAAAAAAAAAAGCTGATTGGGCAGAGGAGTGCCACCAGAAAGCAAATTATTGAAGGCCACGGATGCTATTAAAAGGGAAGCCGCGGGTCCAAATTATTTTAAAATTTGCTGGCATCCAAAGATGGAAAACATCAAGGCAAACAAATGCATCTGAAGGGCTTTTCCTAAATTTTGCCACTTCTAGGGCATGGCGAAATTGGAATAATAAAAGGCATTCCAGGGACATTCGCAGGGGGGGGGGGTGTTGTCAGGGGTGTGCCAACCTGACAAGGAGAGAATATTGTGACCAACCTTAAAGCAAGAAGGAAAGGATGAAGGTAGAGACGTACCTCACAAGGGTGTTGTATAATGTGGGAAGGGGACTGCAGAGCATAAATAGCAGATTCTGGGACAGTGTTTCTCAGTCTTGGCCAGTTTAAGATTTCTGGATTCCAACTCTCAGAATTCCCCAGCCAGCATGCTTTAAGATGGGTGGACTTCCACTCCCAGAATTCCCCAGCCAGCCTGCTTTAAGAAGGGTGGACTTCCACTCCCAGAATCCCCCAGCCAGCCTGCTTTAAGAAGGGTGGACTTCCACTCCCAGAATTCCCCAGCCAGCCTGCTTTAAGAAGGGTGGACTTCCACTCCCAGAATCCCCCAGCCAGCATGCTTTAAGAGGGGAGGACTTCAACTCCCAGAATTCCCCAGCCGGCATGGTTTAAGAGGGGAGGACTTCAATTCCCAGAATTCCCCAGCCAGCATGCTTTAAGATGGGTGGACTTCAATTCCCAGAATTTCCCAGCCAGCATGCTTTAACTTGGATGGACTTCAATTCCCAGAATTCCCCAGCCAGCATGCTTTAAGATGGGTGGACTTCAATTCCCAGAATTTCCCAGCCAGCATGCTTTAAGATGGGTGGACTTCCACTCCCAGAATTCCCCAGCCAGCCTGCTTTAAGAAGGGTGGACTTCCACTCCCAGAATCCCCCAGCCAGCATGCTTTAAGATGGGTGGACTTCAATTCCCAGAATTCCCCAGTCAGCATGCATTAAGAGGGGTGGACTTCCACTCCCAGAATTCCCCAGACTGCATGCTTTAAGATGGGTGGACTTCAATTCCCAGAATTCCCCAGCCAGCATGCTTTAGGATGGGTGGACTTCCACTCCCAGAATTCCCCACCCAGTATACTTGAAGAAGGTTGGACTTCCACTCCCAGAATTCCCCAGCCAGCCTGCTTTAAGATGGGTGGACTTCCACTCCCAGAATTCCCCAGCCAGAATGCTTTAAAGATGAGTGGACTTCAACTCCCAGAATTCCCTAGCCAGCATGCTCTACGATGGCTGGACTCCAACTCCCAGAATTCCCCAGCCAGCATGCTTTAGGATGGGTGGACTTCCACTCCCAGAATTCCCCAGCCAGCCTGGTTTAAGACAGGTGGACTTCATCTCCCAGAATTCCCCAGTTAGCATGCTGGCTGGGGAATTCTGGAAGTTCCACCCATCTTAAATTTGCCAGGCTTGACAAACACTGCTCTAAAGAGAACTGTGCAATTTTGGCTCAATCATTCACCGTGCACCTAAATCTACTTCCGAAATTTGTAATTTGTGGGATAAAATTGAGAGGAATGGAAGGAGCTGTTAAAGAAGGCAAAATTTAGAAGTAGGGGAAAAAGATTTAATTGTACACCCCAAAAACGTACAAAATATTGCTTCCTCAAGCCTTCGCGAAGCAAAGTATAAACAGGAGACCTGGAATAAAACAGGCAGAAGAAAACATGAAATCCACCCCCTTCCCACAAAGAAAGATATTAAAGCAAAGAATTTCAGCTTCAAATAAATCGGATATTGAGAAATACTTGCAAGCAGGAAAATCCAGAATTAAGGAAGCCTAGAATGTGGTTAGGAGAGACTGCCTCGTGGCTGGAGATGATGGGCTTTGAGATCGCAAGGAAATTTCAGCTTTAGGAAATCCCTTGGTCTGCTTTGAAGGCGGAGGTCTCCAACCCATCGTCCTCTGCCTGCGTGGAAATTTTGGCTGTTCAAATCAGCATCGTAACCTCATCCAGAGAGGCTGCTGTCCACCAAAATGCAAAGGGAACAGTGAACAAATTAAATTGGGGATTGCAAGGGTGTAAAGAAAGATGATTAAGGGAATGGAGGCTAAAACATATGAAGAACGGCTGCAGGAACTGGATATGTCTAGTTTAAGGAAAAGAAGGACCGGGGGGTGGGGGGGGACATGATAGCAGTGTTCCAATATCTCAGGGGTTGCCACAAAGAAGAGGGAGTCAAACTTTTCTCCAAGGCACCTGGGGTAGAACAAGAAGCAATGGGTGGAAACTAAACAAGGAGAGAAGCAACTTAGAACTAAGGAGATATTTCCTGACAGTTAAGAACAATTAACCAGTGGAACAGCTTGCCTCCAGAAGTTGTGAATGCCCCAACACTGGATGTTTTTAAGAAGATGTTGGATAACCATTTGTCTGAAGTGGTGTAGGGTTTCCTGCCTAAGCAGGGGGTTGGACTAGAAGACCTCCAAGGTCCCTTGCAACTCTGTTATTATATTATATTATATTATATTATATTATATTATATTATATTATATTATATTATATTATATTATATTATATTATATTATATTATATTATTATATTATTATATATTATATTATTATATATTATATATATTATATTAATAATATTATATTAATTAGATAGATAGATAGGTAGATATAGATATAGATATAGATATATAGTAGGATTTTTTGCTGATAAATGAAAATAAAGAGAGACTATTATAGATCTATTTCGAGCTATTTTGCTCTCGTCAGATAGCCATACCCTTATAGTGGGAATTGAACCTGGGCAGTCTGCTTGTAAGGCAGTAGTTTAACCTCTAGGCCACAAGGTTCTCTTCCCTATCAGCTCTTCACCAGGAAAGGGTTATATATGTTTATTCTGTCGAGTCATCCTGGTGTATGGAAGGAAACCCCACGGTCACGTGATTTATGTTCGGATGCTTGGCCACTGACTCACATTTACGACGGTCGCCGTGTCCAGGGGATCATGTCTTCCCCTTTCCAGATTCCCCAAGCCAGATTCATTTAACAACAGTGTGACTAGCTTAAGAATGGCGGTGACTCACTTAACAACTCTGGCAAGAGTGGTCGTAAAATGGGACAAGGCTCACTTCACAAATGTCTCACTTAGCAACAGAAATCTGGGCTCCATTGTGGTCGTAAGCGGGGGACAGCCTTGAGCAATAAATTGGAACCGCATTTCTTGATGTTCGAGCCTGGCATTAATGCCCCAAACCGATTTTAATAAAATTTATTCTCTTTTTTTTCCCCCTTGTTTTGCCTTATCTGCCCCCTTATCCAGGATGACATGACCGACTCTCTTCGGGATTACACCAACCTGCCTGAAGCCGCCCCTCTCCTCACCATCTTGGACATGTCAGCCCGTGCGAAATACGTCATGGATGTCGAGGAGATCACGCCACCGATTGTGGAAACTTTCGTCAATGACTTTCTGGCTGACAAACTGAAGCCTGAGCCTATCTAAAGCCGAAGCTGGGTCAGGGAGTGGGAGGGGGTCTTTGCTCACCCCTTCCCCATCTTTTAGACGCTATTTAAAAATGGCCAGATCGGTCCACCACACACACACACCCCTTCGGTGCGGGCCGACCGTAATTTCCTCGTGGTGCCTTGTTTTAACCCCAGATTGATGTCTCTGTCCAAACGCTTTTCAGGTGCTTTTTTGCGAGCAACGGGGTTGGGTGGGGGGGTCTCCGGGGAGGGGGAAGATTTGGCTTTGGGGGGAGGAGGGGAAAGGGGGTACCCAGAGGCCATCCAGACAGGGCAAGCAGGAGACTCTTTTTTAAAAAAAAAAAACCCTCCTTGTTGCAAGTGGTTTTCATAACTGGGATGGATTTCAGAAGTGACGCTCCGAGCCCGGAGTAAATTTGGCATTTCTACCCCGCTTCCGCTCCGCAGACCCCTGCCCACTACCTAGGAGTGAGGTAATGAATCTCTTAATTTCTTCCGCCAAGCGTACAAAGGCTGAAACAGTGGGGGAAGCGAGTTCGACCCATTGAAAATGATTGTTTAAAGATGGCTAAAGCTGAGGATATCACAGCAAACTAAACCGTTGAAGAAGACGTTAGCACTATATCCGCATTGCTGTATTTCTCAACCGTAGCAGCTTGAAGTCCACACATCGTAAAGGACGCTGGCTGGGGAATTCTGGGAATTGAAGTTCACGCTTCTCAAAGCAAGCTGCCTGGGGAATTCTGGGAGTGGAAGTCCACACTTCTCAAGCCATGCTGTCAAGGGAATTCTGGGAGTGGAAGTCCACCCATCTAAAAGCGTTCTGGCTGGGGAATTCTGGGAGTGGAAGTCCACCCATCTTAAAGTGTGCTGGCTGGGGAATTCTGGGAGTGGAAGTCCACCCATCTTAAAACATGCCGGCTGGGGAATTCTGGGAGTTGAAGTCCACCCATCTTAAAGCATGCCAGCTGGGGAATTCTGGGAGTTGAAGTCCACCCATCTTAAAGCACGCTGGCTGGGGAATTCTGGGAGTGGAAGTCCACCCACCTTAAAGCTTGCCGGCTGGGGAATTCTGGGAGTGGAAGTCCACCCATCTTAAAACATGCCGGCTGGGGAATTCTGGGAGTTGAAGTCCACCCATCTTAAAGCATGCCAGCTGGGGAATTCTGGGAGTTGAAGTCCACCCATCTTAAAGCACGCTGGCTGGGGAATTCTGGGAGTGGAAGTCCACCCACCTTAAAGCTTGCCGGCTGGGGAATTCTGGGAGTTGAAGTCCACCCATCTTAAAGCACGCTGGCTGGGGAATTCTGGGAGTGGAAGTCCACCCATCTTAAAGCATGCCGGCTGGAGAATTCTGGGAGTTGAAGTCCACTCATCTTCAAGTTCCCACGGTTGAGAAACACTGCAGTTTATTGCAAAATGTAGTCTTCTCTATTTGCTGGGGGGGGGGCAGGAAAAGTATTTTAAGGGTCCTGGTTCAGGGAATCGATGGATTGGGTTCCCCCAGGATGCTGAGCCCTGGTTCGCTGAACCCGGACTCCAAGCTTTGCTTGAGATATAATCCAAAACTGACCCTGAGCCTGGATTCACGTATGATAAAGGCGGTTACTGGGCTAGTGGGTCTGTGTTTCTTGTGAAGGCATCTTGGAGACAGAAGGGGTCTGTTAGAATCCTTTAGTAAAAAGTGGGCACCTGTGAAATGGGGAGAACTTGGTCTTGCGTACACTTTAGCTATGAGAGGTGATCCTGAAACTCATAAGGGACTGGGCACAGTGTCATCTATGCCAGAATGTCCTGAGACAAACGCGGATTGTGTAATTGTAACATTTGCACAAGGGATGTCGTCGTGCCTTTGCACCAAATGCCCCCGTGGGAGATTTTAAGATGAGCAATGGTGCAATTTTGGAAGGTGATCGGCCTGACTTTGCCTATTTCAATCGTGCCATTTCTCAAAGCTACGCCAAAAGGTTTCTAACTGAAGTTCATAGCTGGGATGGATTCAGAAGTGACGCTCCAAGCCGGGAGCAATTTTGGTGTTCCTTGCCTCTTCCTCTTCCCCAACTTGCTGCCCACTTTTTACGAGTAAAATGAAACCCCTTCATTTATTTTGCCAAGCATAGATAGGTTGAAGCAGCGAGACAAACAATGCAGATTGTGTCATTGGATCGTTTGCACAAGGAGGCAGGGGTTGTCGTCGTGTCGTGCACCAAATGGCCCCGTGGGAAATTTAAAATGAGCTGTGGTGGATTTCTGGCAGGTGGTCAACCTGACTTTGCAGGGGCTGTGCTTATTTCAATCGTGCCATTTATCAAAACTACACCAAAAGGTTTCTAACAACGGTAAACTTCATTATTTCAGTGACTTTCCTGAAATCGGGCCCGCCTGCTCCCCCCACCTCATGGGGCAAACCCTAGATATTTTGTTGAATGTTGCAGTCTTAACCACCCTAAGCCATTAATTGTAATAACTATAGCAATGAATTAAAATCAGCCTCTTTTTTTTTAAGCCAGAAAGTGCTATGGAACATCTGTGAACATTCCAACTGCTAAGGATTCTGGGATCTGTAGTCCCAATGCACACAGAGAGCAAGTGGGGCGGGGGGGGGGAACACCACTCGAACATAACATCCAGGATGATTTTTAGATTATTTCTCCCTCTTTCTTTTAATCCAAATGTCTCTTTTTGCCTCTGTTCCCCATCTTGGTAGAACAGTTGTATTGTAGATAAAATTCTACTACAGACTGGTGATTTTTTTATTTTGGGGAAATTGGAATTAACGCATTGTCTTCTCTTCTGGCTAAGTGGAAGTTGTAAAAACTGTACATGGTGATTGGATCTTTGTAATAAAAACGGTTCTAAATAAACTCACAATACACTGTAATTTGCTTCAGAGGTCCGCCATTGCTGCCTTCTTCATTTTCAAAAATCTCATTTTAAAGATTCAAGACTTCCTTTCCAAAACAGAATTACAGGTACGGTAGGTCCTCGACTTACGACCACAACTGAGCCCAAAGTTTCTGTGGCTAAGCGAGACAGTTGTTTGGTGAGTTTGGCCCCGTTTTACGACCCCCCCTCTAGCCACGGTTGTTAAGTGAATCACTGCAGTTTGTTAAGTTAGGAACGGTTGTTCCCCATTGACATTGCTGGTTACTAGGTCGCAAAAGGGGATCACATGACCCCGGGACACTAACTGTCGTAAATATGAGTCAGTTGCCAAATGTCTGAATTTGGATCCTGTGACCAAATGGGGATGGTGCAATGGTCGTAAGTGAGAAAAATGGTCATAAGTCACTTTGTCAGTGCTGTTGCAACTTCGGTCACTAAACAAATGGCTGTAAGAACTACCTGTATTCAAGCTTAACCAGTATATTAGACATCTTAAACAGGCCCTGGAAATGGATGCAGGCTTTATTGGTTTCTATTCTATAACACTACAAAGTCTTTTTCCCCCCCCACCAAACTTACACAAATATCCATACATATACCATATTTTTATTTATTTATTTATTAGTGACATTTATATACCGCCTCCCAGTGCAAGCACTCTCTAAGCGGTTTACACCAGTAAGCAATGTATATTTATATTGCCCCCAACAATCTGGGTCCTCATTTTACCTACCTCGGAAGGATGGAAGGCTGAGTCAACCTTGAGCCGGTAAGATTTGAACCGCTGACCTGCGGATCAGTGTCAGCTAAAGTGGCCTGCAGTACCCCACTCTAACCGCTGCGCCACCTCGGCTCATCATATTATCAAAACATCCGTAATTATATATTTCTATCCAAAATATCATAAACATATATCCTTAGTTTGCTCCTTTTATACTTTTGTCTCCAGTCTGCTTTCCTTCTATATTTCATACTACTCCCCTCCCTCTATCTCCCTCTCTCCCCTCTACCTTCTTTCTCCCTCTCTCCCTCTTTCCTACTTCCCTCCTCCCTCTCTCCCCTTCCTATCTACTTCCTCTTCCTCTTATCCTTCCCTGAGTGCATCTAATCATAATCCATTTTATGGTTAGCAGACTAGCAATTCAAAAGCCCTAACTTCATTCCAACATCGGAGCTATTTCTTAAACTTGTTCTTTCCCTTTATCTATCTTTATTTAATATATTCTTCCAGGTATATCTACTATTGTTCTAATGCTGCCTCCTTCCTATTTTTGTCACCTGGGTCTACCACCTCTAATTTCCAACTCTCTTCCAAATTAATCGCTATGGCTTAATTTCCAAAAATATTCATTATCTCTTATGCCTCTTAATTTTAGGCCGTATTACTCCCTCTCCTCAATTGATATCTTAACTCATCATTTTTTTTAGTTCTATCATTTTTAGATGCCCTAAATTTCTAATTACTTTTCCCCTTTCATATCTCCCTTCCAACTTTCTTAACTCAATTTTTATTTTATTTTAACTCATTCTCTATATTTAAAGAGATACAAAGCTTGTCATTACTGTTCCACCCATTGGTTAATAACATTCTAAATTCCCCATAATAAAAAAATCCAACTTATAGATTATATATTCTTATATAAAGACCTTTTTTAAAAAAACACTACTTGTTTGTCTGTGTGTAACCTTTTACTGGGTTATGACACTTGTCAACTGGCATGTATTTATAACAGTCGCAGTGCCTCGGGGTCACATGATTCCCTTTTTGCTAATCATCTAACAAACAAAATCGATGGGGAAGCCAGATTCACTTAACAATGGTGTGGCTGACTTAACAACCACAGCGATTCGTTTATCAACTGTAGCAAGAAAGGTCGTAAAACGAGGCAAAGCTCGCTTCACAAATGTCCATCGGAAAAACCCAATTTCTCTCCTTGGCTGGGTCTGTGTGTGTGCGCGCATGACAGGAAGAATGCAAGCATTTCTACCAACAACGCCTGAACTGTGTTACACAGGGAGTCCTCGACTTTCAACAGTTCGTTTAGTGACTGTTCAAAGCTACAACGGCACTGAAAAAAGTGACTTGTGACCATTTCTCACACTCGCCAGATTAGACAGACAGACAGATGATAGACAGACAGAGATAATAAATACCATGTTTCCCCGAAAATAAGACCCTGTCATATATATTTTTGAATCCTGAAATAAGCACTTGGCCTTATTGCCATGCACTCAAAAGTCCGATTGGGCTTATTATCTGGGGATGTCTTATTTTGGGGGAAACGGTATATAGATGGATAGATGATTAGATAGATAGATAAATGATAGATTAGATACATAGAGATAAGGTAGATAATAGGTAGATATGGATATAGCTAGAGGGATGGAGGGATAGATATCAATTGATTGATGATAGATATAAGGATGGATGATAGGTAGATCGATAGATATGGATAGATAAGTAGTATGGATAGATGTAGGATAGATAGATGATAAGATTAGATAGATGATAGAATGGATGGATGATAGGTAGATAGGGATTGATGGATGATAGATTGATAGATATGGATAGATAATTAGTTGATAGAGAATGATAGATGAATAGAGACAAACAGACAGAAACCAGGGAGCTGTGGGGTGGGTTGTCTCATCTAGGGTTACAGGGAAGACATCGCCACCTGCTGGCCAGGAGTAGCTCTCCGGCCTCATTTCCAAAAAACCCAAAAGGAAAGTATTTGAGAAAAATGATTCAGCGGAAAACGGATAGGACATATAAGCCCTCAAGGGAGAGGAAAGGTATACCTGTCAGTCGCTCCTCTTGCAAATGGCAGCTCAGCCCAGGTGCGGAGAGAAGCTTTTCGGAAGATTCAAGAGATGCTCCACCTTAATTAACTCGGGAGAAACCAGGCTGAGCCATGCCTCTTGCAGTTTCCCTGCGTCTTATTTTAAGCCCAAGATGAGTGTGAAAGATGGCTTGGTTGAAATCTTAGGTTTGTTCTTGGGACTTTGATCTCGACCAGCTGTGTTGGCTTCGGAGTTTGAGCCGAGTTGGTGCAGTGGTTAAATGCAGCACTGCAGGCTACTGCTAGTTCAGCAGTTCAGCTGTTCAAATCTCACCGGCTCAAGGTTGACTCAGCCTTCCATCCTTCCGAGGTCGGTAAAATGAGGACCCACATTGTTGGGGGCAATATGCTGAACTCTGTAAACCGCTTAGAGAGGGCTGTAAAGCACTATGAAGCGGTATATAAGTCTAAGTGCTATTGCTATTGCTATTCTTAAAACTTTTGAGCGTTAACATCTGCGTGCCAGGCTTGGAAATTAAAAAACGAAAACATATCCCACTTAAACAATTTCACAACATTCATTTATCTATCTATCTATCATTATCTATCTATCTATCTATCTATCTATCTATCTATCTATCTATCTATCTATCTATCTATCTATCTATCATCTATCATGTATGTATGTATGTATGTATCTATCATCTATCTATCATATCTATGTATGTATGTATGTATGTATGTATCTATCTAATCTATCTATCTATCTATCTATCTATCTATCTATCTATCTATCATATCTATCTATCTATCTATGTATCTATGTATGTATGTATGTATCTATCTATCTATCATCTATCTATATCATATCTATGTATGTATGTATGTATGTATCTATGTATGTATGTAATCTATCTATCTATCTATCTATCTATCTATCTATCTATCTATCTATCTATCTATCTATCTATCTATCTATCTATCTATCTATCTATCTATCTATCATCTATCTATCTATCTAACCATACTACTTATACTGTATATCCATAGGGGAAAAATGCTTTCTGGATAAATAATATGGTGCCCCAAAATTAATAGCGATGTAAAGATACTCCCCGAATTCTAAGCATTAACTGAGTGAACTATTTATTTATTTATTTATTTAGGAAATTTATATTGCCGCCTATTCATACATGGCAACTCAAAGCAGCTTACAGGAATATAAAAAAGATGTGATGTTATGTTCTCTGACAAGCTGCATGGAAAGTTCATTCCTTGGTACCCTTCTGAGCAAAGGGTCCTCGACTTACGACTGTTCATTTAGTGTTGACTGTTTGAAGTTATAACAGCCCTGAAAAAAGTAACTTACTTACGACCATTTTTCACACTTACAACCGTCGCAGAATCCCCATGATTATGTGATTCATTTATTCAGATGCTTGGCATCTGACTCGCATTTATGACGGTCGCAGTGTCCCAGGGTCACGTGATCCCTGTTTTGTGACCTTATGACGAGCAGAGTCCATGGGGAAGCCGGATTCACTTAACAACCAGGTGACTAATTTAACAACTGCAGTGATTCCCTTAACAACCGTGGCAAGAAACGTAAAATAGGGCAAATTTCACTTAACACCTGTCTTCAAAACAAGGACTAGGAGTATATAAATAGGCTTACAGAGACAAAACCAGAATTTATTTACGTATCTCGGTCTCAACAAAAGTGAACAAACTCCCTATAATTGGTTTTCAGTGGAAAAAGATTTCAAGAGAGATTTTAATAGGCTAAATATGCTAAATATCAGCCAGCCGTGTGCAGCGGCAGTCAAAAAAGCCAACACAATCCTAAATTGCATTAACAAAGGAATACAGTCAAGATCAAGGGAGGTACTAGTACCACTCTATAAAGCCTTAGTAAGACCACACCTAGAGTACTGCATCCAGTTTTGGTCACCACAGTATAAAAAAAGATGTGGAGACTCTAGAAAGAGTGCAGAGAAGAGCAACCAGGATGATTAGGGGACTGGAGGCTACAACATACGATGAACGGTTGCAGAAACTGGGCATGGCTGGTCTAGTGAAGAGAAGGACCAGGGGAGACATGAGAGCAGTGGTCCAATACTTGAGGGGCTGCCACAGAGAGGAGGGGGTCAAGCTATTCTCCAAAGCACCAGAAGGCCAGACAAGGAATAATGGATGGAAACTGACCAAGGAGAGATTCAACCTGGAAATAAGAAGAAATTTTCTGACAGTGAGAACAATCAACCAATGGAACAGAAGTTGCCTTCAGAAGTTGTGGGAGATTCATCACTTGAGACTTTCAAGAAGAGATTGGACTGCCATCTGTCAGAAATGGTGTAGGGTCTCCTACTTGGGCGAGGGGTTGGACTAGATGACCTACAAGGTCCCTTCCAACTCTGTTAATCTAATCTAAAACATCTCTCTTTCTCACCAAAGGCACCCCGCGATCTCTCGAAACAGAGGAGGGATAATAATGGATGGAAACTGATCAAGGATTCAAACTAGAAATAAGGAGGAATATTCTGACAGTGAGAACAATCAACCCATGGAATAGAAGTTGCCTTCAGAAGTTGTGGGAGCTTCATTACTGAAACCTTTCACGAAGAGATTAGACTGCCATGTCAGAAATGGTGTAGGGTCTCCTGCTTGGGCGGGGGGTTGGACTAGATGACCTACAAGATCCCTTCCAAGTCTGTTAATCCGTTAAGCTCTAATGCAGGGGGATCACACATTCAGGACAAAAAGAAAACAAGTGTGAGTTGAAACCAATAGTTTTCTTTCCAAAACGTACAACAGAAAGACCTCAGGAGCTTTGCAAAGGAAAGGCAGTTGAATACAAGGGGAAAATATTTTGAAAAAAAACATCCAAAGGGAACCAGTCCCTCCTGAGCAAACACAGCCAAATTTGGGAGTGAGCGAGCCTGTCCAGCTTTTTGGACAAGGATCAAAGGGATGGAGTGATGTCACCCTGTGGTTTTTCACAGGGCCAGTGAATTTTATGCCGCACAATGTAAACGTTTTCGGCCAGGAAAAAAAAAACCCAGAAGGATCCGGATTCTTTTGTGCACGTTGGCACAAAAGGTTTGTTTTCGTCAGCTCGGCGGTCTGAACCGACTTTCGTTGCTTTTCCAAAGAAAAGGAGGGGGTGAAAATGGGAAAAAAGAAGAAGAAATGACTGAAAAATGCAAATCGGTGAGAAAAAAAAAATTCCTCGGCTGCCAACTTCTGAAATTTAGTTTAAAGAAAAGAAGGACCAGGAGTGACATGATAGCAGTCTTCCAATATCCGAGGGGCTCCCCCAAAGAAGAGGGGGGTCAAGCTAACCATTCACAAAGTTACAACGGCACTGAAATAAGCGACTTCGCACTGTTCTTCACACTTACGACCGTTGCGACATCCTCGCGGTCACGTGATCAAAATTCAGAGGCGTGGGCAACTGGCATGTACTTGTGAGGGTTGAAGTACCCCAGGGTCACGGGATCCCCTTTTGCGTCCCTTCAGACCAGCAAAGTCAACGTGAAGCCAGATTCACTTAACAACCGTGCTACTAACTTAACGACTGCAGGGATTCACTCAACAACTGTAGCAAGAGAGTCGTTAACATGGGGCAAAATTCACTTAACAACTGTCTTCACATTGCAACAGAGATTTTTGGGCCCAACTGTGGAAGTAGCTCGAGGTCTACCTGTATAGTCCTGATTTCCTTGGGGCAAAGTTTACTATGAATGTTGTATATTCTACATTTAGGCAAGGAAAACAAAATGCTCAGGTACAGCATAGGTGGTACTTGGCTCAATAGTTGTAACTGTGAGAGGGATCTTGGAGTCCTAGTGGACAACCGTTTAAATATGAGCCAGCCGTGTGCAGCAGCTGCCAAAAAAGCCAACCCAGTTCTAGGCTGCATTAACAGAGGGATAGAATCAAGATCACGCGAAGTGTTAATACCACTTTATAATGCCTTGGTAAGGCCACACTTGGAATACTGCATTCAGTTTTGGTTGCCACGATATAAAAAAAGATGTGGAGACTCTAGAAAGAGTGCAGAGAAGAGCAACAAAGAGGATGAGGGGACTGGAGGCTAAAACATATGAAGAACGGTTGCAGCAACTGGGTATGTCTAGTTTGATGAAAAGAAGGACCAGGGGAGACATGATAGCAGTCTTCCAATATCTCAGGGGTTGCCACAAAGAAGAGGGAGTCAAGCTATTCTCCAAAGCACCTGAGGGTAGGACAAGAAGCAATGGGTGGAAACTAATCAAGGAGAGAAGCAACTTAGAACTAAGGAGAAACTTCCTGACAGTTAGAACAATTACACACAGTCCTAGACTTACAACTAGTTTGTTCAGTGACCATTCAGTTACAGCAGCAATGAAAATAGTGACTTTTTTCACGCTTACCATTGCAGCATCCCACGGTCATGTGATCAAAATTCAGGACACTTGGCAACTGATTCATGTTTATGACGGCAGCTGTGTCCCGGGGTCATCTGATCCCCTTTTGCGACCTTCTGACAAGCAAAGCTAACGGGGAAGGCAGATTCACTTAGCAACCCGTGTTAATAACTTAACTGCAGCGATTCGCTTAAGAACTGTGGCAAGAAAGGTCGTAAAATGGGGCAAAATCCACTTAATGTCTTTACTTAGCAACAGAAACAGTGGGCTCAAGTGTGGCTGTACGTTGAGGGCTACCTGTAACCGGTGGAACGGCTTGCCTCCAGAAGTGTGGGCGCTCCATCGCTGGAGGTTTTCAGGAAGAAATTGAACAGTCACTTGTCTAAAATGATGCAGGGTTTCCTGCTTAAGCACGGGGTTGGACTAGAGGACCTCGAGTGTCCCTTCCAACTTGGTTACTCTGAAATGAGTAGAGTTAACTCTTCAAGGCAGGCGTGGGTTTGCTTACCTTCGTTACCAGTTTGGAACTGTGACCGCATGCGCGTGGCGCTTCTGCACATGTGCAGAATTCCTCCCGACCTGCTAAATTTCTATGCACATTTTAACCACAGAAAGAAATCGATCCAGATGGCAGGTCACCACGAGTATTTTATTACCTTGTTGGAGGCCGGCGGTGTTGGCCGATGGACGCAAAAATCGGAAGAATCCGAATGCCGCTTTTTGGACTCAAAAAACATTTTTATTGAAAACTCGGAAGCTTCCGTGAGGCTGCAGCAACGTTTCAATAAATGAATTACGGCCGCTGTGTCTTAGAACCAACATTTGCGATTCTGAGACGGTCGTTGAGGACTAGCTGCATGGGGAAACCTCACCTCGATCTCTTCTTGAATTTGGCAAGAAAGGGTGCAAATCCTGACCCACAACGGCACAGTCCCTTTTGCAGCATCCTCCACCAACTCTCCCTTCGCAGGGCTGCCAAAAATTGTCCCATTTAGTCAGAGGGGAAGGAGATGTGTGTGTGTGTGTGTGTGTGTGTGTGTGTGTGTGTGTGTGTGTGTGTCTGTAAGAGAGAAATCTGTACGTGTGTGTGTGTGTGATCCGTGTGTGTCAGATCTGTACCTGTGTGTGTGATCTGTGTGTGATATCTCTCTCTCTCTCTCTCTCTCTCTCTCTCTGTGTCTGTAAGAGAGAAATCTGTACATGTGTGTGTGTGATCCATGTGTGTCAGATCTGTACCTGTGTGTGTGATCTGTGTGTGATATCTCTCTCTCTTTCTCTCTGTGTCTGTAAGAGAGAAATCTGTAAGTGTGTGTGTGTGTGTGATCCGTGTGTGTGTGTGTCAGATCTGTACCTGTTTGTGTGATCTGTGTGTGATCTGTGTGTGTGTGTGTGTGTGTGTGTGTGTGTGTGTGTGTACCTGCATATGTCAAAAAGTCAAATGGGCCATCCCCAGCTTTGCGTGATCAAAGCCTCGCACCTACACAAGAGGGGGTGGAGTTTGATTACCTAATTGCAGTGGCCACCTTGACTTTTTTTGCCTCCTCTCTGACCCCTCCCCTCCCCCAAAAGCAGCAGAGGCTAAAAGGGAGACCACTCGGAGAGCCTTTCTTTCCTTTCGAAATCAACGTTGAGATTGGGGATTCTAGTCCTCATTGTTTGAACTGGAGCCTGGAAGCGCTGCCTTCCTTGACCAGCAGCTGCCTCTTCGCCTCGAAAAGGAGGATGCCGGCAGCCATGGCGGAATTCAGACTCTCCACGCCGGGGACCACGGGGATTGCCAGCTGCTTCCCGCCACTCCTCTGCGCCAGCTGCTTGGCTTCGGGGCTCACTCCGTGGGTCTCTCCGCCGACCACGAGGGCCACGGAGGCATCCATCCACGGATTGTAATAAGGCTGGACTTTCAGCAAGGTTGGTTCCTCTTCCTTCTCCTCCTCCTGGGTCCCCTTTGGTGGGGCCATCCGGGACGTCCGGTTGGAGGATTTGGGGGTCCAGCGACAGCGTCCAGCCTGGGCTGGTGAAGCCCATTTGGCCTCTTCTGGGGGTCTCTCGTGGCAGCTCTCGGCCACGTGGATGCAGCTTTCGGTGGGCAAGTAATTGGGCACCAGGTCCCACTCCAGGTTGGAAATGATGGGGATCCGGAAATGGGCTCCCATCCCTGCCCGAAGGACTTTGGGCTCCCAGGCATCGACGCAGCCTGCGGGAAGGAGGAGAGGAAGGCTGGGTTGGCAGCTTCTCCATCTGGGCAATGGGAAGACGGGCGGGACTTCAACTCCCAGAATTCCACAGCCAGTTACGGGGTACACCCATCAGAAAGCATTGCTGGCTGGGGAATTCTGGGAGTGGGAGTCCAGCCATCGTAGAGCATGCTGGCTGGGGAATCCTGGGAGTTGGAGTCCAGCCATCTTAAAGCATGCTGGCTGGGGGATTCTGGGAGTGGAAGTCCATCCATCTTAAAGCATGCTGGCTGGGGGATTCTGGGAGTGGAAGTCCACCCATCTTAAAGCATGCTGGCTGGGGGATTCGGGGAATTAAAGTCCACCCCTCTTAAAGCCTGCTGGCTGGGGGATTCTGGGAGTGGAAGTCCACCCATCTTAAAGCATGCTGGCTGGGGGATTCTGGGAGTGGAAGTCCACCCCTCTTAAAGCCTGCTGGCTGGGGAATTCTGGGAGTGGAAGTCCACCCCTCTTAAAGCCTGCTGGCTGGGGAATTCTGGGAGCTGGAGTCCACCCCTCTTAAAGCAGACTGGCTGGGGAATTCTGGGAGTCAAAGTGCACCCATCTTAATGCAGGCCAAGACAGTTCTTGGCAGTGAAAGAAACTGCACCAGAAGTAAAACTTTCTTTCAACCTCCCTCAAACTGAGACGATATGAAAATCTTACAACCCAGGATTACGCGCTCAGGCTCGGCTCACGAAACCCTCCTCTGCTTTGCAGGGGAAGCAGCTGGAGCCCCCACCCCTAAAATTACCAAGCAGGGTCCTGACTTTTGCCAGAAGTGATCCAACCCCCCCCCCACCTCCCACCACCAATTCTGCCAATTTCTCCCTTCCCATCCTGTGGAGGAAGAACGGAGACCGAATCCAGCCCACATCTCCCCACCTAGTGCCCAGGGGCCCCCTCCTCACCTTTTACAAGCAACACACTGCAGCAGCCGGCTCCCGCCGCCGATCTCAGGATGGTGCCCAGATTTCCAGGGTCCCGAATGTTGTCGCAGATGAGGGTGAGGGGCAAGGCCTCCTCCTGCGGGATTTCGGGGTAGGTCATTTTGGCGTGATGGGGCATGGCGAAAATGCCTGCAAGAAACCAAGGGAGGCAAGAGGTGATTGGCTGGGAGGGGAAGAGAAAGTCTGGGGGTGGGGGGGGGGAGAGAAACAGGCCTCAGTCCACCCCCAGCTGCAGATGCTCACTGACCCACTGGCCCAGCCTACCTCACAAGGCTGTTGTTATGGGGAAAAAAGAGAAATAGGGAAGTCTACGTATACTGATACAGGTATCCCTCAACTTACAACAGTTTGTTTAATGACCGTCCAAAGTGACAACGGCGCCGGAAAAAGTGACTTAGGACAATTTTTCACACTTACGACCGTTTCGGCATCCCCGCGGTCACGTGATCAAAATGAGGCAACTGGTTCCCATTTACGACGGTTGCGGCATCCCGGGGTCGCGCGATCCCCTTTTGCGACCTTCTGACAAGCAAAGTCAAAGGGGAAGCCACTTAACAACCGGGTTACTTATTTAACCAGCGATCCGCTTAACGACTGTGGCAAGAAAGGGGCAGCTTTGCCTCATAAAAGGTGGCAAAAACTCACTTAAGGAACGTCTCACTTGGTGACAGAAATGGTGGGCTCGATTGTGGTCGTAAGTCGAGGACTACGTTAGTGTAACGCTGATCCCGCGGCGAGTTGCCCTGTGGCGAGATGGCCGTGGCGAGTTGTCATAGACCCACCCACCTGACAGGGTTGTTGTTGTGGGGAAAATAGGAGGAGGAAGGTGTCTTAGATATGCCTTGAGTTATTGGTAACATAAAGGCGGGATACAAATAAAACACAGGTAGTCCTTCTTTTACGACCATTTCAGATTCAGATTCAGACTAGCGTTGGAAGGGACCTTGTAGGTCATCTAGTCCAACCCCCCGCTCAAGCAGGAGTCCCTACACCATTTCGGACAAATGGCAGTCCAATCTCCCCTTGAAGGTCGCAAGTGTTGGGGCTCTCACAACCTCTGCTGGCAAGCTGTTCCACTGGTTGATCGTTCTCACTGTCAGAAAGTTTCTCCTCATTTCCAGGTTGAATCTTTCCTTGGTCAGCTTCCATCCCCTTATTCCTTGTCTGGCCTTCAGGTGCTTTGGAGAATAGCTTGACCCCCTCCTCTCTGTGGTAGCCCCTCAAGTATTGGAAGACTGCTATCCTGTCTCCCCTGGTCCTTCTCTTCACTAGACCAGCCATGCCCAGTTCCTGCAACCGTTCATCGTATGTTTTAGTCTCCAGTCCCCTGGTTGCTCTCTTCTGCACTTTCTCTAGAGTTTCAATGTCTTTTTTGTAGTGTGGTGACCAAAACTAGATGCAGTACTCTAGGTGTGGCCTAACTAAGGCTTTATAGAGTGGTATTAGTACCTCCCTAGTCCTAGATTGTATCCCTTTATTAATAGTTAAGACCATTGATAAGGCCAAAATTTCTGTTGCTAACCAAGGCAGTTGTTAGGTGAGCTTCTGCCCCAGTTTATTCCCTTTTCTGCCATGGTTGTTAAGTGAATCACTGCAGTTATCGTGTTTCCCCGAAAATAAGACCGGGTCTTATATTATTTTTTGCTCCAAAAGATGCATTCGGGCTTATTTTTTCTGGTTAGGTCTTATTTTCGGGGAAATACGGTACTAAATGCATTCGCCTGGTTGACGGATCTTAACTGGGGCTTATTTTTGGGGTAGGGCTTATATTACCAGCATCCTGGAAAAATCTTGCTAGGGCTTATTTCCCGGCTGGAAAAGTCACAAATGGAGACTACATGACCCAGGATGCTGCAACCGTTATAAATACAGGTAGTCCTCGCCTTACAACAGTTCGTTTAGTGACCGTTCAAAGTTACAACAGCACTGAAAAAAGTGACTGTTTTTCAGAGTTACGACTTTCCCAGCGTCCCAACGATCATGCGGTCAAAATTGAGATGCTTGGCAACTGGTTCATACTTATGACCGTCGCTGTGTTCCCACGGTCGCGCGACCCCCTTTCTTGTGACCTTCTGACAAAATCAATGGAGAAGCCAGATTCAAGTAACCACCGTTTTCCTAACTGCAGTGATTCACTTAACAATGGTGGCAAGTAAGGTCATAAAATAGGGCAAAGCTCACTTAACGATGCCTCAATTAACAGCGGAAATTTTGGGCTCAGTTGTGGTCATAAGTCGGGGGCTACCTGTACATGCCAGCTGCCAAGCATCTTAATTTTGATCACACAAACACAGGAATGCTGTGTCATAAGCGTGAAAAACGGTCAGAAAGTCACTTTTCTTCAGTGCCATTTTAACGTTCAACGCTCAGTAAAACAAACGGTTGTTGAGGACAAAGCTGTTTATTTATGAAAGACATTTATTCAGCCAAACCAACTCACAAATCGGGGTCACCCAGGTGGCTTGCGGACATTTCAAAGCTGTCGTTTGGGGGGGTTCAACATTCAAGGCCCGGACCCTGAGCCTAACACAGAGGCGGCGGCATCTTTCCCACCTACGGCCTCAGCCGGCAAGGCGAAAGGACGGAGCAAAAAGGCTTAAAATCTTTTTCTTAATCTTTCTCTCTCTCTCACTCTCAAACAGTTGAGAAATGTCAAGCCCAAGACGAGAGCTAAACGAGGGCAGGTCTCTTCTTGAAAAGCCACAAACTGCTTTTTCGGCGTCAGGCACGGGAATCCATCCCGCCCTCCGCGCGAGCTTCATCCTGTGCAAAAAAATCTCGCGGTTAGGGAAACCCAAAAAAAGATTGAGCCGCGCTTAGCCAGAGGGCCCCCCCCCCCGTGGATAACCTTGGACGCCAACGCATAACGGAGAGACGTGAGAAGGTGCGAAGCGTCTGCAAAGATATTTTTATGAGACTTTCCCAAGAGTTGTTCCAAAACTTTTAACTGCTGGAAAACAGCCAGTTGTAGAGTGATTTATACGCAATGCTTTGGGGGAAAAAAAAGCAGAAGGATTACTCAACAGGGAAAAACACTAAGAAAGGATGAAAAGATTTTTCTCAGAGCTGGTTCCCGTGAGAGCCTACTCAGCGTGGTTGCAAAGGTCTGGGACAAACCACCCTCTGAGTCAGCTTGGTGAGGTGGTTAAAGACGCTGGCTTTGAAACCAGGAGAAGGTGAGTTCTAGTCCTGCCTTAGGTACGAAAGCTGGTTGGGTGACTTTGGGCCAATCGCCGGATGACAGTGAGTTCTAGCCCTGCCTGATGCATGAAAGGTGACTGGGTGACTTTGGGCCAATCACTGGGAGATGGTGAGTTCTAATCCAGCCTTAGGTATGAAAGCTGGATGGGTGACTATGGGCCAATCATTGTTATTGAATTCTAGTCCTGCCAAAGTCAGTTGCGTGACTTTGAGCCAATCACTAGGAGACTGTGAGTTCTAGTCCTGCCTGATGCTTGAAAGGTGACGGGGTGACTTTGGGCCAATCACTGGGAGATGGTGAGTTCTAGTCCAGCCTTAGGCATGAAAGCTGGATGGGTGACTATGGGCCAATCATTGTTATTGAATTCTAGTCCTGCCAAAGTCAGTTGCGTGACTTTGAGCCAATCACTAGGAGACTGTGAGTTCTAGTCCTGCCTGATGCATGAAAGGTGACGGGGTGACTTTGGGACAATCACTGGAAGATGGTGAGTTCCAGTCCCACCTTAGGCATGAAAGCAGGCTGGGTGACTTTGGGCCAATCACCAGGAGACTGGGAGTTCTAGTCCTGCTTTAGGCTCGAAAGCTGGCTAGATGACTTTGGGCCAATCACCAGGAAACAGTGGCTTTTAGTACTGCCTTAGGCATGAAAGCCAGCTGGGTGACTTTGGACCCATCAACAGGAGACTGTGAGTTCTAGTCCTGCTGTGGCTTGCCCGCATCCCGCGCAGCTGGTCATGGATTCGAAGGACCAAGAGCCGACTGTGGCGCGGCGTGAAAAAGTTTTTGGTTTTTTTTTTAAATTTTAAGATTTTACTAAATTTTAATTGTATTAAATTAGGGCCACATAGAATATTTTCTTTTAAATGTATTTTAATGTTTATATTGTATTTTTTACTTGGCTGTTCACCGCCCTGAGTCCCCTGGAGAAGGGCGGTATATAAATTTAATTAAACTAAACTTAAACTAAACTATCATCCCGTGCACCTGGCACCTGAGTCCGATAGCGAGGAGGACTCGGTGCCAGAGGATGAAAGCCAGCCAGGGCCTTCTGCACCTCCTCAGTTGGAGCCTCTGCTTGATGCTAGGGCACGCAGGGCAGCTAGCAGGCAAGAATGGCTCTGCAGGAGGAGGTCTCCTCGCATGTAGAACTGTGGGCTAATTGGCCATGCCCTAAGGCTATTTAAGGCATCAGCACGCTGACGTTGACGCTGGAATCAACTCGTTGCATTATTCTCATCACGTTCGTGGCTCTTGGACTTTCTATGGCTTTGATTTCTGGATTTTTGGTTTGTGCAATATTTTATTCCGGGCTATCTGCCAACTTCTGAACGTTACTGATAAAGGGGGACTAATTGCTTGTTTGCTTTGGGGGTTTGAATTCGGGCCAATTCTTAAGAAGCAACAATATCGGACTTTCTGAAAAAAGAACCTTCTAAGGGGTCTCCGTGCTGGGACACAACAAGTCCTACCTTAGGCATGAAAGCAAGCTTGGTGACTTTGGGCCTATCACCAGGAGACAGTGAGTTCTAGTCCTGCCTTAGGCATGAAAGCCAGCCGGGTGACTTTGGGCCGGCTCCTGTCTCAGCCCAACCCACCTCACAAGGTTGTTTTGGTGAGGAAAACAGGAGGAGGAAGAAGTGTTAGATATGTTTCCCTGCTTCCAGTTACTTATACATTCATAAAGGCAGGATAAAAACCTCATAAATACATCACAGCTAAATCTGAAGCCCTCCGATTTCTACCGGAAACTTACCGATCAACCCCTGTGGCGTGATGACGTCCGACCACATCTTGATCTCGTTGTACTTCACTTTGACGAGGGTGGCCTGTTTGAGTTTGGCCGCTGGCAGCAGCTTCAGATTCTCCATTAGGCTAAAGAAGATCGTCTGCGGAACAGCCCCAGCCTCCAGAGCGTCCGAAATGAGCCTCCGGCCTTCCAGCAGAATTCTCCCATGCTTCTCGCGAAACACCCTGGACTTAGCAAGGGTCACCAAATTCCTGTTGGGAAAAAGGGGGGTCTGTGAAAGTCTCGCTGGACGGGAAGGCTGTAAAACAAAAGAAGAGCAAAAGAAACGAACCGGGCATCACCCAAAAGTGGACTGTCTCCCTCTATCTATCTAATCTCTGTCTCTATCTCTCTATCTTTTATGCATCCATCTATCTATCTCATTTTATATCTATTTATCTGTCTTTCTTTCTTTCTCTATCTCTCTATCTCTATCTAGCTCTCTATTTCTATCATTCATCCATCAATATCTATCTATCTACTATATCATCTACCTATATCATCTCATATTTATCCATCCATATGTTTCTATCCACATCTATCCATCTCTATCATGTGTCTTTATCTATCTATCTACTATATCTATCATCTACCTATATCATCTGTATCATCATATGTATCCATCCATATCTATCTTTCTATCCATATCTATCCATCACTATGTGTCTTTATCTATCTACCTACCTGAGCCGAGGTGGCGCAGTGGTTAAAAGCAGCACTGCAACTACTTCAATGACTGCTAGTTCAGCAGTTCAGCTGTTCAAATCTCACCAGGCTCAAGGTTGACTCAGCCTTCCATCCTTCCGAGGTGGGTAAAATGAGGACCCAGATTGTTGGGGGCAATATGCTGAACTCTGTAAACCGCTTAGAGAGGGCTGTAAAGCACTATGAAGCGGTATATAAGTCTAAGTGCTATTGCTATTACCTACCATCCATCATCTATCTTATCTCTATTTATATATACCTCTGTATCATCTATCAAATTATCTAATCTATATGTATGTATGTACAGTATGCCATCTATCATCTATCTAGCTCTCTAGCTATTTCTATCATTCATCCATCAATGTCTGTCTGTCTATCTATCTATCTTTCATCTATCTATCCTATCATCTATCTATATAGATAGGATATAGAGGAGCCGAGGTGGCGCAGTGGTTAAAAGCAGCACTGCAACCTACTTCAGCTGACTGCTAGTTCAGCAGTTCAGCTGTTTTCCCGGAACGCCATCACTCTGCTAAACAAATAATTCCCTGAACACTGTCAAACTATTTACTAAATCTGCACTACTATTAATCTTCTCATCGTTCCCATCACCCATCTCCTCCCACAAATGACTGTATGACTGTAACTTTGTTGCTTGTATCCTTATGATTTATATTGACTGGTTCCTAATATGATTTGATTGCTTATTTGTACCCGGTCTATCATTAAGTGTTGTACCTTATGATTCTTGATGAACTTATATTTCCTTTTATGTACACTGAGAGCATATGCACCAAGACAAATTCCTTGTGTGTCCAATCACACTTGGCCAATAAAAAATTCAATTCAATTCAATTCAATTCAATTCAATTCAATTCAATTCAATTCTCTATTCTATTCTATTCTATTCTATTCTATTCTATTCTATTCTATTCTATTCTATTCTATTCTATTCTATTATTATTTTTGGCCTGATTTGTTTAGGGGTGGAGTAGGTTAGTCACACTTTTAAATCATGGCGCACCAATTGCACATCCAAGCCTAAAATATTTCACATGTAAGCGAATAAAGAAAAAAAAAGGCTTTTCTGAGATAGTTTACTTCAGATCAAATTAAGGTGACCAGACGTCCCAATTTTGGCGGGACAGCCACGCTTTTTAATGATTTGTCCCGCGTCCCGCTGCGTTTCTAAAAAGTCCCGATTTTTTGAAAGAATGCACGACTAGGGCATTCTTTCAAAAAATCAGCCTGAAAGGGGGGCGTGCGAGACTGGGGGGAGTTAAAAAAACCCACAACTGCAGCGCAGACGTTTAGTCCAAGGTCCCTCCCAGCTCTATTCTGATTGAAGTTGTCAGCCGCTGCGTCTCGCCTTGCTCCTCCTCAAGGAAGCTGCAGCTCTTTTAGGGTGCTGGCAGGAAGCCTGCCTCCCAGAAGATGCAGGAGCACCTTCTCTCTCCCTCTTTTTCTGTTATTTTGCCTTCAGCCTCTGCAACTCCGGTAATTAACTGAATACACATTTCTGCCCTTTCAGCCAGTTTAGCTCTGCCTATAACCTCACAGTTGCACCTTTCCTTCCTGCTCCTCACAGCACCGAGCAGAACAATTTCCTCTCTCTCTGTGTGTGTGTGTGTGTGTGTGTGTTATGTGTTAATATTTCTCGTTCCTTCAAATGAGCTCGTTTTTGACTCAAATGACTGGAAGACGCAACAGAGAGCCCTGCAACGGCTTGGGGCAGGGTGGAGGGAAGAAAAAAGTGTGTTGCATGAAGGCTTTCTTCACCCCACCTTCAAATTTTTGTAGTCAATTACCCAAGCAAAGTTTTCATGAGTGTGATTTTCAAGGCTTTTTTATTTGAAACAATGTTGCTTTCTCTATTGGTTACATTATATTTTTGATCTTGTGTCCTTTGCCTTTTCTGAAACGCTCCTGTTAGGTTGAAAATTTAAAGGTTTTGTTCATTCTTCTAAAAAAAAAATCAGCATAGTCTATAAAAACAGTTTTCATTGTTTTTATATCAAATACATTTATTGTAATACTGTTAATTTGGGATGATTTTGATTTCACTGAGATAAACTGGGACAATGTATGGTTTTGCTTTGCTTTGCATATAAGAGAAGTAGGATTACTCATTGATATAAATGTTTATACAGGCTAGACGTATTTTGTTTAATAAATTAATTTGATAGGTGCAAATAGGTGCCAATTGAAAAAGTAATCAAACTTAATAGATTGAAATTAATATTTAATATTTCTGATTTTGAATATTTGAATATTTTTAAAGTTTGCATCAATCAAACTTGGCTAATATTGCACAATCACAGAATAATTGTTTGCAGGTAAAAGGGACTTAATGTTTTCTAACCATCCAATATTGTATATCATGGGTGTCAAACTCGCGGCCTCACATTGCCATCACATGACATTTCATGATGCTTTTCCCATTAACGGAGCTGGGGTGGGCATGGCTTGCATGTGACACATCCAGCCCACGGGCCACCAGTTTGACACCTCTGTGTATATTGTCTTAATTTTTTCATTATGCATATTTTACTGTTTAGAAGGTATTTAAGAAATAAAATATTTTGCAATGCAAATTGAAAATGTTCTTATGGGAATGTATTAATTTGGATATATTATGTGATATCAAGTTGAATAGTGAACCTTAGCAACCACATAGAAGTTTTTCCCACATTGTGTAAAGAAAAGTTATGGAAAGCTTCCACTTCAAAATTTTATCTCTGTTCTTCATTTTAATTAAAATAGTTATATTCAGACTATAGTGATTTATATACAAGTGTTGTGGGATACTAAAAAAAAGGCATGCCCACAATGTTTGTAATAAGATGCAATGTTACGAATATCAAAAGGTGTAGAAGACAGTGTAAACATAGATTTTTCTAAAATAAAAGTTTTGTAAAGAACTTTATTCTTATTTCATTCTATTTAGGTTTCACTCTTTATTTAAACAACAGTTTATTTTTGTGTCACCTTGTGTCACTGTGCTCTACCTTACCCCACTCAGCCCAGTTCTGTTCCTCACTATCTTGTAGTTTAGTTGTGTCTGATCACTGGTTGGATGCTGTAATCATTTTGGTAAAGGCCAGCATATTAACAATAAACCTTAAAAAGATACTCTGGATTAGTAGTTCCCAGACCTAATAATATGGCAATGATGTGGGTGACTGTCTTCAGTGGTTTCTATTTCAGGTAAGGTCATAACTGATATACCAGCCAGAGCTGAATAAAGAACACCTAACATAGGTCTTTGTCTACTCCTCTAACAGATGTGAGTCCAGGACTTCAGATTGGCAGCCTGCTGTATCTGAGGAAACACAACCCCTATCAAGGGTCAAATATTGTGTAGACTGAGATACTATAGTCCTGGAGTCAGTAACTTCTGAATTAACAGCTACTCCATCTTACTTTGATTTCTTCCTGTTCCGATCTTGATCAGGTGGAACATCTACTGCATTTTCCATAAAATGAAAGAGAACCAATTGAATAAATTTCTCCCAAAATGTATCTTAGTGGCCTTATGTGATGTGTTCAGTGGTATACTGAAAGGCTCCCTTTTAGGATTAACACTGTTCAATTTCATTATAAATAGATTAGATAAGAGGTGAAAAATACATTTACAGATGATACAAACTTGAAGAAGGATAGCAGGCATCTAGGAGAAAAATATAGGTAGCCCTTAACTTACAACCAGAATTGAGCCCAAAATTTATGTTGCTACACACTATGAAAGAGGTGTAACATTCAAGTGAGACAGACTAGAGCCAGGAGGAACAGAAAGGGGATTAGTAAACACACACATATACGCACAGAGAGACAGACAGAGAGAGAGAGAGAGAGAGAGAGAAAGAAAGAAAGAAAGAAAGAAAGAAAGAAAGAAAGAAAGAAAGAAAGAAAGAAAGAAAGAAAGAAAGAAAGAAGACAGAGAGAGAGAGAGAGAGAGAGGGAGGGAGGGAGGGAGGGAGGGAGAGAGAGAGAAAGATGTTAGGAAAGAAGAAAGATGAAAGGAAGGAAGGAAGGAAGGAAGGAAGGAAGAAGACAGAACACAGAAAGAAAGAAAAGTTAGGAAGGAAGTTAGGAAGGAAGTTAGGAAGGAAGGAAGGAAGGAAGGAAGAAAGGAAGAAAGGAAGAAAGAAAGAAAGAAAGAAAGAAAGAAAGAAAGAAAGAAAGAAAGAAAGTTGTATGGCCGCCCTGAGTCCTACGGGAGTGGGGCGGCATACAAAAACGACCAAAAATAAATAAATAAATAATTTTTAATCAGGAACCCACCCCGGTCAATGGTGTCCCTCTTTACCAATGTTAAAATCTGGTCACCTTAGATCAAATGGACAACAACTCCCACTATTACAGGCCAGCAAGGATGTACTTCAACAACACTGGTGCTGCTGCTTGTGGGGAGTGATGGGCATTGATGGAAATCAGGAGTTGGAGTCCAATACGTCAGCTACGACAGCAGGATGAGGGTAAGAAGGAAAGGAACGGAGGAAAACTAATGTCTCCGGCGAATTTTTCAGAAAAAAAGAAAAATAGCTTTTTTCGCCTTGATTCCCCTCAAAACTACAATTCCCAGAAAGCATTGCGGGAGGTAACAAGCCACGACTCTCGTCTTTCTCCCGAAGGTCACTGGGAATTGTGGTTCGCTCCTTCCATTTTTACTTTCCTCAGCAGCTCGCACTACAGCAACCAGAATGCTTTGCGCGAATAAAATTACCGCAGTCTTTTCTCATTGGGTCCGGCCCGCTCGTAACGCAGCTCCGCCTCTTCACGTTCCGGTTCCTGTTGGCGCTCCTTTGGGGGCGCTTTTGGGATGTAAGTGGCCTTAACTTTGCTGGGGACGATCCATTGCTTCTCCTGCGCCTCCGCGACCGAGGGAAGCACGCGGAGAGGTTTCCTTCTTAGACCGCGAATGCCGCGGCGGGTCCCAACGCTAATCCGACATGGCGTCAAGAGCACAGGAGCCCACGCATGCCTGAACAAGGATGCCATCTTGCTCACGGGCGGAAATAGTCAAAGATGCGAGACTTAGCGCTAGTCTCGCGAGATTTCGATATCATGGAGACTGATAGCTGTCTCGAATCAAAACGATGGTTCAGTTCAACCATAGAGGCACTCATATAGAGCGCCTAGAAACAACGGGAACTTCCGGTTAGAAATAGCAGCTCCTGTGGTTTTCAATGGGGGGGAGGGGACTTTTTTTAGCGGAAGACGAGTCCGCGTGGAGGCGGGTCTCCGGCCATGTTGGGTCCGTGACGTTATCAGACGGCGACACGCCGCTACACAATAAAACCCGACAATCCCAGAACCCATGTTACCTTCGCGATCTTTTGAGAAGAAAATGAAGGCGAGACGCGCGTTACACTTTGTCTTCAAAGTCGGCGACCGAGCTCAGACCATCCGTTTTTACCGAGAGCTACTGGGCATGCGCGTAAGTAGGTTGTGTGGGGAGGCGGCCAGAGACCCGAGAAAACGCGGGGGACTTTGAACCTAAGGGATGATGTCATCGCTATGTGCACCCTGAGGCGGAAATCCACCGAGAATTGATTCCCTA
The DNA here is from genome assembly GCA_023053685.1 of Diadophis punctatus similis. Lineage (NCBI taxonomy): Eukaryota > Metazoa > Chordata > Lepidosauria > Squamata > Dipsadidae > Diadophis > Diadophis punctatus. Next base: position 4,351,840 of record JALIGW010000001.1, read on the forward strand.
GAGCGGCCACTAAGCTACGGCTACCTGTTGCACCCAAGTTTCCTTGGCTACCGTCGTTTGCTTTCGCCAATCATAACCTTTAAGTTTCAAGATTTACATTTAAATTGTTTTCTATGCACTAAGTAAGCCCGTAGTCACTTGCCCATGTACAGGAAGTCCTCGACTTACAATAGTTCATTTAATGACCGTTCAAAATTACAACGGCACTGAAAAAAGTGACTTTAGGACCCTTTTTCACACTTACGACCGTTGTAGCATCCCCATGGTTGCATGATCAAAATTCAGACACTTGGCAAACCGACTCATATTTATGACGGTCGCAATGTCCCCGGGTCACGTGATCCCCTATTGCGACCACCTGACAAGCAAAGTCAATGGGGAAGCCAGATTCACTTAACGACCAGGTTACTGACATCCTACTACTACATACTAGCAGCAGTCCTCCACTTAACGAATGTGGCAAGGAAGGTCGTAAAATGGGGCAAAACTCACCTAGCAACTGTTTTGCCTAGCAACAGAACTGTATAGAAATATATTTTTGTAAATAAATCGGTTTCAAGAGACACTGCCTGTGTGCAAGTGACTTGAATCTCAATCTCAATCCATCGGAATAGAGCTGGAAGGGACCTTGGAGGTCTTCTAGTCCAACCCCTCTGCTCAAAGCAGGAGATCGTACACCACTTCAGAGAAAGTGACTGCAATTTTAATGGATTGCAGTTTGCTTGGAGAGATGTTTTCCCCCCTCCCCCAAAGTGGTTTGACATTGCTTCCTTCCCAGGGATGGGAGAGAAGGGCTGGCTCAAAGTCACTCAGCTGAAACCTCCAGCGATGGAGCACCCACAACGTCTGGTGGCAAGCTGTTCCACTGGTTAATTGTCCTCACTGTTAGGAAGTTTCTTCTTAATTCCAGGTTGCTTCTCTCCTTGATTAGTTTCCATCCATTGTTTCTTGTCTTGTCTTCTGGTGCTTTGGAAAATAAGTTGACCCCCTCTTCTTTGGGGCAGCCCCTCAAATACTGGAATACTGTTATCATGCCCCCCCCCCGGTCCTTCTTTTCTCTAGACTGGCCAGACCCAAATCCTGCAACCGGTCTTCATAATTGTCTCCAGGCCTTTAATCATCTTGGCTGCTCTCCTTTGCACTTTTTCCAAAGTCTCAACATCTTTTTTTATAATGTGGTGACCAAAACTGGATGCAGGATTCCAGGTGTGGCCTTCCTATGGTTTTAGAAAACGGTACTAATAATTTCATGTGATCTTGATTCTATGCCTCTGTTTACTGACCAGTTTGATGTGGGCTTGAACCAACAGATCCTGAGGCATGAAGAATTTGAAGAGGGTTGCAAGGCCAGCTGCAACGGGTAAGTAGGTTTCATCCTGGCTACTCTTATCGAAGAAACTGGATTTGGAGGGTTTACAGGCCGTGCTGTCTCAGAATGAGGAATGTGTAGGGAACAAGGCAGAACTTCGCTGCTCTCTGTCTTCCTTCTGCAGAGATTTTGATCACAGGTGGGAGTCACATCATTTACCTATCGGTTCGCCCAGCACCGAAAATGTGGAGCGCGCGCGTGCCTTCCGCACATGTGTGCAGCCTTCCGCGCATGCACTTTGCTCGTACGTGGGGCTTGCATGCATATGCGGGGCTTGAAAACGTGGCTAAATAGGACGGCATAGCCGATATGCCAATAACCCACCTGCAGGTCACTACTACCAATTTGCCCGAACCGGCTGAATTACCACCTCTGATTTTGATGCCTTATCATTGCAGCCCTTCAGCAGCTACGATGACTTTACTTCCTGCATTAGCTTTGGGTTGTCTTCGCCGCTGTGCAGGAAGTCCTCGACTTACAACCAGTCCTTTAGTGACCATCCGAAGTTACAACAGCATTGGAAAAAAAGTCATTTCTGACTGTTTGTCTCACTAACGATCATTGCAGCTTAATTTATTTATTTATTATTTATTATTATTTATTAGTGAGACTTATATACCGCCTCATAGTGCAAGCACTCTCTAAGCAGTTTACACCAGTAAGTAATGTATATTTATATTGCCCCCAACAATCTGGGTCCTCATTTTACCTACCTCGGAAGGATGGAAGGCTGAGTCATCCCTGAAGCCGGTGAGATTTGAACCGCTGAACTGCTGATCACAGTCAGCTAAAGTAGCCTGCAGTACTGCACTCTAACTGCTGCGCCACCTCGGCTCTAAATGACCCTGTGATTCACGAATCAGCTGAAGTGATTTGCTTAACAACCGTGGCAAAAAGAAAATGGTGGTAAAATTGGGCCACACCTCGTTTAACAACTGCCTCGTTTAGCAGTGGAAATTCTTGTTCCATCTATGGTCATAAGGCGAGGCCTACCTGTAAACTCCAGGCTGTTATGAGGGAAGGAGAAAGCATAAGAGATGTTTTATTTGTGATGCTGTTCCTGTAAACAACTTAAGCTGGATATGTTTCTAGTCCCTATGATGGCAAATGGAGTAAAACTATGGTGGGCTACGGACCGGAGGACAGCCACTTTGTCGCCGAGCTAACGTACAACTACGATGTTGGGAATTACCACCTTGGCAATGATTTTCTGGTAAGCGTCATTCCCATTACGGCTTTATGAGCGTTATATAATCTGGAATTTGCATAAAAAGGAGGAAAGGCAGTACAGGTTGTCTTCGACTTACAACAGTTGATTTAGTGACCGTTTGACATTAACAACAGCACTGGAAAAAGTGGCTTTTTCCACACTTATGACCGTTGCAGCATTCCCTTGGTCATGTGATCAAAAATTCAGACGCTTGGCAACTGACTCGTATTTATGACGGTCGCAGTGTCACACATTTCCCTTTTATGACCGAGCAATGTCAACGGGGAATCCAGATTCACTTAACAAGCATGTGACTCACTTAACAACTGCTTAACAACTGACGGTGGCGAGAAAAGTAAACTTTGGGGCAAAACTCAGGATTTCGTTAATCAACGAAAGAAATTTTCTTGTAGCTCCCTTATGGTCATAAGTTGAGGACTATCTGGATGAAGATATTCCGTACTTTTTTCCTCCCCTTCCAAAGTGCCATGAACATGTTTTTAGCGTTTTAAGTTTCTTCCCCGTTATTTTCTCATTTTAGAATTGTAAGCCGCTCAGAGTCACTAGGTTGAGTTGGGCAACTTTACAAAATGAATGAATAAATGAATGAATGAATGAATGAATATTAAGATCTGATCAGTAGATGCTATTTGTGCCTAAGGAAACCCATAACAGAATGAAAAGTTACCAGTATAGACGTCGCTTTACCGACAGTCTCGTATGGCAACACTTCAAAATTTCGACGGCACTGAAAACAATAACTTTGCAACCAAGGTGCACGTCAATTGGTTCTTGTGATAACAGAATAACAGAGTTGGAAGGGACCTTGAAGGTCTTCTAGTCCAGCCCGCTGCTCTGGCAGGAAACCCTGTACCATTTCAGACAAATTTATGGCATTTGCAGTGTCCCACGATCACATGCTTAACATGGTTTTGCCAAAACATTAGCAGTTATGTTTGTCCAATCTCTTCTTAAAAACACCCAGTGTTGGAGCATTCACAACTTCTGGAGGCAAGTAGTTCCATGATTAATTGTTCTACCTGTCAGGAAATTTCTCCTTAGTTCTAAAATGCTTCTCTCCTTGTTTAGTTTCCACCCATTGCTTCTTGTTCTACCCTTCAGGTGCTTTGGAGAATAGTTTGACTCCCTCTTCTTTGTGGCAACCTCTGAGATATTGGAAGACTGCTATCATGTCTCCCCTGGTCCTTCTTTTCATTAAACTAGACATACCATGTTTTTCAGAGTATAAGACGCACCTTTCCCCCCACTAAATGAGGCTGAAAATTTGGGTGCCTTATACTCTGAATTTAGCTTTTTTGAAGGTTTTTTTCCAGCCCTAACGAGGTGCTAACGATCTTCCCTGCTTGCAGGATTTTTTCATTCCTATTCCCTCCGAAGAAGTTTTTTCCAGCGCTAAGTCTTTGCAGGCTTGTTTTCATTGCTATTCCTTCCGAAAAAGGTTTTTTTCCAGCCCTAACCAGCGGATAAAATAATGTGCTGAAGCTCACCAGACTAAGGACGCTAGCCAGATGAATACCTGGTAGGCAGATTTTTTCCCCTCTTTTCCTCCCCAAAAACTAAGGTGCGTCTTATGCTCCGAAAAATACAGTACCCAGTTCCTGTTCTTTATATGTTTTAGCTTCCAGTCCCCTAATCATCTTTGTTGCTCTTCTCTGCGTTCTTTCTAAACAACTTTTTCTTTATTATTTTTTCCCCATGGTTATATAGGGGATGACCGTTGCCTCGAGCCAGGCTGTGAAAAATGCCAGAAAATTGCAGTGGCCGCTGAAGGAGACCTCAGCAGGCATTTATGAATCAGAAGCCCCAGGAGGATACAAATTCTTTCTGGAAGAGAAAGAAGGAGCCCAAGAAGGTAAGGAGCAGAACAGAACAATGAGGCCGCAGCAGTGGTGGGCTGCAACCGGTTTAACAACCGGTTCGGTGATCGTGCGCTTCGCGTAGCGTTCAAAATAGAGCAATTTGAAGCCCAGCTGCTTACCATCTAAGGCAGCCCTGGAAAGTAGAACATCCCACCACTGGGCTGCAGCCACTCTGCTCATCTGATGATGCTCTGAAGCAGGGGTCCACAAACCTGGCAACTTTAAGACTTGTGGACTTCAACTCCCAGAATTCTCCAGCCAGCATAGCTGGCTGGAGAATTCTGGGAGTTGAAGTCCACAAGTCTTAAAGTTGCCAGGTTTGAAGACCTCTGCTCTAAAGCCTAAATTCATGGAAGATGATAGAAAGTCCTCAAGAGCTTTGAAGAATGATGAATAAAGAGCACCTCTTTATAAATCGTTAGTTAAGACCACACCTGGACTACAGGTAGTCCTCGACTTACAACAGTTCACTTAGTGACCGTTCAAAGTTATGACACTAAAAAAAATGACTTACGGCTGTTTTTCATACTTATGACCCTTGCAACATTCCCCCATGATCACATGAATAAAATTCAGACGTTTGGCAACTATTTATTATTTTATTTATTATTGGTTCTTCTATGCCGCCCTACTCCCGAGGAACTCAGGGCGGCGTAACTGACTCATATTTATGACGGGTTGCAATTTCCTGGGGTCACGTGATTCCCCTTTTGTGACTTTCTGACAAGCCAAGTCAATGAGGAAGCCGGATTCACTTAACAACCGTGTTACTAACTGAACAACTGCAGTGATTCACTTAACAACTGTGGCAAGAGAGGTTCGTAAAATGAGGCAAAAATCACTTAACAGAAATGTTGGGGTCAATTGTGGTCGTAAGTTGAAGACTTCCCTGTACTGCATCCAGTTTTGGTCACTATGTTACAAAAAAAGATGTTGAGACTTTGGAAAAAGTGCAGAGAAGAGCAACTAAGATAATTAAAGGCCTGGAAACTAAAACACCTGAAGAACGGTTGCAGGGTTTGGGTTTGGCTAGAGGTGGAGCTCTTGCCTCACAATCAGGAGGTTGTGAGTTCTATCCTAGGTAGAGGCAGTCTCCTGCTTGGGCAGGGGGTTGGACTAGATGACCTGCAAGGTCCCTTCCAACTCTGTAAGTGTTTAATATCTAAGGGGTTGCCACAAAGAAAAGGGGGTCAATTTATTTTCCAAAGCACCTGAGGGCAGGACAATATACAACGGTTGGAAACTAATCGAGGAGAGAAGCAACCTGGAACTAAGGAGAAATTTCCTGACAGTGAGGACAATGAACCAGTGGAACAACTTGCCACCAGAAGTTGTGGGTGCTCCACCACTGGAGACTTTTAAGAAGAGATTAGACAACAATTTGTCTGAAATGGTAGGGTCTCCTGCTTGAGCAGGGGGTAGGACTAGAATATCTCCAAGTTCCCTTCTATTAAAGTTCGTTGCAAAATCAAAACCAGAAGCACACACAGATGACTGATATATAAACAGTTAGTTTCATTTCAGCAGAGTTCAGAGTGAGAGAGTGGACAAGAGAGCAGAGTGGACCTGGAACCACGCCCAGCCTTAAGCTTAAGTTTTCAATTTCGATTCTCTGCACAGACTAAGAAGTGGTTAGCTCCCATTGGCTGACTCAGTTGCTATGCCTATTCATTGGCTGACCTTGTTAACATGGCTCTCCCAGTTCATGAATATCTTAACACCTTCCAGCTCTATTCTAGTCTAAGCACTCAGATATCTTTCAGAAGGGATAGGGAAACCGTGGGACTGACGGCTAGTTGGGATGTGCTGTTGAAGGGCTCTGGTTGACCCACGCGAGGATCTGAATGTCACAGGGCGAGTCTGTACCAGGGGAAGATGTTTTGAGTGGCCGGGTGGCGCCCAGCTCACCTTGTCCTACCACATCTGGACTCAAGCCCATCTGCATTATTGTTATCCTCCAGATCCGGTGCTGAAGGTGACTCTGGCTGTATCCAACCTGTCGAAATCGGTGGATTACTGGTCCAAATTGCTGGGCATGAAAGTCTATAAGAAGGACGAAGGCAAGAAGAAAGTTTTGCTCGGTTATGCCGATAACCAGGTGAGGTTGATGTTCTTAGGGCAGTGTTTCTTCTGAACCTTGGAGACTTGAAGGTGGGTGGACTTCAATTCCCAGAATTCCTCAGCCTGCACGCTTTAAGATATCTAAATTTCAATTCCCAGAAGTCCTCAGCCTGCGTGCTTTAAGATATCTAGATTTCAATTCCCAGAATTCCTCAGCCTGTGTGCTTTAAGATATCTGGATTTCAATTCCCAGAATTCCTCAGCCTGTGTGCTTTAAGATATCTGGATTTCAATTCCCAGAATTCCTCAGCCTGCGTGATTTAAGATACCTGGATTTCAATTCCCAGAATTCCTCAGCCTGCGTGCTTTAAGATATCTGGATTTCAATTCCCAGAATTCCTCAGCCTGTGTACTTTAAGATATCTGGACTTCAATTCCCAGAATTCCTTAGCCTGCACGCTTTAAGATACCTGGACTTCAATTCCCAGAATTCCACAGCCTGCGTGCTTTAAGATATCTGGATTTCAATTCCCAGAATTCCTCAGCCTGCGTGCTTTAAGATATCTGGACTTCAATTCCCAGAATTCCTCAGCCTGCGTGCTGTAAGATATCTAGATTTCAATTCCCAGAATTCCTCAGCCTGCGTGCTTTATGATATCTGGATTTCAATTCCCAGAATTCCTCAGCCTGCGTGCTGTAAGATATCTGGATTTTAAAATTAAAAAATTAAAATCGTGGAGATGAAAAGAAAAACTATAACTCATTTTTTGCAATTTAAGATAAATAACGATGGGTAAATTAGCAGAATGTAAATATGTATACTAGATTAAGATTCGTCATGTACTTGTTTTTTATGTTTATTGTATGTTTTGTCTTTTTATCTGTTTTATAAATAAACTTTTTTTAAAAAAAATTTTTTTTAAAAGATATCTGGACTTCAATTCCCAGAATTCCTCAGCCTATGTGCTTTAAGATATCTGGACTTCAATTCCCAGAATTCCACAGCTGTCACATCCTAAAGCACGCAGGCTGGGGAATTCTGGGAATTGAAGTCCACCCCTCTTAAAGCTGTCAAGAAACACTGCTCTCTATTCATTCCATCCGAAGTGCCCTCCAAAATAGTTGGATAGACAGCCCATAAGGCTCAGCCAAGGTTAGGATTATGGGGGAAGAGAGGTACAATGCATTTGGAGGGCATCACATTGAACGAAGCTCTTACACTCTAGCAAAACTTAATTGTCAAGCCTCTAGTCCTCACTCAAGAACGGACACCTGAGTTAGGAATCAGTTGTTAAGTGAATCTGGCTTCCCCATTGACTTGGCTTGTCAGAAGGTCGCAAAAGGGGATCAGTGGACCCCGGGATACTGCAACCGTCATAAATATGTGTGGGTTGCCAAGCGCTGAATTTTTCTCACGTGACCATGGGAATGCTGCAATGGTCGTAACTTTTTTCATTGCCGTTGTAACTTCGAACAGTCACTAAATGGACTGTTGTAAATTGAGGGCTACCTGTACAGTGTAACGGTCACTATGTAGGGCAGACAGGCAGAAGATTAGCCGAGCGTATCCGTGAATAACAAATAGCAGTCAGAAGATAGGATGAAAACTTAGTTCTCCAACATAAAGAGAGACCAAACCATAGTTTCAACAGGAAAACTAAGAGCATCCCAGACCAAGCTAAATCCAAAAATGGTAGAGAATTCCTGAAAGCTTGGCATTCAGACAGATCAACCATCAATAGGCAAATAGAAATCACACCATATTTACACACCGTTCCAAAAAGACAACCAAAAACCAAGAAGGGAAACAGAAAGGCCAGAACACATCCTCTCTAGCAGTCTACCCACCGATAAGCGGGGATTAACACCACACAAACACTCAGGCAGAAAATAAGTAGAAAAACCATGCTCCCAAGACCGTACAGACTAGAATAAGACTGTAGAAGCTCACCAAAATTTACAATGCAGACGTTTTTGCATCCTTGAACCAGATTGGTAGCTGCGTGAAAACTGGCCAGTGTCATTTTGTGTGGCTTTTTTTGTAAATCCAATTTTTCTTTTCTTTTCTTTTCTTTTTTAATTCTAGTGTAAACTCGAGCTGCAAAGCATCGGCCAGGATGTGGATCACGGCACGGCCTTCGGACGAATCGCCTTCTCTTGCCCGGAGGAAGAGGTAGGAGGTTATTTTGTCTTTTACAAGTAGTCCTCATTTTATGACCACAGTTGAGCCCAAAATATTTCCATTGCTAAGCGAGTCAGTTGCTAAGTGAGCTTTGCCCCGCTTTGTGATTTTTTTTTTGCCACAAGTCGTTAAAAGAATCACGCAGTCGTTAAATTAATCCAGCTTCCCCCATTGACGTGGCTTGTCGGAAACGAGCTGGTAGGTCGCAAATGGGGATCACATAACCCCGGGATGCTGCAACCGTCATAAGTACATGTATAGTTGCCAATCCCCCCAATTTTGATCACAGGACCGTGGGGATGCCAAAACAGTCGTAAGTGTGAAAAATGGTCATAAGTTGATGGGTTTTCTTGGTGCCGTTGTAACTCCCACACCCATAATGCAATGCCCCCCGTGCCCCCCCTACATGCACGCACACCCCTTGCACTGCCCCCCCCCACGCATACACGCCGCCTGCACCCTGTTTTGGGCCTAGCAGGCCTCCCTGAAGCCTCCGGAGGCCGGAAACGGCCCGTTTTCGGACTTCCGGGAGGCCCGTTTTTCGCCCTCCCAGAGCCTCCATGCGAGCCCTGTACTTACCTGGCATCCAAAACGGGCCGCGTGGAGACTCCTAGGAGGGGAGGGGCGGCATGGGCGGGGCCAGGCAAAAATCAGCTGATTGGCGCGCGTGGGCACATGCGCAATGGAGGTGACCTAGGGCAGGGGTAGGCAAAGTTGGCTCTTCTATGACTCGTGGACTTCAACTCCCAGAATTCCTAAGATAGCATGGATTGGCTCAGAAATTCTGGGAGTTGAAGTCCATGAGTCATAGAAGAGCCAACTTTGCCTACCCCTGATCTAGGGCAACAGCTCATGTGTCCGCAGAGATGGCTCCGCGTGCCACCTGTGGCACGCGTGCCATAGGTTCGCCATCACGACACTAAACCAATCATTATAAGTCAAGGACTTATCTGGATGTTAATAGTAGAAAGCACTGTCAGGAATGATTTATTTTTATGTTTGGAATTTTTTTTTTCTGTTTTGAAAATACTTTCATTTTTCGTTTTGAAAATCTTTTTACGTTTTAAAAGCTCTTTTTACGTTTTGAAAAGGTTTTTCTGTTTTGAAAATCCTTCCTACATTTTGAAAATCTTTTTACATTTTAAAATCTCTTTAAGTTTTGAAAAATCTTTTCACATTTTCAAAATATTCTTTTTACGTTTTGAAAATACTTTTTGAAAAGGTTCTCTTCATGTTCTGAAAATCTTTTTATGTTATGAAAATATGTTTCTTTTACGTTTTGAAAATGCGTTTCATCCTTCAGAAATCGTTTTAGGTTACAAAAATATTTTCTTTTTACGTTTTGAAAAATATTTTTTACGTTTAAAAAAACCTCTTTTTACGTTTGGAAAAACCTTTTTCCATTCTCAAAATGCTTTCTTTTTTTACGTTTTGAAAATACTTTGTGCTTTGAAAAGGCTTTCTCTTCGTGGTCTGAAAATCTTTTCAAGTTATGAAAATACGTTCCTTTTACGTTTTGAAAATGCGTTTCTTTTCATGTTTTGAAAATATACTTTCTTTTTCTGTTTTGAGAATACTTGCTCAGAAGGGAGGACTTTTTTTTTGCAGCAAATTGACCGTGTCTCTCTTCTATTTGGTCTCCTCTCTTTCCCTCTCCTCAAATGTCTTTTTTCCTCGGATCCTGTTTCTCCCCGTTCACCAAGTTGCCTGTTATTGAAGCCTTAATGAAAAAGGAGAACCAGAAGATTTTGACGCCTCTGGTGAGCCTGGACACACCTGGGAAAGCAACGGTGCAAGTCGTCATTTTGGCCGATCCTGTAAGTGCCCTTAAAACAAATATGTGACTGGATTGTGAGCTGAGCTTTGTTTATTTCCAGTCCCTGCCTTGCAGAGATAGACTGCTCCTAAACATGAAAGCTCCACACACAAAAAAAAAACATGGCTAAGACCCAGAGTGGCTGGTGATAACAGATAGTCCTTGAGTTATGACCACAGTTGAGCCCCAAATGTATGTTGCTAAATGAAATATTTGTTAAGGGAGTTATGCAGAGGTGGTTTTCTGCAGGTTCGTACCAGTTCGGGCAAACCGGTAGTAGTGACCTCCGCCCCAGTGCTGTGCCGTCCTATTAAGGCTCATTTTGTAGCCGCGTACATGCGCGCAAGCCAAGCGCATGCACGAAAGGCCGTGCGCATGCGTGGACGGGGGAAGGCCATGCGCTCGCGCACATTTGTGAACCAGTAGGGAAGGTAACTGGAGTTATGCCACTTTTTACGACTTTTCTGGCCATAGTTGTTAAGTGAATCACTGCATGTGTTAAGCTGGTAGCACGGTTGTTAAGTGAATCTGGATCCCGCATTGACTTTGCTTGTCAGAAGGTCACAAAACGGGATCATGTGACCCCGGGACTCTGCAACAGTCATAAATATGAGTCCGTTGCCAAGCGCCTGGATTTTGATCACCTGACCACGGGGATGCTGCAACGGTTGTAACTAAAAAACGGTCATAAGTTACTTTTTTCAGTGCTGTAGTAACTTTGAACTGAGTGGTGTGGTGGCCAAGAGGTAGACCTCTCGCTTCACAATCAGGAGGTTGTGAGTTCGATCCTAGGTAGAGGCAGATATCTCTCTCTCTGAGCATGATGAGAATATATCTGCTGAAAATAACTCCGCACTGGCAACAGGAAGGGCATCCGGCCAGTAAACACTCAGCTCCAATCCGTTGCCCAGACTCCATCCTGCAAGGGATTATGGGGTCATTAAATGAACATGGTAGTAACTTTGAACCCTCACGAAACGAACTGTTGCAAATCGAGGACTACCTGTATTGTATTCTCCACCGATTTGCTTCCTCCTCAAAGAAACATTCTAAGGGCTGTGACGTATTTTGTGGCTATGAATTCCACCAAGGAGAAGGTTTGTGTGTGTGTGTGTCGTGATTCGAGTAACCGTCCATTTTGCTGGCACATTCAAAGAGTCTTGTGCCGTGATGGCGAACCTACGGCACGGGTGCCACAGGTGGCACGCGGAGCCATATCTGCCGGCACGCAAGCCTTTGCCTTAGCTCAGCTCCAGCATGCATGTGCGTGCCGGCCAGCTGATTTACAGCTCTGGGAGGGCATTTTCGGCCTCCGGGCGGCGGGAGAGGGCATTTTCGGCCTCCTTAGGCTCCAAGAATGCCTCTGGAGCCTGGGGAGAGGCGAAAAACGTGCCTACCGTGCCCACCGGAAATCGGGAAATGGGCCGTTTCCGGCCTCCAGAGGGCCTCGGGGGGGGGGGGGGGAGGCCGTTTTTGCCCTTCCCAAGCACCAGGGAAGCCTCTGGAGCCTGAGGAGGACGAAAAACGGGCCTACTGGGCCCACCGGAAGTTGGGAAACGGGGGGGGTGTCACATGTGCAGGGGGCAGGGCGCAGGGGGAGTATTGACATGGGTGTGGGCACGCCCGCGCATGCGATAGCGCCCATGCGCGCGCTTTCGGCACCCGAGGGAAAAAAGGTTCGCCATCACTGGTCTAGTGATAGACCAGAAATGTCTGTCTCTGCAGATTCAGAATTTTTAAAATGGAATTTTAAAATCAGTCCATATCTTAAAGCTAGCCCTAACATGGGTGAAATCATACATTGCTGGGGTTCTGGGAGGCCATCTAGTCCATCCCCCTTGTTCAGTACAGGTAGTCCTCAACCTACCACCACAACTGAACCCCAATTTTTTTGTGGCCAAACAAAGTAGTCAAGTGAATTTTGTCCCATTTTTACGACCTTCAGACCTGCACCTTTACATTGGATTGTGGTACACCGCTCAGAAATGCCTTTTGTGAGATGGGCAGGCAAACTGGATTCATAAATGGATCAAATCAATACAGGTAGTCCTCTAATTATAACCGTTCGTTTAGTGGCCGTTCACAGTTACAACAGCACTGGAAAAAGTGACTTATGATGGTGTTTCACACTTACGACCATTGCAGCATCTGAATAGTCACATGATCAAAATTCGGACACTTGGCAACCAACTCCTATTTATGACGGTTGCAGCATCCCGGGGTCACACGATCCCCTTTTTGTGATCTTCTGACAAAGAAAGTCAATGGAGAAGCCAGATTCACTTAGCGACCGTGTTATTAACTTAATAACTGCAGTGATTCACTTAACAACTGTGGCAAGAAAGGTCGTAATATGGGGTAAAACTCACTTAGCAAGAGAAATTTTGGGCTCAGCTGTGGTCTTAAGTCAAGGACTACCTGCATATCCAAGGTAGACCCATCGGAACCGGTCTTTAAGTGACCGGTTACAAGCCGACAACTACCTATAGACTCGAAGACACAAAATACATTTGTACTGATCATGAGCTCCACTTCTTGTTGGGCAACACCCCAGTGATGTTGTCTCATTGGTGTTGTTGTGGTCTCCCTCTTCGATTTCTCGTAGGATGGCCACGAGATTTGCTTCGTGGGGGACGAGGCCTTCAGGGAACTCTCCAGGGTGGACCCGAATGGCGAGAAGCTCTTGAACGAGGTGAGTTGGGGTCTTCTCTTCCAGGTCTCGGATAATGTCATGACCTGGGGGGGCACGGCACAGAGGCAACCCAGGCAGCTGGCAGTTCAAACCGCCCCTTTATTGCTCCAAATTCCCCCCAAATGCTCCCACGTTTCTGGCAAATCCCAGAGCCAAGGGATCACACACACACACACACACACACACACACACACACACACACACACACACACACACACCTCAAGCAGCCTCTGGCTGCAAATAGTCCAGCCCAATACTGTGAGCACCACTGCTGTAAGCAAGAAAATCCAGCAGGCAAGTCGAAGAGTCCAGAAAGCCAAGGAGCAAGGCGAGAATCCAAAAACCAGGAAGGAATCCAGGAAAGTTCAAAGGTCGGCACTCAACTCTCCAGGAATTCAGCGTTTCTTCCCGACAAATGCCCCTCCCTAAGTCTCAGTCCCCAGGTGTGCCTTGTGAAGAGGGGCGAGGCGCTCTCCTCCCGAGTAGTCGGGTCAGCCTGCACTGTTCTTGCCTTCTCTCCACTCTCCGTGCTCGAGGATCAGGAGGGGGCGGTCCCTGCTCATGGCCTGAGCTCTGTCTCTCATGTTCACTGCTTAGCCTCTCTTGGTCATACTTCCTCCCTGCCTACAAGCTGTCCTAATCCTGAAAGGCCCTGGCCTGACTGGGCCTGCTCCTCCCCATCTTCCTCCGAAACCAAGGAAGCTGCTCCCTCATCTCTGTCGGCTCCAATTCCAGCTCGTTGGGGGCATGACAGATAAGCTCAGATCTCCAGAAGAGACCAGGGATGGTCAGAACTTTGAAATAATAGAAAATACTTGGTAGCTTGGCTTTTATATTTTAGCAGTGGTTTGCTCTCCAAGCTCCTTTCGATTTAGCTTCTGAACATTTCGCTACCAGACTACGTAACATCATCAGGATTTTCTTGTCCTATTCCTCTTTAGCTTAAAACTCAGAACTTCCTGGAAGGGACCTGAAAATTTTGAATACGTGACCCTGGGGGAAATCTCCTTTTCTACTTTTGACTATAACTTTGTTGCTTGTATCTTTACCATTTATATTCTTTTATTTAGTTTCCCGGTACGATTTATGTTCAGTCTATCCCTAAGTGGTGTATGATTTATGATGAATGTATTTTTATGATGACTATGATCGTGATTTTAGCTTTTATATACAATGAGAGCTTATGCACCGAAGACAAATTCCTTGTGTGTCCAATCACACTTCTATTCTATTCTATTCTATTCTATTCTATTCTATTCTATTCTATTCTATTCTATTCTATTCTATTCTATTCTCAATAAAGATTCTATTCTTCCATTCTATTCTATTCTCAATAAAGATTCTATTCTATTCTAAATAAAGATTCTATTCTATTCTATTTTCTATTCTATTCTATTCTCTTCTACTATTCTCTTCTATATTCTCTTCTTTCTTCTCTTCAATTTTCTTCTCTTCTCCTATTCTATTCTATTCTGTTCTATTTTCTCTTCTCTTCTCTATTCTATTCTATTACTATTCTATTCTATTCCATATGAATTATTGTAAGTCGGGAACTATCTTTATTTAATTTTTCTTCCCTGCAGGCAATGGCGGCCGATAAGAGCCACGAGTGGTTTGCCAAGCACAACCGCTCGAAGCCTTCGGCATAACCCACCTACGATTCCTTCCGAGCCTGGCAAACAGGAAGCTTAAATCCCATCTCTGGGGTATTGCCAGATTATTTTTTTCTTTTTCAGTTTCTTTTCCCCGCCTCTTCTGTGTCCTGCGGGGTTTTGCGGTGAGGGGGGTGTCATTGTGTTTTCCAGCTCATGCAACCCTAGCCTCCCACCTGACCCAGTCGTGACGGCGACGTGTCTTGTTGTTTTGCACAATTACTTTTCGCATTCCGATGAAAAAGCACCAGTTGAACTTTGGCTGGAAAATTACCTACGCGGAACGGATTGCAGGAAGATCTCGACCTGTCCAGGCCTGCTGGCTAAAATGGAGATTTTTTTTTTGTTGGGTTTTTTTTTTCAAACCTTCAATTTAATTCTAGCAAATTGATGTTCTGCTCGGCTTAACGTGGATCAAATTTTGAGTGGATAGACAGTGCCAGATTTTGGGGAGGGTGGCGCAGAGATTCAATGGGTTGAACTTTCAGCCGGGCAAGATATTGATTGCAACTGCCATTATGACTTTTTTGGACCAACCTTGCTTGCCCCTTTTGATTTTTTTTCTCTTCCCCTCCACCCCAAGCGTTAGTGCATATTCCATCCAACTCAAGATTTATGAACTCAAAGAAGTCACAAACACTAAACCTGGTTTAGAGGCTAATTGCGGAGGGGAAAAAAACTGATGTTAAGGAATTACATTAGCCTGCAAAATCTGGAACGTGAGATTTGTGGAATTAAAAACAAAAACTTATAAAAAGTGTTTGCTTGTATATGTCTGTTTCTTTCTTGCAGGCGGCGGCCAATAATGGCTTGGCAATAGCAATAGAAATAGCATTTAGACTTATATGCCACTTCACGGTGCTTTCCAGCCCTCTCTAAGCGGTTTACAGAGTCAGCCTCTTGCCCCCAACAATCTGGGTCCTCATTTTACCCACCTCGGAAGGATGGAAGGCTGAGTCAACCTTGAGACGGTCAAGATCGAACTCCTGACTACGAGCAGAGTTGGCTTGCAATACTGCCTTATAACAACTGTGCCACAATGCCTTCCTTCCTTCCTTCCTTCCTTCCTTCCTTCCTTCCTTCCTTCCTTCCTTCCTTCCTTCCTTCCTTCCTTCCTTCCTTCCTTCCTTCCTTCGCAGTAGTACTTAGACTTATATACTGCTTCACAGTGCTTTACAGCCCTCACTAACCGGTTTACAGAGCCGCCAACAATCTGGGTCCTCATTTTACCGTCTTCTACTACTCCTCTTTAATTGACTCTTATCGAGCACCCATTTGGTGCTAACTGTTAGCTGACTAAATTCTTGTGTGCAAGTAGTCCCTGACCTACAACCATTCCTTTAGTGACCATTCGAACGGCAAAGGCAATAGCATTTAGATAGCGCTTTACAGTTCTCGCTAAGTGGCTCAACGGTGTCAGCCTATTTTTGCAACCGTCTTGCTTAGCAATAGAAATTTTAGGCTCCATTGTGGTCGTATGTCGAGGGCCGCCTTTACTTCTCGTCCGGGCCTCCGGTTCTTTGCAGAACAGCTCTTGACGTAGCGCCATCCTATCATAGCAAGCTAGCTAACTACGCCTTTACAACTCAGCCAAGAATTTGGAGGCACAAAGAGGCTGGTTAGCTAACTTAATCTACTGTTTATTAACGTTCACACAGCCGGAAAGGGACAGATGCAAAGAAAGGAAGCGACATGTACCCAGGTTAAGTGTTAGATGCCTCCTGCCAGAACTTGGGGCTTTTGGGGTCCGTCATTCCTGCCTCTCCTTCCTGCCAAGATGGTCCTTCAAGATCTCCTGCTTAGACATCCGCCAGGTTTCCATTCCTCCAGCCAGGCCATTCTCCACCAGCGGACACCGATTTTAAAAGCTAAAATCAGATTTTTGCCCACCCATCCCAGCCGGAGGAGGCTGCCCTTACTTGTTGGACCACTGCAGAGGTTTCCTCAAATTCAAACGATGGCAGGTGGTCATCAGCGCCCCTTCCTTCTGGCCGGTGCAAAGCGACCGGCGGCTGATCAAGCGAGTGTCCGATTTATAAAAGCTGTCCCTTTAAGGGAGAGAAAAGGAGGTCGCATTAGAGGCGACCCGAAGACTTTTGAAATTGATGCTGCGTGCTTTTTTTTTTTTTTTTTTTCCATTTTTGAGTCTGTTGTGAATCCTGGCAACTGCCTGGACGAGTCTTTTAAGTCCCTGCTGTTTTTCTGGCAAGATTTTAGAAATGGTTTGACTTTGCCGCTGCCGTTGCTGCCACCGCCTCCTCTCCACAAACCCCACTCCCTTCTAGCGCTGATGATGTTACCTAGTTGGGTCATGAAATGTTTGCAAGAAAACAGCCAAGCTCAGAGAGCACCAAGGACCTCACAGTCCTCCTCCTTTCTGGAAAACCTCCAAGCTTCCTTCTAGCTCTACATTGATTGATTGATTGATTGATTGATTAAATTAGTGTAGGGTCTCCTGCTTGAGCAGGGGGCTGGACTAGCAGACCTCCAAGCTCCATTCCAGCTCTACTCTGATTGATTGATTGATTGAAATGGTGTAGCGCACAGCTCTTCAAACTTGGCAACTTTAAGACTTGTGAACTTCAACTCCCAGAATTCTCCAGCCAGCCTGCTTTAAGATGGGTGGACTTCAACTCCCAGAATTCCCCAGCCAGTAATCTGATTGGGGAATTCTGGGAGTTGAAGTCCAGAAGTCTTAAAGTTGCCAAGTTTGGGGACCCTTGGTGTAGGATCTCCTGCTTGAGCAGGGGGCTGGACTAGCAGACCTCCAAGTTCCCTTCCAGCTCTACTCTGATTGATTGATTGATTGATTGATTGATTGATTGATTGATTGATTGATTGATTGATTGATTGAAATGGTGTAGTGCACAGATCTTCAAACTTGGCAACTTTAAGACTTGTGGACTTCAACTCCCAGAATTCTCCAGCCAGCTATACTGGCTGGAGAATTCTGGGAGTTGAAGTCCACAAGTCTTAAAGTTGCCATGTTTGGGGACCCCTGGTGTAGGATCTCCTGCTTGAGCAGGGGGCTGGACTAGCAGACCTCCAAGCTCCCTTCCAGCTCTACCCTGATTCTGAAAGTGTCTCCAAAGGACAAACCTCCCAGAAACCGCGCGCAAAGTGCAGCGCGCAGGGATGCAGAGCTCTCGCCCTGTCCCTTAGTCGGGGGGGGGGGGAAGCAGGCGGGGGTAAGCCACCCCTCCCCGCCCGCGCGCGCAACGCGATCCTATGCGGAGCCTGGCGGGGCGCGCGGTTACCAGCAGGTGTAGGCGGGCAGCGGCCCCGCTCGGGCGCGCCGGGCAGTGTCGCGCAGGAGCCGGCAGAGGTAGCTCTTCCGACGGTGCTTGGCTTTGCGCAGCCCCGTCTCGCTGGCTGAGCCGGGGCCGGAGGAGGAGGAGGCGGCCGGGCGGGCGGAGGGGAAGCGCGGCGGAGGCGGCTCCGCTCCAGGCGCGCCTTGTGCCGTGTGTGCTGCGCCCTGAGCGCACAATGGCCCTGCCCGTCTCCGGTGCCCAGGCCGGCTCCCAAGCGCTCGGCTCGGCTGGCTTGGCGGAGCCCGCGGGCGGCAAGCGGCGGCCGCGCAGCCCGGACCTCGGCCATGCCTGCGCCTTGGCTCGGCCGGCAGGAGCCGCGTGGGGAGGCGACCCGGCGGCAGCCATGGACATAGGTGGGTGGCTCGGTCGGCCTTCCCTCCTTCCTTTTATCTCTTCATCGTTCATCTGATCTCTCCTTCCTTCCTTCCTTCCTTCCTTCCTTCCCTTCTCTATCCGTCTGTTCTCTTCTTCCTTCCTTCCTTCCTTCCTTCTTTCCTTCCTTCCTTCCTTTTATCTCTTCATTGTTCATCTGATCTCTCCTTCCTTCCTTCCTTCCCTTCTCTATCCGTCTGTTCTCTTCTTTCTTCCTTCCTTCCTTCCCCCTTCCCTTTCTAGCCATCATTGCTTTCTCCCTCCTCCCTCCCTTCCTTTATCTCTTCATCATTCATCTGATCTCTCCTTCCTTCCTTCCTTCCTTCCCTTCTCTATCCGTCTGTTCTCTTCTTTCTTCCTTCCTTCCTTCTTTTCCTTCCTTCCCTTCTCTATCCACCCTTCGTCTGTTCCCTTCTTCCTTCCTTCCTTCCTTCCTCCCTTCTTTCCTTCCTCCCTCTCCCTTCCCTTTCTAGCCATCATTGCTTCCTCCCTCCTTCCTTCCTTCTTCCCTCCTTTCCTTTCTTTCTTTCTTCCCTCCCTCCCTTCATATTCATTCTGCTAACCTTCCTTCTTCGTCTACCCCTTTTTTCTCCGTTCTCCTAACCTCCCTTCCTTCCTTCCTTTCTCTGTTCTTCATTCCCCTAATCCACCTTCCCTCCTCTTTATCTTCCCCCTCTCCCTTCTCTTTCTATTCATCATTTCTCCCTCCCTCCCTTCTTTCCTTCCTTCCTTCCCCTATATCCCTCTCTCACTTTCTATCCATCATTCCTTTGTCTCTCCCTCTTTCCTTCTCCTTTCCTCTTTTCTCTCCCATGCTTCCTTCCTTTCCTCCATACCCTTTCTATCATTCCTCCCTCTATCCAACCCCACCCCCATTTCTCCTTTCCTCCCTCTTTAGTTTACTTTACTTTAGTTTATTGTCATGGCACCTCGTATAACGAAATTAAATGCCATCTTCAGTGTACATTATAACTATAAAAATAAAAACCACCAACAATGCATCCTTTCCATTTTATATAATTGAAATTGAAAACCTGATATTGAACTATCCTGTAGAATTCGATATGGTTAATGCCCTGGGATAGAAGCTGTTTTTCAGCCTATTTGTCCTCGTTTTATCTCTCTCTCCCTCTGCCTTTCATTTCTCCTTCCTTCCTTCCCCCCTCTTTCCCTCCCCTTCTCAGGAGCACATGGCGCTGTCCACCATGTTCCTCCTCCCAACAAACCTGCAAGGTAGGACACGGCCGGAGTTGAGGTCTCAGAGCCTTCTCCCTCTTCTTTCTTGCCATCTGCCTGATTTTGGCGCTGGGCTTGGTTCACTTAAGGATAAGGGCTGAATGGACAATGGCACCATCTGTTTGCCCCTCGATTCCTTTAGCCTACTTTCTGGGTTTGTCTGTTATCATGATCATTTGGGTGGGAATCGACACAGGTTTCTCTCAATAGAGCCGTGCGGACATACCGTATTTTTCAGAGTACAAGACGCACCAGAGTATAAGACGCACCTTAGTTTTGGGGGAGGAAAACAAGGAAAAAAGGCCTCTGCCTCCCAGCAATTTGCCAAACAGCAAACAGCACAGATGATATACATGTTTGCTGTGTATTTCTGTGCATGTGTGCCTGACCCATATAAATAGCAAAGAATTGGAGAAATGTACATTATGCCAGAAAGTTTTTTTAAATGTAGTCACACTAACTCCTCCCAATTATTTAAATAGATCTACTCCAAACATGACTAAGTCAGGGTTTAACTCAGCTGCCTTATCTTAATACTAAACAGGGCACTGTTACATTTCAGATTATACTTTTACAGATCTTTAAATTTGATGTGGCTTTCTGGAAGTATGGTTATTCTCTGCTATTTAAAAGAAGATATTTTATTTATTTATTTATTTATTTATTTATTATTGGTTCTTCTATGCCGCCCTACTCCCGGCAATAGCACTGGGCCTCTTCAGATCAAGCATTTATTTTAAAAAGCTGCTTCATTTTGTTAAGTTGTCTAGAACAATAATAAAGCAGTCTTTAAAAAATCAGTCTAATAATTTGAACATTCTATAGACATTTATAGTTATTGACTTGCCTCCTTGCAGTTTCAGCAGTCCAACATTGCCAGCAGTTCATCTCCCAGCAATTTGTCTCCTTGCAGCTACCGTAGTTAGTTTCATTTTAGCACCTGGCTTGCAAGCCTCAGTCAGCTGTGGGTCGGGAGGCAGATAATCACTTCCTTGTGCTAATCGGGCTCTGTCCTGTTTGCTGCAAGGAGGTAAATTGCTGGGAGACAGAGGCCAAAGGGTGGGGGTGGCTGGGTGGGGCTACATTCGGTGTATAAGACGCGCCCAAGTTTTCACCCTCTTTTTGGAGGTAAAAAGGTGCGTCTTATACTCCGAAAAATACGGTAGCTATGTTCCACACAGCATGTTCAACTGCCCTCTGGTTAGTTCGGCTGAGCATGGGGGAATAAACCCAGTGATTGTGATTTGCAAACTGCAGGGTATAAATTAAGGCAGCGAAACTGCCTTTGTGTCTTATCCAACAACCCAGGATTAAAGAAACTTTTGTGCCTACAGTGGGACTAGAAATCACTGCCTCTCAATTTCTAGGCTCAAATGCAGGTAATCCTCGACTTACAACAGTTTATGTAAAGACCGTTTACTGACCGCACTGAAAAAAGTGACCTATGGCTGTTTTTCACACTTAACGGCCATTGCTGTACCCCGTGTTCACGTAATCAAAATTCAGACGCTTGGTCAGTAAACGGTATTTGTGACGGTTGCAGTGTCCCGGGATCACGTGATCCTCTTTTGCGAACTTCTGACCAGCAAAGTCCATGGGGAAGCCAGATTCACTTAACGACCATGTAACTAACAACACTGTAGTACTTCACTTAACGACTGCGGCAAGAGAGATCGTAACATGGTGTAAAACTCACTTAACGAATTTCTCCCTTAGCAAGAGAGATTTTGGGTCCAGTTGTGGTCATAAGTCGAAGACTACTTGTGCCATTATAATTCCTGAGTTCTCCAGGCCACTAGAATACAGATAGTCCTCAACTTAACAACAGTTCATTTAGTGACCGTTGGAAGTTATAACGGCACCGAAAAAAATGAGTTATGACCATTTTTCACTTGACCCTTGCAGCATCCTCATGGTTTACGCGATTTACATTCAGAATCTTGACAGTTGACTCACATTTATGATGGTTGCCATGTCCCAGGGTCACGTGATCCCCTTTTGCGACCTTCTGACAAGGAAACTCAATAGGGAAACCAGATTCACTTAACCCAAAGGTGCTTTTTTCAAGAGGCAACTGGACTTCCTTGTTTTTTTCTTTTGAAGACGTTTCGCTTCTCCTCCAAGAAGCTTCTTCAGCTCTGACTGGATGGTGGGGAATGGAAGGATTTATACTCCTTGCAGACAGCTGGTCATTTGCATCCTTTTAGAGGGTCGTTGAGGCCGCTTGGAGGTTTGTCTGTGTCCTCAGGGTCACCTGAGTGGTGCAAATGGATGTGGAGCCTTCTTGGAACTGCTGAAAGGACTGTGTTGTAGAAGGCTCCACACCCATTTGCACCACTCGGGTAACCCTGAGGACACAAACAAACCTCCAAGTGGCCTCAAGGACTCTCTAAAAGGATGCAAATGACCAGCTGTCTGCAAGGAGTATAAATCCTTCCATTCCCCACCATCCAGTCAGAGCTGAAGAAGCTTCTTGGATGAGAAGCGAAACGTCTTCAAAGAAAAACCAAAAAGTCCAATTGCCTCTTGAAAAAAACATATTTGGGACAACCATGACCTGGATGGCTGAGAATCTCCATAAACAGTCAGATTCACTTAACGACCGTGTGACTAATTTAAGAACTGCAGCGATTCACTTAACAAATATGGCGAGGAAAGTGGTAAAATGAGGCCCAGCTCATTTAACTCAATTTCTCACTTAGCGACGTACATTTGGGGCTCGGTTGCGGTCGTAAGTCGAGGACTACCTGTAGAGAACCTTGAGTTCACCATGCTTGCTCCTCACCGTCTCATTCATTCTTTGCAACAGGGCCCGTGACCATCTGCGGCGAAGTGACCATTTTGCATGGAGGATTTCTGCTGGCGTCCAGGCTGTGCCATCCTAAACCGTTATCCGAACTGGCCAAATCCGACTGGCCGGTGGTGGGGAAACCCATCCTGGAAGCTCTGCGGGAGATCTGCACCTCCTATTCCTGTTATCCACCCCAGCCCAACCTCTGGAAGAAAAAGGCCGCCGTTGTCCTCTGGTCCAAACTCATCCTCTCGGGAGTCCCATCCGACGTAAGGTGGAAGAACGATGCTTTCTTCTCCGTCAGCAACATGATTCCTGAGATCAACCGGACCATCCTTTTCGAGCTGTTCAAGGCGGTCAACGCGCCCCGGTTTTTCACCCAGCTGCTTCTGGCTTTGCCGGATCCCCTTTGCCAAAAAGAGCTTCAGATGTTTGTGGAGTACGTCGCCAAGGATACGTCTCCGGCTGACGTAGCGTTCTTCTTGGACGTTTGGTGGGAGATTATGAAACACAAAGGAGGCGAGGAAGACCGGCTGGTGCTGCTCTTCCAAAGCGTGACCCACCAACACATTTTGGAGTCCGAAGAACTGGACCAACCGCCAAAGAGGTTCAAGAGCGGCCCTTCGTCCGTGCCGGAGAACTCCGCCGTCCCTCTCGTCCTCCCGATCTTGACCGAAGGGCTCAAAATGATCAAAGACAACCTCGGATCGACCAGGATGAAGTGTTACGCCCTTGCTAACTTAGTGGATGTCTTGTCCGCCTTGGTGGCCACCGAGTGTGAAGCGAAGGCGTTGTCTCCTCAGGCTTACTTGGAAAAGATCTCCTCGGTGGTGAACCTATGGAGCTGCGACGGTGAAAACCGATACAATAAGAAGGATTTGGACATCAAGGTGAAGGAGGCCGAGCGGAGCATGAGTTTGCTGGACATGGTCAAGTTGTCCAAACAATCGCTGCTCTGCAACTTAAGTTTCCTCCTCTCCTTGTTGAAGGAGTGGTCTTCAGAGCTCCAGGTCTTCTTGAATGACCCTCGGCAGGTCTGCTACGAAAGCTACCGGCTCCTCGATTGCTTGGCATCCTTGCAGAAGAGGTCGACCGATTGTGGTCTAGAGGACTTCGACCAAGAGACAGCCCGAGTGATGTTGGATTTGGGCAAAGTCATCACAAACCTCTTGAAGAAGGTCAACCCTGAGACTTGGGGGAAGAGCACTGGCGGCGATCTGGTGGCTTCGGTAGCCATGGTGATCATCGACAAGAAAATGGACCGACACAAAGAAGTGTGCTCTGTGTTTGCGAAGGAGAAAAACTGGGCCTTGAGTAAGGATTGGGTTGCTTGCCTCGTTAAGAATAAAGAACTGTTCCAGGATCCGGAACTGATCTTGAAGTTGCTGGAGACCGTCGCATCTCTAGAATCCTCGGAGGATTTGTCCCGAAACCAAGAACAGCAAACCAAAATAGTCCAGATCATACTTGAGTGTTACACCGAACTTTCCTTGCCGGATAAGAACAAAGTCATTGCTGGTGTTTTGGTGACTTGGGGCAGGCAAGGCCTTTCCAAGCTGATGGTCGCGTTCTCAGAAAGATTTCAGCAAGAACTCAACGTGGCCTTCAACCAGATCATCAAGAGCGCCTCTGGAGAAAGTTTTAAGAAAGCCATCCTTGCAGTGT
Organism: Diadophis punctatus similis; assembly: GCA_023053685.1. Classification (NCBI taxonomy): domain Eukaryota; kingdom Metazoa; phylum Chordata; class Lepidosauria; order Squamata; family Dipsadidae; genus Diadophis; species Diadophis punctatus. The sequence goes on from JALIGW010000001.1 coordinate 4,376,077, forward strand.
CGCGGCTGGTGGTCCTCAACCCAGAAGGCACCATCAAAAAGATCAGTCATTTAGCTATCGCCAACTTGGGTACCCATCAGTACTTGGCCGAGATCCTCTGTTCATTCCCAGCTCTGAACTTCCAAGAACCTCGGGATCAACCCGACGTATCCGTCAACTTTCTCCTAGAATGTTTGAAAGAGACAGTTTGGGACCGTCTCTCTTCTCCCAAGGAGAAGGAGCAATTTTTAGAGTTCCTAGTGCACCTCATGCAACCCAGTGGAACGAGCCCCCTCCTGTCTCCTCCAGAGGTCATCCAAAGTTTGATCTTTCCGTTTCTAAAGTCAGATTCTCCCCGAATTGAGCTCTGCTTGCAAATCCTTGACAAGGCTTTGAAAGTCCCCTCGGAACAGAGTTGGATTCACACCTGCCACCCGTTTCCACTCGTCGTTTCTCTCTGCAAACTTCTGGATGGGTTCTGCCAATATTGGCACCAACCGCAAGACCAAGAGAGGTGTTCCCTGGAGACCAAAGATTTGGTGATCGCCAACTTAGCCCAGCTTTGTGATATTCTTCTGGCCCAGAAGGACGCCTTGTCTCCACAGCTGTGGACTCAGTCGGTAGCCTGGTTGCATAAGAAGATCAGCGCCTTAGACTGGACCATCGCCCTTCGCGTGAAGAACGTCTTTGGAGAACATTTCAAGAATGAAGTCCCCGCTACTCTTTTTGAGGTCAGTAAGCTTCCAGAGGAGGAATGGACCACCCGTCCGCTCCCAAATTATGGGCCGGGCAGTGGGTTGCTGGCCTGGTTGGAGACGTGTTGCGTCTCGACGGCCCTACGGGAGCAGATGCTCGTTCTCCTGATGATTAACGTGGACAACCCTGAAGAAGTCAACCTCTTCAGCAAAGGGTTCTTGGTGGCCCTGGTCCAGGTCTTTCCGTGGTGTAGCCAAAGCGAGTGGAGAAGACTTGTCCACGTGATCAAAAGTCTCTTGGAACGAGAGATCCTCTACGTACCTTACTCCCTGGAGTACGTCCAATATTTACCGTTGTTGAACTTCCGGCCTTTTGCCTATCATCTCCAGCTGTCCGTGCTCCTCTTGCGGGCGTTCCAGTTCCTCTGCGGTTCCAGCGGCACGACGTGGATGCCAGTGGAGGCGTGGAAACACGTAGGAAGGCTCTACTGCCTCAGCTTATCCGATCTGCTGGGTTCGGTGAAGACCATCGCCCGTGGCCAGTGGCACTCTGCAGACGAGAAGAACGTCATCCGGGAGTTGTCCTTTGTTTACATCCAGATGTTCTGCCATACACTTCACGTGGCCGCCATGTTGCCCAACCACGGGACCGGGGATCCTCTCCTGCTTCTCTCCTTGGAGATTCTCTCGCAGTACGAGATGCTGTACGACCTCGATGAATCGCTGGGGAGCGCCCTGCGCAAGGCGAACGAGACCCACTTCCTGGAATCCATCGTGGAGAATGTCACCAACAAGGAACTGCGCACCATGCTTCTGCATAAGCTCCATAAGCTCTGAGGATCCGAATTCGGATTTTAGGAGCCGCGTGGACGGCAGGGCCCTGGGTTGGGGTTCGAGAGAAGCCAAAACAGTGTTCAGCAGAGGAGAAAGAAATCTCAACGGGAAATTTGCAAGATCTATAATAAACCTTTATTATCTCTTTCTTCGGAACGTTATTTGCTGGGGTTGGGTGGGCTGAGGAGATTACGGGTAGTCCTCAATTTACGACTGCAATGGACTGCAAAAATTTCCATTGCTAAGCGAGACCATTGTGAAGTGAGTTTTGCCTCATATTACAGCCTTTTTTTTGTCCCCATTGTTAAGCCAATCACTGCAGTTGTTCAGTGAATCATGTGGTCCTTAAACAAATCAGGCTTCCCCCATTGTCAACAACTGGCTGGGAAGATCACAAAAGGGGATCACATGATCCCAGGACAGCGCAACTGTCCTAAGTACATGCCAGTGGCCAGCTGCCCAAATTTTGATCACCTGACCAGGGGGATGCCGCAATGGTCGTAAGTGTGAAAACCGGACATAAGTCCCCTTTTTTCAGCGTTGTAACGTTGAACTAAATGAATAGTTGTAAGTTGAAGACTGCCTGTAATGCATGTGTTTTCTAATAGCATTTAGATCAGGGGTGTAAAACTCATGGTCCAGGGGCCGGATCCGCCCCGCGGAGTGCTTAGACTTGGCCCATCCTGGAAACAGCAAAGTATCGGCCCACAGTGCCTCTGTCAGTGAAAACGGAGCTCGGGAGGGCCACGCGCCTGGGTGCCGTTTTCAGCCGCGACGGCCTCCTGTAGCCCTCTGCCAGTAAAAACTGAGTTCGGGAGGGTCACGCGCGGCCTGCCTGGGCTGTTTTCAGCCACGACGGCCTCCTGCAACCCACTGCCAGTGAAAACAGAGCTCGGGAGGGCCACGCGCGGCCCGCCTGGGCTCCGTTTTCAGCCACAACGGCCTCCTGCAGCCCTCTGCCAGCCAAAACGGAGCCCGGGTGTGCCGTGCACAACCTCCCCGAGCTCCGTTTTTGCTGGCAGAGGGCTACAGGAGGCCGTCGTGGCCAAAATGGAGCCTTCATGAGTGACGTCGACCTGACCACGCCCCCCCCCCCCGACCACACCCACCCTGACCATGCCTCTGCACCCGCCCCCCCCAAGGTCAAACACAAGGCTGATATGACCCTCAATGAAATCGAGTTTGACACTCCTGATTTACATCACAAGGCTGAGGGATTCTGGGAGTTGAAGTCCAGACATCTTCACATGGCCGAATTTGAAAACAGAGGACTGGAAGACCCTAAACCAGTGATGGTGAACCTATGGCACGCGTGCCACAGGTGGCACGCGGAGCCATATCTGCCGGCACTCAAGCCGTTGCCCTAGCTCAGCTCCAGCGTGCATCTGTGCGCTGGCCAGCTGATTTTCGGCTGGCGCGGAGGCTCTGGGAGGGCATTTTAGGTTTCTGGAGGGCTTGCGGGGGGGCATTTTCATCCTCCCCAGGCTCCAGAGAAGCCTCTGGAACATGGGGAGGGCAAAAAACAGGCCTACCGGGCCCACCAGAAATCAGGAAATGGGCCGTTTTTGGCCTCCAGAGGGCCTCCAGAGGGCCTCTGCGGGGGCGGGGAGCCCGTTTTAGCCCTCCCTAGGCATTGAATTATGGGTGTGGGAACTCGCACATGTGTGATAGCGTGTACGTACGCACTTTCGGCACCTGAGGGAAAAAAGGTTCGCCATCGCTGCCCTAAACAGTGCACAGGTAGTCCTTGAATTACAACCGGTCGCTAAGCAATCGCACCTGCCTAAGGCTACTTATGAGCCGGTTTTAAACTTCCAACTGCCACCCCGAACTCCGCCCCAATGCCACACAAACGCATTTGGGACACTGCAACCAGACTGTATAACCGTTGGCATTGTGCGGTGGTTCCAATTTACAGTGGTTTTTTTTATCGGAATCTTGTGGTTTCCTGCAAAATCCGCCCATTGCAAACAATGGGCTCATTTATCAAGCACAGCATTCTCTTAACAACCAGGGTGCTCGCTCAATGACCACTGCAAAAAAAAAGTTGTAAAATTGGGTATGGACGTGATCACCCGCTTCACGAGTATGTCACATGACCGGAATTCGGGGCTCGGTTATGGTCGTAACTCGAGGACTATCTGCAGTCGGGGTATATATGCCAACCTTGGGCATCCTCATGTTGTTGTAGGAACAAATGCAAGAAACAGTCTAGGGCCCAGGGGTCTCCAACCTTGGCAATTTTAAGACTCGTGGACTGCAACTCCCAGAATTCCTCAGCCAGCAAAGCTGACTGAGGAATTCTGGGAGTTGAAGTCCAGGAGTCTTAGAAGTTGCCAAGGTTGGAGACCCCTGGGATTCTAGGCCGATGTCGGCAACTTGGAAGACGTGTGGACTTCAACTCCCAGAATTCTTTGCTTTGCTGAGTGAGGAATTCTGGGAGTTGATGTCCACATGCCTTCACGTTGAAATTCCAGCTGCCACCCGCTTCCCCAAGGCCACACAATTGCATTTTGGACACTCAGCGAAGGGACCATATTTATATAACCTTTCGCTTTGCTGGCTGGGGAATTCTGGGAGTTGAAGTCCACACAACTTCAAGTTGCCACGGTTGATAAAACACTGGCCTAGGCTACAGATGGGCTATGAGGCCTTCATCTCATTGGTCCAATCCTGTGATCCTTGCCTGCTTTTGATTGGGACTGAGTCAGATGCTAACGCCATGTTGGACCAAACAGTCCTAAATCCTACTGAGGTCTGAGCTGGAAGAGGTTTGTGGGCTTTGTGGTGAGAACAAATCCGCCATTGGTGGTCTGAATCTTTGTTCTCCTTGGCGAGTGTGAGTTGCCAGTGAGGGGTCAGGTGGTAGTGAACACCTGAAATGGGTGGACTTCAACTCCCAGAATTCCATAGCCGGCATGCTTTAAGATGGGTGGACTTCAACTCCCAGAATTCCACAGCCAGCATGCTTTAAATGGGAGGACTTCAACTCCCAGAATTCCACAGCCGGCATGCTTTAAGATGGGTGGACTTCAACTCCCAGAATTCCACAGCCAGCATGCTTTAAATGGGAGGACTTCAAGGAGAGAAGCAACCTAGAACTAAGGAGAAATTTCCTGACAGTGAGGACAATTAACAAGTGGAACTACTTGCCTCCAGAAGTTGTGGGTACTCCAGTACTGGAGGTTTTAAAGAAGAGATTGGACAGCCATTTGCCTGAAATGGTATAGGGCAGTGGTGGCGAACCTTTTTCGGCTCGCGTGCCGAAAAAAGGGGGGGGCGCGCTTGCGCGTGCTCGCGTGCCCACACCCATTCCCTCCCCCCCACGCATGCGCACAACACCCCCCCATGCTGCCCCCTGCGCATGCGCACACACCCCCACCCCCGCACAGGCCCACTTACCGGAGCCTGGAACGACGAAACGGAGCCTGGAACGACGAAACCGGCAAACCGGAAGTGCGAAAAAACGCACTTCCGGTTTGCCGGTATGCTGTTTTTTGCACTCCGGAGGCTTCAGGGAAGCTCCCTGAAGCTCCGGAATGCAAAAAACTACAAAACGGACAAACCGGAAGTGCGGAAAAGTGCACTTCCGGTTTGTCCGTTTTGTAGTTTTTTGCATTCCGGAGCTTCAGGGAGCCTCCCTGAACCCTCCGGAGTGCAAAAAACAGCACACCGGCAAACCGGAAGTGCGTTTTTTCGCACTTCCGGTTTGCCGGTGGGAACCCTCGCGTGCCGGCTTCTATGGCTCCGCGTGCCAGCTCTGGCACGTGTGCCATAGGTTCGCCACCACGGGTATAGGGTTTCCTGCTAGAGTAGGGGGTTTTATATATATATATATATATATATATATATATATATATATATATATATATATATATATATATATATATATATATATATATATATATATATATATATATATATATATATATATATATATTTGTTTTCTGAGGTTTTAGCGGGTGTTTGTATGTAGGTCTTTGGGTATTCGGGTTTTCTCCCGCGTGAAATTGCAAGTGTCTTTGCAACGTTTCGACGAAGTCTCATTCGTCATCATCAGGCTGGAGTCTTCAGCTTGCTCCTAGAAGCAGCAAGCTGAAGACTCCAGCCTGATGATGACGAATGAGACTTCGTCGAAACGTTGCAAAGACACTTGCAATTTCACGCGGGAGAAAACCCGAATACCCAAAGACCTATATATATATATGTATGTATGTATGTATGTATATATATATATATATATATATATATATATATATATATATATATATATATATATATATATATATATATATATATATATATATATATATATATATATATATATATATATATATATATAGGTCTTTGGGTATTCGGGTTGCTTCAACTTTGTGAACCTGGTGCCCTGTAATAATAATAATAATAATAATAATAATAATAATAATAATAATAATAATAATAATAATAATAATAATAATAATAATAATAATAATAATAATAATATTAATAATAATAACAATAATAATAATAATATTATATATGTATGTATATATATATATATATATATATATATATATATATATATATATATATATATATATATATATATATTATTATTATTATTATTATTATTATTATTATTATTATTACAGGGCACCAGGTTCACAAAGTTGAAGCAATTTTGGTTCACATATAATATTCGTATTTCTTGATTAAGAAGGAAAAAAACAGGTCAGATGCTGGCAGGAGAATTCTGGGAATTGAAGTCAATCCATCTTAAATTTGCCAAGTTTGAAAAAGAATACTGATTGAATTCTGGAAACCCTGCCCTCCATTTTCCCTCCAGATTTAAGCATTCCAGAAGTCGTGTCTTTCTAGAAATGCCTCTACTACAACTGGAACTGGAGTTCAGACATTCTAGAATAGATCCCCCCCCCCCGTTTTGAAAACAAAGCTTTCTGGTTGGTCTGAAATGGTATAGGATCTCCTGCTTGAGCAGGGGGCTGGACTAGAAGACCTCTAAGGTCCCTTCCAGCTCTAGTTTGTTTCTGATTCTTTCTATTATGCCTTTTTCCACTCGGAAAGTTTACCCACTAGCCACCAACTCCAAATCTGCATTACTTAACGTTTCTGGACCTTCAGAGAACCCTCTGTTAGCAGAGAAATCAAAGAATGAAGGAAGTCTGCAAAAAAATAAACACCATTTCTTCACTGAAATTGTTTATTAGTTGCCAAAAATCAAGGGCTCGAGTTGTGTGCGGGGCTGCAACAATCCAGAGAAATTGGAAACCCAGACAATGCATATGTTATTTGTTATTTATTTGTATCCTGCCTTCATTATTTTTACAAATAACTCAGGGCGTAAACATATCCAACACACGTTCCTCTTATTTTCCCCTCAACAACCACCCTGTGAGGTGGGTTGGGCCGAGACAGGGACTGGCCCATGGTCATCCAGCTGTTTTTCATGCCTAAGGCAGGACTAGAACTCACCGTCTCCTGGTGATTGCCCGAAAGTCACCCAGTTTTCATGCCTAAGGCTGGACTAGAACTCACTTTCTCCTGGTGATTGGCCCAAAGTCACCCAGTTTTCATGCCTAAGGCCGGACTAGAACTCACCGTCTCCTGGTGATTGGCCGAAAGTCACCCAGTTTTCATGCCTAAGGCGGGACTAGAACTCACCATCTCCTGGTGATTGGCCGAAAGTCACATAATTTCCTTCCTCCTCCTTTTTGCTCCACAACAACCCTGTGAAGTAGGTTGGTCTGAGAGAGAAGAAGTGGCTTAAAGTCACCCAGCTGGTTTTCATGCCTAAGGCGGGACTAGAACTCACCGTCTCCTGGTGACTGGCCCCAAATCAACCAGCCAGCTTTCATAGCTAAGGCAGAATTTGACCTCACAATTTCTTGCTCTCTAGCCTGGTGTCTTAATTACTCATCTGTTTTTTAGGGCTGTTTCATAATTTTTTTAAAAAAAGTCACATTTTTGTGTGCAACCGGACACCTGGCCAATATAATATAAATGCAAACTGGTTGTGTCCCTTGGCAAGTCGCTCCGATAGTTTCAGACATTAGCCTGAGCGATCATTTTTCAAAATCAATTGGTCCCATTTTTTTTTATTTTTCAAAAGGCTCAAAAATACATCATTCCTTCCTTCTATTACTGATGACGTTACCTAGTTTGGTAATGAAACATCTGCAAAAAACCCCAACCAAACTCAGAGAACACCAAGGACCCCACCTTCTTTCCTCGCCCCCAATTTATTTGACTATTCTTCAGGAATCTGAAGATCTGTTAATGGCATTAGAAATTAATTCTTCTAAGTTATTACCTTTTAGTCTTGCTGCCCCCTTTAAATCGTTCCCACCACTTTAAAATCGTTAAACGGCACTCTTAAATGGGGCTTTTGTGATCCACTGCAAGCACAAACAGGTCGAGCTTGCTTTCAACAACAACAACAACAACAACAACAACAACGAGAGTTGTATGCCTATCACAGGAAGAGAAAAATAAATACAGCAGACACAGGAGCATTCGCCAGGGGGCGTTATCACAAAAACAGCAGTTTTAAGAACAACAGAAGTTGGGCCCTGTCTCGGATTAAACCCCTGGCCTGTCTCGTCCAGCAGTTTGTTATCCTGTTGGCCAAGGAAGCCCACAGGCCTCCCAGCGGATATTCTTCAAAGGAGAAGGAAGGAGAAGGAAAGGAGAGAGGGAGGAGGAAGAAGAAAAAAGAAAGGAGAGGGAAGGGAAGGGAAGGAAAACAAGAAAAGGAAAGGAAAGAAGGAAAGGAAAGGAAAGAAGGGAAGGGAAGGGAAGGGAAGAAGCAGGAGAGGTAGGGAGGAAAAGGAGAAGGAAGAGAAGGGAAGAAAGGGGAGGGAATGGATGGAGGAAGGAAGGAAAGAAGGAAAGGAAAGAAGGAAGGAAGGAAGGGCAGGGGGCGGCAGCGGAGGAGTTCTTGACTTACGACCACAACTAAACTCAAATATTCCATTGCTACACAAGGAGAAGGAGAAGAAGGGGAGTAGAAGGAATAAAGGAAAGAAGGAAGGGGAGGAGAAGGAGGAAGGAGGAAGGAAATCGCAACGGAGGGGAGGAGGAAGGGAGGAGAGAAGGAAGAAGGGAGGGAGGGGAGAAGGGAAGAAGCAGGAGAGGTAGGGAGGAAAAGGAGAAGGAAGAGAAGGGAAGAAAGGGGAGGAGGGAATGGAGGGATGGATGGAGGAAAGAAGGAAAGAAGGAAAGGAAAGGAAAGGAAAGAAGGAAGGAAGGAAGGGCAGAGGGGCGGCAGCGGAGGAGTTCTTGACTTACGACCACAACTAAACTCAAATATTCCATTGCTACACAAGGAGAAGGAGAAGGAAGGGGAGTAGAAGGAATAAAGGAAAAAGGGGAGGGGAGGGGAAGGAAGAGGAGGAGGAAGGAAAGAGCAATGGAGGGGAGGAGGAAGAGAGGAGAGAAGGAAGAAGGGAGGGAGGGGAGAAGGGAAGAAGCAGGAGAGGTAGGGAGGAAAAGGAGAAGGAAGAGAAGAAAGGGGAGGAGGGGATGGAGGGAGGAAGGAAGGAAGGAAGGAAGGATGAAGAGTGCCTGTAGCTTGTACTTGGCACCTCATCTCATGTTCAAAATTTTAACAAAGGCAGAAGCAAAACCAGGGCAGTGTTTACACGCACCTGTTCTCCACCATGCATCAGTGTGTGAACATACTCTATTTTCTACATTGCACATTTGGAGGTTATAAAAAAAATTGTACGGTGATGTAACAGCACTGAGTGCTTTGACACGGGGGGGAAAAAATGTTCCTGCAGAGGAACACGGCTTTATTCATTCAAACCAGGTCTGGCAAACAACACATTTAACCTGGTTCCAGCATTAGCTTGTTCTCTGGATGGGCAAAATAAATAAAGCAAGAGATGGAATTAGGGAAGAAATTCTCAATGAAGTTTTTTCTTAGTCTACAGCATTTCTCAATCTCAGCAACCTTTAAGATGGGTGGACTTCAACTCCCAGAATTCCCCAGTCAGTCAGCTAGGGAATTCTGGGAGTTGAAGTCCACCCATCTTAAAATTGCTGAGATGGAAAAACACTGGTTTAAAGACGGTTGTCTCTTGTGATACAGACAAGGTATGGACAAAAATTTTCCAATTTGATACATTTCAAGCTCAAAACATAGCATTTTAGGCCCGAGACAGCCATTCTGACCCTACTGTAAATATTCAAATCCCACCCACCCACCCCGACTCAAAACAGAGTTGTTTTAAACATTTCCAGCAGCGTAGATGGAACTGTATAGAGGTAAGTCTTCGTCTTACAACCACAATGAAGCCCCAAATTCCCGCTGCTAAGCGAGACAGTGGTTAAGTGGGGTTTTCCCCCCATGTTACGACTTTTCTTGCCACGGTTCTTCAGTGAATCGCTGCAGTTGTTAAGTTAGTAACACGGTCGTTAAGTGAATCTGGCTTCCCTCATTGACTTTGCTAGTCGGAAGTTCACAAAAGGGGATCACGGGACCCTGCGACCGTCATAAATACAAGTCAGTTGCCAAGCGTCTGAATTTTGATCATGTGACCACCGGGAATGCTGCAGTGTGAAAAACTGTCGTATGTCACTTTTTTCACTGCCGTTGTAACATTGAAGGGTTACTAAATGAATCGTTGTTAAGTTGAGGACTATCGGTGGTAGCAAATATCCGGACTAATGTTTCGGCTTCTTCCTCCTCCTTAAGTTCTATCAATTTGTTTCCGCCGCCAATGTTTGGAAAAGATTTCTGTGTTCTCCCCTGCCCCCAAAACATGACTTTGAAGGAGTAGTGCCCTACCGTGTTTCCCTGAAAATAAAACAGTCTTCTATTTTTTTTGGCACCAGGTCTTATTTTCAGGGGAGGATGTCGTCCACTGACTCACCTCACTTGCGCGCGTCGCCTCCAGCCCAGGGGTGAAATGCTCCCGGTTCGCTCGTGCCTGTCGGTCGTCAGAGAGCCGATCGCGAAGGCAGTGTGCGGCTCCACCTACCCACCCAGCCGCCGCCATTTGGGTTCTTTTACCCTCTGTGCATGCACAGAACACTAAAGGGCCGAGGTGGTGCAGCGGTTAGAGTGTAGTACTGCAAGCCACTTTAGCTGACTGTGATCCGCAGGTCAGCGGTTCCAATCTCACCGGCTCAAGGTTGACTCAGCCTTCCAGCCTTCCGAGGTAGGTAAAATGAGGACCCAGATTGTTGGGGGCAATATAAATATACATTGCTTACTGGTGTAAACCGCTTAGAGAGTGCTTGCACTGTGAGGCGGTATATAAATTTCACAAATAAATCTCACAAATAAATAAATAAAAGAACCCAAAAGGCGGCGTCCGGGCGGGTAGGCGGAGCCGCGCATTGCCTTCGCGATCGGCTCTCCAACAACCGACAGGCACGAGCGAACCAGGAGCATTTCATCCCTGCTCCAGCCTCCTTTTCGCTATCAGAGGCGCCTTCAGGAATTTCTTTCTCCGGCAAGACCAGCAAGGCTTTTCTGAAGGCCTCTGCAGCCGATAACAGAGCTCTGGATCGATCCGGAGCTCTGTTATCGGCTACAGAGGCCTTCAGGATAGCCTTGCTGGCTGCAGAAGAAATGGGCTGAGGTGTGCGAGGCCTGGCTGCAACTATCCGAAGATAAGTAGTAGGGCAGCTCCACCACCCATCATCCCCACCCTAGCTTAATTTTTACCGGTGCACCCTGGAGTGGGCAGGGTCTTAATTAGGGTGTCAGGCCGAAGCCATGTTTGAGTAGAGACTTCGGCCTGCCACACTTGATGCTTTAGAACAGGGGTGGCCAAACTATGGTTCTTTGAGGACCTGTGGACTTCAACTCCCAGAATTCTTGAGCTAGCCATGCATGCATGGTTGGCTCAGGAATTCTGGGAGTTGAAGTCCACAGGTCCTCAAAGAACCATAGTTTGGCCACCCCTGCTTTAAAATTTCTTATTACTGTGGGAATTTGGGAGAGGCTGTTGAATGACCATTGTAGGCATATAGCCATAACAAATTCCTTTTAGGTTTTCAAGGTCATCCTTTGTCCAGCACCTGGCCGGAAGCTGAGGGGAGGATCGGACACGTTGGCAGAAGGAGACTGGTCAACGTGATGAACTTGTGGGTGTGGGAACAAGAGAAAGAACTTTAAACTGGGTGGAGAAACCCTCGTAGCTTAGATTCGGGTTTCTGACATAGGGCTTATTTTGGGGGGTAGAGTAAGGTGACCAGACGTCCTGCTTTTGGCGGGACAGTCCCGCTTTTTAATAATTTGTCCCGCGTCCCGCGGCGTTTCAAAAAAGTCCCGCTTTTTAAATTTGAATTTGCCCTGCACACCCCTCTGCCTCCTGCCTCGCCTGCCTCCTCCTGCCAGGCGGGGAGGGAGGGCAGTGAGAGGGGCAGCGGCGGTCTTGCCTGTTCGTCACCGCAGAGCCGAAGAAGCTGGTGGTGTTCGCGGCGCGGGGCTTCCCCCACCCACTTTCCCCGGCCACCGGGACGCCGCCATTTGCATTCTTTTGCCCTCTGTGCAAGCAGAACGCTTTGCGCATGCACAGAGGGCAAAAGAACGCAAATGGTGGCGTCCCAGCAGCCGGGGAAAGCGGACGGGGGAAGCCCCGCGCAGCGAATGCCACCAGCTTCTTCGGCTCTGCGGCGATGAACAGGTAAGCCTGCGCCAGTAGGAACCCACCCCTGGCTGCGATGAAGGGGGGTTGTTTGGGGGGGGGTGCACAAAGCTGCAGGATAAGAGAGACGGACCCCTCCTGTCTTGCTCCCCTAGAACCCCCCCCCCCCCAATCAATGGTGTCCCGCTTTACAAAAAATAGAATCTGGTCACCTTAGGGTAGGGCTTATATTGGGTGCATGTGTAAAATCAAGCTAGGACTTACATTTGGAGTAGGTCATATTTTCGGGAAAACACAGTATCTTTCCAAAGATGAATGGAAATAGGGACTCTCTGTATAACATGGGACAAGTCGCTGTGGCCAACTTTTCGTGGCCAATTCACCGTGGCCAATTCGCCACGCCTAACTTGCTGCAGGACAACTTGCCACAGCCAATTTGCTGCAGGATAACTCGCCGTAGGTCAATTCAACATGGGATAACCCAACGCCACGGTTTCTTCAACATTGTTTTAATTGTTCTCATCCTTATTTCGTTGTGTCTCTCCTTTAGCATCCTTTCTTTAATCATTCTATTCCACCATTTCTTGATATTGTCCTGCCGCGAATTGGCTGGGGCAAGTCGGTCGTGCGGAGTTGGCCGCGTCAAATTGTCCTAGACCTCACTCTATACAAAAGTGTGTCAGTCTTGGAGACAGATACAAACTCTTTTCCCATGGATTTTTCTTGTTGGGCCAGGCTTAGGTCCAGTTGAGGAGGTAGCTGCCATTGAATTTGGCTACTGATAAGAAACCTGGTCTGTTCATGGTGCCAGTGAATTGGCCTCTCCTGCGTGATCCTGGTTTGCTAATCCAACAGACTTCTGGGGACCAAAAAAGAATCTGTTGTGGCCTGTTAGCCACCAGCCCCTCCAGTAGCTGAATCAGATGAGGAGGCAGTGTGGGAGTCAGGGCCAGCATCAAGGCAACGTGAGAGCTCCGAGGGGGAAGAGGGAATGGAGCTGGCAGAGAGAAGAGAGAGACAGAGACAGAGGCAGAGCCTGGGTCGTCCGTCAGCCCTCAGATGGAGAGTCAACAGCCCCCAGGTCTGGAGGTGGCTGATGAGGAAGAGGAGGAACAGCTGGGTTCAGTGCCTGACGCACGGATGTGTAGAAGGCAGAGGAGAGGAGAGCAGTGGAAATCTATAAGCCGGTCCTTGGGACGGAAGAGCCACCCACTGCTAGCAAAGCCCCACCCTGGCTCTGGGGATAAAAGGCAGGGGGCGGAGATGAATAGGTGTGGCAGATAATTATTCATCTCCCTACTGGACGGACTTGTTAGCCTCTTGTGAGAGAGAGACTTTTTGCCAGTGCTCCTAATAAAGGAATAGTTGATTTAACTACAGAAGGTTTGTCATGTTTGGGAGCCAGGTCAGAACAGAATCTTACGAGAATCCTTCCAGATCTGAACAGCCAGTTCGGTCCATCCTTAGCAACTTCTGATTCATCTTCACTTCAGATCACTCTCTCAATTTTCCTTCCTTTCTCTGTTGAATATCTGCAAAGTCAGAAAAAATCAAGATGGCAGTGGGAATGCCATTGTTGAAGCCTCATCGATTTTTACGTGCGTCACACACACGGAGCACCAAAAATTCTCTTCTTGAACCTTATCTTCTTAAATCACGATCCGGTTATCCACCTCAAAAGGCAACTGTTCCGAAATGACTTTGACATCGGCCAAGTTTTTCATCTTGTGCAAAGGAAACTTGGAATGTGCAAAAAATACAACATTGTACAATATTGTCTGTTCGAAGTGAGAATCTTTCCACGATTTGGGACAAGGGTGATCCCAATTCTCTCCAGCTTCCGTTATTTTGCTGGGCATGGCTATCCTTATGACTGAGAAGCACAAGAATGTTGAGATGTATTTTTAACAATAAACAAAAGGGATGCTAAAATTTTCCAGGAGCAATCCCTCGCCACTTTTGGTAAAATCAAGGCGGCCATCAAGAGGTCCAAATAAGGCTATCCATATTTCACCAGCAGCAAACTGGCACAACAAAGAACATAGGGAAGAAGGTTTAGAACATGGGTGTCAAACTCGCCGCGTCATGTTGCCGTCACGTGATATTTTATAATATATTTTCCCTTCACGGAGCTGGGATGGGCGTGGCCGCCAGTTTGACAACCCTGGTTTAGAAGACAGGCAATTTTTCGAGGTAAGGAAGTGAAAAGATCAGGGCGCACTCTGATGAGGGATAATCAAAGAAGGACGTGCAGATCAGTCTGAGCGGTATTCTTTAACCTCGTTGCCCTAAACCACCAACTGAAGATCTCAGGGCAAAAAAAAGAGATTTGCAGAATTCTCACAGCCTCCGGGGCTGGCCATCCACAAGTTCCAGGTTCCACTTTCAACAGCTGGTCACATCTGGAACACCGCTGCAGTCACTGGGCACGGATACGGGGAGGCTTGGGAAGCATACAACCTCAAGGCTAGTGGTTGTTTGGCGACCACGAAGGCACCTCTGCGGAGGTGATTCACGATTCTACATCTCGGCTGGGAAGAACGGCAGCCAGTTGCAAAATGGCGCCTCCCCCAAATCCCCCAATCTTGTAAAGTGAGGCAAGTTGGTTCCAAAGGGAATGTTTAGGTGTTTTTTTGCTATCGCGTTCGATCCGGTGCTGGCGAACTGCTGTAGAGCCTCATCGCTTTGTGGCAGATGAGACCAAACCAGTAGATCTGGGGCGCGATCAGGAAAGCGTTGGCCACGTTGCAATGCAGAGGGATGCGAAAGGGCACCTCGTAGATAGGTACGTTAACCTGTCGCCCGTAGGCCCAGTACATGTACGGGAAGAGGAGGATCCGGCAAAGGAAGAAGGTAACCAGGATGAGAATCCCGTTGATCTTATGCAGGAGGGAATCTTGCATTTTCAGCTGTCAACCCCCCCACAAAATAAGAAAAAGTTGAGAAGGTTAGAGGAGAGGCAAGTGCTGACCCACAAATAAAAAGATCAAAGCTAGGAGAAATTCCTGCAGCTGCTCCTTTAATTCCCACATTGGGCAGGAGGATACCTGTTATATCTCTGTTATGATTTGTGTTCTGACTTCCTTCCTTTTCAGTCTTAGTACAGGTAGTCCTCAACTTACGACCCCAATCGAGCCCAACATTTTGGTTGCTCAACAAGTTAAGTGAGTTTTGTCCCATTTTACAACCTTTCTTGCCACAGTTGTTAAGTGAATCACTTCAGTTGTTAAGTTAGTAACCTGGTTGTTAAGTGAACCTGGCTTTCCCACTAACTTTGCTTGTCAGAAGGTCACAAAAGGGGATCACATGACCCCGCAGGACACTGCAACCGTCATAAATATGAGTCAGTTGCCAAGCGCCTGAATTTTGATCATATAACCAACCATAGGGATGCTGCAATAGTCATAAGTGTGAAAAAGTCATAAGTCACTTTTTTAGTGCCGTTTGTAAGTTTGAACGTTCGCTAAATGAACTGCTGTAAGTCAAGGACTATCTATAGCGGGCTGCCGAAATTCTAACAGGTAGTCCTCAACTTATGACCATAATTGAGCCCAAAATTTCCATTGCTAAGCGAGGCAATTGTTAAGTAAGTTGCGCCTCATTTTATGACTATTTTTGCCACAGTAGTTAAGCAAACTACTAAGTTGTAAAGTGACTGTCACGATGTGAATATTGCCAGTTGAGCACCTCTACTATTTCTAGGTTTACTGTATTTTCTAATCAAGCAGACATGTGATATGTTTTACTGCGCATGTGTGCATTCCAGGAGTCTCCTCCTTCCTTCTTCTCCTGTGAGCCTCGCCCGAGGCAGACGTGAATTCTTAGCTGAGACAATGTAGCTTAATAACATTTATATCCTTTTGTTACTTTTGTACTGAAATAAATATTTTGTTAATTAGAATTGAATCTCGGTTTTATTTTCTAAGTAAGGATGACTTCAAGGAAGCAAGATCCTATATCGCCTTGATAGGAATAATTCTTATTCCGTCAGTGATCGCCATTTGTAACATTCCCTGCCAGCTTCCGACAAGGAAAGCCAATGGCGCAGGAGTGTCAAACTCAAGGCCCGCAGACCAGATCCGGCCCGCGGAGTGCTTAGATCTGGCCCGTGGGTAAGGTGACCAGATTTTAATATTTGTAAAGCGGGACACCATTGACGGGGGGGGGGGGTTTCCTAGGGGAGCAAGACGGGAGGGGTCCGTCTCTCTTATCCTGCAACTTTGTGCACCCCCCCCAAACACCCCCCTTCATCGCAGTCAGGGGTGGGTTCCTACCGGCGCAGGCTTACCTGTTCGTCGCCGCAGAGCCGAAGAAGCTGGTGGCGTTCGCAGCGCGGGGCTTCCCCCGCCAACTTTCCCCGGCCGCCGGGATGCTGCCATTTGTGTTCTTTTGCCCTCTGCGCATGCGCAAAACGTCCTGCTTGCACAGAGGGCAAAAGAACGCAAATGGCGGTGTCCCGGCGGCGGGGGAAAGTGGGAGGGGGAAGCCCCGCGCCGCGAACGCCACCAGCTTCTTCAGCTCTGCGGTGACGAACAGGCAAGACCGCTGCTGCCCCTCTCTCTGCCCTCCCTCCCTGCCTGGCAGGAGGAGGCAGGCGAGGCAGGAGGCAGAGGGGTGTGCAGGGCAAATTCAAATTTAAAAAGCAGGACTTTTTTGAAACGCTGCAGGACGCAGGACAAATTATTAAAAAGCGGGACTGTCCCACCAAAAGCGGGATGTCTGCTGACCTTACCCGTGGGGCTACCCTGGAAACAGCGAAGGACCGGCCAGCGGTGCCCCTGCCAGCTAAAACAGAGCTTGTGGCCCTCCCAGGCCCTGTTTCCAGCCGGGACGGCCTCCCTGAGCTGCGTTTTCGCTGGCAGAGGGCAGGAGGCCATCTTGATTGAAAATGGGACCACACCCACCCTGGCCACGCCCACCCTGGCCACACCCACGCAGCACCTCGAGGTCAAACACAACCCTGATGCGGCCCTCAACGAAATCGAGTTTGACACCCCTGCAATGGCGGAAGCCAGGTTCCCTTAATGATTGCATGATTCACTTAACAACCATGGCAAAAAAGGTCGTAACACGGGCCGAAACTCACTTAACACAGCTGCCTTGCTTAGCAAAGGACATTTGGAGCCGAAAATCAAGGACTAACAGGATTTAGCATTTTAATTGAAAGCCGCCCAGAGTCGCTTTGCGAGGTGAGATGGGCGGCATCTAAAGATAATAATAATAATTATTATTAATAATAATAATAATAATTAATAATAATAATAATAATAATAATAATAATAATAATAATAATAATAATAATAATAATAATAATAATAATAATAATAATAATAATAATAATAATAATAATAATAATAATAATAATAATAATAAAGATATGGAGATCCCAGGTCTGAAATATTTACCTGCATCAGGATCTTCCCCAGGGATACAAATGGGGTGCTGAGCTCGGCAGTGAAGATGCAGCCCACGAAAAAGTCTCCAAGTTCACCTCGCAGATGCTGTAGAGAAAGAAGGAGAGGGAGAGGGAGAGGGGGAGGGAGGGAGGCGTGGGAAAGGAACAGAGGGAGAGAGAGAAAGAGGAAGAGAGGGGAGAGAGAGGAAGAGGGGGAGAGGGAGAAGGAGGGAGGGAGTGGGAAAGGAACAGAGGGGGAGAGGAAGAGGGAGAGAGGGAGAGAGGAAAAGGGCGAGAGGGAGAAGGAGGGAGGGAGGGAGAGGAAGGGAGGGAGAGAGGAAAAGTGGGGGAGAGACAGGAAGAGGGAGGAACAGAGGAACAGGGAGAGGAACAGGGAAAGAGGGAGAGACAAATGAAAAGAAGGGGAGAGAAGAGAGGGGGAGGGAGGGGGAGAAGAACAGGGAGAGAGAGAGAGGGAGAGAAAGAAGGGAGGGAGAGAGAGGGAGAGAGAGACAAAGGAAAAGAAGAGGAGAGAAGAAGAGAGTGGGAAGGAGGGAGGGAGGGGGAGAGGAACAGGGAGAGAGGGGGGAGAGAGAGAGGGAGAAGGAGGGAGGGAGTGGGAAAGGAACAGAGGGGGAGAGAGAGAGGGAGAGAGGGAGAGAGGAAAAGGGCGAGGGAGAAGGAGGGAGGGAGGGAGGGAGAGGAAGGGAGAGAGAGGAAAAGTGGGGGAGAGACAGGAAGAGGGAGGAAGAGAGGAACAGAGGGAGAGGAACAGGGAGAGAGAGGGAGAGACAAAGAGGAAAAGAAGGGGAGAGAAGGGGAGGGAGGGAGGGAGGGGGAGAAGAACAGGGAGAGAGAGGGGGAGAGAAAGATGGGAGGGAGAGAGAGGGAGAGACAAAGAGAGGAAAAAAAGAGGAGAGAAGAAGAGAGGGGGAAGGAGGGAGGGAGGGGGAGAGGAACAGGGAGAGAGAAGGAGAGAGAGAAAGAGGAAGAGGGGGAGAGAGGGAGAGAGAGAAGGGGGAGGAAGGGAGAGAGGGGGAGACAAAGAGGAAAATAAGGGGAGAGAGAAGAAGAGGGGGAGGAAGGGAGAGAGATAGAGGGAAGGAGGGGGAGAGGAACAGAGGGGGAGAGCGAGGAAGAGGGGAAGAGAGGGAGGGAAAGGGGGAGAGAGAGGGAGAGAGGGGGGAGGAAGGGAGAAAGGGAGAGGGAGGGAGGGAATGGGAGAGAAACAGGGAGACAGGGAGAGAGAGAGAGGAAGAGTGTGGGAGAGAGAGGGGTGAAGGTCCAGGGGAAAGGATGTTTTAGAGCAGTGGCTCTCAACCTTCCTAATGCCGCGCCACGCACCCCCGCCGCGCCCCACCCCACCGCCGCGCCCCCCCACCCCACCACCACCATTGGGGTTCTTTTACCTTCTGCACATGTGCAAAGCGTTCTGCGCATGCGCAGAGGGTAAAAGAACCCCAATGGTGGCGTCCGGGCGAAGTCTCCCAACCCCTGTGAAAGGGTCGTTCGACCCCCAAAGGGGTCGCGACCCCCAGGTTGAGAACCGCTGTTTTAGAGCAAGGGTATCAAACTCAAGTCACAGCAGCGTCACATGACAAGACGTACTGGGACTTTTTCCCCCTTCGCTAAACCGGGCATGGGTGTGGCCAGCGCGTGAAGCATCTGTCCCACGGGCCGTGAGTTTGCCACCCCCGTTTTAGAGCCCTGGATAAGATGCCAAACGTTTGCAGCCTCCCCTCCCAGCTTCAAGGCTTGGGAGCCATCGTTGGGTTTCCTGGCCCCGGGCGTGCCCACCAGTGGTGGGTTCCTACCGGTGCGGTCCACTCTATAGCACCGGTAGCGGCCCGCTGGTGACGTCACAGTACCGGTGCGGTCGGTTGCCGGTGCCTGCGCGCTGCCATTAAAAAAAAGTTTTTTTAAAAAATTTTTTAACATTTTCTTTTGCGCATGCCCAGAAGCCGAGAACGGGTGGCAGGAGCTATCTCCAATCCCCTCCCTTCAGCAGTCCGAGAAGCCACTAACGCGCGGTGATGATCCCAGGCATTTTTGCATGTTCGAGGCTTCTCGAGCTGCTGAGGGGAGGGGGAACGGGCGGCAGGAGCCTAGGATCATTGAATGGGGAGAAGCATTCAGGCCGGACGGAGCCTCCTAAAAGAACCGCTGCTGCGGTCTTGCTGCTCCCGCTGCGGGGGGCTGCATTGCGGGTGGGCAATGCCCCCCCGCTTCTCCGGCCACTGCCAAGCTCCCGAGGCCCACGCCCACCTGATCACATGGCTGGCAAGCCACACCCACAAAATAACCACGCCCACAGTGTGGTAGTAAAAAAATTAGGAACCCGCTGCTGGTGCCCACACACAGGCGCACAGCTATTTTGCAGCCTTCGAGCAGCAACCTTCGCGGCAAAAGGAAGGCGGCTCATTTTGGCTGCGGGATCAAAGCAAAACCGAGGACAAATCGCGATGGCATGTCGGATCTTGAAAAACCCACCGGTGGGACAGAGAGATCCAGTACGGTCTTATTTAGGAGCCCCGAGACTTGGGCGTATGAGGGAAGGCTGGCTTTGATCTAGCAAAAGATTACACAACTGCTCCCCCCCCAAAAAAACCCCAAGGCAAACTGGACGTGCCTTTGATGTCCATTGGGAGAACGCAGACTTCACAGGTGGAATGTCTGCCTGCGCATTAGAGAAGTGGTTGGGCTACATTTCCCGAGCATTTAAAACAAGAGCTTTGCAAACATCTGCTCACCCAGGTTTAGATTTATTATTAGAGTTGGAAGCGACCTTGTAGGTCATCTAGTCCAACCCCCTGCTCAAGCAGGAGTTCCTACACCATTTGAGACAGATGGCAGTCCAGTCTCCCCTTGAAGGTCGCAAGTGTTGGGGCTCTCACAACCTCCGCTGGCGGGTGTTGCCTTAGCTCGCATTGATCCCGTACTGGAGTTTTTAATGAATTTAAGGATTACTTCGTTGGAATGAATTAATTTTACGATTTCAAAGAACCGCGGGAAGTCCTCGACTTACAACCATTCATTTAGCGACTGTTCGAAGATACAACGGCACTGAAATACAATGGCTTATGTGGCCTAGAGGGGGAGCTCTTGCCTCATAATCAGGAGGTTGTGAGTTTGATCCTAGGTAGAGGCAGATGTAGGGTCTCCTGCTTGGGCAGCGGGTTGGACTAGATGACCTGCAAGGTCCCTTCCAACTGTGTTTATCTGTTATCTGTTACCTCAGTAACAGCAACAATTAAAAAAAACTGATTGATGACCGTTGTTCACACTTACGACCGTTGCAGTATCTCTAGGGTCACGTGATCAAAATTCAGACGCTTGGCAACTGGCTCCTATTTATGACAGTTGCAATGTCCCCCGGGGTCATGTGAACTCCTTTTGCAACCTTCCGACAAGCTAAGTCAACGGGGAAGTCGGATTCGCTTAATGGCCATGCAATTTGCTCAATGGCCATGGCAAAACAATCATGAAAAATTGATCATGTGATGACTCACTTAATGACCACATCACTTAGTGACCAAAATCCCAGTCGCTATTGTGGTCGTAAGTCGAGGACTGACTCCACAGGTAGTCCTCGACTTACAGCAGTTCATTTAGTGACCGTTTGAAGTTACAGCAGCATTGAAAAAAGTGACTTATGACTGTTTTTCACACTTATGACCATTACGGCCTCCCCATGGTCACATGATCAAAATTCAGATGCTTGGCAACTGACTCATATTTATGACCATTGCAGCGTCCTTGGGTCACATGATCCCCTTTTGCGACCTTCTGACAAGCAAAGTCAATAGGGAAGCCAGATTCACTTAACAACCGGGTTACTAACTTAACAAATGCAGTGATTCACTTAACAACTGTGGCAAGACAGATCGTAAAAATGGGCAAAAGCTCACTTCACAAATGTCTCACTTAACGAAAGAAATTTGGGGCTCAACTGTGGTCATAAGTCAAGGACTAACTGTATTTAGATTTTTTTAAAAAAAACAACTAGGAATCACATTGTTTTCCATTGACTTCCCTCACAATAACATGGATGGCCCTGACCCACATTAGGCCTATAGCTTGACGACCCTATGGCCCTCAGGAGGCGGCCTCACCACAGCGACCGGCGTTAAAACGAGGAGGATGAAGAGGTGGTGGGTGATCATCAGCCGTTCCTTCTGCAGAAAGCTTCGGAGGTTATCCCAGAAGTACTTCCCGTCTGCCGGCCCTTTCTCTTGAGTCTTGTGCCAGTGGCAAAGATACATGACGTAGATATCATAGGTCATGTATGACACCACGATCCAGACATATTCTCTGGCGATCCAGTGTCTGTTGCGGGAGAGAAGAACGTTAAGGGCGACTAGATTGGGTCAAGTCTCACTCCTTCATGTCATTCATACATGTAATGTAACATACGATGACTACGTTCTGGCTAAGTGTTTATATATATTAACCCATAGAAGAAGGGTGGGGAACTATGGCCCTTTTATGGCTTGTGGACTTCAACTCCCAGAATTCCTGAGCCACCATGAGGAACAATGGGCCTTTTATTTAATTTAGACTTCAACTCCCAGAATTCCTGAGGCAGCATGCGGGATGATGGCCCTTTTATGTCATTTAGACTTCAACTCCCAGAATTCCTGAGCCACCATGGGGGATGATAGCCCTTTTATGTCATGTGGACATCAACTCCCAGAATTCCTGAGCCAGCATGAGGAACGATGGCCTTTTTATGACTTAAGGACTTCAACTCCCAGAATTCCTGAGGCAGCATGGGGGACGATGGCCCTTTTATGTCATTTAGACTTCAACTCCCAGAATTCCTGAGGCAACATGGAGAACGATGGTCCTTTTATGTTATTTAGACTTCAACTCCCAGAATTCCTGAGCCAGCTTGAGGAACGATGGCCATTTTATTTCATTTAGACTTCAACTCCCAGAATTCCTGAGCCACCATGGGGGATGATGGCCCTTTTATGACATGTGGACATCAACTCCCAGAATTCCTGAGCCAGCATGGGGAACGATGGCCCTTTTAATGACTTGGGGACTTCAACTCCCAGAATTCCTGAGGCATGGGGAACAATGGCCCTTTTATGTTATTTAGACTTCAACTCCCAGAATTCCTGAGCCAGCATGGGGAACGATGGCCCTTTTAATGACTTCAACTCCCAGAATTCCTGAGCCAGCATGGGGAACAATGGCCCTTTTATGTTATTTAGACTTCAACTCCCAGAATTCCTGAGGCAGCATGGGGAACAATGGCCCTTTTATGTTATTTAGACTTCAACTCCCAGAATTCCTGAGCCAGCATGGGGAACGAGGGCCCCTTTATGACTTGTGGACTTCAACTCCAACAATTAATGAGACAGACATATTAATGCTGGCTCAGGAATTCTGGGAGTTGAAGTCCACAAGTCATAAAGGGGCCATCGTTCCCTACCCCTGCTACAGAGTGTGGCTGTAGTATTATTTATCCTTTTACAGGTAGTCCTCCGCTTACAACAATTGAGCCCCAAATTACTGTCGGTAAGCAAGACGGTTAAGTGAGTTTTGCCTTACTTTATGACCATTCTTGCTAGAGCTGTTAAGTGAATCACTGCCATTGTTAAGTTAGTCCCACGATTGCTAGGTGAATCGGTCTTCCCTCTTGACTTTGCCTGTCCGAACGTCACAAAAGGGGATCACGTGACCCCAGGACACTGCAACTGTCATAAATGTGAGCCGGTTGCCAAGCGTCTGAATTTTGATCATGTTGCCATGGTCGTAAGCGTGGAAAAAAAGGTCACAAGTCACTTTTTTCAGCGTCCTTCTAACTTTGAAAGGTCATAAAATGGGGCAAAAGTGTTTCGCTTAGCAACAAGTGTTTCACTTAGCAACACAAATTTTGGGCACCATTGTGGCCGTAAGGCGAGGACTACCTGTAGTCAAGGAGGAATGAGCCGAATTCAAAATCCAAAAGGTATCAGGTTCCAAAATAGTAAGATCTCCTACACCTCCCATTAAGGCAAATATTAACATGCTTGGCGTAAGAGCTGCCCAATACTTAAACCACAGATCAGGATATATCTCGATATTCCAGTTTTTTGTCTGAATTAGACCCAGCCAGATACAAGCTTCACCGGTGTTTCCCTTTTCTAACCGATCTCTACTATTAATAGAAGCAGCAAGGTGGGGTAGACGGAAATGTAACCGAAATATTTAATCAGGCACAGAAAAATACTCTTTCTGAACATGAAGTTTCTAACATAATTGTGGTGGGCGATGTTCCCAAAACGGTATTTCCTTGGCAAGCGTTTCACATGCCGTATTCATGACTGTCCTGACATGCATAGGCTGCAGGTGGATTTAAGTACAGGTACTCCTCCCCTTAGGGCTGCAACGGAGCCCCAAATTTCCATCGTTTCTTAGGTGAGTTTTGCCCCCGTTTTACGACCTGTCTTGCTGCACTTGTTAAGTGAATCACTGCAGACGTTAAATTAGTCACACGGTTGTTAAGTGAATCCTGCTTCCCCATTAACTTGGCTGGTTAGAAGGTGGCAAAAGGGGGGGGCATGTGCCTCAGGACACTCCAACTGCCATAAATATCAACCCATTGATAAGCATCCAAATGTAAATCACATGACCACGGGGATGCTGCAACGGTCGTAAGTGTGACAAATGGTCCTAAGTCACTTTTTCAGTGTCATCGTAACTTCGACTAACTAACTAACTAACTAACTAACTAACTAACTAACTAACTAACGTGTGTGTGTGTGTGTGTGTGTGTGTGTGTGTGTAGAGGGAAGTAAGCAGTGGGGTACCACAAGGTTCCGACTTAGATGAGAGAATAGAAGGGGAACTTATCAAATTCGCGGATGATACACCCCAGAACAGTGATGGCGAACCTTTTTTTTGCTTGGGTGCCAAAAGGGCGCATGTGCGCACAATAGCGCACATGCGTGTGCCCACACCCATAATGCAATGCCCTCCCCCCACGCGCATGCACGCACAAACCCCCGCGCTGCCCCCCCTGCACATGTGCGCAGACCTCACTGAAGCCTCCGGACTTCCTGTAGGCCCGTTGGGCCGTTTTTCGCCCTCCCCAGGCTTCAGGAAAGCCTCCGGAGCCTGTGAATGGTGAAAAACAGGCTCAACGGGCCTACCGGAAATTTGGAAACGAACTTCCGGTTGGGCCATTTTTCGCCCTCCCCATGCTTCAGGAAAGCCTCCTGAAGCCAGGGGAAGGTGAAAAACGGCCCAACGGGCCTCCCGGAAGTTTGTTTATATATATGTAGTCCTAGACCCAGCATAATTTTCATCTCGCCAGTAAAATGCCTCGCCTGTGGTCATTACAAATTCTTTCCTTGATGCTATCAGCCTGCCCTCAGATGGCCCTGCCAGAAGCCTCTCGCAAACTCTGCACACACAACGTTGCTTTTTTGTGAGCAATGCACAAAACGTTTGCTAGCAAAACAAAGCCCGCTGCATGTGAGTCAGAATAACAGAGTTGGAAGGGACCTTGGAGGTCTTTTAGTCCAACCCCATGCCATTTCAGACAAATGGTTGTCCAATCTCTTCTTAAAATCCTCCAGTGTTGGAGCAACCACAACTTCTGGTGGCAAGCTGTTCCACTGATTAATTGTCCTCACTGTCAGGACATTTCTCCTTAATTCCAGGTTGCTTCTCTCCTTGATTAGTTTCCATCCACTGTTTCTTGTCTTTCTTTTTGGTGCTTTGGAGAATAGGCTGACTCTCTCTTCTTTGTAGCAGCCCCTGAGATACTGAAACCCTGCTATCATGTCACCCCAGTCCTTCTTTCTTTAAACTAGACCAGGGGTCGGGAACCTTTTTGACTAAGAGAGCCATGAAAGCAAAAAAATTGGAAATTTATTTCAGTGAGAGCCATATAATATATTTTAAAAGTGAATTCAACTAAATGTCAGTATAATAAGCCTCTGAATTTATTCTTTTAAATGATGAGAGGTGTGGTCACAGCCTCAGCTCTGCCCTTTTGTGTACGTATGTGATGCTAATTAAATACAGTAGCCAGCATTTTGCAAATTATGATTTCCCCTAAGGATATTGTTGTAGAGAATCATAAAGTAGAAAAATGTGGGATGGACAGCAACGCCATCAGATGGATTCAAAACTGGCTAACTAACCGCACTCAACGTGTAGTGCTCAATGGAACTGCATCTACATGGAGGGAAGTATGCAGTGGAGTACCCCAAGGCTCTGTTTTAGGCCCAGTACTCTTCAACATCTTCACCAATGACTTGGACGAGGGAATAGATGGGGAACTCATCAAATTTGCAGATGACACCAAACTGGCAGGAATAGCCAACTCTCCAGAAGATAGGCTCAAGATACAGAAGGATCTTGACAGACTTGAGCATTGGGCGCTATCAAACAAAATGAAATTCAATGGTGAAAAAAGTAAGGTTCTACATTTAGGCAAGAAAAACAAAATGCACAGGTACAGTATATGTGGTACCTTGCTCAACAGTAGTAACTGTGAGAGGGATCTTGGAGTCCTAGTGGACAACCATTTAAATATGAGCCAGCAGTGTGCAGCAGCTGCCAAAAAAGCCAACACAGTTCTAGGCTGCATTAACAGAGGGATAGAATCAAGATCACGCAAAGTATTAATACCACTTTATAATGCCTTGTTAAGGCCACACTTGGAATGCTGCATCCAGTTTTGGTCGCCACGATGTAAAAAGGATGTTGAGACTCTAGAAAGAGTGCAGAGAAGAGCAACAAAGATGATTAGGGGACTGGAGGCTAAAACATATGAAGAACGGTTGCAGGAATTGGGTACGTCTAGTTTAATGAAAAGAAGGACCAGGGGAGACACGATAGCCGTGTTCCAATATCTCAGGGGTTGCCACAAAGAAGAGGGAGTCTATTCCCTATTCTCCAAAGCACCTGAAGGTAGAACAAGAAGTAATGGGTGGAAACTAAACAAGGAGAGAAGTAACTTAGAACTAAGGAGAAATTTCCTGACAGTTAGGACAATTAATCAGTGGAACAGCTTGCCTCCAGAAGTTGTGAATGCTCCAACACTGGAAGTTTTTAAGAAGATGTTGGATAACCATTTGTCTGAAGTAGTGTAGGGTTTCCTGCCTAGGCAGGGGGTTGGACTAGAAGACCTCCAAGGTCCCTTCCAACTTTGTTGTTATTATTATAAAAGGAAGATTAAAAAAATAAAACTGTCCATTATGCTATCCTGTTTTATTTCTGGAACTTGCTGCGGACATTTCAACAATCTTGGAGGGGACAGAAAGTTGCATAGATCAACCTTTTACCCTGAAACAACAGCTTTTCAAGGTTGAGTAGAAGGGATAATGGATAATGAAGGTGAGTGATCCCAGTTGAGGTCTTCATATGTAGATGGGGAGGATTTGTGGGTTGGGTGCAGCTTATAGGCATGGAATTCACTATCCTAGCGTCAAAAAATATAACTGCAATCTAAAATAAAAAAAATCTTTACCTTTTATGAAGTTATGGCAGTGGTGAAATCCTCCCGGTTCGCCCTGGCCCGTCCTTCGGCGTATAGCCGATGGAACTGGCGGCGGTTGCGGCGCGGAGCTTCTCCCACCCGCTTTCCCGTCCCGGCTGAACGCCGCCATTTGGGTTATTTTTCCCTCTGTGCATGCGCGCGCATGCACAGAGGGAAAAATAACCCAAATGATTGTGGTCAGCCGGGACGGGAAAGCGGTGATTGTGTTCAGCCGGGACGGGAAAGCGGGCAGGAGAAGCTCCACGCCGCAACCGCCGCCAGTTCCATCGGCTATACGCTGAAGGACTGGCCCGGGCGAACCGGGAGGATTTCACCCCTGCTGCGAGCCATATGCAATCATCAAAAGAGCCACATCTGGCTCGCGAGCCATAGGTTCCCGACCCCTGAACTAGACAAACCCAATTCCTACAAATGTTCTTCATATGTTTTAGCCTCCAGTCCCCTAATCATCTTTGTTACTCTTCTCTGCACCATTTCCAGAGCAGGGGTCTTCAAACTTTTTAAACAGAGGGTCAATTCACGGTCCCTCAAACTGTTGGGGGGCCGGACTGGGTGGGCGGGCGTGGCTATGTGGTCATGTGACTGGGTGGGTGTGGCTATGTGGTCATGTGACTGAGTGGGCACGGCCAATTTAGCAGTCCATTAAACCAGAGGTCTTCAAACTTGGCAACTTTAAGACTTGTGGCTGACTGGAGAATTCTGGGAGTTGAAGTCCACAAGTCTTAAAGTTGCCAAGTTTGAAGACCCCTGCATTAAACAATACGCACAAATTAAACTTTAATTTGTTATGCTCCTGGGGGTGGAAAGCAGGTTAGTGAGGGGATGTGGCCAGGGGAGAAATGTGAAATTTTCCCTTACCGGTTGTGGGCGTGGCTTATTTTGTGGGCATGGCTTGGATAAGGTGACCAGACGTCCCGCTTTTGGCGGGACAGACACGCTTTTCAAGCGTGTGTCCCGCGTCCCGCATTCTTTCCAAAAAGTCCCGCTTTTTTGGAAAGAATGCCGAAACAGCGGGACGTCTGGTCACCTTAGAACTTGTTTCTAGGTCGTGCGGCAGCCTGGTTGGTGGAGCCTGGGCAAAGCGGAATTTCTGCGAGCCGGCTGCCTGCTGGAGGGGGAAGGGGGGCTGCTCCTCCTCTCCTTCCCCCGCCCCATCCCTAGCCCCGCCCTCGGAGGCGCCGCTGCTGTTGGGATGCGGGTGGAGGGGTGAGGAACGAGGAGCCGTCGCCGCTGCCGTCGTCGGTTTGAGCTCACGAACGGCCCCTCCGGCGGCGCAAACAGCCCTTCCTCGTCCCCCTCCCCTTCCTTTCCCCCGTCGCCTCGCTGCCGCCGTTGCCCTGGGGCCGGGCGGGCGACCGCGGCGCTTGGATGGCTGGAGCTCGCGAGAGACCTAGCCCCGAGCCCGCCATGGGCTGCTGTGGGAGCACCGCCTTGCAGGTAAGCTGCCGGCTGCCTCCTTTCCCCGCCTCCCGTTCATCGCTTGCCAGCCCAAGCCACTGCCGGCTCCCGAAGGGGAGGCGGGAGGCGAGGAAAGGCCTCCCGCCTCCCCCCCCCCACCTGAACGCCGACATTTGCGTTGTTTTGCCCTCTGCGCATGCGCAGCGTTCTGACATGCGCAGAGGGCAAAATTCAAATGGCGGCGCCCAGGCGGGCCCGCCCCCCGTCCCGCTTAAAAAAAAAATCTGGTCACTTTAGGCTTGGAGGTCAGGTGGGTGTGCTTCAGGTGGGCATGGCCATGTGGTCATGTGACTGGGTGGGTGTGGCCAGGTTGTCATGTGACTGGGTGGGTGCAGCCAATTTAGCAGTCCATTTTGCCAGGGGGTTGGACTAGATGACCTCTGAGGTCCCTTCCAGCCTTTGCTGTGCTGTTTCCAAGTATCCTCTGAAGCTGTGTCTAGTGCCAGCCAGGTTTGTGGTCCTCCCTCCCTCCCTCCCTCCCTCCCTCCCTCCCTCCCTCCCTCCCTCCCTCTTTCTTTCTTTCTTTCTTTCTTTCTTTCTTTCTTTCTTTCTTTCTTTCTTTCTTTCTTTCTTTCTTTCTTTCTTTCTTTCTTCCTTCCTTCCTTCCTTCCTTCCTTCCTTCCTTCTTTCTCTCTTTCTTCTGTGGGAAGCAACCCCCCCAAATAAAATATTACTCATAATAAAATGCTCACAGAAAAACAAGGAAAAATCAAGCTGCTAACGAAGAACCTGCCTGAAGCTCATTCCACATTCCTGCCCGATAGAGATAATGAGATGGTGACCGTATAGAAAGCCTGACAGTTGGCTCCATTCACACAAGCAGGCAAACAGATCCCTAGAAAACCCATCCAAGACGGGATATTTTGAAATTTCCCCATTGCAGGATTTGGCAGCTAACAAAACACAATAGTAGAAGCAGAATGTCATTTAGCCACAATGGGAATCACCCAAATCCTCTTAGAAACACAAAGCCCATATTGCACAAACCCCAAAACTTCAAAAACTTAGAACCATATAAGAATCCTTCCTTTTATCCACTGCTGAACGTCACTTCGCTTCTGCAATTAAAAACCTCCTTCCTAGCAGCTTCCGAAGGCTTTTCCATTGAAAGCAGGAGTCTCCAAAGTTTGCAACATTAAGACTTGTGGACTTCAACTCCCAGCATTCCTCAGCCAGCCATGCGGCTAAGTTTGGAGGCTCCTGATTTAAAGCGACAGCATTTGTTTTTCTTCTTCGCCAAGCGATCTCCTGGCTGGAAAGTGAGTCCTGATTTTTTTCCTTCTAATACCTCACTCTTTCTTTCTTTTTCTTTCCCCCTTCCTTTCCCCCCTCCCCCCTCTCTCTTTCTTTCTTTCAGGCGAGCCGGCAAGGAAAAAAGGCTTTAAAAAGTTTTTTTAAAAACCAGGAAGTGATTATTTTGGGGCGGGTGGGCAGAGCCTCATGCTGCCATCACTACCGGTTCCCTGAACCAGTCGCCGCAACCGTTACCTACTCGCCCGAACCAGGCCGAACCGGGAGGATTTCACCCCTAGATGTGGCTGCCTTTGGGGAGCGGGGGAGGGACTTCTGTTTGTATGTATGTATATTTGTGTGTGTGTGTGTGTGTGTGTGTGTGTGTGTGTGTGTGTGTGTGTGTGTGTGTGTGTCTCCCTCCCTCCCTCTCTCTGGAGGCTGGGGAGGCCCCTCCTCAGCCTCCAGAACCACTCTGCCACCTCAAAACGGCACCGTTTTAGGCCTCCCGGGACATCCACACATCCCGTTTTTGCCCTCCTTGGCCTCTAGTACCACTCTGCCACCCAAAACCGGGCCCATTTGTGGCCTCCTTGGCCTCCAAAATGCGGGTGGGGGCTGGCAGGTAGGTGGGGTGATGTGGGCGAGGCAGCCTTGTGGTCCCGCGCGGGCCGGATTAATGGCTTCGGTGGGCCGTATCCGGCCCGCGGGCCATGGTTTGAGGACCCCGACCCCTGTTCTAGAATATAAAATGAACTGAATTTTTAAATGTAATAACTCTATCGTTTCAAGGTTTTCTTCTGCAATTTATTCAATGTCTGTAAGCCACATTTGGTGAGATGGGTGATGTAAATACAAGTTTGATAAATAAATAAATAAATAAATAAATAAATAAATAAATAAATAAATAAATAAATAAATAAATAAATAAATAAATAAATAAATAAATAAATAAATAAATACAGGTAGTCCTCCATTTACAATCATTCCTTTAGTGACCATTCAAAGTCACAACGGCATTGCAACAGGTGACCCCTGACCATTTTTCACACTTACGACCGTTGCAGAGTCCCCGCGGTCACGTGATCAAAACTCGGGCGCTTGGCCACTGATTCATATTTACGACGGTTGTGGTGTCCCCGGGGTCACGTGATCCGCTTTGGCGACCTTCTTTGACAAGCCAAGTCAACGGGGAAGCCGGATTCACTTAAAAAACCGTGCGACTCACTCGACAACGGCAGTGATTCGTTTAATAACCACGGCGGGGAAGGTCGTAAAACGGGTCAAAAGTCACTTTGCGATTGTCTCGCGAAGCGACCGACGTTGTGGGCTCAATCGTGATCGGAAATCGAGGACTTCCTGCAAGTAAAGACATTTTGAAATTGGGGTCCTGGCTTTAGCCGTAAATGGCTAATGATTACCCATTTACGGCCTTGAGGCTACTGCCACGTGTTTGACCATCATCCGATTCTGGAATGTCCTATCTTGGCAGGTGAGCATCCTGTCCGAAGTCCAAGCAGGATTTCGGACGCTTGTTGTATTTGTTTTTCTCTTTCTGAAAAGGCCCAGTTTTTCATTACCTGTCGTGTACCACGTCTTTGCAGCTGAAAATGACAACCAGGCCGGAGAGGGTGGCCATAATGGCTTGGATGGAAGAGACCAGCCTGGAGAGAAGAAAGAAAAATTAAAGTCAGAATAAGAGATGTGGCTAAGTGAGAAGAGGGAAAACAGACAAGGCAAAAATACGACATATTTCGGGAGGCAAACAAACGGAAGCTTGCAACGGACACAGGAGGATCAAGATAACGGTGCGGGGTTGAACGAACTGGGTATGCTTAGTTCACAGGGAAAAAAAAGGAGATAAGAGAAGATAGGAGAGCAGGCTAAAAGTTATCTGGAGCAGTATTTTTCACTCTTGGCAACTTTAAGAGGGGTGGACTTCAGCTCCCAGAATTCCCCAGCCAGCATTTATTTATTTATTTATTTATTTATTTGTTTGTTTGTTTGTTTGTTTGTTTGTGAGATTTATATACCGCCTCACAGTGCAAGCACTCTCTAAGCGGTTTACACCAGTAAGCAATGTATATATTTATATTGCCCCCAACAATCTGGGTCCTCATTTTACCTACCTCGGAAGGATGGAAGGCTGAGTCAACCTTGAGCCCGTGAGATTTGAACCGCTGACCTGCGGATCACAGTCAGCTAAAGTGGCCTGCAGTACTGCCTCTAACCGCTGCGCCACCTCGGCTCATTTAAAGCATGCTTTAAAGTGGGTGGACTCCAACTCCCAGAATCCCCCAGCCAGCATGCTTTAAGGTGGGTGGACTCCAACTCCCAGAATTCCCCCAGCATACTTTAAAATAGACAGACTTCAATTCCCAGAATCCCCCAGCCAGCATGCTTTAAGGTGGGTGGACTCCAACTCCCAGAATCCCCCCAGCATACTTTAAAATAGACAGACTTCAATTCCCAGAATTCCCCAGCCAGCATGCTTTAAGATGGGTGGACTCCAACTCCCCGAATCCCCCCAGCATACTTTAAAATAGACAGACTTCAATTCCCCGAATCCCCCAGCCAGCATGCTTTAAGATGGGTGGACTCCAACTCCCAGAATTCCCCAGCCAGCATGCTTTAAGATGGGTGGACTCCAACTCCCAGAATTCCCCCAGCATACTTTAAAATAGACAGACTTCAATTCCCAGAATTCCCCAGCCAGCATGCTTTAAGATGGGTGGACTCCAACTCCCAGAATCCCCCAGCCAGCATGCTTTAAGAAGGGTGAATCCCCCAGCCAGCATGCTTTAAGATGGGTGGACTCCAACTCCCAGAATCCCCCAGCCAGCATGCTTTAAGAAGGGTGAATCCCCCAGCCAGCATGCTTTAAGATGGGTGGACTCCAACTCCCAGAATCCCCCAGCCAGCATGCTTTAAGAAGGGTGAATCCCCCAGCCAGCATCCTTTAAGATGGGTGGACTCCAACTCCCAGAATTCCCTAGCCAGCAGATGTCAAGCTTCAAAAGATGCTCTTGGTGTTGCAACTATTATCACTTCTCAGCTTGCCAACGAACTATGGGGGGGGGGGAGGGAGGGGGGAGGGATAGATAGAAATTTGGTTCCAGACATCAAGATGCCAACCGTGGGAACCAAGGACACTTCAGCAGGGGTTTACCAGAACTTTACCAGACTTTCTCACAACAATACTAAGAAACTCCATTGGACAATTTGACCTGGTATAATAGGGGGTGGGAGAACCTTAACTATGTGGGTCTGCATGGGAATTAGCTAGATCTGGTTTTGCCCACATCTTTGCCGATATGATGTACTCAATAAAGTTTTGCATTAGAGAATGGATCGTCTCGATCCGGCTTGCCTTGGTTGGGTTCGACAGTCGGAACGTTGACAGCAGACTTTAAGATATGACGGCTTAACAACCGCATGATTCACTTAACAACGGCAGGTGATTTGCCCAACAACCATGGCAAAAGAGATCATAAAACCAGCCGTAACAATGTTGGCAAAAACAGGTTGTAAAATCTGACACGACTCACTTAACAACTGCCTTCCTTAACAACTGAAATTCTGGTCTCCATTGCAGTTGTAAGTCGAGGACTGCCCTGTATTCAAACGTATATAGCAACCCATCTCAAGGAAGGGACTCTGGAGGGCGTACAATAATCAATAAAAACCATGCACAGATAAAAACAGGCATTTTATAGCATGCTGGATCCTGGACCTAGAGTTGATCTAGATGACCTCTAAGATCCCTTCAATCCTATTGAAGACAGATAGTTTAATCTAGCGGCTAAGGAACCAGACTAGAAAGCGGCAGACTGTGAGTTCTAGTCCTACCACAGCCATATTAAAAGCCAGCTGGGAGACTTTGGGCCAATCACCAGGAAACGGTGAGTTCTAGTCCCGCCTTAAGCATGAAAGCCGGCTAGATGACTTTGGGCCAATCACCAGGAGACGGTGAGTTCTAGTCCCGCTTTAGGCATGAAATCCAGCTGGGGGACTTTGGGCCAATCACCAGGAGACGGTGAGTTCTAGTCCCACCTTAG
Source organism: Diadophis punctatus similis (assembly GCA_023053685.1). Taxonomy (NCBI): domain Eukaryota; kingdom Metazoa; phylum Chordata; class Lepidosauria; order Squamata; family Dipsadidae; genus Diadophis; species Diadophis punctatus. The sequence continues at coordinate 4,409,832 of JALIGW010000001.1, forward strand.
GCATGAAAGCCAGCTGGGTGACTTTGGGCCAATCACCAGGAGACGGTGAGTTCTAGTCCCACCTTAGGCATGAAAGCCAGCTGGGTGACTTTGGGCCAATCACCAGGAGACGGTGAGTTCTAGTCCCGCTTTAGGCATGAAAGCCAGCTGGGTGACTTTGGGCCAATCACCAGGAGACGGTGAGTTCTAGTCCCGCTTTAGGCATGAAAGCCAGCTGGGTGACTTTGGGCCAATCACCAGGAGACGGTGAGTTCTAGTTCCACCTCAGGCATGAAAGACAACTGGGTGAGTGACAAAGCCTGCCAGAGGTAAAAAAAAACAACAACATCCAGAGAGCCTCCATATGCATGAACCTCTCCATATCAATTAATAAAAAACGCTACCACATTTTATTTATGTACCAAGGGAATGCACGTGCCTCCCCATCCTATACGCACAACCTGGATGGGTAACCACAAAATAATCACCAAACCCTCTAATCACAAAATAGAAAACAAAATTAACATAACCAGAAGAAAACAATTCTGCGTTTTTATTTTTGTATATGGTCGGCAAGAGCCAGAAGGGACAGAATCATGTTTTCCTCAGCTTGAGTATAACTTGATTTACGTCCCAAATAAATATTTACGGCAGATTCTGATGGAATATTAGGAGGGAAAAACATTCACAAGATCAAGGTCAATTTGAGGCAAATGCCAGGGGAACCATTGACCCATAGAGGAGATGGACTTCGTTTCTGACTGGTCACATTTGTGGATGGGCGAGATAAAATATGTCACAATATTTTAGAACAGTGTTTCTAAATCTTGGCAGGTTTAAGCTGGGTGGATCTCAATTCTCAGAATTCCCCAGCCAGCATGCTTTAAGATGGGTGGACTCCAACTCCCAGAATCCCCAAGCCAGCATGCTTTAAGATGGTAGGACTTCAACTCCCAGGTTCCCCCAGCCACCATGCTTTAAGATGGGGGGCCTTCAACTCCCAGAATCCCCCAGCCAGCATTCTTTAAGACGGGTGGACTTCCACTCCCACAATTCCCCAACTGGCATGCTTTAAGAGGGGTGGACTTCCACTCCCAGAATTCCCCAGCCAGCATGCTTTACGATGGGTGGACTTCCACTCCCAAAATTCCCCAGCCAGCATGCTTTAAGATGGGTGGAATTCCACTCCCAGAATCCCCCAGCCAGCATGCTTTAAGACGGGTGGACTTCCACTCCCAGAATTCCCCAGCCAGCATGCTTTACGATGGGTGGACTTCCACTCCCAAAATTCCCCAGCCAGCATGCTTTAAGATGGGTGGAATTCCACTCCCAGAATCCCCCAGCCAGCATGCTTTAAGACGGGTGGACTTCCACTCCCAGAATCCCCCAGCCAGCATGCTTTACGATGGGTAGACTCCAACTCCCAGAATTCCCCAGCCAGCACACTTTAAAACATGGGTGGACTTCAACTCCCAGAATTCCCCAGCCAGCATGCTTTACGATGGGTAGACTCCAACTCCCAGAATTCCCCAGCCAGCATGCTTTAAGAGGGGTGGACTTCCACTCCCAGAATCCTCCAGCCATTTATTTACAAATGGTTAAACACATTTCCAAAACAAGCCACAGTACAAGAAACGCAGAATCAAAGTGACAGATGAAAAATAAAAACAGAGAGAGGAACAAGGAAGGTCCTCCCCAGAAGCAGGGATGGGCTGGATGACCTCAAGAATCGATCTGGATGAGCTAAAGAATCGATCTGACCTAAGTGTAGCTCACAAAATTATCTGCCTCAATGTCCTACCTGTTAATGACTACTTCAGCTTCAACCACAATAATACAAGAGCTCACAATAGATACAAACTTAATGGAAACCGCTCCAGACTTGATTGCAAAAAATTCGACTTCAACAACAGAGTGGTCAATACCTGGAACACTTTACCTGACTCAGTAGTTTCTTCCCCAAACCCCAAAAACTTCAACCTCAGATTATCTACCATCGACCTCACCCCATTCCTAAGAGGTCGGTAAGGGGCGTGCATAAGCGCACAATCGTGCCTACCGTTCCTGTCCTAATGTACCCATATATTCATACCTCTTTTCCTCTTATTCATGCTTGTGATATTACATATATATTCAGTCATGTTTTACTGTTTATACTTTGTTTATAATCATATATGCTTGACAAATAAACAAATACAAATACAAATAGAAGAAAACCCTTCCAACTCCCCCCTCATTTGACGGGGAATCTGCAGTTGGCTGAGCCCAATTATCCAAGGAAAGCAACATAGCCACTCTTTGTCAGGCGACCCACTTTCGACTTCACACCGCTGAGTTTCAAAGGCCTTAAATCCCCAAATCCCATTCCTTCCCTTCCCGTGCCCCAAACATAAAAAGACAGAGGAAAAAAAAAAAACAGCTTAAAAATTGCAAATCACGTCTAAAATTCACATGGAAGAGGCAGTCCTCGGCAGCTGAGCCCCAAATGTCCATGGCTAAGCAAGACAATGATTGAATGATTGTTCCACTTTACAACCTTTCATTTGCCACAGGTGTTAAATGAATCACTGCGGTTGTTAAGTGAGTCACACCGTTGTTAAACGAATCTGGCTTTCCCCCCCCCCGTTGACTTGGCTTGTTGGAAGGTCGCAAAAGGGGATCGCACGAAACCTTCCCCGCCCCCACCGGGACACTGCAACCGTCATAAATATGAGTCAGTTGCCAAGGGACTGAATTTGGGTCATGTAAACACGGCAATGCTGTCGGTGTGAAAAATGGTCGTAAGTCGGTTTTTTCAGCACCGTTGTAACTTCGAACTGTCACTAAATGAATGGTTGTAAGTCGAGGATGGCCTGTATCCTCAAGGGTTTGCTTGAACAAGGTCTCTCAAAAGTACATGCCCTCCTTGAGTTACAATCGCTTGGAAGTTACGACGGACCCCCGAGAAAGCTGCTTATGACCCTGATTCGCCCTCCCTCACCCGTGTTCACATAACCACATTTTAGGCACTCGGCAACCAACCTCAACCAGCATTTATGGCCGTTGGTGGCATCACCCCCCGTCACATGATTGCAATTTATGACCTCTTTGCCGGAAACCAACACTTACGTTCAGTTTCTGGCAAATAATGGCCCCTCGGTTATTTGTTGTTTTCTTGCAGACGTTTCATGACCCAACTAGGTAACCTCATCAGTTGGTAACCTCATCAGAATAAGGATATTCTGGCACTGATGGGGTTATCTAGTTGGGTCATGAAATGTCTGCAAGAAAACAATCAAACTCAGAGAGCACCAAAGACCCCACAGTTCTTCTCCTCCTCCTCCTCCTCCTCCTCCTCCTCATCTTCCTCCTCCTCCTCCTCCTCTCTGCAAACCTCCCACCCTTCTAGCACTGATGATGTTACCTAGTTTGAGTAATAAAACGTCTGCAAGAAAACAACCAAGCTCAGAGAGCACCAAGGACCCCACAGTTCTCCTCCTCCTCCTCCTCCTCCTCCTCATCTTCCTCCTCCTCCTCCTCTCTGCAAACCTCCCACCCTTCTAGCACTGATGATGTTACCTAGTTTGAGTAATAAAACGTCTGCAAGAAAACAACCAAGCTCAGAGAGCACCAAGGACCCCACAGTTCTCCTCCTCCTCCTCCTCCTCCTCCTCCTCCTCATCTTCCTCCTCCTCCTCCTCTCTGCAAACCTCCCACCCTTCTAGCACTGATGATGTTACCTAGTTTGAGTAATAAAACGTCTGCAAGAAAACAACCAAGCTCAGAGAGCACCAAGGACCCCACAGTTCTCCTCCTCCTCCTCCTCCTCCTCCTCCTCCTCATCTTCCTCCTCCTCCTCCTCTCTGCAAACCTCCCACCCTTCTAGCACTGATGATGTTACCTAGTTTGAGTAATAAAACGTCTGCAAGAAAACAACCAAGCTCAGAGAGCACCAAGGACCCCACAGTCCTCCTCCTCCTCTCTGCAATCCCCTCTCCCTGCTTGCACTGATGATGTTACCTAGTTGGGTCATGAAACGTCTGCAAGAAAAACACCAAAGCACCAAGGAGCCACAAATATTCTCCTTTATTGAAATAATTCCCTATACCAGCAGTTCCCAACCTGGGGGTCGGGACCCCTTTGGGGGTCGAACGTCCATTTCCCAGGGGTCGCCCTGGCATCCTCAGCTCCCCCCCCCACTGCCACAAGCCTGGCCATATCGCGCCCCACAACCCACGCCCCCACCGCACTGCCGCCATTTGGGTTATTTTACCGTCTACGCATGCGCAGCATACTTTGCGCATGCGCAGAGGGTAAAAGAACCCAAATGGCGGCAGCGGGGTGGGTCACAGTGGGGGCACGGGGGGTGGGGCGTGGGTCACAGCATTAGGAAGGTTGGGGACCACTGCCCTATAGCAAACAATGGGCTCGCTTAACAACTGCATTGTTCACCCAACAACCACCGCAAAAACACACACATAAGGATGGGATTTGTGATAACCCACTTAATGACTGCTGCGACTTACGACCGAAATTGTCAAATACTGATAGGCCAAAACCTTTTATTTTTGGAGATGAAGCCAGGAACCAGGTGTATCTCAGGTGTTAAACTGGAAAAAGGAGGGTAGGTAGAGGAGGTTAACCACCAAAGAAACACCGTGCCAGAAATAACTCCCAGTGCAGTCCGGCAAGGTCGCCACGTCCGGATCGCTGTGTAAATATCCTTAAATCAATAACCTCGGCTTTCCTTTCATCCTACTCTTAATCCACAATGGGTCCAAATTTGCACAAGGGCGTCCAAGCGTTTTTGAGACATTCCTTCTTCCTCCAGGTTTACTCCTCTCCTTTCCGGGGAGAGGCCTCATCGGGCGGGTCAAAGAAGGCACCCCAAAATGCAAGCAGAGAAGGACAAATTTTGGGGGGGTTTTCTGTTTTAAAACTGCCGTTTCCAGGAATCGGCCGCATTGCTCCCCCCCCCCCCCCCCGGCAAGCAGAGAAAAAAAAAACCCTTGTCGGCTGTACAGTAGAGCCTCCAGCCTCAAGAGCAGTCTACCTCCAAATATCGACAGCAGCAGAACAACAATTATGGAAAGTCGTCATAAGTCCACCCACCTTAAAGCATACTTGCTGGGGGATTCTGGGAGTTGGAGTCCACCCACCTTAAAGCATGCTGGCTGGGGAATTCTGGGAATTGAAGTCTGTCTATTTTAAAGCATGCTGGCTGGGGGATTCTGGGAGTTGAAGTCCACCCATCTTAAACTGGGGTTTTTTTTGTTGCTGTTGTTTGTTTGTTTGTTTTCTCCTGGTTAACAGAAGCCACATCAAAGTCAGCAGGGGAGAAGATATTTCTGAGGTCTGACGGTTACTAAATTTCCCTCTACTTTTAAACCGAACTCCATTTCAGAACCCCAAATTCATAAAAAGTGGGGGGATTTAAAGCAGAGGTGGGCGTCAATGTTCCCTGTAACATCAGAAAACGGCACGCGGCAGTTAGAAACTGCTGTGCGGCATTCTCTTTTCATGTGCGCGGCCGTGCAGGTGCGCAGCCTCTGCCATTAGAATATGCCGCGCGGAAGTTAGAAACTTCTGCGCGGCGTTCTCTCGTTACGTGCATGGCCGCACGGCCACGCAGTTTAGAGGGAACAGTGGTGGTCGTCACATAATGTAACAACCGGTTTGCCCAGCCCCGAAAATGTGAGTGCGCCTTCTGCGCATGCGCATGACTTCAAAAACACGGCGATATAGGATGGTTTAGCACCAGGGTGAGTGGGCCGGCCCAGCCGCTGGTCGGAACTACCGGTTCGGCCCAAACCAGCTCACCTCTGGATTTAAGTCTGCTTTTTTCCTTTTCCCTCCCCGCGTCGTATTTTTCCAACTGCAAAGCCCGACAATCACACTCTCTTATGCTACTGATTTTTGCAAACTGATCTCAGAAACTTGTGGCCCAAAAGTAGGATAATTCTTCCCTTAACAAGCATTTTTGTTTGTTTGTTTTCTACAACAAAAAAGGGTCTTCGGCTAACCTACAGGTAGTCCTCGACTTACAACAGTCCGTTTAGCGACCGTTCGAAGGGACAACGGCCCTGAAAAAGTGACTGATGACGCTTTTTCATACTTACCACCGCTGCGACATCCCCAGGGTGGTCATGCGGTTAAAGTTCAGACTTTTGTCAACTGACTCATATTTATGACGGTTGCAGTGACCCGGGGTCACGTGATCCCCTTTTGCGACCTTCCGACGAGCAAAGTCAAGGGGGAAGCCAGATTCACTTAACAACCGTGTTACTATCTTAACAACGGCAGTGATTCACTTAACAACTGTGGCATGGAAGGTCGCAAAATGGGGCAAAACTAATTTAACCACTGTCCCCCTGAGTAACAGGAAATTTGGGGCCCAATTGTGGTCGTGAGTTGAAAACTAGCTGTACTTGCTTACAGCTCCTGTGTCAATTTTCTACTTGAAGTATTATAGTCCTTGTTTAGCTCTCTTTCGCAGCTACCATAGCGATTTTAAAAAGTAACTTTGCAACCAATCCTCGCCCTTACAGCCTTTGTGGGTCTGTAAAGCTAAAGTACAGGCAATCCTTGTTTAATAATGGTAATTAGGAGTGAAATTTCTGTCACTAAACAATAAGGTCATATACAGTGATCCCTCATTTTTCGCGGGGGTTACGTTCCAAAAAGAACCCGTGATAGGCGAAATCCGTGAAGTAGTAACCTTTATTTTTTTTAACCCCTCCTACCCGGCTTCTGCGTTTTCGGCGCCCAAAAAAAGCCTGAAAAATCCTCCAACCTCTCCCTCTCTTGACGTCTGCTGTGGCTGCTTGGCACTGATCTCCTGAGTGAGCTTGTAGGCCGTTCCCTCGTCGATTTGGCGCGAACGGCCATTTTCCCTCAGGGAAAGCTGACAGCGCAGCCCGCCCTACAGCTGATGAGCGGCAGTCCTTCTGCGCACACGCAGAGCTCATCGGACCGCTTTACTCGCCTGCCGCTGCCAGACTGAAGCAGGAGACCACCACGCAGGTGCAGAACTCATCGGAGAAGTTTGCGAGTCCCGGAGCCGCGTGCTTTGCCACTGACTGCCTGGCCGCCCACACAAATCCGTGAAGCAGCGAGACCGTAAAAGGTGAACCGCGATATAGCGAGGGATCACTGTAGTGCAAGAACAGTTCCTGCAGTCCTGGTTACTGCTATTAAGCAAGGATGTCCTATTATAACCATGACTTCTGATTTCCCGCTGGCTTCCCCATTGACTATGCATGTGGGAAGCAGGAAGGAAATGCACGGATAGCAATCATATGAACGCGGGGGCGCTGCGATGGCCAGACCAGTCATAAATCCCCCTTGTTCAGCGCTATTGCAAATTCAAATGGGCGTTGTTGAGTGAGGACCACTTGTTAGACCATAAGACCAGGCATGGTTTCACTTAACAACTGCTCCACTTAACAACCAAATTGCAAGTCCCAATTGTGGCCACTAATCAAGAACGACTCACACACTCACTCAGAGACCAGTGGGTGCTCTGGTGTGTACCCCCAAAGCTGCACAAAATCCTTGGATGTAAATCGGCGACACATAAAATACTGAAATTTTTTCCACATAAAACAAAAACGGCAACCAAAGACCAGAATTGTAGACTGCTGGAGCTCGGAGGCTAAGCCTTTATCAGAAGTACAAGTGGTCCTCGACTTACAACAGTTTGTTTAGTGATTGTTCAAAGTTACAACGGCACTGAAAAATGTGACTTATTACCGTTTTTTCCACACCTATGACTGTTGAAGCATCCCCATGAACATGTGATTAAAATTCAGATGCTTGATAACTAGTTCGTATTTATGACCATAGATGTATCCCAAGATTATGTGATCCCCTTTTGCGACCTTCTGACAAGCAATGTCAATGGGGAAGCCAGATTCATTTAACGACCGGGTTACTAACTGAAAAACTCTGTTGATTTCCTTAACAATTGTGGCAAGAAAGGTTGTAAAATGGGGCAAGACTCACTTAACAAATGTCTCTGTCAACTCGCAAAGCATCCCTGGCCTGCTCTCGAGTTGCCATAGGCAAGGGGGGATGGGAAACTGACGAAGCAGCAAGGCAAGGCAGCCAAAACAGAAGCACATTCCAAACATATCTCTCTCAAGGCTGTTTCCCAGGGTTACCCACAGCGGCTGGAGGGGAGTGATCTCTACAACCCCGAAATTGCTGACACACCTTGTGGTGAGGAGGGAAACAGGGTCATGATTGGGGCGTAAATTACGTGGGGTCAGAGTTGGCTTCACCGGGAATGTTGTGCCCCGACATGAAGCTCCTAATAAATAATTGGATTTCTTTTGAAGCTTGGCTCGAGGCTCATGATTTAATTAGGGCATCCGTCGGAACCCTGACAGTCTCACTTAGCAACAGAAATTTGGGGCTCAATTGTGGTCATAAATTGAGGACTACCTGTATTAAGGTGTTTAAAACCGGCTGGGAAACAACAACTGCCATCCAGTTACAGGTAGTCCTCGACTTACGACCACAATGGAGCCTGACGTTTCCTTTGCTAAGCAAGGCAATTGTTAAGTGAGTCGCACCCTGTTTTACTACCTTTTTTTGCCATGGTTAAGTGAATCACTGCCGTTGTTAAGTGAATCGTGCTTCCCCATTGTCAGAATGTCATAAAAGGTGATGTAACCACGTAACCATGGGGATGTTGCAATGGTCGGGTGAAAAACGAGTCACTTTTTTCAGTGCCGTTGTAACTTGGAACAGTCACTAAACGAATCATCGTAAATCAAGGATTATCATATACATTTCCAGATGTGCAACATCATTCTATCCATAATGTGATGGTGGTGATCCATTCCATGCAGGCTTCCTGCTAAAAACAGGCCAAGTTATTTGCGGCAGGGGGAAACCCCAAACAGCCCGCAGTGTCAAGCAGCTAGACCTCAGTGAGGAGCAATCACTTCAAGGTGGTAGATCTCAACCGAGAAGAGTTGCAGTTTCTTCTCGGGCGGTTTGGTCTGTGCCAATCAAGGTGTTACACAATTAGATCTCGTTAGTCACGGCTAAAGTTGCCACATTTTCTCTTGGGAGGAGGAGGTAGACAGCAGTGATGGATGTATAACACTCCTGTGATCACACTAATTGTCAAGGGGCCTGCCCCTCCCTTCCTGCGGGTGCACAACAACACAACTTACCGTATTTTTTGGAGTATAAGACGCACCGGGGTATAAGACGCATTTTAGTTTTTGGGGAGGAAAAGAGGGGGAAAAAATCTGCCTACCAGGTATTCATCTGGCTAGCGTCCTTAGTCTGGTCAGCTTCAGCACATTATTTTATCCCCTGGTTAGGGCTGAAAAAACCCTTTTCGGAGGGAGTAGCAATGAAAACAAGCCTGCAAAGTCTTAGTGCTAGAAAAAACTTCTTCGGAGGGAGTAGGAATGAAAAAATCCTGCAAGCTGGGAAGATTGTTAGCACCTTGTTAGGGCTGGAAAAAAAGCTTCGAAAAAGCTACATTCGGAGTATAAGACGTACCCAAATTTTCAGCTTCTTTGGGGGGGTGCGTCTTATACTCCGGAAAATACGGTATTTCCTTGGATTAATCCAGGACACACCTCACCTCAAGAGCAAAAAAGATAACACGGGTTCAAATTCCTTCGCCCTAAAGCTTTACTTCCACGAGCAAACATCAGAGCCCCAGCATATTCTTCTTGGAATATTTCTTACAACGTCCCTGCAAAGTTGGGCTGAAAGACAACAGCTGACCCCAAGGCAGTAAATGTCAAAAAGTGAGGAGGATTTGAACTCGGGTCTTCTATTCCTAGGCCAGCACTTTAAGTACAGTACACTTGACTTTTCATTTAGTGACCGTTCAAAGTTACAACAGCACTGGAAAAAGTGACTTATGACCATTTTTCACACTTACGACCGTTGCAGCATCCGAATAGTCACATGATCAAAATTCGGACACTTGGCAACTGGCATGTACTTAGGACGGTTGCAGTGTCCCGGGGTCACGGGATTCCCCTTTTGCGACCTTCTGACGAGCAAAGTCAATGGGGGAAAGCCAGATTCACTTAACAGCGATGTAACTAACTTAACGACTGTGATGATTCACTGAACAAATGTAGCAAAAAAAAGTGATTTATGACCATTGTTCACACTTCCAACCGTTGCCGCATCCCCATGGTCACATGATCAAAACTCAGATGCTTGGCAACTGATTCACATTTATGACGGATGCAGTGTCCCCGGGGCTACGTGATCCAGGGGGGGGCTCTAACTTACCTGGCTGCCGGTTCGCTTCCTCCCACGCTGCGTGGGTGTGCCTTGTGGGCGCGTGCTCTTCGTGCACGCGCATGCGAAGTGCCAAAAAATCCAGGGGAAAAAAGCCGAAAACAAGATGGCAACCGCATGCACAGTACTGGAAACTCAGCTTCTGCACATGCTCAGAAGAAAAAAAATTAAAAATTCCAAAAAAAAAAAAGCTGAAAACAAGATGGCGACCGCATGCACAGTGCCGGAAACTCGGCTTCTGCATATGCTCAGAAGAAAAAATAAATTTAAAAAATCCAAAAAAATCCAAAAAAAATATGCCAGCACCAACCAAACCGGTTCCGTAACGTCATCATGATGTCACCAGCGGGCCTCTACCGGTTCGGGTGAACCGGTCCAAACCGGTCCGAACCCACCTCTGACGTGATCCCCTTTTGAGACCTTCTGCCGAGCAAGGTCAGTGGGGAAACCGGATTCACTTAACAACTGTGTTCCTAACCTAACAACGGCAGTGATTCCCTTAACAGCAGTGGCAAGCAAGGTCGTAAAATGGGGCAGAACTCACTTAACAACCATCTTGCTTAGCAACACAAATTTTGGGCTTCGTTGTGGTCGTACATCGAGGACTGACTGTATGACACTGCATGCCTGCGAATGGCAAGCATTTACGCAAACACCTACACCAGAATACAGGTAGCCTTTGAGTTACAACCGGAATGGAGCCCGCCCATAAGTGTCATAAGGTTATGACAGTCATAAATTGGCTCCGTCATGTGACCAAACTTTTGTCGTTAATAAACCCAAGTAAATCTTCATCAGACAGATTGTTGCTTCACTTCGGACCTCAAACAAGTTAATTCAGGTGTTGCCACTTGCAATTATCTTATTCACACTTCTTACATTCCTAACAACAATGGCAGTTTTTCAACAATCAATCCACGGCTGTCAATCACACCCAAGTAAATGAGGAGAGGAACCTCCTACTTCCTGAGATCTAGCAACTTGCTTAAATGGGATTACATGAATGGGGGATGGGGAAGCAGAAATATCTGCAATATTAACTGCAGATAAAAAGGGAAATCCAGGTGCTCTTCAACATCTTACAACCACAACTGAAATTAAAAGAAGACAAGATGTTTCAGCAGGGGGAAATAAATGGGATTCAAAAAGAAATGGTGTCGATGTTTCAAAGCATTTATGATATCATGACAAGGAATCACAGGGAGATAATGGCTTTAATGAATAACATAAATGGGAAGCTAGAAAGTGCTCCACAAGGGATAATGAATAATGATCAAAAAGCCCAGGAAATAGAGGAGATAATAGAGAGACCAGGGGAAAAGATAGAGTGGACAAAGCAACAAATAGAACAAGAAGATAAGAAAGAGAAAGCAATTCAGGGAAAAGACATGCTAAAAAACCAAAAAAATGATACTGGCTAAACAGAAAACAAAATAGAGATTTGGGCAGATCCTCTGGAAGCTTGGCAGCAAAAGATAGTAGAGAGGGAAGAAATACCTAAGCTAACCAGGAAAGAGGTAGATAGAGATGAAGACCCAAGGGAGGAATTTGGGACGCAAGTTAAAAAACTAACAAGAATTGAAATATTAAAATGGACAAGAGATGATGGATAGAGGAAATGTTATGTGACACAAGACTGGCTTTATTAGGAGCTAGAATAGAGGCAAAAACAAGAAATAGGGGGAATATTATTATGCATATTTTTATACAATATACTAAAAGTAATAACTAGATATAAATATTAGATGTTGAAAGATGGTGACACTAAGTATGTTTTAATGATATTGTCATTGGAATGGGGGACTAAAATGTTGAACAACTAAATAATGAAGGCCTATACTTTATCACAAATACGTATAACAACATTATAATTATATAAGTAGATATAATAAGCCCAACTGGGCTTTCAAGTGCATAGCAATAAGAACCACAATTGAGCCCAAAATTTCTGTCATTGAGACCAATAGGTGAGCTTTGCCCCATTTTACGACTTTTCTTGCCACCATTGTTAAGTGAATCACTGCAGTTGTTCAGTTAGTAAGACAGTTGTTAAGTGAATCTGGATTCCCCGTTGAGTTTTCTGGGCAGAAGGTCACAAAAAGCGGTCACGTGATCCTGGGATAATGCAACCGTCATACATATGAGTCGGTTGCCAAGTGTCCGAATTTTTATGATGTGTCCACAAGGATGCTGCAATGGTCATAAGTGTGAAAAAGTGCTATTGTAATTTTGAATGGTCACTAAGTGAATGGTCGTAAGTCAGGAAAGCCTGTAATATTAAAATGTTTTGAATCTAAAATGTAATTATAAGTAGCTCTCCACTTACAACCAGAATTAGGACCAGTGCTTAGCAAAGTGGTTTTTAAGTGAGTTGCATCTGATATTGCAACCTTTTTTGTCACTGTTGTTGAGTGAATCCCTCTGGTTGTTAAGTGAATCACATGGTTGTTAAGTGAATCCGGCTTCTCCCTTTGACTTTGCTTCGCAGAAGGTCACAAATGGGGATCACATGACCCCGGGATGCTGAAACTGCCATAAATACAGATAGCCTTTGACTTACAATAGTCCATTTAATGACAGTTCAAAGTTACAACGGCCCTGAAAAAGGTGACTTATGACCGTTTTTCACAGTTACAACCTTTGCAGCATCCCCACGGTCATGTGACCAAAATTCAGACGCTTGGCAACCGGTTCATACTTACGACCGTTGCTGTGTCCCAAGGACAGGTGACCCCCTTTTGTGACCTTCTCACAAGCAAAGCCAGATTCACTTAACAACCGTGTTCCTAACATAACAACGGCAACGATTCACTTAACAACCTTGGCAAGAAAGTCTTAAAATGGGGCAAAGCAGACTTAACAAATGTCTCACTTCACAACATAAATTTTGGGCTCACGTTTGGTCATAAGTCGAGGACTATATATGCATGCCAATAGCTAAGTGCCCGAATTCATGATCGTAAGGATGTTGTGAGGGTCGTAAGTGCAAGGACCGGTCAAAAGTCGCGTTTTCACTGCTGTGGTAACACTGAACGGTTGCTAAATGAATATTTGTAAATTGAAGATTGGCTATGTATGCCATTTTTAGAATGGAGCCACTAGCTTCTCTCTTATTACAGAGAAAAAAGGAGGCTTACTACTGGTATTTGCTACGTATAAAGTTTGCTAGCTGAACCAGCAGGTAAATTTTGAATTAATGCTTCTTCCTTTAATCCGGATTAGAACCAGAGGTGAAATGCTACCAGTTTGGACCGGTTCGGGCGTACTGGTAGCAGCCGCTGCCGGTGGTTTGGAGAACTGGTAGCGGAGGCAGCACAAGGCTCCGCCCACCCGCCCGGACATCACCATTTTCTTGTTTTTAAATCTCTGCGCATGCACAAAGCCTTCTGCACATGCTCAGAGGGTGAAAAAACATGTGCGACGTTGGCACGCATGTGCTTCCCAAACCGGTAGGGAAGGTACCGTATTTTTCTGAGTATAAGACGCACCTTAGTTTTTGGGGAGGAAAATAGGGGGGGGGAATCTACCTACCAGGTATTCATCTGGCTAGCGTCCTTAGTCTGATCAGCTTCAGAACATTATTTTATCCCCTGGTTAGGGCTGAAAAAGCCTTTTTCGGAGGAAATAGCAATGAAAAAATCCTGCAAGCTGGGAAGATCGTTAGCACCTCTTTAGGGCTGGGGAAAAAAAGCTTCGGAAAAGCTACATTCGGAGTATAAGACGCACCCAAATTTTCAGCTTCTTTTAGGGGGGGGGGAAGGTGTGTCTTATACTCTGAAAAATACGGTAAGTAGATTTCACAGCTGATTTGAACCCAGATCATCTCATCTTCCTCAATTTCCTGGTCAGAAGGGAAAACAGGACCCTGTGGAGGAGTCTGTAATGTCAGAAGGAGCTCCCAGAGAATTACAGGTAATCCTCAATTTACAACTATTCCGTTAGTGACCCTTCCAAATGACCACAGCACTGAAAAAAAAATCAACTTATGACCATTTTTCACACTTTACGACTTGCGGACTTTAACTCCCAGAATTCCCGGAAACACTCCGGAATTCAAGGAGTTGACGTCCACTGGTCATAAAGGGGCCATACAAGTAGTCCTCGATTTATAACAGTTCATTTAGTGACTGTTTGAAGTTACAACGGCACCAAAACAAAACAAAGACCATTGTTCACACTTACGACCGTTTGCAACATCCCCATGGTCACGTGATCAAAATTCAGATGCTCAATGACTGACTCGTATTTATGACGGTTGCACTGATCCCCTTTGGCGACCTTCTGATAAGCAAAGTCAATGGGGAAGCCCAGATTCACTTAACAACTGTATTACTAACTTAACAACTGCAGTGATTTACTTAACAACCGTGGCAAAGAAAAATCGTAACATGGGGCAAAGTTGCTTAACCGCCGTCTCACTCAGCAACTGATATGTTGGGCTCCCTTGCGGTTGTAAGTTGAGAACTATCCTATTTTTCGGAGTATAAGACGCACCGATGTATAAGACGCAGCAAGATTTTGAAGAGGTCAGTAAGAAAAAAAAAGTTTTTGCCCTCCCCCAGGAGCACTCTGCAGACCTCCCAAACCCTCTGCGCACCCCGTTTTCATGTAGGGCGGGGCTTCGGGAGGGCAAAAATGGCTGTATTTGATGTATAAGACCCACCAACATTTCCACCCTCTTGGGGGGGAAAGTGCGTCTTATACTCCGAAAAATACAGTACCTTTTATGCCAAGGTTGGCATCTCCTTCACACGGGAGGTTTCATCCGTGCTTAACTCAACCCTGTCCTTCCTTCCTTCCTTCCTTTCTTCCTTCTCTCTCTCTCTCTTCCTCCCTTTCTCTCTCTCTCTCTGCCTCTCTCTCTCTCTCTCTCTCTCTCTGTGTCTCTCTTCCTCCCTCCCCCTCTCTCTCTGTTCCTCCCTCTCTCTCTTCCTCCCTCCCTCTCTCTCTCTCTCTCTCCCTCCCTCCCTCCCTCCCTCCCCCCTCTCTCTCTGTTCCTCCCTCCCTCCCTCCCTCTCTTCCTCCCCCCCCCTTCTCTGTGCAGAAGGACCGACTCTTGCCCACGCCAAGCCAGGAGCCTGCAGTCCTTCACACATCGGAGCTTGGGGCGAGCAGTTAGCTTCTCCAACCTGGCGCCCCCCATGTGCGGGGGCAGGGGAGAGCCCACCCCAAGATCCCAGCCCTCGGGAAGGAGCGGGGGGGGCTCTTCTCTGCCCCAACCCCTCTCCCCACCCCACCCCCAAACAAACCCCTCCGCAACCCAGCTTTTCTTTCGCAAGCAACAGGTTCGATGCCCGCGAAAGCGCTCTCGGAGTTGCCGCTTCTCTCGCCTGTGCCCGCCGCCCCCGCTGGCTACTTTTGCACGGTTCCCTCCCCGGTTTCTTGAGCAGATCCCGGTCGGAGGGGGGGTGCAGGTGGGGTGGGGGGGTCTCCCGCCGCCTTCCTCCGGGATGCTGCTTGCCTTCCTCCCCCTTCCTGCCCCGCCCGGTGCCAGCCGGTACCTGCCGCTGAGAAGGATCCGGTCCTTGAGGCTCCATGCCGGCGCGAGCCAAAGCAGGCTGCGGATGGAAGCGGCGAAGAGAGCCGGGAAGAAGACCAAGCCCAGGGCCAGAGTCTGCCACATCCCAACCGGCCGCCGGGCTGCTCTGCTCCGCCCGGCCTCCAGGAGCTCCCGGAGAGTCGCTTGGCGCTCCCCCCCCCCAGGCGGGGTAGAGGCAGGGACTCACTCCGGAGCCGCTCCCCGCAGCCAAACGCCCGCCCTGGCCGTGTGTTTGTCAACAGCAGGCCGGGCGGAGGAGGAGAAGGCGGAGGAGGGCGGAGGGGAGGAGCCGCGGCCGCCGCCGCTGCGACCGTCGGCCGAGAGAGACGGGAGTTGGAAGGGACGGCCGTGGGGAGCTGGAAGGCGACCGTGACGCTTCCGGGCAGGCCCGGCTTAAAAGGAGAAGCGCTCCGACTCTCTCTCTCCCCCCCCCCACCCGCCCCCTGGCTTTCCCTTTCACCGAGCCCACCCCCCTCTCCCCACTCCACGCAGGATCCGCTGCAAGCAACGGCCCGGTTCTGGGGTGGAGGGAAGGGGGGGCGTGGTTCGAATACAAGATCTGTGGGCGAGCAGTGAAAGTTCTATTGGAACGTTGGAGAGGCGAGAGTTCCTGCCGGTGGAACGCCGGAATTCTCAACGTTCCAGGCAACCGAACGCTGAGACCCTGAGCGTTCCATCCGGTCGAACGCCAGAATTCTGAATAGAATAGAATAGAATAGAATAGAATAGAATAGAATAGAATAGAATTGAATTGAATAGAATAGAATAGAATAGAATAGAATAGAATAGAATTGAATTGAATTGAATTGAATTGAATTGAATTGAATTGAATTCTTCATTGGCCAAGTGTCATTGGACACAAGGAATTTGTCTTTGTTGCATATGCTCTCAGTGTACATAAAAGAAAAGATACATTTGTCAAGAATCATGAGGTATAACACTTAATGACTGTCATAGGGTACAAATAAGCAATCAGGAAACAATATTGATATAAATCGTAAGGATACAAGCAACAAGTTACAGTCATACAGTCATAAGTGGGAGGAGATGGGTGATAGGAACGATGAGAAAAACTAATAGTAATAGTAATGCAGCCTTAGTGAATAGTTTGACAGTGGTGAGGGAATTATTTGTTTAGCAGAGTGATGGCGTTCAGGAAAAAACTGTTCTTGTGTCTAGTTGTTCTGTTGTGCAGTGCTATATAGCATCGTTTTGAGGATAGGAGTTGAAACAGTTTGTGTCCAGGATGCGAGGGGTCAGTGAATATTTTCACGGCCCTCTTTTTGACTCGTGCAGTATACGGGTCCTCAATGGAAGGCAGGTTGGCAGTAATTGTTTTTTCTGCAGTTCTGATTATTCTCTGAAGTCTGTGTCTGTCTTGTTGGGTTGCAGAACCAAACCAGACAGTTCTAGAGGTGCAGATGACAGACTCAATGATTCCTCTGTAGAACTGTATCAGCAGCTCCTTGGGAAGTTTGAGCTTCCTGAGTTGGCGCAGAAAGAACATTCTTTGTTGTGCTTTTTTGATGACGTTTTTGATGTTAGGTGACCCTTTTAGATCTTGAGATATGATAGAACCTAGAAATTTGAAGGTCTCTATGTTGATACTGTGTTGTCTAGTATTGTAAGAGGTGGTAGAATGGGAGGGTTTCTCCTAAAGTCTACCACCATTTCTACGGTTTTGAATGTGTTCAGTTCCAGATTGTTCTGGTCACACCACGAGGCTAGTTGTTCAACCTCCCGTCTGTATGCGGTTTCATCGTTGTCTCGAATGAGGCCAATCACTGTTGTATCATCTGCAAACTTCAGTAGTTTAACAGATGGATTGTTTGAGATGCAGTCATTGGTATAGAGAGAGAAGAGAAGTGGTGAGAGTACACAGCCTTGGGGGGGCCCTGTGCTAATTATACAGGTATGATGTGATTTTGCCTAGCTTCACCTGCTGCTTCCTGTCTGTTAGGTAGCTTGTGATCCACTTACAAGTGTGTTCAGGTACCGCTAGCTGATTTAGTTTAGTTAGAAGAATGCCCGGTATGATGGTATTGAATGCTGAAGTCTACAAAGAGGACCCTTGCGTAGGTCTTTGGATATTCAAGATGTTGTAGGATGTAGTGCAGAGCCATATTAACAGCATCATCTGTCGATCTATTTGCTCGGTATGCAAATTGCAGGGGGTCTAACAGTGGATCCGAGATGGTTTTCAAGTGGGACATCACTAGCCTTTCAAAGGTTTTCATAACTACAGATGTTAGAGCAACTGGTCTGTAGTCATTCAGTTCCTTGATGGAGGGCTTCTTCGGCACTGGGATGATAGTGGAGCGTTTGAAGCAAGAAGGAACATGGCATATCATGTTGTACGCCGCCCTGAGTCCCACGGGATTGGGCGGCCTATAAGAGCGTTTAAATAAATAAATAAATAAATATCTCTAGTGATTTGTTGAAGATTCGGGTGAAGATGGGGGCCAATTGGTCAGCACAGACTTTTAAGCAAGAAGGAGTTATCTTGTCTGGGCCTGGTGCTTTTCCTGGCTTCTGTCTGTGAAATAGATCTTGCACTTCCTTTTCTGTGACCACCAGGGGTTGTGAACCCAATGGGATGGGGTCAGTTGTAGGAGGTTTGGCTGTTGTTGGTGTGTCTGGCATGGAGGTTGTGGAGATAGGTGGTTGTAGTTTCCTTTCAAACCTGCAGTAGAACACGTTCAGGTCATCTGCCAATTGCTGATTTCCTTCAGCTTGGGAAGGAGGTTTGCCGTAACCGGTGATGTTTTTAAGAGTTTTCCACATGTTTGCTGGTTCATTTGTTGAGAATTGATTCCTTAGCTTTTCAGAGTAGCTTCTTTTTGCTGCTCTGATCTCCCTTCTTAATACATTTCTGGCCTGATTGTACAGCATTCTATCACCTTTTCTGTAGGCTTCCTCTTTGGAACGACGTAGCTGCTTACTGTGCACCAAGGTTTATTGTTATATTCGCAAGTTCCTGGTCGGTACACATAGGTCTTCACAGAAGCTGACATATGGAAGGGCGGGTTTCTAATTTTTTTACTACCACTCTGTGGGCGTGGCTTATTTTGTGGGTGTGGCTTGCCAGCCATGTGACCAGGTGGGCATGGCTTCTCAGACTGCTGAAGGGAGGGGAACTGAGATAGGTCCTGCCGCCCATTCCCCCTCCCCTCAGCAGCTTGAGAAGCCTCAACGTGCGAAAATGCCTAGGATCATCATCGCGCGTTCGTGGCTTCTCGGACTGCTGAAGGGAGGGGAATGAAGATAGCTCCTGCCGCCCGTTCTTTCAGCATCTCACGCGCTCCCTCAGCCATCCTCCCCTGCTTGGACTCACTGTGGGGTAGGAAGGCAGCGCATGCGCAGTGCCGGAAGCTCGGCCTCTGGGCATGCGCAGAAGAATTTTTTTTAAAAAATTATTTTTTAAAAAAAAATGGCGGTGCCCAGGCACTGGCAACCTACCGCACCGGTACTGTGACATCACCAGCGGGCCGCTACCGGTGCTATAGAGTGGACTGCACCGGTAGGAACCCACCACTGGTATGTTACAGTATCTGTGAGTTCATCCAGGTCTGCAGAGGTATCTTCAAAAAGATTCCAGTCCGTGCAGTCAAAGCAAGCCGGTAGCTTTAACTTTGCCTCTTCAGTCCAAGTCTTCACTGATTTAATTGTTGGCTTTGTGGCTTTAAGTCTTTGCCTGTAAGCAGGTACAAGGTGAATCATGCAGTGATCAGAGTGGCCCACAGCTGCTCATGGTAAGGACCGATAAGCATCTTTTAGTGTTGTGTAGCAGTGGTCTAAAGTATTCTTGCCTCTGGTGGGACAATTCTGAGCGTTCCATGCCGCCGACCGTTCAACCACGACACCCGAGACTGCGGGAGATGGGTTCCCCCCAAGGGGGCTTCTTGGCGTGGAAGACACACACCCCGCTCACTCGAAGTGGTCCCTCCACGCGGAAAGAACAGGGAACGTTTGCTTTAAGATACAAAGTTCCTCGGGCCACGCGCCACATTGTATCTATTGGGGGTGGTGGGAAGATGGGGGGGCTGCATTCCTGTGAGTCCCCCACCCCCGGTTAAATTTCCAAGAGTGTTTCCCGCCCCAGAGATCACAATCGTCTCCCCACGTTGCTTTCAAAATCCCCAGCAAACACCAGTCGGTTTTGGGGATCGGGAACAGCGTTCAAAAAACCGCGGTCCTGCCAGGATTAAACCTGGTTGGGCAGATGGTGGATTTAGCGTACGAGATGCCCACCACGATTTCGGCATTTGTTTGAATATTACTTCTCGCTTAGCCACTATTTTGTTTTTTTAAGCCGGATTAAAGGTTGGGTGTTCCAGCTAAAAATAAGCTGAATCTAAACAAAAAGCAATCAAAAATAAAACTTGCAGCCACAACGAGAAAAATCCACAATAATTTTAAAAAGGCATCCGTATTGGAGCTGGGCCACTACAGGTAGTCCTCAACTTATGACCATAACTGAGCCCCAAATTTCTGTCGCTAAGCAAGACAATTGTTCAGTGAGATTTGCCCAATTTTACAACCTTTCCTGGTGTATTTGTTAAGCGAATCACTGCAGTTGTTAAGTTAGTAATGCGGTCGTTATGCGAATCTGGCTTCCTCGTTGACTCTGCTTGTCAGACGGTCACAAAAGGGGATCACACGACCCAGGTACGCTACAACCATCGTAAATATGAGTCAGTTGCCAAATGTCTAAATTTTGATCATGTAACCATGGGGATACGGCAATGGTCATAAGTGTGAACAACAGTCATAGTTCAGTTTTTTCAGTGCTGTTGTAACTTCAAATGGTCACTAAATGAACTATTGTAAGTCGCGGACTAACAGTATGGCCCCTTTATGACCGGTGGACTTCAACTCCCAGAATTCCTGAATATGGCTGGCTTAGGAATTCTGGGAGTTGAAGTCTGCAAGTCATAATAGTTTCACTCCCCAATCTGTAACTTTGAATGGACAGCACCCAAAGGTGGTATTCAGCCGGTTCGGACTGGTTACTGATAGCGGCGACTGCTATCGGTTCTCCCAAACCAGTCCGAACCGGCTGAATACCACCTCTGGGTGCTGTCCATTCAAAGGCGCGAAGGTGCACGCGTGAGTAAAGCACATGCACGGGTGGTCGTGCGCATGTGCGGAGGTGGTGCATGTGAGCGAAGCATGCGTGCACGTGCACATGCGCACTCACATTTGCAAACCGCTAAGGAAGGTAAGTGAATACCACCTTTGACAATAATCCGCTAATAATATCTAACTTTGCGGGTCAGGTGGCAGAATCATTTAATAAATCAGGTAATCCTCGACTTACAATCACAAAGGAGCCCAACATTTCTGTTGTTAAGTGAGGCATTTGTTAAGTGAGTTTTACCCCATTTTACGACTTTCCTTGCCACCGTTGTTAAGTGAATCACTGCAGTTGATAAATTAGTAAGCTGGTTGTTAAGTGAATCTGGCTTCCCCGTCGATTTTGCCGATCAGGAGGTCGCAAAAGGGGATCACATGACACCCCGGGACGCTGCAACGGTCATAAATATGAGTCAATTACTAAGCATCTAAATTTTGGTCATGTTATCATGGGTGGGTGGGTGGGGAATCCCCACAATGGTCATCAATGTGAAAAACGGCCATAAGTCACTTTTTTTCAGTGCCGTTGTAACTTTGAACGGTCACTAAATGAACTGTTGTAAGTCGAGGACTACCTGTATTCAATATATTCTCCTGACCTTGGCCTTTCCCCAAAATTGCATTTTGCAACCAGCCTGTTGGCCATCCCAATTCTGCAGTTTTTCTATACAGCAGAGGTTGCCAACCCCCCCGGGCTACGGCCTGTTCAGAATCAGGCCATAGAACTGGTGGGCGAACACACGCATTTGCGTGTGTGAAGCTGTATTTGTGAAAATGGCACACCCTTGCACGCCAAAACCATCCCCTCTGCCCCCGCCCCCCTGCTGTCACAGTTTTTAAATTAAATTAGATTAACAGAGTTGGAAGGGACCTTGGAGGTCTTCTAGTCCAACCCCCTGCTTAGGCAGGAAACCCTACACCACTTCAGACAAATGGTTATCCAATCTCTTCTTAAAAACTTCCAGTGTTGGAGCATTCACAACTTCTGGAGGCAAGCTGTTCCACGGATGAATTGTTCTGTCAGGAAGTTTCTCCTTAGTTCTAGGTTGCTTCTCTCCTTGTTTAGTTTCCACCCATTGCTTCTTGTTCTACCCTCAGGTGCTTTGAAGAATAGTTTGACTCCCTCTTCTTTGTGGCAACCCCTGAGATATTGGAAGACTGCTATCATATCTCCCCTGATCCTTCTTTTCATTAAACTAGACATACCCAGTTCCTGCAACCGTTCTTCATATGTTTTAGCCTCCAGTCCCCTAATCCTCTTTGTTGCTCTTCTCTGCACTCTTTCTAGAGTCTCCACATCTATTTTACATCATGGCGACCAAAACTGAATGCAGTGTTCCAAGTGTGGCCTTATCAAGGCATTATAAAGTGGTATTAACACTTCGCGTGATCTTGATTCTATCCCTCTGCAAAAAGGATGTTGAGACTCTAGAAATTTTTGCAGAGGGATAGAATCAAGATCACGCGAAGTGATTTGCTTAACCACTCTGGCAAGACAGGTCATAAAATGGGGCAAAACTCACTTAACAAATGTCTCACTTAACAACTTAACAAAAACTGGGCTCCGTTGTAGTCATAAGTCGAGGACTACCTGTATTTTGTTACCTTACCCCTTTTAATGTTGTATAGTTGAAACCAACCAATTAATCACGAGCCGCCCAGAGTCCCCCGGGAGTTGGGCGGCATACAAATCTATTAAATTAAATTAAAATTAAATCACAATTAGTCAAGCCAATTCCCAGTTAATCAACGTGGGTGGGTTTTGTGTGTTGTGCATACTCAAACTGCTGTGAATGACAAGCCAGGCCTTGTGGTGTAAGCATCCTACTGGGTGTTTCATGGTTTATTTGTTTAAACTAGAATGTTTAAACCACCCAATTCCTAATTTATGAGTCTGGGCAGCATAGAGAAGCAGTATAACCTGCTACAAAATAATGTCTGCCTTCCTTCCTTCCTCTTTTTTTTCTTTCCTTCCTCCTTTCCTCCTCTGTCTTCTTTCTTTCTTTCTTTCTTTCTTTCTTTCTTTCTTTCTTTCTTTCTTTCTTTTCTTCCCTCCCTTTCTCTTCTTTTTCCTTCCTTCTTTTCTTCCTCTTCCTTCCTTCCTTTCTTCCTTCCTCTTTCCTTCCTTCCTTCCTCCCTTTCTTTCTTCTTCCTTCCTTCCTGACTTCTCTCTTTCTTCCCTCCCTTTGTCTTCTTTCCTTCCTTCCTTCCTTCCATCCCCCCTCTCTTCCTTCCTTCCTTCCATCCTTCCTTCCCTTTTTCTCTTCCTTCCCTTTTTCTCTTCCTTCCTTTCTTCTTTCCTTCTTTCCTTCCTTCCTTCTTTCTTTCTTTCTTTCTTCTTTTTCTTTTTCTTTTTCTTTCTTCCCTACCTTTTCCTTCCTTCCTTCCTTCCTTCCTTCCTTCCTTCCTTCCTTCCTTCCTTCCTTCTTTCCTTTCTTTCTTGATTTTTACCCTACCCTTTATTACCATATGAATAACTCAAGGTGGCAACCATTTAATTATTTATTTTTATGTTATTAATTTGTATCACACCTTTATTATTTTTACAAATAACATATCCAACACTCCTTCCTCCTCCTATTGCCCCCACAACAACAACCCTGTGAGGTGGGTTGAGCTGAGAGAGAATGATTGGCCCAAAGTCACCCACCTGTCTTTCATGCCTTTAGCAAGACTAGAACTCACAGCCTCCTGGTGATTGGCCCAAAGTCACCCAGCCGCCTTTCATGGCTAAGGCAGGACTAGAACTTACCATCTCCTGGTGATTGGCCCAAAGTCACCCAACCGCCTTTCATGGCTAAGGCAGGACTAGAACTTACCATCTCCTGGTGATTGGCCCAAAGTCACCCAGCCGCCTTTCATGGCTAAGGCAGGACTAGAACTTACCATCTCCTGGTGATTGGCCCAAAGTCACCCAACCGCCTTTCATGGCTAAGGCAGGACTAGAACTCACAGCCTCCTGGTGATTGGCCTAGTCACCCAATTTTGGTGGGGTTTTTTGTGGTTTCAATTGTGGTCGTAAGTCAAGAACTACCTGTATAAGGAAATGCAGCCTGTGGATTTCAGGCTGGTTCCTATCCAAGTAGTAACCAGGTCCAACTTTCAAGATTAGCCAATGTCAGCTAAATGGCCCTGCTATCTTCATAACCACATTCAAATGATCCTGTAAAAACTCATCAAATAAATTGGGCCCAGTCACTCTCTCATGCCCGCCTACTTCACAGGGTTGTGGTTGCGAGGACAAATAAAAGAGAGAATGGTATGTATGTTGAATCAAATACCAGAAGGAAAAGGAGGACCCAAGTCATTATTTTGATTACAACTTGTTGGATGATCTGTGTTAAAATGACACCTTTGGCTACCATGTGAAACCATCATGGTTAAAAACATTTTAATTGTTTAGGTGTGTAGATCGAGATTACGCATCTCGGTATACATCTCAACAAAAGTATGTTCCTCCTACACATCATCCCAAACAAAAGGTTTTTCATTGTTGCTTTAAAATGTGGTGAGTAAATTTATTCAGCTCTGCATAAGACCTAGATCTAAACCCAGGCTTTTCAAACTCGGCCATTTTAAGATGAGTGGACTTCAATTCCCAGAATTCTCCAGTCGAGGACTGCCTTAAATGAAAAAAAGGGGCAAAGTGTGTGTGTGCGTGTGTGTGTGTGTGTATTTTAATACATTTTTAAATTGTTTTTACTGATTGTTCTTTCTATACCCTGTTGTGAGCCGCCCACAGTCCCCCTGGGAGTTGGGCGGCATAGAAATTTTAATAAATTCAAATTCAAATATAGATACAATATAGATATAAATATACAGTAGATATACATATAGATATAATATAGATATGATATATAGATACAATATATAGATATGATATAGATACACTATAGATATAGATATACAGAAGACAGATATACATATGATGTAGATACTATATAGATATTAGAAAGATAGATAGATAGATAGATAGATAGATAGATAGATAGATAGATAGATAGATAGATAGATAATAGATGACAGGTAGGTACAGTAGGTAGGTAGGTAGATAGATACATGATAAATAGAGAGAGGATAGATAGATAGATAGATAGATAGATAGATAGATAGATAGATAGATAGATAGATAGATAGATAGATAGATAGATAGATAGATGACAGGTAGGTACAGTAGGTAGGTAGGTAGATAGATACATGATAAATAGAGGATAGATAGATAGAGAGAGAGAGAGAGAGAGAGAGAGAGAGAGAGAGAGAGAGAGAGAGAGAGAGATAAATAGACAGACAGACAGACAGACAGACAGACAGACAGACAGACAGACAGACAGACAGACAATATAGGTATACATAGGATACCTATGTATACCATCTGAGCTCCCCCCCAGTATGACTGATGGTGAATCATTTTCTAACGTTTTGTATATGTTTTAACTGATGTTTTAATCGTGGTTTATTATTAGTGTTCTCATAAAATTGTTGTCCCTCGGGAGTAGGGCGGCCTAGAAGAACCAATAATAAATAAATAAATAAATAAATAAATAAATAAATAAATAAATAAATAAATAAATAAATAAATAAATAAATAAATAAATAAATAAATAAATAAATAAATAGGTACACCAGGATAATACGACAGAAAAACATATATAACCCTTTCCTGGTGAAGAGCTGATAGGGAATAGAGCCTGTGGCCTAATGGCTAAGCTGCTGCCTTACAAGAAAGGCAGCCCAGGTTCAAATCCCAGTAAGGGTATGGCTATCTGACTAGAGCTAAGTAGCTCGGAATAGATCTACAATAGCCTCCCTTTATTTTCATTTATCAGCAAAAAATGCTACACACACACACGTACGTACGTACATACCATACATACATATATACATACATACATACATACATTATATCTATATGAGAGAGAGAGAGACAATATATACATATAGATATATAGATTTAGAAATATAGATGAACAATTGGTCTCCTGGGTCGAGAGCCCTGTTTTCCAGCTGTGCTAATTGTTATAATCACCTCTCATCCAACCCTTTTGTGAGTAAAGTCAATTATCATCCCTTGGTTTCAGCCTCCCTGGGCCAACAGGCCAATCCACCGCTGAATTTATTTCCCAGGACAAGAGTAGATTTATTTCAGCAAAGCTATGAAGTCACTGCCAGAGCCTCCTGGGGAATTGCTGCTGAGCGTGAAACGCCCCTAGGCCTCTCGATAACCATCTGCATTCGAATTCCTCATGTCGCAAAGAGCCGGATGCGAGTCTCCCCGGGGGCGGGAGATACTCTCTGCATTGGTTCCTTGTTTTTTTAGCCGCCTGATCAGGTATCAGGTATATTTATTTATTTATTTATTTATTTGTGAGATTTATATACCGCCTCACAGTGCAAGCACTCTCTAAGCCAGTGGTTCCCAACCTTTTTGTGATCGAGTACCACTTGGAGGTCCCGTACAGTCGCCGCGTACCACCTGGTTCCAGAGAAACTAAATTCGATCAGATATCACTTTATTTCCATAATTGTACCGTTCCTTTTTTGGCCCCGCACATCCAGCAACTGGATTCTTCGGGCCGCTGGGACCAGGTGGGTGGCGTGTGGCAACAGTTGTGTTAGGCAGTAAACATTTTTGTGAAGTAAAAAATAACTAACTAAAAGTCGTTCATGACCCCGAAAGTGTTCGCGTACCACCTGGAAGGCCCTCGCATACCACTAGTGGTACACGTACCACAGGTTGGAAACCACTGCTCTAAGCGGTTTACACCAGTAAGCAATGTATATTTATATTGCCCCCAACAATCTGGGTCCTCGTTTTACCTACCTCGGAAGGATGGAAGGCTGAGTCAACCTTGAGCCGGTGAGATTTGAACTGCTGACCTGCGGATCATAGTCAGCTAAAGTGGCCTGCAGTACTGCCTCTAACCGCTGCGCCACCTTGGCTCTTATTTTTTCAGACTGGGTGATAAGAAAATCCCACAAGTATTAATTATGCTTTCTAATAGGGAAGTGGCCCAGGCAAGATAAGGTAGTCCTTGACTTACGACCACAAGTGGGTCCGATGTTTCCGCTGCTAAGCAAGACCGTCGTTAGGTGAGCTTTGCCCCATTTTACGACCTTTCTTGCCACCATTGTTAAGTGAATCGCTGCAGTTGTTAAGCTAGTAACACGGTTGTTAAGTGAATCTGGTTTCCTGATTGACTATGCTTGTCAGAAGGTCACAGAAAGGAATCACGTGACCCCCCACCAAGGCACTGCAACAGTCATAAGTACATGTCAGTTGCCAGGCCTTCAAATTTTGATCATGTGACCACAGAGATGCTGCAATGGTTGTAAGTGTGAAAAACAATTACAGGTAATCCTTGACTTACGACCACCATTGAACCCAAAATTTCTGTCGCTAAGTGTGACATTTGTTAACTGAGCTTTGCCCCATTTTACAACCTTTCTTGCCACCGCTGTTGAGCGAATCAGTGTAGTTCTTAAGTTAGTCACACGGCCATTAAGTGAATCTGGCTTCCCCATCGCCTTTGCTTGTCAGAAGGTCACAAAAGGGGATCACGTGACCACCAGGACAATGCGACCGTCATAAATGTGAATCAGTTGCCAAGCATCTGAATTTTGATCACATGACCAGGGGGGGATGCTACGACGGTCGTAAGGGTGAAAACCGATCCTAAGTCACTTTTTCCACTGCTGTTGTAACTTCGCACGGTCACTAAATGAACTGTTGTAAGTCAAAGAGTATCTGTAAAATAATGTAATAAGTAAATAAAAATAAAATAAATAGAAATAAATAAGTAAAATAAAATAAAATAAATAAAAATAAAAAAACAAAATAAAATAAAATAAAAAATAAATAAAATAAAATAAAATAATAAAATTAAATAAAATAAAAAAATAAAATAAAATAAAATAAAAAATAAATAAAATAAAATAAAATAATAAAATAATAAAATAAAATAAAATAAAATAATAAAATAATAAAATAAAATAAAATAAATTAAAATAATAAAATAAATTAAAATAATAAAATAAAATAAAATAATAAAATAAAATAAAATAAAATAAAATAATAAAATAAAATAAATTAAAATAAATTAAAATAATAAAATAAAATAAAATAATAAAATAAAATAAAATAAAATAAAATAAAATAATGAAATAAATAATAAAACAAAACAAAACAATATACTTTTGCATGCGCAGAAGCGTCCGGGGGCAGGTGGTCAGAGCCTCCCGCTGCTACCGCTACCGGTTGATTGAGGTGGACCGTACCAGTAGCAACCCACCGCTGCATGGCTTAACTCACTTTTCCATATTTCCCACTTGGTGCCTTCACAATCTGCTCTTGACACAATTGTAGCTCACACTATCAATAGACAAAACTTTGTCTACCAGAAAAGACAAAACAGCCTGAAGGGCATTTGCATCGCAAACCGCTTAGCCTCTTCTTATCTGTTTTAAAAAAGCAGCTTGTGATTATCAGCCTGGCTCTAAGATAGCATTTGGGAGCAAAATGCAGAAGATTGTTGAAAAATAGAATAGAATAGAATACAAAATGGAATGGAATGGAATGGAATAGAATAGAATAGAATAGAATTCTTTATTGGACAAGTGTGATTGGACACACAAGGAATTTGTCTTTAGTGTACGTAAGGAAAATAAAATACATTCATCAAGAATAAAAAGATATTGTCACCAAGGACCGGGATGCAGCTTGTGATTATACCAGGGGTGGGTTCAATCTTACTTCGCTGCCGGTTCGCTTCCTCCCGCACCGTGTAGCTGCGCGCACATTGTGCGCAGCATGGCTGTGCCGCATGGGTGCGCGCATGCGCAGTGCCGAAAAACAAGCAAAAAATAGCAAAAAAATTTGTAGCACTGTTGTTAAGTGAATCTGGCTACCTCATTGACTTTCCTTGTCAGAAGGTCACAACAGGGGGTCACGTGAGTCAGTCATCAAGCATCCGAATGTAAATCATGTGACCATGTGAATCTTGCAATGGTCATGTGAAAAACGGTCATAAGTCACTTTTATCAGTGCCGTTGTGACTTTAAACGGTCACCTAGTGAAACACTGTAAGTCGAGGACTACCTTTATCAGCCTAGCTCCGTGATGGCGAACCTATGCCTATGGCATGCGTGCCACAGGTGGCACACGGAGCCATATCTGCAGGCACGTGAGCCGTTGCCGTAGCTCAGCTCCAGCGTGCATGCACGCGCCGGCCAGCTGATTTTCAGCTGGCTCCACCCACACCGCCCCTCCCCTCCCAGGAGTCTCCAAGCGGCCTGTTTTGTATGCCAGGTAAGTTGGCTCTCCTGCTCCCCCTCCGCCAGCGCTGGGCTGCTGGAGTGACAGGGGGAGAAAGGAGATCAGGAGGCGGCGGCGGATCACAACAACCCCAGCGGCAGCTCCAGGCAGAGAGAGAGAGAGAGAGAAGCGAGCGAACAAGTCACTCCGCCGTGCGCGCCTGTATGTGCGCTTATGTGTGTGTGTGTGTGTTCGTGAGCGCGTGCGGCGGAGTGACTTGCTCGCTCGCTTCTCTCTCTCTCTCTCTGCCTGGAGCTGCCGCTGGGGTTGTTGTGATCCGCCGCCGCCTCCTGGTCTCCTTTCTCCCCCTGTCACTCCAGCAGCCCAGCGCTGGCAGAGGGGGAGCAGGAGAGCCAAGAGACGCTGGGTTGGAGCACCATCTCCGGGCTGCTCCCCTTCCCAAGCCAGCCCCGCTCGCTCGCTCGCTCGCTTGCCAGCCAGCCAGCCTTAGCCACTGCCGGCTCCCGAAGGGGAGGCGGGAGGCGAGGACAGGCCTCCCGCCTCCCACCCACCCACCTGGACGCTGACATTTGCGTTCTTTTGTCCTCTGCGCATGCGCACAGCGTTCTGCGCATGCGCAGAGGGCAAAACTCAAATGGCGGCTCCCCTAGAAACCCACCCCCCATCAATGGTGTCCCGCTTTAAAAAAAAAAATCTGGTCACCTTACACTAAGGGACCAGTATGCAGGAAAAGAAGCATTGGGCTGGCCTTCAAATCTAGCACCTACTGGCGGTTTGCGCCTTACGACGGTTCGTTTAGTGATGAAAAAACATCCTACAGTAAGTCACTTTTTTTCAAAACTGTTCACATTTCAAACAATCACTTAAAGGAATGGTTGTAAATCCAGAACTCCCTATGTAGGGCTGCATATCCTGAGACATCCGTGACTCGTGGTCACAGCTGCCGGTTGAATCTAAATAAATGCATAAATAAATAAATGCATGAAGAAATAAATGCATAAATAAATACATAAATAATAAATGTATGAATAAATAAATGCATGAATAAATAAATGCATGAATAAATAAATGCATAAATAAATAAATGCATGAATGCATGAATGCATGAATGAATACCAGTGTCTGCTTTCACAATAGCCCATAAGCACAAAGTGACTGTGGTCCCAAAGTCTGTGATTGTGACATCAGCCCTATAAGGTAGACCAGATGAAGAAACCGATGCCACATGGGGAAAGTCCTCGACTTATGGCTTTCCACTTAGCGACTTGGCTGTGCTTTAACTTTGCTTCTTCATTTAAAAAAAGAAAACAGAAAAAAGAATTGCATTCACTTTCCAAGGGTCTCCGACCTCGGGAGACTTGCGGACTCCAACTCCCAGAATTCCTCAGGCAGCTCATGGCTAGCTGAGGAATTCTGGGAGTTGAAGTCCGCAAGTCTTAAAGTCGCCAAGGTGGGGAGGCAAGAGTTAAAGCCTCCCCTCTCTTCATTGAAGGTTCCTTTCCACACACACCCCACCCACCCCGATTGGTTGGTGATCAATGTTCCCTCTGGCGCGGCATTTTCTTATCACGTGCGCAGCCGCGCAGCTTAAAGGGAACATTGGTTGGGGTCCCCTGCTTTAATGCAAGGATGTCAAACTCAAGACCCGTGGGCCAAATCCGGCCCATGGAGTGCTTAAATCTGGCCCACAGGGCCGGCCTGGAAATATCAAAGGACCAGGCCACGGTGCCTCTGCAGCCCCTGTGCGGCCTGTTTGTGGCCTCCATGGCCTCCAGCAGCACTCTGCCGGCCAAAAACGGGCCGCGCAGAAGCCTCGCAGGGCCTCCATGCGGCCTGTTTTTGGCCGGGAGAGTGCTGCAGTAGGCTATGGAGGCCGAAAACGAGCCCACCCCATCAGTGGTGAAATCCAATTTTTTTTACTACTGGTTCTGTGGGCGTGGCTTGGTGGGCGTGGTGTGGCTTGGTGGGTGTGGCTTGGTGGGCGTGACAGGGAAAGGATACTGCAAAATCTCCATTCCCACCCCACTCTGGGGCCACCCAGAGGTGGTATTTGCTGGTTCTCCGAACTGCTCAAACTTTCCGCTACCGGTTCTCCAGAACCTGTTAGAACCTGCTGGATTTCACCCCTGCGTCCCGTGCTCCATTTTGGCCGGCAAAGTCCTGCAGGAGGCTGTCCAGGTGCGGTCCGTTTTCGCCAGCAGGGTGCTGTAGGAGCCCTCCGTCCCGTTCCATCCCGCCCCCTCCCCCTGCCGGCCGGCAGAGGAGACCTACAATGCTGATCCATCCCACGAAGACATCATTTTGTCATCCCTGCTTTATTGAATCTGCTTAAAGCAGCCGCGACGATTGTGCAGGCTTCTGGGCCAAGATTGCAAAACTGAAGGCCGAAGGAATTTTTCTCTGAAGCCTGGATTTAAAACAGGGTCAAAATAGCTCCATATTTGCACTCCGGCTGATAAGCAGGAAGGAAGTTAGGACAATGCTTGTCGCCTTGTCTCGACACACCACCCAGAGACATGCAAATCTCTTAAGTAGCAAAACAGAATTTCCAAGGAATTTCCCCACCTCTTTCAAGGATGCCGCTAATTATCTAAAGTCGTTGAGTAGACTTAAACTTCTTTTTTTTTAAAGTACATTTTTCTGCAGCAATTCACCCAGTTTCTGATGTTTTTTTTTTCAACAGAGAGTGCAGAACAGCTCGCCGAGAAGAAATATTAACAGGGAGACATCAAGAGCTCGACATCTGCTTTGTTTGTGCTTGTTTGTTATTAGATTTTTATCCCAACTTTATTATTTTAATTTAATTAATTTAATTAAAAGTTCTTATAAGCCGCCCAATCCCGTAGGACTCAGGGCGGCGTACAACAGTGATAAGAACAATAAAATAAAAACATGACAGTTTAAAACATGACATCATTTTAAAAATCACTCATTCATGGGGGAATCTGATCTTCTTCCTCTACACCCCGCCTGCCGGAAGAGCCATGTTTTTACGGCTTTGCGGAAGGCCAGTAGGGTGGGGATAGTCCGGATCTCTGGTGGGAGTTGGTTCCAGAGGGATGGGGCTCCCACAGAGAAGGCTCTCCCTTATGGCCCCGCCAACCAACATTGTTTGGCTGATGCGA
>JALIGW010000001.1:4447145-4664645 GCA_023053685.1 Diadophis punctatus similis
TGGATAGTCTAGCGAAGAGAAGGACCAGGGGAGACATGATAGCAGTCTTCCAATATTTGAGGGGCTGCCACAGAGAGGAGGGGGTCAAGCTATTTTCCAAAGCACCCGAAGGCCAGACAAGGAATAATGGATGGAAACTGACCAAGGACAGATTCAACCTGGAAATAGTAATAATAATAATAATAATAATAATAATAATAATAATAATAATAATAATAATAATAATAATAATAATAATAATAATAATAATAATAATAATAATAATAATAATAATAATAATAATAATAATAATAATAATAATAATAATAACAACAACAACAACAACAAAGTTGGAAGGGACCTTGGAGGTCTTCTAGTCCAACCCCCTGCCTAGGCAGGAAACCCTACACTACTTCAGACAAATGGTTATCCAACATCTTCTTAAAAACTTCCAGTGTTGGAGCATTCACAGCTTCTGAGGCAAGCTGTTCCACTGATTAATTGTCCTAACTGTCAGGAAATTTCTCCTTAGTTCTAAGTTGCTTCTCTCCTTGTTTAGTTTCCACCCATTACTTCTTGTTCTACCTTCAGGTGCTTTGGAGAATAGTTTGACTCCCTCTTCTTTGTGGCAACCCCTGAGATATTGGAACACGGCTATCATGTCTCCCCTGATCCTTCTTTTCATTAAACTAGACATACCCAGTTCCTGCAACCGTTCTTCATATGTTTTAGCCTCCAGTCCCCTAATCATCTTTGTTGCTCTTCTCTGCACTCTTTCTAGAGTCTCAACATCCTTTTTACATCGTGGCGACCAAAACTGAATGCAGTATTCCAAGTGTGGCCTTACCAAGGCATTATAAAGTGGTATTAACACTTCGCGTGATCTTGATTCTATCCCTCTGTTAATGCAGCCTAGAACTGTGTTGGCTTTTTTGGCAGCTGCTGCACACGGCTGGCTCATATTTAAATGGTTGCCCACTAGGACTCCAAGATCCCTCTCACAGTTACTACTGTTGAGCAAGGTACCACATATACTGTACCTGTGCATTTTGTTTTTCTTGCCTAAATGTAGAACCTTACTTTTTTCACCATTGAATTTCATTTTGTTTGATAGCGCCCAATGCTCAAGTCTGTCAAGATCCTTCTGTATCTTGAGCCTATCTTCTGGAGAGTTGGCTATTCCTGCCAGTTTGGTGTCATCTGCAAATTTGATGAGTTCCCCATCTATTCCCTCGTCCAAGTCATTGATAAAGATGTTGAAGAGTACTGGGCCTAAAACAGAGCCTTGGGGTACTCCACTGCAAACTTCCCTCCATGTAGATGCAGTTCCATTGAGCACTACACGTTGAGTGCGGTTGCTTAGCCAGTTTTGAATCCATCTGATGGTGTTGCTGTCCATCCCACATTTTTCTACTTTATCTAGAAGTAGGTTATGGTCTACTTTATCAAATGCCTTACTGAAGTCCAAGTAAACCACATCGACAGCATTCCTCTGGTCCACTAATTTTGTCACTTTGTCAAAGAATGTAATAAGATTAGTCTGGCATGATCTGTTTTTGACAAACCCATGTTGGCTTTTGGTTATTACTTTGTTTGCTTCTAGGTGTTCATTGATTCGTTGCTTGATTATCTTTTCCAGAATCTTCCCTGGTATTGAGGTCAGGCTGATAGGTCTGTAGTTTCCTGGATCTGTTTTTTTCCCTTTTTTGAAGATGGGAACTACATCAGCTCTTTTCCAGTCCTCTGGCAGTTCCCCGGTGCTCCAGGATCTTTGAAAGATATAGTTCAGTGGTTCTGAGATCTCATCTGCCAGTTCCTTCAGAACCTTGGGGTGTAATCCATCTGATCCTGGTGATTTGAATTCGTCTAGGGTAGACAGGTGTTCCTTTACCATTTTCTTCCCTATTTTAACTTGTGTTCCTAATATGTTTTAGAATAAGAAATAAGAAGAAATTTTCTGACAGTGAGAACAATCAACCCATGGAACAGAAGTTGCCTTCAGAACTTGTGGGAGCTTCATCACTGGAGGCTTTCAAGAAGAGACTGGGCTGCCATCTGTCAGAAATGGTGTAGTAGGGTCTCCTGCTTGGGTGGGGGGTTGGACTAGATGACCTACATGGTCCCTTCCAACTCTGTTAAACTATTTCTAATCATTTCTTCTTTGGGGCAGCCCCTGAGATATTGGAAGACTGCTATCCTATCACCCCTAGTCCTTCTTTTCATTAAACTAGACATACCCAATTCCTGCAACCGTTCTTTGTATGCTCTACCCTCCAGTCCACTAATCATCTTTGTTACTCTTCTCTGCACTCTTTCTAGATTCGACTGTGCTTTTAATTTATTTTTAATTTTTTTATTAAATACCGGTAGTTAATAATTGGTTGATTAATTAAATGTATATGCTAACTGTTAATCATTATCCAAAGAGACGCTGGTCCACTTACAATACAGTAGTTTGCCTTTTTTTCCCCTGCACTCCTTAAGCAGAAAGCCCTCTGTACTTGCTCAGAGGCACTGGGGCCAGAGACTTAAAACTTTAATACAAATTTAAAAAAACAAACAAACCTCAATAACAAAACCTGAACGCGGCGACAGCGACACCTAGCGGCTCCCCTTTCTCCAGACAGGAACACCTTGAGAGGGTGTGGCCTCCGCTGCTCGCCGCGCCTCCCGCGCGGCGCTCATTGGCTGCGCTCCTTCGCGAGCGGCGCGTGCGCCGTTTGCCGGTCCTCCAGGATCCCAGAATGCCGCTGTACCCGGAAGCCGCGCCTCCGCCGCCGTCTCCGCCGCCGCTGCTGTGCGGGGAAGGGAAGCCGGGATGGAGGACGAGGAGCTGGATTTGGCCGACGAGCTGGAAGCCGCCTTGCAGCTGGCGCCGGAGGTGCAGCTGGCCATCGAGCAGGTGAAAGGGGCGAGGGGCGTGGCCCGGAGGGCGAGGGGGCGTGGCTGGGGCGAGGGCGGAGCCTTGGTATGCTAATTTAAACAGGTGGGAGAGGGAAAGTTGGGGGGGGGGTGACTGAAAGGGGGCTATTTAGAGGGTCCGTATTTAAGGGTGGGGGCTTGTTGGAGGGGCACTCCCTCTTTAGGGAAGGGACCCTGGAAGTGACCCTTAATAAGGGGACAGGGACCCCCCTGGGATTTGGGGGCTGCTCAGAAGCTTTGGACTCCAGTTCCCAGCAGCCTCAGCCAGATGGAGTTGGGGGTCCCTTTGGAGATGGGGTTGTAGGAGTCCAGGGGAAGGCTGGGGTATCCATAGGGGTCCTCCATAAGGGATAAAATGGGTGGGTGGGTGGTCTGGATGCCTGTAGAGAGACAAAGTTAACAGATTAACAGAGTTGGAGGGGACCTTGTAGGTCATCTAGTCCAACCCCCCTGCTCAAGCAGGAGACCCTACACCATTTCGGACAAATGGCAGTCCAATCTCTTCTTGAAAGTCTCAAGTGATGAAGCTCCCACAACTTCCGACAGGCAGCACCCCAAAAGCTTAATTGATTAGGTAGCCTAAGGCATTTTCCATCCCTAGCGAGCAAGGTAGATGTTTAGGTAGGTATCTCAATCGGAATAGAGCTGGAAGGAACCTTGGAGGTCTTCTAGTCCAGCCCCCTGCTCAAGCAGGAGACCCTATATATTAGTGTTTCCCAACCTTGGCAACTTGAAGATGTCTGGACTTCGACTCCCAGAATTCCCCAGCCAGCGAATGCTGGCTGGGGAATTCTGGGAGTTGAAGTCCAGACATCTTCAAGTTGCCAAGGTTGGGAAACACTGCTATATATCATTTCAGACAAATGGCAATCCAGTCTCTTCTTGAAAGCTTCCAGTGATGGAGCACCCAAACTTCTGGTGGCAAGAAGTTCCACTGGTTAATTGTCCTCACTTGTCAGGAAATTTCTCCTTATTTCTAGGTTGCTTCTCTCCTTGGTTAGTTTCCATCCGTTGTTTCTTGTCCTGCCCTTCAGGTGCTTTGGAAAATTGACCCCCTCTTCTTTGTGGCAGCCCCTGAGATACTGGAATACTGCTATCATGTCTCCCCCTAGTTCTTTTCTCTAGACTGGCCGTACTCAAATCCTGCAACCGTTCTTCATATGTTTTAGTTTCCAGGCCTTGAATCATCCTAGTCGCGCTTCTCTGCACTTTTTGATTCTCCAAGATGGCGCCGACGACGGCTGCCTTGGTGAAATTCTCTCAAATGGTTTTGTTATTTTCTATTACTCTCTGTGATTCTCTACGGATTTCATACTCATGAGACCATCTGCTAAGAATTGAGGAACGTTTCTTTACGCTATAGAGCACTGCACACCAGAACAACTAGACACAAGAACAGTTTTCACCCGAACGCCATCACTCTGCTAAACAAATAATTCCCTCAACACTGTCAAACTATTTACTAAGTCTGCACTACTATTAATCTTCTCATCTTTCCTATCACCCATCTCCTTCCACTAGTGACTGTATGACTGTAACTTTGTTGCTTGTATCCTTACGATTTATATTGACTGGTTCCTAATATGATTTGATTGCTTATTTATACCCTATGACAATCATTAAGTGTTGTACCTTAAGATTCTTGACGAACTTATCTTTTCTTTTATGTACACTGAGAGCATATGCACCAAGACAAATTCCTTGTGTGTCCAATCACACTTGGCCAATAAAAAATTCTATTCTATTCTATTCTATTCTATTCTATTCTATTCTATTCTATTCTATTCTATTCTATTCTATTCTCCCAAAGTCTCAAAATCTTTTTTGCAATATAGTGACCAAAAGTGGATGCAGTATTCCAGGTGTGGTCTTACTAAATATTTGCAAAGCGGTATTAATACTTGAAGTGATTTTGATTCTATGCCTCTGTTTATACAACCAAGGATTGTATTAGCTTTTACACACACACACACACACACACACACACACACACACACACACACACACACACACACTTTAAAATTATCTTGTAGATTCCCTCTCTGATATAAACTCATCAATTTTTAACATTTTATTTTCAATTTTATGTTCTTCCACCCTAATCTAGTCAGACATGCTATATTTTCTGCTCCTGTGGTTATTGCAAAGGAAAATGCAGGACTGCCTTTTCATACAACAGTACAGGTGGCATTTAATTATTGTGATTCTTGAATCTCACCTAATGGTCACATTACTTGAATTCACACTGTTCCATTTTCTGGAAAATATGGTAGGTAGCCGGTTCAGGAACTCGAGGGAACTAGGCAAGGAAAATTTGAAATGTAAATGTCAATATGTTTGTCAATTAAATGTAACAATAAACATGTAAAAAAAGGCAGTGACAACTTAAATTTGTTTTTAGCCAAGTCATAGAGGAGTTATATAAAAATTTTAAAAAATCTTTGTATCATCTCTATCAGTCTTAGATAAGTGTTTCTCAATCTTTGCCACTTGAATATATGGACTACAACTCCCAGAATTCCCCAGCCAGGCATGCTGTCTCTTTGTATACTAGTAGCTTGCCTTGTCAGCCCCTTCTAGCACTGATGATGTTACTTAGTTGGATCAAGAAACGTCGGCATGAAAACAATGAAGCTCAGAGAGCACATAGGGCCTCATATTTATTAGATTTTAACAAACAATACCAGGTAACTACATTAACATAAATCCAAGATACATGCAGGAAAAAAATTACAACAATATTCAAAATATAATGCTGCTAAGCAGCTTAAATTGTAGAATCAATGTGTGATTTAATGTTGTTTGCAATGGCAGTACTCGCCATTCAATTGGTAATTTTTCTTCCTTCTTTGATTGCTAGGTATTTCCCAGCCAAGATCCGCTGGACAGGGCTGATTTCAACGCTGTGGAATACATCAATACTCTTTTTCCAACCGAGCAAGTGAGTTGAATCTACGTCGCTGTATGATATCATGTGATTTTGATTTATTTTCATATTCTTTGTCTATGGAGATTCTCAGTCATCCAGGTCCTGGTTGTCCCAAAAGTGTTTTTTTTTCAAGAGGCAACTGGACTTTCTGGTTTTTCTTTGAAGACATTTCGCTTCTCATCCAATAAGCTTCTTCAGCTCTGACTGGATGGTGGGGAATGGAAGGATTTATACTCCTTGCAGATAACTGGTCATTTGCATCCTTTTAGCAAGTCATTAAGGCCAACATAGAATAAACCCATCAGGACCAGATTCACCAGCCCACCTGCATTTAAAAGACACAGGCCCCTCTTTTGAAGACAGCAAAGTCCACATTTTGGACAGAGAGGACCTCCGGTTTGAAAGAGGGGTCAAAGTGGCCATCTACCGTATTTTT
The DNA here is from genome assembly GCA_023053685.1 of Diadophis punctatus similis. Classification (NCBI taxonomy): domain Eukaryota; kingdom Metazoa; phylum Chordata; class Lepidosauria; order Squamata; family Dipsadidae; genus Diadophis; species Diadophis punctatus. The sequence goes on from JALIGW010000001.1 coordinate 4,453,412, forward strand.
CGGAGTATAAGATGCACCTTTTTACCCCCAACAAGAGGGTGAAAACTTGGGTGCGTCTTATACACCGAATATAGCCCCACCCAGCCACCCCCACTCTTTGGCCTCTGCCTCCCAGCAATTTACCTCCTTGCAGCAAACACTGCAGAGCCTGATTAGCACAAGGAAGTGATTATCTGCCTCCCACAGCTGACTGAGGCTTGCAAGCCACGTGCTAAAATGAAACTGAAACTACGGTAGCTGCAAGGAGGCAAATTGCTGGGAGGTGGACTGCTGGCAATGTTGGACTGCTGAAACTGCAAGGAGGTAAGTCAATAACTATAAATGTCTATAGAATGTTCAAATTATTAGACTTATTTTTTAAAGACTGCTTCATTATTGTTCTAGACAACTTAACAAAATGAAGAAGCTTTTTAAAATGAATGCTTGATCTGAAGAGGCCCAGTGCTTTGTATCTTCTTTTAAATAGCAGAGAATAACTATACTTCCAGAAAGCCACATCAAATTTAAAGATCTGTAAAAGTATAATCTGAAATGTAACAGTGTCCTGTTTAGTATTAAGATAAGGCAGCTGAGTTAAACCCTGACTTAGTCATGTTTGGAGTAGATCTATTAAAATAATTGGGAGGAGTTAGTGTGACTACATTTAAGAAAACTTTCTGGCATTAATATACTGCCATAATGTACATTTCTCCAATTCTTTGCTATTTCTATGGGTCAGACACACATGCACAGAAATACACAGCAAACAGTGTATATCATCTGTGCTGTTTGCTGTTTGCTGTTTGGCAAATTGCTGGGAGGCAGAGGCCTTTTTCCTTGTTTTCCTCCCCCCAAACTAACTTATACTCCGGTGCATCTTATACTCCGAAAAATACAGTATATCCAAATTGAACAGCCCTCTCTCAACAGAGGGGGAGGGATATGACATCATCTATCTCCAGTCTACAACACAGTCCTTTCAGCAGTTCCAAGAAGGCTCCACACCCATTTGCACTACTCAGGTGACCCTGAGGGCACAGATAAACCTCCAAGTGGCCTCACCGACCTTCTAAAAAGATGCAAATGACCAGCAGTGTGCAAGGAGTATAAACCCTTCCATTCCCCACCATCCAGTCAGAGTCAAAGAAGCTTCTTGGATGAGAAGCTAAATGTTGTCAAAGAAAAACCAGAAAGTCCGGTTGCCTTTATTAGTGCAATTCTGAGACTGCAGATGAGGCCCATCAGAAAGTACAAGTAGTCCTTGGCTAATTGGTGTTTTCTTTAGTAGCAATAGCACTTTGACTCACATACCGCCCTAAAGTGCTTTACAGAGCACTTTAAAGTGTCGGCATATTGTCCCCAACAATCTGGGTCCTTATTTTACCAACCTCAGAAGGATGGAAGGCTGAGTGAATCTTGAGGCGGTCAGGATCGAACTGCTGGTAGTGGGCAGAGTTAGCCTGCAAAGCTGCATTCTAACCACCAGGGCTCCTAAAGGCACAATACTGGAGCTATTGTGTATTGTAGAAGGATAGAGCCCTGTGGTGGAGTCAAGAAAGGAAATAGCCTGGAGTTGTTACGTTCCCACAAATGGTCCAAGTTCAACCCCTCTTCAGTTCTGTTGACTCTTATCTAGCACCAATTTGGTGCTGATCGTAAGTTGACTAGATTCCTGTGTGCAAGTAGTCCATGACCTACAATCATTTATTGACCATTCGAACAGCAATAGCACTTAGACTTATATACCGCTTCACAATGCTTTCCAGCACTCTCTAAGCGCTTTACAGAGTCAGCCTCTTGCCCCCAACAATCCGAGTCCTCATTTTACCAACCTCGGAAGGATGGAAGGCTGAGTCAACCTTGAGACGGTCATGATCGAACTTCCTGGCTGTGGGCAGAGTCAGCCTGCAATACTGCATTATAACCACTGCACCACCACGGCTTGCTTCCTTCCTTCCTTCCTTCCTTCCTTCCTTCCTTCCTTCCTTCCTTCCTTCCTTCCTTCCTTCCTTCCTTCCTTCTTTCCTTCCTTCCTTCCTTCCTTCCTTCCTTCCTTCCTATTTTCTTTGTTCTCCTTCCCTCCATTTCTCCCTATCTTTCTCTTCCCTTTGCCTTCCTTCCCTTTCTTTCTTCCTTTGCAAGGAATAACACTTAGACTTATTGTGTTTTCCCAAAAATAAGACCCTGTCTTATATTTTTTTGAACCCTGAAATAAGCGCTTGGCCTTATTGCCATGCACTCAAAAGCCCGATTGGGCTTATTATCAGGGGAGGTCTTATTTTGGGGGAAACAGGGTATACACCGCTTCATAGTGCTTTACAGCCCTCTCTAAGCGGTTTATAGAGTCAGCCTCTTGTCCCCAACAGTCTGGGTCCTCATTTTACCCACCTCAGAAGAATGGAAGGCTGAGTCAACCTTGAGCCAGTCAGGATCGAACTGCTGACAGTCGGCAAAATTGGCCTGCAATATTGCAGTTTAGAGGGTTTACTTTGTGTTTGAGGAGCACAATGGCTTAGTCCCCTTTTGCGACCTTCTGACAAGCAAAGTCAACCGGGAAGCCAGATTCATTTAACAACCATGTGGCTAACTTAACGACTGCAGTGATTCACTTAACAACTGTGGCAAGAAAGGTCATGAAATAGGCAAAATTCACTTGTCTTGCTTAGCAACAGAAATTTTGGGCTCAATTGTGGTCATAAGTTGAAGACTGCCTATAAAAGATAACCCCCAATAAAGAAACAAAAAGTTATTTTTAAAAACCCAGCTGGTACCAACTTCTTCTTCTTCTTCTTCTTCTTCTTCTTTTCTTCTTCTTCTTCTTCTTCTTCTTCTTCTTCTTCTTCTTCTTCTTCTTCTTCTTCTTCTTCTTCTTCTTCTTCTTCTTATTATTATTATTATTATTATTATTATTATTATTTATTCACAAAAAAATGTAATACACAGCAAACGAGATTTATATGCTGGATTTCGTATCACTATATCACAAGTCGAACACTTCCCAAGCGTCTAGGACTGTGTGATGTATTTTCGTATGATGCGCGCAGATCCAAGTACGGTGGCCTTTTGCAACTGACAGATCGTGATTTTGTCAATGTTTATTGTTTTCAAATGCCGGTTAAGGTCTTTTGGCACAGCACCCAGTGTGCCAATTACCACTGGGACCACCTGTACTGGTTTATGCCAGAGTCGTTGTAATTCGATTTTAAGGTCCTGATATCGGTTAAGTTTTTCTTGTTGTTTTTCATCAATTCGACTGTCACCTGGTATGGCGACATCAATGATCCACACTTTTTTATTTTCCACAATCGTGAGGTCTGGCGTATTATGTTCCAAAACCTTTGTCAGTCTGAATTCGAAAGTCCCAAAGTATTTTGGCATGTTTGTTTTCAACTACTTTCTCAGGTTTATGATCCCACCAGTTCTTTACCACTGGTAGGTGGTAGTTGTGGCACAGGTTCCAATGAAGCATCTGGGCCACGTAGTTGTGCCTCTGTTTGCAGTCCGTCTGTGCGATTTTCTTGCAGCCGCTGAGGATATGATCAATTGTTTCATCCGCTTCCTTGCAAAGTCTGCATTTTGGGTCATCAGCTGATTTTTCAATCTTGGCTTTGATTGCATTTGTTCTAATTGCTTGCTCCTGGGCTGCAAGAATCAAGCCTTCTGTCTCCTTCTTCAGTGTTCCATTAGTGAGCCATAACCAGATCTTCTCCTTATCAACCTTTCCTTCAATCTTGTTGAGGAATTGCCCATGCAAGGCTTTATTGCGCCAACTGTCGGCTCTAGTTTGCATTGCAGTTTTCCTATACTGATGCTTGGTCTGCTGCACTTTCAGAAGCTTCCGGTTGTTTACTTCAATCAATGCAGGTTCTTTACTTTCTTTGACGTATTCTGCCAATGCATGTTTTTCTTCTTCTACTGTTTGTTTTACTTGTAAAAGTCCTCTGCCACCAGTTTTTCTGGGCAGATATAGTCTGTCGACATCACTACGAGGATGAAGTGAATGGTGAATGGTCATGAGTTTTCTTGTTTTTCTGTCCAAATTGTCCAGTTCAGCCTGTGTCCAGTTTATTATGCCAGCAGTATATCTTATAACAGGTATAGCCCAGTTGTTTATGGCCTTGATGGTGTTGCCTCCATTGAGCTTGCTTTTGAGAATTTTTCTGACTCTTTGTGTGTATTCTTTACTGACCACATTCTTCACATGATCATGTTTGATATTATCCAGTTGTAGTATGCCCAGGTATTTATAGGCCTCTAGCTGATGACACTTTATGGCTTGACCATTAGGCATGTTTATGCCCACACTTTCAGTGATTTTGCCCTTCTTCAATGCTACTGTGGCACATTTGTCCAAACCAAACTCCATGCTGATATCATTGCTAAAGATTCGGACAGTGTTGGTCAGAGACTGAATTTCAGTTTCAGTTTTTCCATACAACTTCAGATCATCCATGTACAACAGGTGTGAAATTTTATTAGATTTTTTGGATGTTTGATAGCCAAGGTTTGTTTTTTGTAAGATTGTTGACAGCGGGATCATGGCAATGATAAAAAGTAATGGTGACAATGAGTCTCCCTGGAAAATTCCTCTTTTGATGTTGACAAATCCGTAATTTTCATTTCCCACAAACAGTTCAGTTTTCCAGTGCTTCATCATGTTTTCAATAAAACTGCCAACATTTTTACAAATCCCAATGGTGTCTAGGCACTTGATGATCCAACTGTGTGGGAGTGAATCAAAAGCTTTTTTATAGTCAATCCATGTTGCGTGAAGATTAGTTTTTCGGCTTTTGCAATTCTCCAGAATCATTTTATCAATCAAAAGCTGATCTTTTGTGCCCCTGCTTTTTCGTTTGTTGCCTTTCTGTTCATCTGGTAAGATGTCATTCTCTTCAAGATAATCTTGAATTCTGTCAGCCATAATGCCAGTCAATAGTTTAAACATAGTGGGTAGACAAGTTATTGGCCTATAATTTCCTGGTGCTGCTCCTTTTGCTGGGTCTTTTTGTATCAGATATGTTCTCCCAGTTGTCAACCATTCACTGATACTTCCTTTTTGCAGCATCTCATTGAATTTTTGGGCCATTTTTTCATGCAGACTGGTCAGATGTTTGAGCCAAAATCCATGCAGTTGATCACTGCCAGGTGATGTCCAGTTCTTTACTTTCCTCACACGTTTGCTGATCATTTCAGTTGTTATTTGCATCTGTTCCATTTTCTTGTGTGAGAATTTTTCCTCAAACTCTTTTATCCATCCAGCATTTTTGTTATAGTCCTTCTCATTTTCCCAGAGCTCTTTCCAAAATGCAGTTGTTTCAGTTTTCTCAGGCTTTTCAACTACTATGTCTGTTGATTGATTCAAGGTCTGGTAGAACCGCCTTTGGTCTAATTGAAACAGTTGGTTTTGTTTGTACTGGGTGATTCTGGCTTCATATCTTTCGATTTTTCTGGCTGTTGCTGTAATTTGTTCTTTCACAATTTCCAGAACTTCTTCGATTTTTCTGGTATTCAGCCAGTACCTTCTGATCAGGTATTTTTTGATCTTCTCATTCTTCAGTTTTTTCTCTTTCATACTCTTCAAGTTGCTTGCATCTGATCGTAAACTTTTTATTTTCAACTCCAACCTGATCTTCCATTTTGGTTTTCCAGTTGATTTTCTAGGAGGCTGCAGGAGCCCTAGCTCTTCTGTTACTATTACTGCTGTACTATAAGCAAACTGATTTATTTGTTCAATGGATGCTATTTGGACCGTAGCAAGTACAGTGTTCACATCCTTCATCAGCGGTGCAAGTCGTTTTTTGGGCACAGTTTTCAAAGTTGGAAGCCGTCTTCTTACTGCATTTAATGCAGTATGGGCTGTGAGTTTATCCTTCAGTTCTTGTTGCCTTGTTATCAATGTTCCTGGTGTTGCAACAAAGATATCAAGTTGTGGCTCCTTTTCATTTTCTTGAAAAGTTTCCATATTTTCTTCTGGTTCAGTTTGTTCAATGACTCCTAATGTTATTGAAATGTCAGCCATTGTCTGTACAGTAGCCTGATGTTCATTTGCTTCGCAACTTTTTCGAATTTCTTCAAGTTCAACCTCACTGTATACTTTATTTCTGATTATGAATCTTCTTTGATCAGCCAGTCGAAGTTCAGTTATCTTTGAGTCAGGGTATACTTGTTTCCACAGTTGGTACATCCGTTTTTGGTAGCCACGCTTTTGAGGTTCTGATTTGTAGTAGCATTTCATCACTGTACGATTCTCTGACATGGTGTATTTCTGCCGCTTCTGTAATTTATTATTATTATTATTATTATTATTATTATTATTATTATTATTATTATTATTATTATTATTATTATTATTATTATTATTATTATTATTATTATTATTATTATTATTATTATTATTATTAAGACTTATATACCGCCTCAAAGTGCAAGCACTCTCTAAGCTGTTTACATCAGTAAGCAATGTTTATTTATATTGCCCCCAACAATCTGGGTCCTCATTTTACCTACCTCGGAAGGATGGAAGGCTGAGTCAACCTTGAGCCGGTGAGATTTGAACCGCCGAACTGCTGATCACAGTCAGCTAAAGTGGCCTGCAGTACTGCACTCTAACCGCTGCGCCACCTCGGCATACAGGCAATCCTTGATTATGCAACCATTTGAACTTACAACATCTCTGGGGAAAAAACAGACTTATGACCGGTTCTCACACATATGACCATTGCACATAATCATGTGATCAATATTCAGACACTTGGCAACTGACTCATTTTTATGACGGTTGCAGTGTCCCAGGGTCAAGTCATCCCCTTTTGCGACCTTCTGACAAGCAAAATCAGTGTGGAAACCAGATTCACTTAACAGTCGTGTTACTAACTTAACGATCGCAGTGATTCACTTAACAACTGTGGCAAGAAGGGTCGTAGAATGGGGCAAAACCCGCTTAGCAACCGAAATTTGAGGCTAAATTGCGGTTGTAACTCAAGGACTACCTGTATTTAATTTTAATTTTCATTGTTTTGAAACCCAAGAATGGTTTGGGGGAGAGGCGGCTGCTTGGAGTCGGTTAACTGGAGCTGCTCCTAAGCTTTGTAAAATGGATTAATAAATATTTCAGAGTAACAGAATAACAGAGTTGGAAGGGACCTGGGAGGTCTTCTAGTCCAACCCCCTGCTCAGGCAGGAAACCCTACACCATATCAGACAAATGGCTGTCCAATCTCTTCTTAAAAACTTCCAGTGTTGGAGCATTTACAACTTCTGGTGGCAAGCTGTTCCACTGGTTAATTGTTCTCCCTGTCAGGAAATTTCTCCTCAGTTCTAGTTTGCTTCTCTCCTTGATCGATTTCCACCCGTTGCTTCTTGGAAAATAATCAAGGAGAGAAGCAACCTAGAACAGGGGTCGGGAACCTTTTTGACTAAGAGAGCCATGAAAGCAAAAAATTTGGAAATTTATTTCAGTGAGAGCCATATAATATATTTTAAAAGTGAATTCAACTAAATGTCAATAGGGACAATGGGATATTGAGAGAATCCCTGTCTTTGTGCTGTTTAATTTGTTGCTGCTGTAGCAGCTTCCTTGCTCCAAAGTGATATTTGTCTTTGAGTTGGTGATTTCCATCATAGCATTGGTAATGATTCTTTCTTTCTTTCTTTCTTTCTTTCTTTCTTTCTTTCTTTCTTTCTTTCTTTCTTTTTTTCTTTCTCTTCTTCTTCTTCTTCTTCTTCTTCTTCTTCTTCTTCTTCTTCTTCTTCCTTCCTTCCTTCCTTCTTCTTCTTCTTCTTCTTCTTCTTCTTCTTCTTCTTCTTCTTCTTCTTCTTCTTCTTCTTTCTTTCTTTCTTTCTTTCTTTCTTTCTTTCTTTCTTTCTTTCTTTCTTTCTTTCTTTCTTTCTCTCTGCAAACCAATCCCCACCGTGGCTCCTTTCTCCCTCGCCCAGCCCTCTTCCAAGACGTCAAGTGCGGGGAACCGCACCAAGCGAGGTAGGGGGGTGGGTTGCTGAAGAAGCCCCGGAGCCCCGCCGCCAACCTGCGTCTCCTGCTGGGAAGGAGCCTCTGTCGCTGTCTCTCGCGGGGTTCCAGCCACCCGACTGAGTCCCTGACCGCGGCACCGGCAGGGTTAATGCGTATGGGAGAGGAGAGAGAGCGCTGCCGCCGCCGCTGCTACTTTCACCGCTCCGATATTTCTTTGGTGGGCGCGCGCGGGAGGGACCATGGAGCAGAGGCGCCCGGCAGCTTAAGGCAAGAGGCGGGTGGGAGACGCGGGCAGGAGCCTGTCGCCGCCTCCGCCACTTCTGGCATCCCCACGCCTCTCACCCCGCTCGCCGGGTGCCTCTGCTCAGCGGTCCCTCCTGCGGAGGCCCACCAAAGAAATATTGGAGCAGCGAAAGTAGCAGCGGCGGCGGTAGCGCGCTCTCTCCTTCCCTCCCATGGGCCTCCGCAGGAGGGACCGCTGAGCAGAGGCACCCGGCGAGCGGGGTGAGAGGCGTGGGGATGCCAGAAGTGGCGGCGGCGGCGACAGGCTCCTGCCCGCGTCTCCCACCCGCCTCTTGCCTTAAGCTGCCGGGCGCCTCTGCTCCATGGTCCCTCCCGCGCGCGCCCACCAAAGAAATATCGGAGCGGTGAAAGTAGCAGCGGCGGCGGTAGCGCGCTCTCTCCTTCCCTCCCTTCGCCGCTCCAATATTTCTTTGGTGGGCCTCCGCAGGAGGGACCGCTGAGCAGAGGCACCCGGCGAGCGGGGTGAGAGGCGTGGGGATGCCAGAAGTGGCGGCGGCGGCGACAGGCTCCTGCCCGCGTCTCCCACCCGCCTCTTGCCTTAAGCTGCTGGGCGCCTCTGCTCCATGGTCCCTCCCGCGCACGCCCACCAAAGAAATATCGGAGCGGTGAAAGTAGCAGCGGCGGCGGTAGCGCTCTCTCTCCTCTCCCATACGCATTAACCCTGCCGGTGCCGCGGTCAGGGACTCAGTCGGGTGGCTGGAACCCCGCGAGAGACAGCGACAGAGGCTCCTTCCCAGCAGGAGACACAGGTTGGCGGCGGGGCTCTGGGGCTTCTTCAGCCGCTTGGCTGGAGAACGGCGGGGATGTGGCCATGGCCGTTTTTTAGCTCCCCCCGTCCCGGCTGAACGCCGCCATTTGGGTTATTTTTCCCTCTGTGCATGCGCGCGCATGCACAGAGGGAAAAATAACCCAAATGATTGTGGTCAGCTGGGACGGGAAAGCGGTGATTGTGTTCAGCCGGGACGGGAAAGCGGGCAGGAGAAGCTCCGCGCCGCAACCGCTGCCAGTTCCATCGGCTATACGCCGAAGGACTGGCCCGGGCGAACCGGGAGGATTTCACCCCTGCTGCGAGCCATATGCAGTCATCAAAAGAGCCACATCTGGCTCGCGAGCCATAGGTTCCCGACCCCTGACCTAGAACTAAGGTGAAATTTTCTGTCAGTTAGAACAATTAACAATTTATGATGAATGTGTTTGATGAATGTAGATTTGGGATCTGATTCAGTCTCAATGGTGCATAATGGAAAGAGTAAATCCTGATTTTTCTCTTACAGTCTTTGGCCAATATTGATGATGTGGTGAACAAAATCAGACTGAAAATAAGGTAAGTGAGGGTGGGTTTGCTTTCATTTCTAGGACAGACGGCAACAATTTTTTATTCCCTTAACATGGAACATCTACACCAGGGATTCTCAAACTTGGCAATATGCAGATGTGCGGACTTCAATTCCCAGCATTCCCTAGACAGCTGCTTCCCTGGGGAATTCTGGGATTTGAATTCCAGCCACCTTCAAACCTGCTAGCTTGGGAATTCTGGCAGCAGAAGTCCACTCACATTAAAAGATACTGGCTGGGGAATTATGGGAGTTGAAATCTTCCCATCTACTGGGGAACTCTGGGAGTTGAAATTCACCCATTTTAAAGCATGCTGACTTGGGAATTCTGGGACTGGAAGTCCACCCATCTTAAAGCATCCTGGCCAGGGGTGGGTTCCTGCCGGTTCGGACTGGATCGCCCGAACCGGTAGCAACCCGCTGGTGAGGTCACGATGGCATCACAGATCCGGTTTGATCAGTGGCGGTCCGTGGGCACCGCCATCTTTTTTTTGGAATTTTTTCCAATTTTTTTTATTGTTTGGAAATTTTTTCCTCTGCTGCTGCTTGAAAAAGAGCCTTCCCGCCCGCCCCGGGGTTTATACTTACCTTTATTCCTTCACCCGAAGCACAGCTGATCAGCTCCTCAGCTGTGTTTCAGGCTGATTATAGCTACTGAGCATGCGCGGAAGCAGAATTGCACAAGGGGATGCGCGGCAAACGTCGCAATACGAACCGGTGGCGAAGGTAAGTGGAACCCACCCCTGATGCTGGCTATGGAATTCTGGGAGTTGAGGTTTACCCATCTTAAAGCATGTTGGCTGGGGAATTCTGGGAGTTGAAGTCCACCCATCTTAAAGCATGCTGGCTGGGGAATTCTGGGAGTCGAAGTCCACCCCACTTAAAGCATGCTCGCTGGGGAATTAGTTTAGTTTAGTTTAATTAGATTTATATACCGCCCTTCTCCAGGGGACTCAGGGCGGTGAACAGCCAAGTAAAAAACACAATATAAACATTAAAATATATATACAATTAAAATAAAATATTCGATGTGGCCGGGATTTAATACAATTAAAATTTGGTAAAATCTTAAAATTTTAAAAACCCCAAAAACTTTTTCACGCCAGCCCGGCGTGAATTCTGGGAGTTGAAGTCCACCCATCTTAAATCATGCCGGCTGGGGAATTTTGGGAGTTGAAGTCCACCCATCTTAAAGCCTGCTGGCTGGGGAATTCTGGGAGTCGAAGTCCACCCCACTTAAAGCATGCTGGCTGTGGAATTCTGGGAGTTGAAGTCCACCAATCTTAAATCATGCAGGCTGGGGAATTCTGGGAGTTGAAGTCCACCCATCTTAAAGCCTGCTAGCTGGGGAATTCTGGGAGTCGAAGTCCTCCCCACTTAAAGCATGCTGGCTGGGGAATTCTGGGAGTTGAAGTCCACCCATCTTAAATCATGCCGGCTGGGGAATTTTGGGAGTTGAAATCCACCCATCTTAAAGCATGGTGGCTGGGGAATTCTGGGAGTTGAAGTCCACCCATCTTAAATCATGCCGGCTGGAGAATTCTGGCAGTTTAAGCCCACTCATCTTAAAGCATGGTGGCTGGGGAATTCTGGGAGTTGAAGTCCACCCATCTTAAAGCATGCTGGCTAAGGAATTCTGGGTATTGGTTCACACATTTTAAAGTTGACAAACACTGGTTTATTGCCTCTGGTGATTTCACCAACGGGGTATGATTACTTGACATCGTCAAGAGATTATTCAGTTTTCCTTTTCTGATTAGCTCACGCTTCTGGAGGTAAACTTCCAATCTTAAAAGTGGATTGCCAAGGACAATATTTATTTTAAAGTTTGAAATGTCTTGGAGTCTTATTAGATTTGAGAATATCTCAGCAATCGTTTTTGCCCAAAAATACATTTGTTGAATTAATTTTAATCTTTTTATATATATTTTTCTCTTCCAGACGATTGGATGATAATATTCGGACAGTGGTGAGAGCCCAGACCAACGTGGGGCAAGATGGGCGTGAGGTAAACTCTCATCTATGAGTGAAATAAAAGATATAATGATGAATTGTTTCTTTTGATCTACTCTGTCCAGTAGCCTTAGTCATGGCAGGGTGCTTGGGTATATCTTTCTTGTACATCATCTTTGAACCCTCAAATTGAGTTGAAGTGGACAAAATCTTACTTAATAAAAAAAATATGACTGCGATTCAGAGTTCCAGCCAGCCATGTACCGTTAGTCCTCGACTTACGACCACAATCGAGCCCAAATTCTTTGTTGCCAAGCAAGACTGTTAAGTGAACTTTGCTCCATTTTACGACCTTTCCTGCCACAGCTGTTAAGCGAATCACTGCGGTTGTTAAATTAATAACACAGTTGTTAAGTGAATCTGTTTTCCCCATTGATTTTGCTTGTCAGAACTTCGCAAAAAAGGGGATCACATGACCCCGGGACCAGAGGTGGGTTCCTCCCGGTTTGGACCGGTTCTATAGAACTGGTAGTAACTTGGCGGCCTGGGTTGATAGAAACGGCAGCGACCCAGGCCTGCCACGCCACCGAACCGCCTATGGCACCGCCATCTTGTTTTTTGCTTTTGTGCATGCGCAGAAGCTGTGTTTTAAGTACTGCGCATGCGCCCGTACGGCGTGTCACTGAGCGAACCGGCAGCGAAGAAAAGCGGAACCCACCCCTGCCCAGGACACTGCAGCCGTCATAAATTTATTTATTTGCGATTCTTATAGGCCGCCCTACTCCCTGAGGACTCAGGGCGGCATACAGCATATATAAGAACAGCTAAATAGTATCAAAAAATGCAATAAAAACAGCAATAATAAAATAGTGATTAAATGCGACAAAACAACACAAGCAACAGTCACAATCACGAGTCAAATTCACTGTTTTCAATGCTGTTATAATTTAGAACGGTTGGTAAATGAATTGTTATAAGACGAGGACTACCTATAATTCCAAATAATTTGTCGTCCTTGCTGCTTCCAATGTGTTTCTTTTTTTTCTTCTTTTTTTTGTATTTTCTATTTTATTCTGGTTTTTTGGGGCAGGGGGCGGACTCTGTTTCAGCTCGCACAAAATTTGCAGATGACACTGGAAGGAAAAAAAAAGAGAGAATTTCCCCCAACCTGTGTGTTTCATGGCCCCTTCCCAGGGAGGAAATATTAGCGGAATAGCATTCCAGAGCGGGGCGTCACGTCGGCTTTCCTCCACCGTTCCAGACGGCGGCTGGGTCTGACGCCTTGGCAGGGGCTGGGGAGACAGATCCCCTTACAGCTGCGGTTGGCTGGGATAAGCATTTGTAGCTAGTGCAGCTGAGGGTGTGCCCCCTCCCCTCAAAAACCTCCCCGGTTAGCATTTCACTTCCATTCAGATGGAAAATTATCCAGAGGCTTGCAGCTGAATTCCACGGTGTGTTGTGATGGCATGCTGGCAGCTGGTTCAAAGCCCTGGCCTCTTTGTCTCCCACAATGCCCTGCAGCTGTGACCGAGTGGAGGAATTCTGGGAAATGGATCCTGGGGGAGGGGTCACTCGGATTTATGTTGACGGAGCCTTGGGGAAATTGGGCGAGAAGTACCAGTTTTTGCTCGGAATATGTTGGCTCTTAGTTTCTCGGTGAATTGTTTGAATACCGTAATCCAGTCTTTCTCAACCTGGGCTGTTTTCAACTCCCAGAATTCCCCTGCCAGCATGCATTAAGCTGGGTGGACTTCCACATTCCTTAAAGCATGCTGGCTGGGGAATTCTGGGAGTTGAAGTCCACTCGTCTTAAAGCATGCTGACTAGGGAATTCTGGGAGTTGAAGTCCACCCCTCTTTAAAGCATGCTAGCTGGGGAATTCTGGGAGTTGAAGTCCACCCATCTTTAAAGCATGCTAGCTGGGGAATTCTGGGAGTTGAAGTCCACCCATCTTTAAAGCATGCTAGCTGGGGAATTCTGGGAGTTGAAGTCCATTCGTCTTAAAGCATGCTGGCTGAGGAATTCTGGGAATTGAAGTCCTCCCCTCTTAAAGCATGCTGGCTGGGGAATTCTGGGAATTGAAATCCACCCTTCTTAAAGCATCCTGGCTGAGGAATTCTGGGAGTTGAAGTCCACCCCTCTTAAAGCATGCTGACTGGGGAATTCTGGGAATTGAAGTCCACCCCTCTTAAAGCATCCTGGCTGGGGAATTCTGGGAGTTGAAGTCCACTCATCTTAAAGCATGCTGGCTGGGGAATTCTGGGAGTTGAAGTCCACAAGTCATAAAAGGGCCCAGGTTCCCAACTCCTGTGATAATGGAAGAATGCAGAGATGCAACACCCACCCACCCCATTCCCGTTCCCTGACTCAGGAAGTTCCTTGCATGGCTCATCCTGGCCTGGCCATTTTGAATTCTAGGTAGCCATCAAGAGGATGAGCTGCTCATGTGCATTCAATTGGTGGGGTCCTCAAGGTGTTTCAGTGTGTTTCTTCTCCCCCTTCTCTCTCCCCTCCCCAACCTCTTTCTCCAGGCTCTTGAAGAGGCCCAGAAGGCCATCCAGCAGCTCTTTGGCAAGATTAAAGACATCAAGGATAAAGCAGAAAAATCGGAGCAGATGGTGAGTCCTTTATTGTTGCTCCTTGATACTTACAGAGAGAGATTGATACCTCTTGGCTGCTGTATGAATGTTGTTTGTTGCTAGGAATCTCTGGATTGAAGCAAGCAAAAAGGAAAGGAAAGGAAAAGAGAAAGGAAAGAAAGGGAAAGGAAAGAAGGAAGGGAAAGGAAAGGAAAGAAGGAAAGGAAAGGAGGAAGGGAAAGGAAAGGAAAGAAGGAAAGGAAAGGAAGAAGGAAGGGAAAGGAAAAGAACGAAGGAAAGGAAAGGAAAAGAGAAAGGAAGGGAAAGGAAAGAAGGAAAGGAAAGGAGGAAGGAAATGATAGAAAGAAGGGAGAATGGTGAAAACAGGGATGGAGGGAGGGATAGGAGAAGGAAGAAAGGGGTAGAATGGAAGGAGGAAGGGAGGAAAAAAGAGGAAAGGAGGGAGGGATAGGAGAAGGAAGGAAGAGAAAATTGAGAGGCAGGAAGAGAGGGAGAGGGAGGGGAAGGAAGGGAGGAAGGAAGTAAGAAAGGGAAAAAGGAAAAGGGAGAAAGGGAAGGAGATGAGAGAAAGGAGGGAGAATGATGAGGAAGGAAGGGAAGGAGGGAGGGATAGAAGGAAGGGATAGGAGAATGGAGGGAGGGAGGGAGGGAAAAAGGAAGGGAAGGGTGAAGAGATAAGAGAAGGAAGGAAAATTTAGAGAGGGAGGGAGGGAAGGAAGGAAGATGAGATCAGGGGGAAAGGCAGAGAAAAATAGGATATAGGAGGGGAGGAAGGAAGGAGTAAAGGAATAACAAAGTGTAGGCAGTGTTTCATGCTTATATGATTTATTTCACTGAAGCCTAGGGTGAGTTTGATTTTTCTACTATACTTCAACCCCAGCATATAACTTCGGGAGGGGTGGGGCTGGATGGTCTCCAAAGTCCCCTTCCCTTACTTTGTGGATTGCATCTCTTTCATTTCACCAAAGCCCACAGTTAGAAAGGAGGCTGTTCCTGTCTCTTGAATCCTTTGCTAAATACCTGGGGGCTTCCGTCTTCTAATAGGTCAAAGAGATCACCCGGGACATCAAGCAACTGGACCACGCCAAACGCCACTTGACCACCTCCATCACAACGCTGAACCACCTCCACATGTTAGCCGGGGGAGTGGATTCCCTGGAGTAAGTTATCTGGGACCCATTGTAACTTTTAAGGGTGGCGAAGAGATTTGTCGTAAGTCAAAGACTACCTACGCAGGTAATCCTCGACTTACGAGCGCAGTTGAGCCCCAGATTTTCTGTTGTTCAGCGAGACGTTTGTTAAAGTTGAGTTTTGCCCCATTTTGCGACCTTCCCTGCCGCCGTTGTTAAGTTGGAATCACTGCAGTCGATCAGTTAGTAACCCTGTTGTTAAAGTGAATCGGGCTTCCCCGTTGACTTCGCTCGTCAGAAGGTCGCAAAAGGGGATCACACACAATGGTCGTAAGTATGAACCAGTTGCCAAGCTTCTGGATTTTGAGCACATGATCATGGAGAATGCTGTAAAGTGTGAAAAACGGTTCATAAGTCACTTTTTTCAGTGCCATAACTTTGAACGGTCACTAAATGAACTGTTGCAAATCGAGGACTACCTGTCTAATAATCTTGCTGCATTTATCACATGCAAAAACAATTACCCATAAGTCTTTTCTCACTGCCCATTATCCCAGCAAAGAAAGTCCCGGCTTCAGTTGAATATTATACTTCAAAATTCTTTATATCCCCATGTATCCAGATAGTCCTTGATTTACAACAGTGACCGTTCAAAATTACAACGGCACTGGAAAAAAGTGACTTACGACCGTTTCTCACACTTACGACCGCTGCAGCATCCCCATGGTCATGTGATCAAAATTCAGACATTGGGGAACTGACTCATATTTATGACGGATGCTGTATCCCAGAGTCAGACAAACAAAGTCAATGGGGAAGCCAGATTCATTTAAAAAACTGTGCCGAGAAATGTCACAGAGGTACCTATGGGGTAAAGTTCACTTAACAACTGTCTCGCTTAGCAACAATTTCAGGCTTAGTTGCGGTCATAAGTCAAAGACTACTTGCATTTGAAGCCAGATTTTTAAAGTATGTTTTTACAAGTCCACTAAGTGTGACAAAACGGCCCTCCTTTTCCAAAATCAATTTCAAATAATTTTATTCCTCGGCTTGCAACCATTCATTTAGTGACTGTTCACAGTTACAATGAAACAATGCTTACGATGGGTTTTCACACTTACGACCGTTGCCGCATCCCCATGGTCACGCGATCAAAATTCAGATGTTTGGCAATTGGTATGTACAGTAGTTACGACAATTGCAGTGTCCCGGGGTCGTGTGATCACCTTTTGTGACCTTCCCACCTGGCTTCCGACAAGCAAAATCAATGGGGGAAGCCAGATTCGCTTAATGACCTCATGATTCACTTAACAACAAGATTGGATTTGTTATACAAAAGATCCTTAAAAGGGGCAAAACTCATTTAAGAACCCACTTCTGCCTTGCTTACTCTGTTTCCCTAAAAATAAGACCCCTTCTTATATTTTTTTGAACCCTGAAATAAGTGCTTGGCCTTATATTCGGGGAGGTCTTATTATTTTGGGGCGCGTGGAGCAAGACGGGGCTCCTCTTGCCGTCTTACCTGATTTCCAGCTCTGTCTCCCTAAACCTAACCAGAGGAAATGGCGGGGACCGGCTGCGCATGCGTTTAAATATTTTCAGCGGAGGGCTTATTTTCGGGGAAACACGGTAGTAATATCATAGAATCCTAGGGCAGGAAGGGACCTTGGAGGTCATCTAGTCCAGCCCCCTGCCCAAAGCAGGAGTCCTTATACCATTGTATAGGGAGAGTTGAAATGGAGTGGTGGGGTGGCCTAGAGGTGGAGCTCTCACCTCCCAATCCAGAGGGCTGTGAGTTCGATCCTAGGTAGAGGCAGATACCGTATTTTTCAGAGTATAAAGTGCACTGAAGTATAAGACGCACCTTAGTTTTGGGGGAGGAAAATAAGGAAAAAAGGCCTCTGCCTCCAAGCAATTTGCCAAACAGCAAACAGCATAGATGATATACACTGTTTGCTGTGTATTTCTGTGCATGTGTGCCTGACCCATAGAAATGGCAAAGAATTGGAGAAATGTACATTATGCCAGAAAGTTTTCTTAAATGTAGTCACACTAACTCTTCCCAATTATTTAAATAGATCTACTCCAAGGTAACTAAACTCTAATACTAAACAGGACACTGTTACATTTCATACTATACTTGTACAGAGCTGTTAAAATTAATTAAAATTTCTGGAAGTATACATTATTCTCTATTATTTAAAAGAAGATACAATAGCACTGGGCCTCTTCAGAGCAAGCATTTATTTTAAAAAGCTTCTTTATTTTGTTAAGTTGTCTAGATTTACAGGGATCTCCAACCTTGGCAACTTTAAGACTTGTGGACTTCAACTCCCAGAATTCCACAGCCAGCAAAGCTAACAAAGCTGGCTGTTGAATTTTGGGAGTTGAAGTCCACAAGTCTTAAAGTTGCCAAGGCTGGAGATCCCTGGCTCTAGAACAATAATAAAGCAGTCTTTAAAAAGTAAGTCTAATAATTTGAACATTCTACAGACATTTATTCACTTACCCCTTCCATCCAGTTCAGCAAAAAATAAAAATCTGCGTGTCAGCTAATTGCCTCTTTGTAGTTAGTTTCACTTTCATTTTCCCACGTGGCAAACCTAATCAGCTGTAGATCGGGAAACTGCTACTGACTTGCTTGGCTTTGCAGGCTCTTCCCTCTTTCCTGCAAGCAGGTAAATTGCTGGAAGACAGAGGCCAAAGGGTGGGGGTGGCTGGGTGGGTGGGGCTGCATTCGGTGTATAAGAAGCACCCAAGTTTTCACCCTCTTTTTGGGGTAAAAAGGTGCGTCTTATACTCCGAAAAATACGGTATTTTTCTCTCTGGGCACAATGAGAATGTATCTGCCGAACAAAACTCCGCATTGGCAACAGGAAGGGCATCCGGCCATTAAAACACTCTGCTAGCTCCATTCAGTTGCCCAGACTCCACCCCACAAGGGATTATGGGGTCGTTAAATGAAGTTGATAGGAAGAGTTTGTGGAGAGGAAATTTTGAGGAGTAGCTGTATATTTTTCGAAAGTTTTCTTGGAGTCATACTGACGGTACAGGACTCTGGAGTTTCATGGGGTTAGGTTGTTAGTGATTTTGTGTCTTGTGCGTGATTTGAGCCCAGTGAAAGAACGAAGCCCCATGGGAAAACCATTGGCGCCGGCCTCACTCATGTCGCTTTCCTTCCTTTTTTGCCCCCCTAGGGCTATGACCAGGAGAAGACAGTATGGGGAGCTTGCTAACCTTCTACAAGGCGTTGTCAACGTGCTGGAACATTTCAACAAATATATGGGGATCCCGCAGATCCGTCAGCTTTCCGAAAGGTAAGTACAGTCTCCCAGGTGCAGCCAGGGGAGTAAGGTGGAGTCTTGGTACGAAGCACGAGATGAATTTTATGGTGGGCTCCTTGGTGCTCTCGGAGCTTGGTTGTTTTCTTTCTCCTCCTCCTCCCCTTTCATTCCACAAACTCCACTCCTTTTCAGACTTGATGATGTTACCTAGTTGGGTCATGAAATGTCTGGAAGAAAACAACCAAGCTCCGAGAGCACCCAGGGCCACTCAGTCCTCCTCTTTCCTTTCTTTCTTTCTTTCTTTCTTTCTTTCTTTCTTTCTTTCTTTCTTTCTTTCTTTCTTTCTTTCTTTCTTTCTTTCTTTTTTCTTTCCTTCTTTCTTTCTTTCTTTCTTTCTTTCTTTCTTTTTCCTCCTCCTCCTTCTCTTTCTCCTCCTCCTCCCCTTTCATTCCACAAGCTCCACTCCTTTTCAGACTTGATGATGTTACCTAGTTGGGTCATGAAATGTCTGGAAGAAAACAACCAAGCTCAGAGAGCACCAAGGGCCTCTCAGTCCTCCTCTTTCCCTTTCTTTCTTTCTTTCTTTCTTTCTTTCTTTCTTTCTTTCTTTCTTTCTTTCTTTCTTTCTTTCTTTCTTTTTCTTTTCTTTTCTTTTCTTTTCTTTTCTTTCTTTTGCTTTCTTTTTCTTTCTTTCTTTTCTTCTTTCTTTCTTCTTCTATTTTCTTTCTTTCTTCTCCTCTTCCTCCTCCTACTCCCCCCCCTTTCATTCCACAAACTCCACTCCTTTTCAGACGTGATGATGTTACCTAGTTGGGTCATGAAATGTCTGGAAGAAAACAACCAAGCTCAGAGAGCACCAAGGGCCTCTCAGTCCTCCTCTTTCCCTTTCTTTCTTTCTTTCTTTCTTTCTTTCTTTCTTTCTTTCTTTCTTTTTTCTTTCTTTCTTTCTTTCTTTCTTTCTTTCTTTCTTTCTTTTTCCTCCTCCTCCTTCTCTTTCTCCTCCTCCTCCCCTTTCATTCCACAAGCTCCACTCCTTTTCAGACTTGATGATGTTACCTAGTTGGGTCATGAAATGTCTGGAAGAAAACAACCAAGCTCAGAGAGCACCAAGGGCCTCTCAGTCCTCCTCTTTCCCTTTCTTTCTTTCTTTCTTTCTTTCTTTCTTTCTTTCTTTCTTTCTTTCTTTCTTTCTTTCTTCTTTTCTTTTCTTTTCTTTTCTTTTCTTTCTTTTGCTTTCTTTTTCTTTCTTTCTTTTCTTCTTTCTTTCTTCTTCTATTTTCTTTCTTTCTTCTCCTCTTCCTCCTCCTACTCCCCCCCCTTTCATTTCACAAACTCCACTCCTTTTCAGACGTGATGATGTTACCTAGTTGGGTCATGAAATGTCTGGAAGAAAACAACCAAGCTCAGAGAGCACCAAGGGCCTCTCAGTCCTCCTCTTTCCCTTTCTTTCTTTCTTTCTTTCTTTCTTTCTTTCTTTCTTTCTTTCTTTCTTTCTTTCTTTCTTTCTTTTTCTTTTCTTTTCTTTTCTTTTCTTTTCTTTCTTTTGCTTTCTTTTTCTTTCTTTCTTTTCTTCTTTCTTTCTTTCTTCTTCTATTTTCTTTCTTTCTTTCTTCTCCTCTTCCTCCTCCTCCTCCCCCCCCCCTTTCATTCCACAAACTGCACTCCTTTTCAGACGTGATGATGTTACCTAGTTGGGTCATGAAATGTCTGGAAGAAAACAACCAAGCTCAGAGAGCACCAAGGACCCCGCAGTCCTCCTCTTTCTCTTTCTTTCTTTCTTTCTTTCTTTCTTTCTTTCTTTCTTTCTTTCTCTTTTCTTTCTTTTTCTTTTTCTTTCTTTTTCTTTTTCTTTCTTTCTTTTCTTCTTTCTTTCTTCTTTCTTCTATTTTCTTTCTTTCTTCTCCTCCTCCTCCTCCTCTTTCTCCTCCTCCTCCCCTTTCATTCCACAAACTCCACTCCTTTTCAGACGTGATGATGTTACCTAGTTCGGTCATGAAATGTCTGCAAGAAAACAACCAAGCTCGGAGAGCCCCCAGGACCTCTCGGTTCTCCTCTTTTTCTTTCTTTCTTTCTTTCTTTCTTTCTTTCTTTCTTTCTTTCTTTCTTTCTTTCTTTCTTTCTTCTATTTTCTTTCTTCTATTTTCTTTCTTCTTTCTTTCTTTCTTTCTTTCTTTCTTTCTTTCTTTCTTTCTTTCTTTCTTTCTTTCTTTCTTTCTTTCTTTCTTTTCCTCCTCCTCCTTCTCTTTCTCTTTCTCCTCCTCCTCCCCTTTCATTCCACAAACTCCACTCCTTTCCAGATTTGGTGATGTTACCTATTTGGGTCATGAAATGTCTGTAAGAAAATAACCAAGCTCTCAGTCCTCCTCTTTAGATCTAAAGTTCTCTGCTTGAGCTTTCTTCAATGCTTCGTCGAGAACTAGCATTGATATCTATAGAACGGCGACAGGACATGGTGGTGTCTGCTAATGGTTATGGTTTGGAAGGGAAATTGGAAGAAGTTATGGAGGACAGATCTATTAAGGGCTGCGTCTTTGAAGTGTTGGGGTGGTTACCTGGCTCAGGAACAGCAACTGTTAAAAAAGGGAGCGGTGCTGGGGTGGGTGGGTGGGAAGTATGTCTGTATCTCAAGCACGGGACCCTCCCAAAAGCATCTGGTGAACCACAAGACCACAGACCAAGATAGACCTTGGCAGGGCTATCCTGACACGCTTTCATAAAGACAATTATCGAAAGCGGGGAGAAAGGCAGGGAGCTGTGTTAATGGTATTTAATTAACCGACTTAAATTTCAGTGGAGTTAAATTTAGCGTTTGTCCCACCTCCAGTAATTTTTATTTTTATTTATTTTTAGTGCAACGGGACAAAAAAACAGCCCCCCTTAGTCTAACAGCCAGGAGAAGAAGCGTTTAGCTTCTTTTACCCATGCAGGTAGTCCTCGACTTACGGCCATTCAAAGTTACGACGGCGTTAGAAAAGGTGATTTCCAATTGGTTCTCACCCTTACGACCGTTGCTAAATCCTTTACCAGCCAGTTTCCAACAAGCGGCATCAATGAGGAGGCTGGCAGGGAAAGTCATAAGTCACAATCATACGATGTCTCGCTTAATGAATGCTGCGATCCACTTAGTGACCACAGGGAAAAAGATTGCAAAATCAGGAGCAGTCATGTATTCATGAATTTAATGAATTCATTAATGAATTTTCCGGCCTCAGTTGTGGTTGTAAGTTGAGAACTACCTGTAGTATTTGAACTCAGTGTGCAAAGCCTTTGGCAGAGGGTTGGACTGTCAGGGAATTGCGCAGCTGGTGTCCATATGGGGTCAGAGACGCTGACAGAAACTTGTAGTTTATATAAATGAATGTATTTTACATCTATATACAGGTGGTCCTCGAGTTACGACCACAATTGAGCCCAAAATTTATGTTGCCAAGTGAAACATTTGCTAAGTGTGAGTTTGTCCCATTTTACGACTTTCCTTGCCACAGTTGTTAAGCAAATCACTGCAGTATGAGTAACTGTGTTAATGAGTAACACAGTTGTTAAGTGAATCTAATTTTCCCATTGACTTTGCTTGTCAGAAAGTCACAAAAGGTGATCATGTGACACTGGGACACTGTAACCGTCGTAAATGTAAATCAGTTGTCAAGCATCCGAATGTAAATCCTGTGACCATGGGGATGCTGCAACGGTCATAAGTGTGAAAAATGGTCATAAGTCACATTTTTCAGTGCTGTTGTAACTTTGAACGGTCACTAAGTGAACTGTTGTAAGTCAAAGATTGCCGATATAAACCAAACTAGATAAGTCAGGCAAACGGGCATCCTGAGGTAAATCAATACAGCAGGAGCATCCTGAGGTAAATCTACACAGCAGGAGCATCCTGAGGTAAATCTACACAGCAGGAGCATCCTGAGGTAAATCCACACAGCAAGAGCATCCTGAGGTAAATCTACACAGCAGGAACATCCCTCCCCTTCCCCCCATCCTCACCCCCCTCTCACACACACACCCCGACTTCCCAGAGAAAGCACAGGGTGTAATACAATAAAATTAAGATTAAATTATACTAACGAATTCTTAGTTTCCAAATTTCTCTAAATCTTTAACTCCTTGTTGCTCAAAACCTTTTAAGCATAATCTAAAAATCAAGCATATTATTAATCAATCAACATTTCAATATCTCAGGCTGTTAATTTACTCCACTATATATCTTCCATTTATATAATCTTTAAAATATAATAATAAAAAGAGGAGAAAGAAAAGATCTTTCTTTTACCATTTCATTCAGTTACACAACCATCAACATCATTTCCTCAATCTTCCAACTCTAATAATAAATCTAAATGCTGAATAGATCTTCCTTTTTCCGACACTATACCTCTTCGATAAACATAAAAATTAAAATATACTAACAAATTGTTAATTCCAATATTTCTCTAATTCTTTAACCCCTTATAACTCAAAACCTTTTAAGCATAGTCTAAAAATCAAACACATTATTGATAACCTGACATTCCAAAATATCATATATTGCAACTGATTCATATTTATAACGATTGCTGTGTCCCGGGGTCGTGTGATTCCCCTGTTGCGACCTTCTGACAAGCAAAGTCAAAAGGGGAAGCTGGATTCACTTCACAACTGTGTTACTAACTTAACAACTGCAGCGATTTGCTTAACAACAGTGGCAAAAAAGTTCGTAAAAATAGGGCAAAACTCATTTAACCACTGTCTCGCTTAGCAACAGAAATTTTGCACTGCATTGTGGTCGTAGATCAAGGACTTTCTCTATTCCCTATTTGCAAGCAGGGCTCTGGTATTCTTTTAACTTTCAATTTATTTATTTATTTCTTGGTTCTTATATGCCACCCTACTCCCGAAGGACTCAATTATCGCTCCGGATGAAAGGACACCAGATCCGCGCCTCGATTCCTGGCTTGTCAAGCACCGTCTTTTGGCTGAAGGCCAGCCCCACGTTTTCTTCGGCAGCCAAAGGCTGACAGGAGTTTTCATGTTCTCTTTTTGACAGGGTGAAAGCAGCCCAGAACGAGCTGGGACAACAGATTTTGGCTGATTTTGAAGAGGCCTTTCCTTCCCAAGGCACAAAGGTATTTATTTTTTTAAAAAATGTCTTGCTCTTTTCTCTTTTTCAAAATTATTGCTAATGGCAAGAAGCTGCTTGGAAGGAAATCTTTTTTTTTTTTGTATTTTTTTTTTATTTTTCTCTACAGATTCCATTAATATAACAATACACACATACCTTAAAATATAGTAACATAGGAATACATACATTTTAAGTCGGTAAATAGGTATTGCATCGACCTGGTGTTGTGGAATTTGAACATTTACTATTGCCTTTCTTTCTGTATAGGATACTAATTTGAAATAATATACAAAGAATTTAATGTAAATCAATATTTTATTATAACTTATATAAATGAACGTTGAACTCTTATGGGGCAATTAGTTATGAGAAAAATAGGGATTAAAAAAAAAGAATGATGAGTGAAGAAAATAAGGAAGAGAAGGAAGCATTACGGCTTGGATTGAAGAAGCAAGAGAAACAATAATTAGCTGAGGAGGTAAGCTATAGTGGTTGATTTAGTATGAAATATTGGAAAATTGGTGGGGTAAAATCCCAGATGACAAAATTAGATTTTCAGTGGAGGGAGTATTAGAAAGATAACACATATCTGCTTGGAAGGAAATCTGAGGCCCTGCAGGGTTTAATGACGGAGGTCTAGACCAGGCATCTCCAAACTTCGCAACTTTAAGACTGGTGGCCTTAAACTCCTAGAATTCTGGGGAATTCTGGGAGTTGAAGTCCACCAGGGGTGATTTTCACTTACCTTCCCTACTGGTTCATAAATGTGAGCACATGCGTGCATACGCACATCCTCCTGCGCATGCTCATTACTGGCACGCATGCCTTTCGCACATGCGCCCAGCCACAAAAAACGTGGCTAAATAGGACAGCATTACGTCCAGTCAGCACTACCAGTTCGCCCGAACCAGACCGAATAGGCAACGTACCACCTCTGAAGTCCACCCATTTTAAAGTTACCCAATGTTAAGAAACACTTGCAGGAGACTCTCCAATGGAAAAGAGGCCTGCAGCTTTTGAGCACTATGCTCACCTAGCAGAACGGATTTTATTTACCAGATTTTTATCCCACTCATTTATTTCATAAATAACTCAAGGCATACCTAATACTCCTTCCTGTAAGGTGGGGTTCACTGAGGGAGAGTGATTATCCCAAAGTCTCCCAGCTAGCTTTTGTGCCTAAGGTGGGACTAGAACTCCCCATCTCCTGGTGATTGGCCCATAGTCTTCCAGCTACCTTTTGTGCCTAAGGTGGGACTAGAACTCCCCATCTCCTGGTGATTGGCTCAAAGTCTCCCAGCTAGCTTTTGTGCCTACGGTGGGACTAGAACTCCCCATCTCCTGGTGATTGGCCCAAAGTCACCCAGCCACCTTCATGTCTAAGGCAGGACTAGAACTCACTGTCTCCTGGTGTTTTTTTCCAAAGTCAGCTGAGCTGGCTTTCGTGCCTAAGGCAGGACTAGAACTCACCGTCTCCTGGTGATTGGCCCAAAGTCACCCAGCTAGCTTTCATGCTTAAGGCAGAACTAGAACTCCGATGGCAGTAAAAGAACCTGGCCGGCTTAATTCTCTGGGTTTCTTTCTTTTCAGCAGAGATCGGCTGGTCCCAGTAACGTTCTCCGCGATGCCTGTTTGGTCGCCAACGTCTTGGATCCCCGCATCAAGCAAGAAATCATCAAGAAGTTTATTAAGCAGCACCTCTCGGAGTATCTGGTGCTTTTCCAGGAAAACCAAGATGTGAGTTGGACCCTATGATCCCTTAGGGCCGGATGCACACTTTGAAAAAGATTCAGAAATGCTTTGGGGGTCTTGCAGAAGCCCCGTGTTTTTCCTGCAGTTCACGAAAGCTCCGTTCTCATTTTGATTGATGCTGAAAAGAAAATTACATCCACCTTACCGAAACTACCGTATTTTTTTGGAGAATAAGACGCACCGGAGTATATGACGCACCTTAGTTTTATTTATTTATTTTATTTATTTTGCGATTGTTATAGGCCACCCTACTCCCTGGGGACTCAGGGCGGCGTACAACATACCGTATTTTTCGGAGTATAAGATGCACCTTTTTCCTCCCTAAAAGTGGCTGAAAATTTGGGTGCGTCTTATACTTCGAATGTAGCTTTTTTTTCCCAGCCCTAACTAGGTGCTAACAGATCTTCCCAACTCTTACCTTGCAGGCTTTTTCATTGTTACTCTCTCCAAAGAATGTTTTTCCAGCCCTAAGTCTTTGCAGGGTTTTTTTTCATTGCTCTACTTGCTCCGAATAAGTTTTTTTCTAGCCCTAACCAGGTGCTAACTATCTTCCCAGCTTTTACCGGCTTGCAGGCTCTTTCATTTTTACTCTCTCAGAAGAAGGTTTTTTTAAGTCCTAACCAGGGGATAAAATAATGTGCTGAAGCTGCTCCAAATAAGTTTTTTTTTAGCCCTAACCAGGTGCTAACGATCTTCCCAGCTCTTACCGGCTTGCAGGCTCTTTCATTGTTACTCTCTCAGAAGAAGGTTTTTTTAAGTCCTAACCAGGGGATAAAATAATGTGCTGAAGCTGACCAGACTAAGGACGCTAGCCAGATGAATACCTGGTAGGCAGATTGTTTTCCCCTATTTTCCTCCCCAAAAACTAAGGTTCCGTCTTATACTCTGGTGCGTCTTATACTCCAAAAAATACGGTATATAAGAATATAAGTTTTGGGGGAGGAAAATAGGGGAAAAAATCTACCTACCAGGTATTCATCTGGCTAGCGTCCTTAGTCTGGTCAGCTTCAGCACATTATTTTATCCCCTGGTTAGGGCTGAAAAAAACCTTTTTCGGAGGGAGTAGCAATGAAAACAAGCCTGCAAAGACTTGGGGCTGGAAAAAAATTCTTCGGAGGGAGTAGCAATGAAAAAAGGCCTGCAAGCTGGGAAAAGAGTCGGGAAGATCTTAGGGCTGGGAAAAAAAGCTTCGAAAAAGCTACATTCGGAGTATAAGACGCACCCAAATTTTCTGCCTCTTTTAGGGGGGGAAAGGTGTGTCTTATACTCTGAAAAATACAGTACTTAATTGCAGTTAGGCAGCAGGAAGCGACTGAAAACTTTTTCCTGCTTTGTGTGGAAAGAAGGAAAAAAAGAGTTGGCTGCTTTAATGTGTGGCAGACCAAGGCCAGATTAGACAGAGAGCAAAAATACCACCTTTCTGAATTACAGTAGTGCTCAATTTACAGCAGCTCATTTAGAGACCATTCGAAGTTACAACAGTGCTGAAAAAAAAGGGACTTATGACCGTTTTTCACACTTATGTGACCGTTGTGACATCCCCATGATCAGGTGATCAACATTCAGACGCTTGAAAACTGGCTCACATTTATGACGGTTGCAGCGTCCCAGGGTCACGCGATCCCCTTTGGCGACCTTCTGACAAGCAACACTTCCAATAGGGAAGCCAGATTCACTTAATGACCGTGTGACTCACTTGCTGTATCAACTGTGGAAGAAAGGTTGTAAAATGGGGAAATGTTCACTTAATCAATGTCTCGTTTAGCAATTGGAATTTGGGGCTCAGTTGTGGCTGTAAGTTGTGGACTACGTATAGTGCAATGGCAGAAAGAATAAACTTGAGGAAGAGGAGGAAAAATTGCCACTAAGACAGTGGTCACATGAGAGAATTCTGGGTCCTGGGCTGAAATGTCACCTGAGCAGGTGTCTCACAGCACATCCCTAGTTCTCATGAATACAAAAGGAGGTGGTTTCAACAACAGAGTGGTCAATGCCTGGAACACTTTACCTGACTCAGTAATTTCTTCTCCTAACCCCAAAAACTTCAACCTCAGATTATCTACCATCGACCTCACCCCATTCCTAAGACGTCGGAAGGGGCGTGCATAAGCGCACAATCGTGCCTACCGTTCCTGTCCTAATGTACCCATATATTCATACCTCTTTTACTCTTATTCATGCTTGTAATATTAACATATATATTCAGTCATGTTTTACTGTTTAAACTTTGCTTATAATCATATATGCTTGACAAATAAACAAATACAAATACAAATATTGGACTTCCAAGTTTCTGATCCAATAGATCAGGGGTCGTCAAACATGGCAACTTTAAGACTTGTGGACTTCAACTCCCAGAATTCCCCAGCCAGCCAAGTCTTAAAGTTGCCATGTTTGGAGTTCCCTGCCATAGATCTACACAGGTAGTCCTCATCTTACAACCACAGTCGGGAGCCAAATTTATATCCTTTTTTTTTCTCACGGTTCTTAAGTGAATCATGCGGTTGTTAAGTGAATTTGACTTTCCCCCTTTGACTTCGCTCATCAAAAGCTGGACTGGGATTTTTATATGTTATGGAGATTTTTCGTCACCCAGGTCATGGTTTTTCAAAAGGCGCTTTTTCAAAAAGCAATGGATTTCCTTTGTTTTTCTTCGAAGACGTTTCGCTTCTCATCCAAGAAGCTTCTTCAATTCTTCGGTCAGAAGCTTCTTCAGTCAGAACTGAAGAATCTTCTTGGATGAGAAGCGAAACGTCTTCAAGGGAAAAAAACGCAAGAAAGCCCAGCTGCCTTTTAGGATGTTCCTTCCGGGATGGAGTGATTCGCATCCCTTAAAAAACGCTTCACGATGCGCATCGTGCATCTTGATATCAACATGGAGGAGAAAGATGGCTGAACTTCCTTGTCTTCTCCCTCAGGTGGCTTGGCTAGACAAGATCGACCGGCGTTACGCCTGGATCAAACGTCAGCTGGTAGACTACGAGGAAAAATACGGCCGTATGTTCCCAGGGGAATGGTGCATGACAGAACGGATCGCAGTGGATTTCTGTCATATTACAAGGTGGGATTCTAAAACACTATTTCTTCTCCCCCCCCCCCCCCCATTTTTAGAAATGTTTCTTCTGGGTCCTTTTCACCCACACCATTAAAAGTGCAAATAACACTTCATTTTAAATTTTTATTTTTAAAAGCTGAATGTAATGCATCTAAATTACAGTTCTAGGGCTGCATCAACAGAGGGATAGAATCAAGATCACGTAAAGTGTTAATACCACTTTATAATGCCTTGGTAAGGCCACACTTGGAATACTGCATTCAGTTTTGGTCGCCACGATGTAAAAAAAGATGTGGAGACTCTGGAAAGAGTGCAGAGAAGAGCAACAAAGAGGATTAGGGGACTGGAGGGTGAAACATATGAAAAATGGTTGCAGGAACTGGGTATGTCTAGTTTAATGAAAAGAAGGACCAGGGGAGACATGATAGCAGTGTTCCAATATCTCAGGGGTTGCCACAAAGAAGAGGGAGTCAAACTATTCTCCAAAGCACCTGAGGGTAGAACAAGAAGCAATGGGTGGAAACTAAACAAGGAGAGAAGCAATCTGGAATTAAGGAGAAATTTCCTGACAGTTAGAACAATTAATCAGTGGAACAACTTGCCTCCAGAAGTTGTAAATGATCCAACACTGGAAGTTTTTAAGAAGATGTTGGATAACCGTTTGTCTGAAGTAGTGTAGGGTTTCCTGCCTAAGCAGGCGGTTGGACTAGAAGACGGCATATAAGAATCCTAAATAAATAAATAAATAAATAAAAGACCTCCAAGTGAATCCGGTTTCCCCCATTGTCTTTGCTTGTCAGGCAGTCGGAAAAGGGGGTCATTTTACGACCTTTCTTGCTGCAGTTGTTAAACGAATCACAGCAGTTGTTCAGTTAGTCACACGGTTGTTAAGTGAATCCGGCTTCCCCATTGACTTTACTTGTCAGAAGGTCGCAAAAGGCGGATCACCTGACTCCGGGACGCTGCAACCGACATAAGTACATGCCAGTTGGCAAGCCTCGGAATTTTGATCACGTGACCACGGGGATGTTGCAACTGTCATAAGTGTGGGAAAACGGTCCTAAGTTGATCATATCCCAGTTTACCTCCGAGACCGCCTTCTTCAACACACCTCCCTAAGACCGATTAGAGCCCACAGAGTTGGTCTGCTGGTGGTCCCGTTAGCCAAACAATGTCGGCTGGCGGGCCCACGAACAAGGGCCTTCTCTGTGGCGGCACCGGCTCTCTGGAATGCACTACCCCCCCCGAGATCCGCATTATTCCCACCCTGCCAGCCTTCAGAAAAGCGCTAAAAACCTGGCTTTGTCGACAGGCCTGGGGCCAATGATTTTAATATAACATCGAGCACTCTTGGCCCCATGAATGAATTAATTGTATGGGGTTTTTAAATTGTTGTTTTTAACGTTGTTAATAATTACTGTTTTTAATGTCTTTTTCCTATATTTATTGTTTGCATGTAGATTTATTGTTGTGAGCCGCCCAGAGTCTCTGTGGAGTGGGCGGCATACAAGTGCGAATAATAAATAAATAAATAAAATAAATTTCTGATCCAATAGATCAGGGGTCTCTAAACATGGCAACTTTAAGACTTGTGGACTTCAACTCCCAGAATTCCACAAGTTGAAGTCCACAAAGGAGGTTGTGAGTTCAATCCTAGGTAGAGGCAGATGTAGGGTCTCCTGCTTGGGCAGGGGGTTGGACTAGATGACCTGCAAGGTCCCTTCCAACTCTGTTAATCTGTAAAGTCTTAAAGTTGCCATGTTTGGAGTTCCCTGCCATAGATCTCCACATATCATGGGGAGGCTACAAAGGTTATAACTGTGAAAAAAAGGTCGTAAGCCACATTTTTTCAGTGCCGTTTTAACTTTCAGCGGTCACTAAACGAAGAGTTCAAAATTGAGGACGAACTGTAAAAAGAACTAATGCCCAATTTAATCATTATTTTCCGTTGGAAACATAAGAAGCTCCTTAGAAGCAGCTCTTCCAAATTTCATTTGTTTGCTTGATGAAAGGATAAAATTCCTAGATCACGTAAACAGATTTGCTAAGCAGGCTTCTGGGAGGTGTATTTGATCACACAGCCGCAAACATTCCCAAATACAGATAGTCCTCAACTTACAATGGTTCATTTAGTGACCGTTGAAAGTTACAGCGGCACTGAAAAAATGTGACTTACGACCTTTTTTCACAGTTACAACCTTTGCAGCCCCCCCATGATATATGTGATCATGATTCAGACGTTTGGCAACTGGTTCATACTTACGACCGTTGCTTTTTTCCTGGGGCCACGTGATCCCCTTTTGCGACCTTCCGACAAGCCAAGTCAATGGGGCAGCCAGATTCACTTAGCATCCGGGTTACTGAGCCGAGGTGGCGCAGTGGTTAAATGCAGCACTGCAGACTACTGCTAGTTCAGCAGTTCAGCTGTTCAAATCCCACCAGCTCAAGGTTGACTCAGCCTTCCATCCTTCCGAGGTCGGTAAAATGAGGGCCCAGATTGTTGGGGGCAATATGCTGAACTCTGTAAACCGCTTAGAGAGGGCTGTAAAGCACTGTGAAGCGGTATATAAGTCTAAGTGCTATTGCTATTGCTATTACTAACATATCCACTGCGGTGATTCACTTAACAATGGTGGCAAGAAAGGTCGTGACAGGGGGCTAAATTCACGTAACAAATGTCTCACTTAACAACAGACGTTTTGGCTTAATTGTGGTCGTAATTCGAGGACTATCTGTACTGCATCCTGCAAAAAGCAACGCTGGGAACGATTCTCTGTGCTCGAATTTCCTGCAGCCATGCCGCGCGTGACTCCGGCATAAAAACTACTGACAGCTGAAATAAATGACGAGAGAAATAAGTCCGCTTTGGGGCTTCCTTTCTGAGATCTTTGCCAAAAGCATGCCAGCAGATCAACCACGAAAAAAAGCGGCTCGTGATTGTGCCCGTCATGGCCGGGGGAGAGAAATTCCTGCCACCGTTCCTGGGGAAGCAGGAATTAAGCGTTGGTGCCTGGGAGGAACACACCCCAAGAGTTAAAATTACCCTAAAAGAAATATCATCAATGCCAAAGTGCAGCGCGAGTGGCTGCGAAAATGGGAATATACAGGCCTATGGCCACAATTGAGCTCCAGATTTCTGTTGCTAAGTGAGACATTTGTTAAGTGAGTTTAACCTCATTTTACGACTTTTCTTGCCACAGTTGTTAAGTGAATCATTGCAAATGTTAAGTTAGTTGTTAAGCGAATCTGCCTTCCCCGTTGACTTTATTGGTCTGAAGGTCGCAAAAGGGGATCACGTGACCCCGGGACACTGCGGCCATCATAAATACAGGTAGTCCTTGACTTACAACAGTTCATTTAGTGACCGTTCAAAGTTACAACGGCACTGAAAAAAGTGACATGATCGTTTTTCACACTTACGACTGTTGCAGCATCCACATGGTCTCGTGATCAAAATTCAGACACTTGGCAACGGTCTCGTATTTATGACGGTTGCAGCGTCCCGGGGTCATTTGATCCCCTTTTGTGACCTTCGGACAAGCAAAGCCAATGGGGAAGCCCGATTCGCTTAACAACCATGTGACTCACTTAACAAATGCAATGATTCACTTAACAACTCTGGTAAGAAAAGCCGTAAAATGAAGCCAAACTCATTTAACCAATGTTTCACTTAGCAACATAAATTTCAGGTTCAGTTGTGGTCGTAACTCAAGTACTACCTGTATGAGTCAGTTGCCAAGCGTCCACATTTTGATCATGTGACCATGGGGATGCTGCAATGGTCGTAAGTGTGGTACTAAAACGGTACTAAGTCACTTTTTTCAGGGTCACTGTAATTTTGAACAGTCACTAAATGAACTGTTGTATGTCGAGGATTACCTGTAAAACCTGAGCAATGTGACGATTAAAAAAAGGCTGTGGGATTTTCCAGCATTTCTGTTGCGAATGTCACATTTTGGAACAAGTACAGGTAGCCTGCTGTGTGGATTTACCTCAGGATGCCCCTGTTTGCCTGACTAACTAGTTTGGTTTATATCGGTAGTCTTCGACTTACAACAGTTCATTTAGTGACCGCTTGAAGTTATAACGGCACTGAAACAAGTGACTTATGACCATTTTTCACACTTAACGACCATTGCAGAATCCCTGTGTTCATGTGATTTACATTCAGATCCTTGACAACAGACTCACATTTATTTATTTATTTATTTATTTCTTGGTTCTTATATGCCGCCCTACTCCCGAGGGACTCAGGGTGGCGTACAGCAAATATACAAGAACACCAGCAAATAAACATTAATTAAAACCAAATAGAAAAATTAAAAAATTAATATTTAAGAACATCCATCAACCAAACATACCCGGGGGAGAGGTCAGATGGATTAGTCTCTACCCCCTGCCTGCAGGAAAAGCCATGTCTTGACGGCTTTTCGGAAGGCCAGCAGGGTGGGGATAGTTCGGGTCTCTGGGGGGAGTTGGTTCCAGAGCGCGGGGCCCCCCACACAGAAGGCTCTCCCCCTAGGGCCCGCCAACCGGCATTGCTTGGCTGACGGGACCTGGAGGAGGCCAACTCTGTGGGACCTGACCGATCGAAGGGAAGTATGAGGCAGAATGCGGTCCCGGAGATAACCTGGTCCTAAGCCATGTAGGGCTTTAAAGATGATGATCAACACCTTGAATTGTACCCGGAGACCGATGGGCAACCAATGCAGCTGGCGGAGTATAGGTGTCACGTGGGTGTACCTTGGCACACCCACCACAGCACGCGCAGCCGCATTTTGCACCAACTGGAGTCTCCGGATACTCTTCAAAGGTAGCCCCATGTAGAGTGCATTGCAATAGTCCAAACGGGAGGTGACAAGGGCATGAGTGACCGTGAGTAGAGCCTCCTTCTCCAAGTATGGCCGCAACTGGTGCACCAGGCGAACCTGTGCAAAGGCCCCCCTAGCCACACCAGTAAGATGATGATCCAATTTTAGCTATGGGTCTAGGAGGACCCCCAAATTGCGGACCTGATCCGAGGGAGTTAATTTCGCTCCCTCGAGAACCAAGGAGGGACAGTTGTCATGGTCCTTAGGAGGCAATATCCAAAGCCACTCAGTCTTGTCGGGGTTGAGTCTGAGTCTGTTCCTCCCCATCCAGGTCCTAACGTCGTCCAGGCACCGGCACATTACATCAACCGCCTCACTGAATTGAGACGGGGTGGTGATGTACAGCTGGGTGTCGTCAGCGTACTGGTGGAAACACACCCCGTGTCTGCGGATGATCTCCCCCAGTGGTTTCATGTAAATGTTAAACAGGATGGGCGAGAGGACCGACCCCTGAGGCACCCCGCATGACAGGGGCCTAGGGGACGATCTCTGCCCTCCTGTTAACACCGACTGCATCCTATCAGCGAGATAAGAGGAGAACCACCGCAAAACGGTGCCTCCCACTCCCAACTCGCCGAGACGATGCAGAAGGATACCATGGTCGATGGTATCGAACGCCACTGAGAGGTCAAGTAGCACCAGGATGGAGGAATTCCCCCCATCCTGGGCTCGCCAGAGATCATCCATCAGGGCGACCAAGGCAGTTTCTGTGCTGTAGCCGCGCCTGAAACCCGACTGATAGGTATCTAGATGATCTGTTTCCTCCAATAGCCGCAGAAGCTGAGCAGCCACCACCTTCTCCACAACTTTCCCTAAGAAAGGTAAGCTGGAGACCGGACGATAGTTCTTCAAGTCAGCTGGATCCAGGGAAGGCTTCTTCAGGAGGGGTCTCACCACCGCAACTTTTAACGGCTGCGGTACGGATCCCTCCCTCAAAGAAGCGATGACCACCGCCTGGATCCAGCCGCATGCCACCTCTCTGCTGGCCGAGACCAACCAGGAGGGACACGGGTCCAATAAATAGGTGGAGGCCCCCATCGCCCCCACGGCTCTGTCCACATCTTCGGGAGAAACAGGCCCAAACTCCTCCCACAATGGTGGACTAAGACTAGCCCCTGTCAACTCCATGGACTCTGCCCAGCCGGAGTCCAGGTTTGACCGGATCTGAGCGACTTTATCCGACAGAAACTCTGCGAATTCCTCAGCTCTACCTTGCAAGTGTTCCTCGCTCCCCCCTTTGGCAAGGAGGGAGCGAGTCACCCTAAACAAGGCGGCTGGGCGAGAATCTGCGGACGCAATAAGAGCGGAAAAATAAGATCGTTTTGCCGCCCCTATCGCCACTAAATAAGACTTGATATAGGTTCTTAATAGTGTTCGATCAGACTTCATTTATGACGGTTGCAGTGTCACGGCGTTACATGATCCCCTTTTGCAACCTTCTGCCAAAGCAAAGTCAAGAGGGAAGCCCGATTCACTTAACCATGTGACTAACTTAGCAACCGCAATGATTCGCTTAACAACTGGGGCAAGAAAGGTGCGTAAAATGGGGCAAAACTCACTTAACAAGTTTCTCACGTAGCAACGTAAATTCCCGGGGCTGAATTGTGGTCGTAAGTCGAGGACTACCTGTACTGGCGGGTGAGATTTTTTGCCTCCTTCTCCTTGCAGGATTGAGCTGGGGAAAATCATGCGCACCCGGGCAAGAGAGATCGAAGTGAAGCTGCTACTTTTTGCAATCCAGAGGACTACCAACTTCGAAGGGCTGCTGGCCAAACGCTTCTCGGGCTCCACGCTGACAGAGACCGTGATGGTAAAAAAGAACCCCTTGTATTTGTAGGTTTTCCCCTCCTGCGGCTAGAGAAGGGGATCAATGCATATCTTGTCCCCCGTTTGCCAGTTTGTGCCCTCCGGTCCCAGAGCCAAGCGGGCCTGTGGGAAAAATAAGGATCGTTACTGACATCTGATGGACGTTACGACAGAGCCCCCAAAAGTTCAGAATGGGACAACTGGCTGCAGCCAACTCGACACGGCAATTCGCCATGGCCAACACAACACGGCCACCTTGCGGCGGGACAATTCAGCAATTCAGTTTAAATATTTAAAAATAATTGAATAATTTATTTTAATTTGTGTCATTCACATTTCAGTTTGTCTCTCCTTTGGCATCCTTTCTTTATTAATTCTGTCCCACTATGCCACAGAGGGACAGAATCAAGATCACGCGAAGTGTTAATACCACTTTATAATGCCTTGGTAAGGCCACACTTGGAATACTGCATTCAGTTTTGGTCGCCACGATGCAAAAAAGATGTTGAGACTCTAGAAAGAGTGCAGAGAAGAGCAACAAAAATGATTAGGGGACTGGAGGCTAAAACATATGAAGAAAGGTTGCAGGAACTGAGTATGTCTAGTTTAATGAAAAGAAGGACTAGGGGAGACATGATAGCAGTGTTCCAATATCCCAGGGGTTGCCACAAAGAAGAGGGAGTCAAGCTATTCTCCAAAGCACCTGAGGGTAGAACAAGAAGCAATGAGGGTAGAACAAGAAGCAAGGGTGGAAACTAAACAAGGAGAGAAGCAACTTAGAACTAAGGAGAAATTTCCTGACAGTTAGAACAATTAATCCGTGGAACAGAAGTTGCCTCCAGAAGTTGTGAATGCTCCAACACTGGAAGTTTTTAAGAAGATGTTGGATAACCATTTGTCTGAAGTGGAGTAGAGTTTCCTGCCTAAGCAGGGGGTTGGACTAGAAGACCTCCAAGGTCCCTTCCAACTCTGTTATTCTATTCTATTCTATTTCTTTGATATTAGTGTAATTCTTCTTCCGTGGTGAGTTGGCCGTGGTGAGTTGTCATAGACCCCCCAAAAATTACTTACAACCCTGTTTCAAAGTTATGACACATGTCTGCCTGCCCCCCCTGCAGTCCATATAGTTATCTGCAGCACCCCATGATCACATGACCGCAATTTACATTTTTCCCAGAAACCGGCATTTACGTCTGATTTCTGGAAGACAATGCCTTGTAGGAAAGATGGGTTCACTTAATGACTGTGGCGTTTGCTTAACAACCACTGCAAAAAAGATTATAGCATCGAGTTTGTCCCGGGTTACAACTGTCACGACTTACGACTGTAACGGCCTGGCTCTATTAGGGTTTTAAACTCTACTTATAGATAGTCCTTGACTTAATGACCACAGTTGAGCCTCAGATATCTGTTGCTAAGCAAGGCAGTTCTTAAGTGAGTTTTTCCCCATTTTACGACCTTTCTTGCCACAGTTGTTAAGTGAATCACTGCAGTTGTTAAGTTGGTAGCACGGTTGTTAAGTGAATCTGACTTCCTCATTGACTTTGCTTGTCAGAAGGTCACAAAAGGGGATCATGTGACCTTGGCACTCTGTTGTGGCCCGCCAGCAGCCCGTGCAGCTGATAGCGGATCCGATTCAAGAGGAGACTGACTTGGTGTTGCGCCAGCGGCCTGTGCAGCTAGCACCCGAGTCGGACAGTGAGGAGGCTGGCGAGGACTCGGTTTCAGAGGCAGAGGTTCAGCCAGGGCCTTCGGAACCTCCAGCACCTCATACCAGTGATGAGGGAGAAGAGGCTTCTCCTCTTGTGAATGCAAGGGCACGCAGAGCTGCTAAGTGGCAGGAATGGTTACTCCGGAGGAGGTCTCCTCGGGAGTAAGACTTGGGGTTAACTGGCCACTCCCCTAGTCTCCTTAAGGACATCAGAGGCAGCTGAAAGGCTGCAGGAAACAACGTTTGGAAAATTCATCTGGTCATCGTGTGCTCTGTGTCTGAAAAACTTCTGCTTTGTTTCCCTGCTTCGGTTTTTGGTTATCAAGAACTACCCCTAGGCATTTTGCCAACTCTCCGAAGCTATGTAAGATATCAAGATCTAATTTGCTCTTCTTTGCTTTAAGACTCTTTGAACTGATACCAGCTGTTAATGAAGATTAATTAGCAGCTGGCTGCTGGCAAGAAAAGACTGCTTGTAGATTGGTGTGTGCATATTCACTGCTAAGATGTTTATTAGTAGTGGTTTTTGGATTAAATAAGTTCGTACCAACTGGGCGTTGTGTTACATTCTTAGCTGGGGGGCAGAACACTCTGTAACCGTCATAAATACACGCCTGTGGCCAAGCGGCCGAATTTTGATCACATGATCATGGGGGTGCTGCAATGGTCGTATAAACTCTCGTAAGTCACTTTTTTCAGTGCCGTTGAAACTTCAGTCACTAAACAAATGGTTGTAAGTTGTACGTGGATGCAATAATACTGGGCTAGTTTATGGACAAATGCAAGTTAAGGATAGACATTGGGAACGGAACCCATTCTTCTACTGGGGATTACCTGTGCTTCTTATCCAAGAGGAACCAGAATAGAGCTGGAAGGGATCTAGGAGGTCTTCTAGTCCAGCCCCCTGCTCAAGCAGGAGACCCTATACCAGTGATGGCGAACCTTTTTTCCCTCGGGTGCCGAAAGCACGTGCGCACGTGCTATCACGCACGTGCGAGTGCCCACACCCATAGTTCAATGCCTAGGGAGGGCTAAAACGGCCTCCCCCGCAAAGGCCCTCTGGAGGCCAGAAACAGCCCGTTTTCCGACTTCAGTAGGCCCGTTTTTCGCCCTCCCCATGTTCCAGAGGCTTCTCTGGAGCCTGGGGAGGATGAAAATGCCCCTCTGGAGACCCTCCGGAAACCTAAAATGCCCTCCCAGAGCCTCCGCGCCAGCTGAAAATCAGCTGACCGGTGTGCACATGCACACTGGAGCTGAGCTAGGGCAATGGCTCGCGTGCCGGCAGATATGGCTCCGCGTGCCACCTGTGGCACACGTGCCATAGGTTCGCCATCACTGCCCTATACTATTTCAGACAAGTGTCTGTCCAGTCTCTTCTTAAAAACTCCAGTGTTGGAGCACCTACTACTTCTGGTGGCAAGTAGTGGAACTTCTGTTCCACTGGTTAATTATCCTCACTTTTAGGAAGTTTCTCCTTAATTCCAGGTTGCTTCTATCCTTTGAGGAGTTTCCATCCATTGTTTCTTGTCTTGCCTTC
The DNA here is from genome assembly GCA_023053685.1 of Diadophis punctatus similis. NCBI lineage: Eukaryota > Metazoa > Chordata > Lepidosauria > Squamata > Dipsadidae > Diadophis > Diadophis punctatus. The sequence continues at coordinate 4,491,800 of JALIGW010000001.1, forward strand.
TGGTGCTTTGGAAAATAAATTGACCCCCTCCTCTTTGTGGCAGCCCCTCAAATACTGGACTACTGCTATCATGTCCCTCCTAGTCCTTCTTTTCTCTAGACTAGACATACCCAGTTCCTGCAACCGTTCTTCATATGTTTTAGTCTCCAGGCCTTTATTCCTCTTAGTTGCTCTTCTCTTCTCTTTTTCCCAGAGTCTCAACATCTTTTCTGTAATGCGGTGACTAAAACTGGATGCAAATATTCCAGGTGTGGCCTTACTAAGGTTTTATAAAGGTGTACTAATACTTCACTTGATTTCGATTCTATGCCTCTGTTTATACAACCAAGGATTGTATTCGCTTTTTTTTTTTTTTGGCTGCTGCCGCACACGGCTGGCTCATGTTTAAACGATCCCCTTTTCCCTCAAACTTCCCATCTTTCTCCGACAGAAAAAGCCGGATCCTCCACCAGTCTCCACCAATCCTTTTCTCCAGGATGAATCCGTGATGGATGAGGATGAAACCCCACCAGAAAAGATCAACATTGACAAGGTAAATGTCTTTGTTTCTGAGATTTCACGTCTCTGCCCCAAAAACAGGTGGCCCTTTTCCCGTCTCCCTTCCTTACTTTGATATGCATTTGGACTACAGTCCCCATCGTTCCCAGCTGGGCTGGAGCCCCTTTGGTGGAGGGTGCTACAGCTCTCTTCTTCCCCTTACTGGCTGCAGTCTTTTCTTTTTGCAATTTTTTTAGCTGGTGCAGGATATAAGCATCTTGAATATTATCTTCAGTTAGCCCTTGGCTTATAACCATTTGTTTAGCGACCAGTTATAAGCACCTTCAGTGCTTGTATAGTCCTCGACTTATATCCGTTCGTTTAGCAACCGTTCGAAGTTACAGCGGCGCTGAAAAAAGTGACAGCCGGTCCTCGCATTTATGACCCTCACAGCATCTCCATGGTTGTGTGATCATTACACCAAGAAATGAGAGACTGCAAAAAAACTCATATGTGGGAGAAAATCCATTAGCAACAGCAAATACAGTGCCAAGGCCAAAACTTAGAAAAAAAATTCTTTAGAACTATTCAATAGGGTTTAATTAAGATAACTTTTATTGTCGTTTTTTTCTATGGGCACACTGGCACACATTAAAAATGAAGTTCCGTTGCCTGCTCTGAAAAGTGTACACATACATAACACACATATAGATATTTATTTATTTATTTATATTTATTATTGGTTCTTCTATGCCGCCCTACTCCCGAGGGACTCAGGGCGGCGTACAGCATTGTAAAGAACACCAGATAATAAACACAGTTAAAAACAATTAAAACATTTTAAAAAATTAAAAATAATTACCATCAAACATACCAGGGGAGGGCTCAGATGGAACTAGTCTCCCCCCCCCATATCTAGTATATAGATATGCTATATACATCAGTAGTGGGTTCTAAAACCCATTGCTACCGGTTTGCGTATGCGCTCGTGCACGCGCACGACGCTTCTGCGCATGCGCAGAAGTGTCCCGGGTGGGTGGGCAGAGCCTCCCACCGCCGCTATCGGTTCACAGAACTGGGCCGAACCGGGAGCAACTCACCGCTGATATACATATATATGTATATACCTGTACCCTAACATATAAATACATATAAATAATGTCTATCTTGAGGATGCTTGAGAATTCACAAGGTTGATACTGCAAGGAACAAAACGGTGGCTGAATCTGGATGCTGCTTTTATTGTTTTTCCCCCCAAAACCGAGCACACTTAAAAAACAAAATTCTTTAGTATTTCATCAAACAATGAGTTGCTCAAAAACAGAAGACAATAACTCTTAGCCAGACCCTAACTCATTATGAAATTACAGAATAAATATAGCTAGTTTTATATAAATTATTAGCCCAGGGAACTAATGAAATAAAAAGCAAGATAAAGGTAGGCCTCGACCTATGATCACAATTGACCCCAGAATTTATGTTGGTAAGTGAGAAATTTGCTAAGTGAGTTTTGCCCCATTTTATGACCTTTCTCACCACAGTCGGTAAGTGAATCTTGCTTCGTCATTGACTTTGCTGGTCAGGAGGTCGCAAAAGGGGATCACACGGCAACCGTCATAAATAGGAACCAGTTGTCAAAGAGTCCCCTGGGAGTTGGGCGGCATACAAATCCATTAAATTAAATTAATTAAATTAAATTAAATCTGAATTTTGAGCACGTGACCATGGGGATGCTGCAACGGTCGTAAGTGTGAAAAATGGTCATAAGTCACTTAATAACTTTGAATGGTCACTAAATGAGCTGTTGTAAGTCAAGGATTACCTGTAGTGGCATTTTTTTCTTTGAGACTCTGCACTAGGTTTTATAATCTCTCTATCTTTTATTTACTTTAGCCACAAAAGCCAAAAATTCCAAATAATCCGTTCCATGGAATTGTTTCTAAATGCTTTGAGCCCCATCTGTATGTCTACATTGAATCTCAGGACAGGTGAGTGACAATTATTTGCATGTGGGGGGACATAGAGAACGGGATAGGAAAGCATGAAAAAAACAAACCTAGACCTAGAGTTCAAGAAGTAGTGACAATAATAATAATAATAATAATAATAATAATAATAATAATAATAATAATAATAATAATAATAATAATAATAATAATAATAATAATAATAATAATAATAATAATAATAATAAACAGAGTTGGAAGGGACCTTGGAGGTCTTCTAGTCCAACCCCCTGCTTAGGCAGGAAACCCTACATCCCTTCATACAAATGGTTGTCCAATCTCTTCTTAAAAACTTCCAGTGTTGGAGCATTCACAACTTCTGGAGGCAAGCTGTTCCACTGATTAATTGTTCTAACTGTCAGGAAATTTCTCCTTAGTTCTAGGTTGCTTCTCTCCTTGTTTAGTTTCCACCCATTACTTCTTGTTCTACCCTCAGGTGCTTTGGAGACTAATTTGACTCCCTCTTCTTTGTGGCAGCCCCTGAGATATTGGAACACTGCTATCATGTCTCCCCTGGTCCTTCTTTTCATTAAACTAGACATACCGAATTCCTGCAACCATTCTTCGTATGTTTTAGCCTCCATTCCCTTAATCATCTTTGTTGCTCTTCTCTGCACTCTTTCTAGAGTCTCAACAACCTTTTTGCATCGTTGCGACCAAAACTGAATGCAGTATTCCAAGTGTGGCCTTACCAAGGCATTATAAAGTGGTATTAACACTTTATGTGATAATGATTCTATGATCCCTCTATTAACGCAGCCTAGAACTGGGTTGGCTTTTTTGGCAGCTGCTGCACATGGCTGGCTCCTATTTAAATGGTTGTCCACTATTTACAACAGTTAGGTAGTCTTCAGGTAGTCCTCTACTTACAACATTTCATTTAGTGACCGTTCAAAGTTACAACAGCACTGAAAAAAGTGACTCATGACCATTTTCACACTTATGACCGTTGCAGCCGCCCCATTGGCAAGGGACCAAAATTCAGACCCTGGGCAAACTGGCTCATATTTATGACCGTTGCAGTGTCCCGGGGTCATTTGTGACCATCTGACAAGCAAAGTCAACGGGGGAAACCAGATTCACTTTACAACGGTGTTACTAAATGAACAACTGCACTGGTTTGCTTAACAACAGTGGCTAGAAAGGTCGTAAAATGGGGCAAAACGCACTTAACAAGTGTCTCGCTTAGCAACAGATTTTCCTCCAGAAGGTGTGAATGTGCCAACCTTGGAGGTTTTTAAGAAGAGATTGGACAACCATTTTGTCCGGAGTGGTATCAGGTCTTCTGCTTGAGCAGGGGGTTGGACTAAATGACCTCCAAGGTCCCTTCCAACTCTGTTATTGTTACTGATTACCTATAACTGAACTAGAACTTATAATTAGAGTTAAGATTACAATTAACATAATATTACATATCATCTATCTGTGTCTATGTATGAATCATCTGTCTATCATCTGTTAAATTTATAAGCTGCCCATCTCCACCGTCAAGCCACTTTGGGTAGCATACAACTTTATAGAAGCACAATATAAAACAATCAGAACATTAAAAACATTAGGCAGTAAAACATTAAAAGTTAACAAAAATAAAAAGGATAAAAAGGGACTAATAGGTAAATGGGATGGGGTGGAATTTTTCTCCTAACCATATCTATATATATAAAAGCCAAATACCACTCACTCATCACAAAATCTCCAGAACCGTAAAGCCTACAAACTTGAAACTCGGCACGTATGTTCCTTTTGGCTTCTAGGTGCTCGCTAAGAAAGTATTTTTCAAAATGACCATCAGATCATTAGTATTTCTTATACAGTTTTGTATTAACACGCTCTGATGCTACGGAGTTATATGTTCTACTCCCCCTCCCCACCTGAAAAGAACTCTGTTCCAACTGCCAGTTGCCTTATATTAACACGCTCTGACTACCCCTTCGCTAAATCGGGCGTGGGCGTGGCCAGCACGTGACTCATCCGGCTTGCGGGCTGGGAGTTGGACATTCTACTCCCCCTCCCCACCTGAAAAGAACTCTGTTCCAACTACCAGTTGCCTTATATTAACACGTTCTGATGCTAAGGGGTTACACATGCTACATAAATTTTCAAGCTTTATGTATCAAGCCCGATCTGTAACTACTCATTAATTTTCAAGCTTTAACTGTCAATTTATCAAGCCCGATCACATAGTTTCGTAGCGAAGCACGGGTATCCAGCTACTAGTATATGGTATATTTCTTAAACAAATTGTGTTTCTGCTTTCGTGGGTTCATCAGAAACCTCGGAGAGTTGATTGACCGCTTCATGGGGGACTTCAAATCCCAGGGACCCCCCAAGCCGAACGTGGATGAGGGCGGGGCCGTTCTGCCCAGTTGCGCCGACCTCTTTGTCTATTACAAGAAGTGTATGGTCCAATGCTCGCAGCTAAGCACCGGGGAGCCCATGATCGCCCTAACTACCATATTCCAGAAATATCTGCGGGAATACGCCTTGAAGATCCTCTCCGGAAATTTACCCAAGTGAGTTTTGAATTGAATGGAATTGAATAACAAGTAGTCCTCGACTTACAACAGTTCATTTAGTGACCTTTCGAAGTTGCAACGGCGCAGAAAAAGGGTGACTTAAGACCCATTTTTCATACTTATATGACCGTTGTAGCATCCCCATGGTCACGTGATTTACATTCGGCTGCTTGACGACTGGTTCATACTTATGACGGTCGCAGTGTCCCGGGGGGGTCACGCGATCCCCTTTTGCGACCTTCTAACAAGCATAGTCAATGGAGGAGCCAGATTCACTTAACAGCCGCCTTCCTAACTTAACAGCTGCAGTGATTCACTTAACAACCATGGCAAGAAAGGTCGTAAAATGGAGCAAAATTCACTTCAAAAATTTCTCACTTAGCAACAGAAATTTTGTGACTCAATTCTGGTTCTACGTCGAGGACTACCTGTACTTTATTTGGCCAAGTGTAATTAGACACACAAGGGATTTGTGCCCGGTGCGGAAGCTGTTAGTGTACATGTAAAGCGACAGAATAAAATAATAATAATACCAATAAAAGATAAATAAAGACAATAAGGATAAATAATATCACTACAGCCACACTACCTGGGTAACTACACATAGCCATTAGACAGCACTGTGAGAAGTAGGTGTTCAACAGAGTGTTAAGTGAATGCAAGATCGTATTTCGAGGACGACCGACCTGCGATGTTTTTGATGTTGCGACTCCCATCCAGAGTGATCGGGAGTCGTGCGGCTGTCAAGGTTCCAAGTAATAAATCCATTGCAAGCAAGACTCTGAGGCAGTTGAATTCTTCAAAGATGACTTTTGTTGGAAATATCATATTGGCACATATCTGATGAAAACCGACTCTGAAAATTCCCGCGGTTTTCACTATATTAAAAGTAAAAGATTTTCCACTTTCTCAAAACAATCAGTCACATGGTCCTATCACCGTGCTGTCCGACAATCGGGTGGCATCACTGCGCCTTCTTCCGACCAGGTGTGATAATCAAGGGTGATATTCACTTACCTTCCCTACCGGATTGCAAATGTGAGCGCGCACCACCACACATGCGCACAGCTTTCTGTGCATGCTCTTTAGTCGTGCGCGCCTTCCGCGCATGCGCCCAGTCATGAAAACATGGCTAAATAGGACGGCATTATGTCCGGGCACGGCGGGGCCACCCACAGTCGGCACTACCAGTTCGCCCAACCGGTCCGAACTGGCAGAATACCACCCCTGGTAAGAATGACCTTGGTTCCCAAGAGAATATATTTTGTTTTGGCTACAAAAATCCCTCTATCTCAAATCCCCCCTCCCTATCCCTCAGTTCTAGTGTGGCAGCACTGAAGCGGACAAAAATGGCTTCGGTGAGGTCAGCTTCAGGGTTGACAGTGGCATGGAAGTTGGATAAATTATTATTCTCGTTTGCGACCGCAACAGGACCACGAACACCAGCGGCGGCGGCCTGACCATCACCAGCTTACTAAAAGAGAAGGACGGTTCGGAGGTGGCCAAATTCACCTTAGAGGAGCTTTGTCTGATCTGTAGCATTCTGAGCACGGCCGAATATTGTTTGGCGACCACCCAGCAGGTAAGGACACCTCAGCCGTCCTCTGAGACAGATCCCTGGGGCTTTGCAACATGCCAATTTTGACTTTTGGCGGGAAAAGGGGGATGCCATACCACCTTTTGAGGGTGGTATCACGGCTTTTTATAAGAGCCTCGGTGGCGCAGTGGTTAGAGTGCAGTACTGCATGGCTATTTCTGCTGACTGCCGGCTGACTGCAATTTGGCAGTTCAAATCTCACCAGGCTCAAGGTTGACTCAGCCTTCCATCCTTCCGAGGCTGAGGTAAAATGAGGACCCAAATCGTTAAGGGCAAGAGGCGGACTCTATAAACCACTCAGAGAGGGCTGTAAAACACTGTGAAGTAATATATAAGACTAAGTGCTGTTGCTATTGCTATCCAGCCTTGTTCCAGGCCTCACTTCCTAAAAGAATCCTGAAATACCATCTCACCTGCAAAAAGGAAACCACCGAGTTTCAAGCACTTTTTTAAAAATTGCTTTTAGATAATAACAGAAAAAGGAGGAGAAAAATAATTGGGATAGAAACAGTGGGAGGTTGCCGTCTTACCGGTGCCGGTGCGCTGCGTGCGCATCTCCAAGTTTTTTGGGGGGGCGGCTCGCTACGCGCGCGCCCCCTCACACGATTTTGCTTCTGCGCATGCACGGAAGCAAAATCGCGCCAAAATCTTGCGAGGGGACGTACGCGCGTGTGAGATTTCGGCGTGATTTTGCTTCCACGCATGCACGGAGGTGAAATCTCGCCAAAATCTCACGTGCATGCGGGTCCACTTGCAAGATTTTGGCACGATTTTGCTTCTGCGCATGCGCAGAAGCAAAATCGGCTGAAAATTAACGGAAAAAATGGCGATGTGCGCGGTGGACCGGCAGAGAGGGTTCCAGAGCGGTCGCGCGCAAATTGCGCAATCGGCCGCTCCCTACCGGAGCTGCGCACTGGGCAGCTCCGGCAGGAACCCACCTCTGGATAGAAATACATTCTGAAAGAAAAAAAATGCATTACGTGCTTAAAAATGCAAGAAGAAAGTATAATCTATCATCATGACAATTAATAGTTAAAATTCTATATATAATATAGTAAAAATAATGTGAATATTCAAGTAAGTGTATGTAAATTAGACAAGGAGACAGTGTTGGGGAAATTAACAAGGCTGCTGCTAAACAGAATATTTTATCAATGATTCCTATGTTTTACAACATTTCCAACACTGTTTTAAAGTTTTTACTTGTTTTTGTATATTTTAACATATATTATTAACATTTGGCAGGTTTTTATCTTGTTACAGCTGGTGGTCAAAGAAATAACTAAATTGATGGATTGATACATATTAATTTCTAATACACGTATAACATTATTTATGTTTTTATTTTTATTTTTATATTTATATTTATATTTATATTTATATTTATATTTATATTTATATTTATATTATTTATATTATTTATATTTATATTTATATTTATTTATAAGTTATTATTTATAATTTATTTATATTTATATATAAGTTTCTAGCCCTCATGGCTCTTGAGAAGCCTGATGTTCAGTCAGGATGCTTAAAAGCCAAAGGAGGGCAGTTGCAAATTTGGGGGAGGGGATTTTAATATGAATTCAGGATCAGGAGGGGTTGGCTATTCCCAGTTTTCTGTTTCTCTTTTTGACATTGTTTTATAGTGGTAATCTGCAAAGACGCCCATATAGGTAGTCCTCGACATACGACCACAATTGAGCCCAAAATTTTTGTTGTTAAGTGAGACATTTGTTACGCGCATTTTGCCCCATTTTTACAACCTTTCTTGTCACAGTTGTTAAGTGAATCACTGCATTGGATAAGTTAAGTGAATCTGGCTTCCCCATTGACTTGGCTTGTCAGAAGTTCGCAAAAGGGGATGACGTAACCCAGGGACACTGCAACTGTCATAAATACGAGTCGGTTGCCAAGCGGCCAAATCTAAATCACATGCCCATGGGGATGTTGCAGAGATCGTAACTGTGAAAAATGGTCATAAGTCACTTTTTCCAGTGGCGTTGTAACTTTGAACGGTCACTAAATGAACTGTTGTAAGTCAAGGACTGTATTTGCCATTCTGCTATTTTCTGGCTGATACAGGTAGTCCTCAAGTTATGACCATTTAATGACCATTCAATTTTTTTAAAAAAAGACTTATGACCAGTCCTCACACTTACATCCATTGTAGTGTCCCTGCTGTCACATGATCATGAATCAGATGCTTGGCGGCTAATAAGTATTTGCGATGGTTGCCGCATCCCAGGGTCATGTGATCGCTTCTTTTGACCTCGCCAGCTGACTTCCGACAAGCAAAAGTCAACGGGGGCAAGCCAGATTCACTTAATGACCTTGCGGTTCACTGAGGTGCCTTGTTTTCTTGCAGACGTTTCATGACCCAACTAAGTAACGTTGTCACGCTAGAAGGGAGTGGGTTTTGTGGAGTAGAAGAGGAGGAGGACTGTGAGGTCCTTGAGGCTCTCTGAGCTTGGCTATTTTCTTGTAGATGTTTCATAACCCAACTATGTAACATCGTCAGTGTTTAGGGACTGGCGTTCTGGAATCATTTTTTTTCTCCGTTCCTCCAGCTAGAAGAGAAGCTCAAGGAGAAGGTGGACGACACCTTGGTTGAAAGAATCACCCTGATAGGAGAGATGGATACCTTCAGCACGTAAGTCCCCAGTGGCGGGATAATTAGTTCAATTTATTCCTTTGATTCCTATCCCTTATGGTTGTTTATAAAAACCTCAAGGTGCCGAACTCTTTCCTCCTCCTGTTTTCCCCACAACAATCTTGCGAGGTGGGTTGAGCTGAGAGAAAGTGACTGGCCCAAAGTCTCCCAGCTGGATTTCCTGCCTAAGGCGGAACTAGAACTCACTGTCTCCTGGTGATTGGCCCAAAGTCACCCAGCTGGCTTTCATGCCTAAGGCAGAAACTAGAACTCACAGTCTCCTGGTGATTGGCCCAAAGTCTCCCAGCTGGCTTTCATGCCTAAAGCTGAACTAGAACTCACCGTCTCCTGGTGATTGGCCCAAAGTCTCCCAGCTGGCTTTCATGCCTAAAGCTGAACTAGAACTCACCGTCTCCTGGTGATTGGCCCAAAGTCTCCCAGCTGGCTTTCATGCCTAAAGCTGAACTAGAACTCACCGTCTCCTGGTGATTGGCCCAAAGTCTCCCAGCTGGCTTTCATGCCTAAGGCGGAACTAGAACTCACCGTCTCCTGGTGATTGGCCCAAAGTCTCCCAGCTGGCTTTCATGCCTAAAGCTGAACTAGAACTCACCGTCTCCTGGTGATTGGCCCAAAGTCTCCCAGCTGGCTTTCATGCCTAAGGCGGAACTAGAACTCACTGTCTCCTGGTGATTGGCCCAAGTCTCCCAGCTGGCTTTCATGCCGAAAGCTGAACTAGAATTCACAGTCTCCTGGTGATTGGCCCAAAGTCTCATGTGTGCGCTGGCCAGCTGATTTTCAGCTGGCCACACCCCCCTCCCCTCCCAGGAGTCTCCAGCGGCCCGTTTTGAGGTAAGTAAAGGGCTCGCGCGGAGGCTCTGGGAGGGTGTTTCTGGCCTCCGGAGAGCCTCTGGGGGTGGGGGGAAGGCCGTTTTCGCCCTCCCCAGGCTCCTAGAAAGCCTCTGGAGCCTGGGGAGGGCGAAAAACAGGCCCACCGTACCATCGCGTGCCAAAAGCAGGGGGAGTGCATGCGCGGGGGCGGGGCGCGTTGAATTATGGGTGTGGCCACGCACGCGTGCGACACCCCCCCCACTCCCCCCTCTTTTGGCAAGCGATGGCAAAAAGGTTAGCCATCACTGCCCTAGGTGATCTCTGAGCTTGTTTGTTTTCTTGCAGACGTTTCATGACCCAACTAGGTAATATCATCAGGGCTAGAAGGGTGAGGGATTTGCTCTCTGTTTATGCACCAGTGGCTTGTCCTGTCAATGTTGATGTGTTTTCCTCCTTGGTAGTTTCTTGATTAGGCTGTTGTCTTTGATTGTTTGTCTGAATTTGCGGTACCTTAAGGAAGGTATTGTTTACCACGTCATCGTTGACCTGGTACTAAAACCTAAAATCGATGCCTTTTTCTTCCTTATTTTTCAGAGTGATTTCCAGTAGCATCCAGCTTCTGGTACAGGATTTGGACGGAGCTTGTGATCCAGCCCTCACCGCCATGAGCAAAGTAAAATCTTTAAGGAATTTCAGAAGGATTTGGGGGTCTTTATAGCCAACCCCCTCCATGCTCAGTACAGAAATTTAACCAATTCTGCACCCGTGGTTTTTGCCTGCTGCTTGCTCCTTGGCTTAGAACCAGTGGTGGGTTCCTACCGGTGCGGTCCACTCTATCGCACCGGTAGCGGCGGGCTGGTGACGTCATCAAGAGGTTACTGACCTGGTGCGGTCGGTTGCCGATCCCTAGGAGCCGCCATCTTTTTTTGCAAATATTTTGGCGATTTTTTTGCTTCCGCGCATGCGCAGAAGCAAAATCGCACCAAAATCTCGTGAGGGGACGCGCGTGCGTGTGAGATTTCAGCGAGATTTCGCTTCCGCACATGCACGGTAGCAGAAAATTGCCGAAATCGCGCATGCGCACCCATCCCCTCACGAGATTTCGGCGAGATTTTGCTTCCGCACATGCGCAGAAGCAAAATCGCGCAAGGGGGGGCGCACGCGTAGCAAGCACGCGCATGCACGAAACGTGGTGATGCGCGCGTAGCACACCGGTAGCAAGGTAAGTGAGCAACCCACCCCTGCTTAGAACGTATTTATTATTTTGGAAATAATTCCTTCCCTATTTTAGGGATTATTTTTATGTAGAAAAGGGCCCCAGTCGTATTTAGGGGTGGGAGAGAAATACTCTGTTCCTTTCTTGTTTCAAACCCTTCCCTTTTCTGCTTTTGTGAGACTGACACAGTTGCTGAGAAAATGTGAAACTTGAGAATTGGGGTTTGGAGCTGCAGGAGGCTTTAAAAAAAATAGGATGATTGTCACAGCTCAAACCCACAAAAGGCAATTTAGAAAGGGTGTAACATTTGCTGGATTGACACTCATCCCCGAGGGAATTTTATCTGTGCCTGACAGTTTTTTTAAAAAAATTGTGGGGGGGGGGTTTGTCTGCAAAAAGGAAGGGAGAGAAATACTGAAGATGAATTGAGAGTGAATTGAGACTGGGTTTGTAAAGCTTTAGTTGTGTATTTAGTTTCTCTCTTTTTAAGCTATTTGATTCAAGTTGATCATAGGAACAGAAACAAAAATAGAGAAATACGAATAGGAGCAAAAATAGAAAGAAGAAAGTTAAAAAAAAGAAGGAAAATACTGCAGAAAGAGGGAAAATCGGTTGATGAGATGGGCAGCACATAAATCTAATAAATAAAAATATAATAATGTAATATAATATAATATATCATATCATATATCATATATCGTATCAAAGACTTCCAACTTTTTTGGGGGGCAGTAAAATACAAAAACAAGTTACAAACTCAACCTTTGGCTTTACATTGCTAAAGCTTTCAAGCCATTTCTATAACAACAAAATTATTCTGGTCCTCAAAATCTAAAATCAAAGTTTCATTTTTCCCCCAGTTTGGAATACAAAATCCAGAAGTGGGTTTCCAGGTGGCAACACACCTGTTCTCTTTAATTAGAGCGATTTTGCAAACTCCGCCAGCTCTGTCATCAAATAATCTAATCTGGTTATTTATAAAATACTGGCAAATATTTATTTATTTGTACCCCGTCTTTATTTTACAAATAACTCAAGGCAGCAAATATATCCAACACACCTTCCTCCTCCTATTTTCCCCATAACGACAACCCTTTGAGGTGGGTAGGGCTAAGAGAGAGGGATGGCCCAAAGTCACCAGCTAGCTGTCATGTCTAAGGTGGGACTAGAACTCACCGTCTCCTGGTGATTGGCTCCAAATCACCAACATGACTTTCATGTCTAAGGTGGGACTAGAACTCACCGACTCCTAGTGATTGGCCCAAAGACACCCAATTGGCTGTCATGCCTAAGGCAGGACTAGAACTCACCGACTCCTAGTGATTGGCCCAAAGTCACCCAATTGGCTGTCATGCCTAAGGCAGGACTAGAACTCACTGACTCCTAGTGATTGGCCCAAAGACACCCAATTGGCTGCCATGCCTAAGGCGGGACTAGAACTCACTGACTCCTAGTGATTGGCCCAAAGTCACCCAACTGGCTGTCATGCCTAAGGCAGGATTAGAACTCACTGACTCCTAGTGATTGGCCCAAAGACACCCAATTGGCTGCCATGCCTAAGGCGGGACTAGAACTCACTGACTCCTAGTGATTGGCCCAAAGTCACCCAATTGGCTGCCATGCCTAAGGCGGGACTAGAACTCACAATCTCGCACTTTCTAGCCTCGTGCCTTAACTACTAGACCAAACTGCCTCTCTTTACCTTCAATTCCCTTCACCCCTTTGAGTGTCTCGAACACAAACCCACCCAAACACATTCCTGACTTGATAACCATCTTCAGAAGGCTAATTTTGAAGCTAATAGAAGCGTTTTAAAACATTTCATCTTTATATAAACTCGATATTTCCCTTTTTTTTATTGGCGCAATCGGTTTCCCCATCTCGGCAATGCTATCAGTTTTGAAATTTAGCGTCTTATTCTTACTTTTTTCCTGCTTTTCTTAGACAACTCCTTCTGGTTTTTTTGGCAGAGAAGGGGGCTTATCAAAACACCCCCTTCTTCCTTTGCAAATACAGATAGAAGGGGCCAAACACACAACCCCATGCCGGCAGAGGAATTCTGGGAGTTGAAGTCCACCCTTCTTCGAGTGCCCAAGGTTGAGAAACACAGAAACAGACTTACCATATTTTTCGGAGTATAAGACGCACCTTAGTTTTTGGGGAGGAAAATAGGGGGGGGGGGAAATCTAGCTACCAGGTATTCATCTGGCTAGCATCCTTAGCCTGGTCAGTTTCAGCACATTATTTTATCCCCTGGTTAGGGCTGAAAAAAAACCTTTTTCGGAGGGAGTAGCAATGAAAACAAGGCTGCAAAGACTTAGGGCTGGGAAAAAACTTCTTTAGAGGGAGTAGCAATGAAAAATAAGATGCAAAAGGTGCGTCTTATACTCCGAAAAATACGGTGATGTATTTCTAGCTGTGCTTTTTTTTTTTTTACTTTTGTTCTTTCATTGCCTCTGGTTGCATGAACCTGCACGTATTTGGGTGTAAACCTGATTCACGCAGAATACATATTTTAAAGATAAGATTTGGTTTTATTTACTTTTCCCAGCCCATCGCCCTTGGCTCTTTCACCTGGTTTTTTTGTTGACACGCAGGGGTGAATATCTCACACTTCAATAAGATTAGCAGGGCAGTTTGATTTCGAAGAGGAATCCAGTACTTTCCAGATGTGGGAATTCCCACGCAGAAATCCATTATGTTAAGAGGGCATCTGGTCACCGTGGGAAAACTTTTTCCGCTGTTGCGCAGAGATTAAATTAGGAAGTACAGGGAGTCCTTGGCTTACGACTAGTCCTGCTTTAGGCATGAAAGCCAATTGGATGACTTTGGGCCAATCACCAGGAGGTGGTGAGTTCTAGTCCTGCCTTAGGCATGAAAGCCAATTGGATGACTTTGGGCCAATCACCAGGAGACGGTGAGTTCTAGTCCTGCCTTAGGCATGAAAGCCAATTGGATGACTTTGGGCCAATCACCAGGAGACGGTGAGTTCTAGTCCTGCCTTAGGCATGAAAGCCAGCTGGGTGACTTTGGGCCAATCACCAGGAGACAGTGAGTTCTAGTCCTGCCTTAGGCATGAAAGCCAATTGGATGACTTTGGGCCAATCACCAGGAGGCGGTGAGTTCTAGTCCTGCCCTAGGCATGAAAGCCAATTGGATGACTTTGGGCCAATCACCAGGAGGCGGTGAGTTCTAGTCCTGCCTTAGGCATGAAAGCCAATTGGATGACTTTGGGCCAATCACCAGGAGATGGTGAGTTCTGGTCCTGCCTTAGTCATGAAAGCCAATTGGATGACTTTGGGCCAATCACCAGGAGACAGTGAGTTCTAGTCCTGCCTTAGTCATCAAAGTCGGCTGGGTGGCTCCAATCAGTCACTCTCTCTCAGCCCAACCCACCTCACAGGGCTGTTGTGGTGAAAATAGGAGGAGGAAGGAGTATTAGATACGTTTGCTGCCTTGCGTTGCAAATAAAAGCAGGATAAAAATCAAATAAATAAATGATTCTATGCAGCTACTGTACATTATGACTTCCTAGGTCTTAAGGAAGACCTTGATGTGAAGGGACGCCAGTGCCAGCTGAGGGACGGGCAGCTGTGGCGCCACATGGTTGTGAACAGAGAAATATAATAGCATTAATACGTATAATAATAGTTTATCCCCTAAATGCAGCCTGCAGTAATTCTCTAGCTGTCCCGGCTTGGGTTGAGCCGTCTCCTTCTTACTTTTCTTATAATCGTTTTGACATTCAACATTTTTTATTGAATTATAAAGTATTATAAAATACAAAATACAATCTTATAATTGTTATGGACTTCGACAGATGCAGTGGCAAAACGTGGAACACGTTGGGGATCAGAGTCCTTATGTGACGTCGGTCATCTTGCACATTAAGCAGAACGTCCCCATCATCCGTGACAACCTGGCCTCCACCCGGAAGTATTTCACCCAGTTCTGCATCAAGTTTGCCAAGTGAGTCCCTCGCTCGGGGTTCAGCCTAAGGCAGGGGTCCCCACCCAGTGGGGTGCAGCCCACCGATGGGCTGTGAGGGATTTGCAACCGGGCCGCAGAAACAGCTGGCGATCACATGCGCACGCGCACACTCGCTTGTGTGAGCAGCAGGCGTGCACGTGCTCCATTTAAGTGAGTGGCAGATGCACGTGTACGCCGCTTGTGTAAATGGAGCTGCGGGTGCACGCACTTGCCGGCCACTCACGCAGAACCAAGCCCTCTCTCTCTCTGCCCTGCCAATCTGCAAAGCCGGAAACGTTAGGGAACTTTGGCTTAAGGAACAGGCATTTGGGCTACAGGGAAAACTTCTGAATACTGTCAACTCGCAAAGCATCCCTGTCCTGCTCTCGAGTTGCCATAGGCAGGGGGATGGGAAACCGACGAAGCAACACGGCAGCCAAAGACAGGAGCACATTCCAGACATATCTCTCTCAAGGCTGTCTCCCAGGGTGATCCACAGCGGCTGGAGGGGAGTGATCTCTACAACCCGCGAAATTGCTCCGTTGGCGAATGTGATTGATGACACACCCTGTGGGGAGGAGGGAAACAGGGTCATGATTAGGGCCGTAAATTACGTGGGGTCAGAGTTGGCTTCATTTGAGTAGTGCCGACATGGAGCTCCTAATAAATAACTGGATTTCTTTTGAAGCTTGGCTCGAGGCTCATGATTTAATTAGGGCATCCCTCGGAACCCTGACAAATACACTTAGTTCTCAGCTTATGACTTCAGCAACCAAAATTACAAGGGAACTGACTTACGGCCAGTCCTCGCACTTATGACCAGTCCTCGCACTTACGACCATTGCAGCAGCTTCATGGTTGCGTGATCAAAATTCAAGCATTTGGCAACTGCCATATAAAGGCAATCCTTGAATTACGACCACAATTGAGCCCCAAATTTATGTTGCTAAGCGAGACAGTTGTTAAGTGAGTTTTGCCCCGTTTTACGACCTTGCTTACCAAAATTGGTAATCCCTGCAGTTGTTCAGTTAGTAACACGGTTGTTAAGTAAATCTGGCTTCCCCGTTGACTTTGCTGGTCAGAAGGTTGCAAAAGGGGATCACATGACCCCGGGACGCTGCAACCGTCATAAATATGAGTCAGTTGCCAAGCGTCTGAACTTTGATTCCGTGACCATGGGGATGCTGCAACGGTCGTAAGTGTGAAAAACAGTCATAAGTCACTTTTTTCAGTGCCGTTGTAGCTTCACGCGGTCATTAAATGAACTGTTGTAAGCTGAGAATTACCAGAATAGAATAGAATAGAATAGAATAGAATAGAATAGAATAGAATAGAATAGAATAGAATAGAATAGAATAGAATAGAATAAGGAAAGATAGAATAGAATAGAATAGAATTTAGAAGAATAGAATAGAATAGAATAGAATTTAGAAGAATAGAATAGAATAAGGAAAGATAGAATAGAATAGAATAGAATTTAGAATAGAATAGAATAGAATAGAATAGAATAGAATAAGGAAAGATAGAATAGAATAGAATAGAATTTAGAAGAATAGAATAGAATTTAGAAGAATAGAATAGAATAAGGAAAGATAGAATAGAATAGAATTTAGAATAGAATAGAATAGAATAGAATAGAATAGAATAGAATAGAATTCTTTATTGGCCAAGTGTGATTGGACACACAAGGAATTTGTCTTTGGTGTATATGCTCTCAGTGTACATAAGGAGAATAAAATACATTCATCAAGAATAAAAAGATACAATACTTAGTGATAGTCAAGGTTACTAATAAGCTAACAAATCGTACTAGGAAACAACTAAAAAAAATATAAATTGAAAGATACAAGCACATGGTTATAGTAATAAGTGGGAAGAGATAAGTACTAGTAAGGAAGAGAAGAATAATAATAATATAGTCTTAGTAAATTATTTGACAGTGGTGAGGGAATTATTTGTTTAGCAAAGTGATGGCGTTCGGGGAAAAACTGTCCTTGTGTCTAGTTGTTCTGATATGCAGTGCCCTATAGCATCGTTTTGAGGGTTTACAGCATTTTTTACAACAATTGTTGTAAAAAAAATTGTTGTAAAAAAAATTGTTGTAAATTGTTTACAACAATTGCAATATCTCATGACCGCCATTTGCCGCCTTCCCAGCTGGCTTGCGACAAAACAAAATCAATGGAGGAAGCTGGCTTCGCTTAAGGACCACACAATTCACTTAACAACTGTCATGGCTCACTTAGCAACTGTGACCAAAAAAAACAAAACCCAGTTGTGGCTGATTTAACAACCAACAGGAATACTGGTCCCAACTGTCATAAGTCAAGAACTACCCATATTCTTGGCCATTGCTTTTAAAATTGGATTTTTTTATCCTTCTCAGTTAGAAAAGAGACTTAGAGATCTTGCAACTTCCCCCTCTTCAAAGGAAATGTAGATGTTCATTTAAAAACAAGCTATTAATAGTGTAGTTTAGATGTCTCAGATCAGGACAGTACGCAGGTACATTTGCCAGTGCTAAATTGTATGAATGTTTTGATGTCTACAGCATTAATTTAATTTAATTTAATGCTTCAACACTGGAGGCTTTTAAGAAGAGACTGAACAACCATTTGTCTGAAATGGTATAGGGCCGTGATGGCGAACCTATGGCATGCATGGTGGAAGTGGCTCTCAGAGCCATCTCTCCGGGCATGCCAGCCATCACCCGTTGCTGGTCTTCACATGTGCACGCGCACAAGAAACCGGAAGACCAAGTGACTGGCACGCATGTGCACGCCGGAAACCGGAAGCTCAGCTTTCCGGCGCGCACATGCATGCCAGGGAACTGCTCTTCCGGTTTCTGGCACCCTCACGCATGCGCGCCGGGGAGCTGCTGTTCCTGTTTCCGGTGCTCCCCCACGCGCACACGCGCGCTGCCGTTTCGGCACTCATTCTGTTATTATTCTGTTATTGCCCCAATCTTGGCCACTGTAAAATGAGTGGACTTCAACTCCCAGAATTCTGAGACCTGGAATTCTGGGAGTTGAAGTCCACCCATTTTACAGCGGCCAAGATGGAGAAGCACTGGATGAGAGAAATCTGTTTTTCCTTTAAGCTTCACGGAAAATGGGTCCTCTTTATTTCTTCCCTTCTTCCTTGCAGCTGTTTCATCCCCAAGTTCATTAACCACCTTTTCAAGTGCAAGCCGATCAGCATGGTGGGGGCCGAACAGGTGAGAACCCAAGTTTAAATCTGGGTTTAAAGGGGTCGTTGGGAAACAGCCGTTGGGAGGTGGGCTCAGGAGAATGGCTTGATCAGAAGGCAGAATCCTTCTAAAAATGTTTTACAGGCCATGTGAACCGTTTGTGGAACACACTGAAAATCACAGCAAAGACCGTGTTTGTCTTTGAAGGCTTCTTGGTGCTCTCTAAGCTTGTAGACGTTTCATGACCCAACTAGGTAACATCATCAGTGCTACAAGGGAGAGGGGTTTGTTCCCTGTTGATATTCTTGCTCTGTCGGTGTTGGTGGGAGTGTTCTTGGGGATCGGGGTATTGTTTACTGTTGGATTGTTGGATCAACACCCAGATATGCAGAGATTAACCCCAGGACTAATACCAGAGCAACCATCAAGCACTGGATGATGTTACCTAGCTGGGTCATGAAACGTCTGCAGGAAAACCACGGAGCTCAGAGAGCACCAAGGATCCCACTGTGGTCTTCCTCCTCCTCCTCCTCCTCCTCCTCCTCCTCCTCCTCCTCCTCCTCCTCCTCCTCCTCCTCCTCCCCCCCTACCTCCTAGCCCCCCCCCAACCTCCTAGCAGTGATGATGTAACCTAGCTGGGTCATGAAACGTCTGCAAGAAAACAACCAAGCTCAGAGAGCACCAAGGATCCCACTGTGGTGGTCTTAATTTAATTTAATTTAATTTAATTTAATTTAATTTAATTTAATTTAATTTAATTTAATGGATTTCTATGCCGCCCAACTCCCTGAGGACTCCTCCTCCTCCTCCTCCTCCTCCTCCTCCTCCTCCTCCTCCTCCTCCCTACCTCCTAGCCCCCCCCCAACCTCCTAGCAGTGATGATGTAATCTAGCTGGGTCATGAAACGTCTGCAAGAAAACCACCAAGCTCAGAGAGCACCAAGGACCCCTCATTTCAACCCTGAGCTACAAATATTCTCCTTTATCGGTATGTTTGTATTTGATTAGAGAGAAACTCGTAGGAATGAATTAAATCAGCCCTGCCCAGGTTGGTGCTGGGACGACTTCATGACAAAAGTCTTGGGTGGTGCATCCAAAATGTCTTGAAAATTCTGGGTGTTGAAGTCCATGCTCAGCGAACTGGTTGTTACACCGGTTGAATCCTACCACTGCCTCAGTGCTGCGGCCTACATTATAGAATAGAATAGAATAGAATTCTTTATTGGCCAAGTGTGATTGGGCACACAAGGAATTTGTCTTTGGTGCATATGCTCTCAGTGTACATAAAAGAAAAGATACATTTGTCAAGAATCGTGAGGTAAAAAACACTTAATGATTGTCATAGGGTACAAATAAGCAATTATGGTGATTCAGTGAGATAGATAGATACTATGGATGGATGGATGGATAGATAGATAGATGAGAGAGAGAGAGAGAGAAAGAAAAAGAAAGAAAGAAAGAAAGAAAGAGATAGGATAGATAGATGATAGATAGATAGATAAATAGAGAGAGAGAGAGAGAAAGGGGGAAGAGAGATAGAAAGAAAGAAATAAAGAGAAAAAGAAAGAAAAAAAGAAAAAAGAAAGAAAAAAGAAAAAAGAAAGAAAGAGATAGGATAGATAGATAGATAGATAGATAGATAGATAGATAGATAGATAGATAGATAGATAGATAGATAGATAGATAGATAGATAGGAGAGACAGAAAGAAAGAAAGAAGAAAGAAAGAAGAAAGAAAAAGAGAAAGAGAGATGAGAGAGAGAGAGAGAAAGGAAAAGAAAGAAAGAGAAAGAAAGAGATAGGATAGATGATAGATAGATAGATAAATAGAGAGAGAGAAAGAAAGAAAGAGGATAGGATAGATAGATAGATAGATAGATAGATAGATAGATAGATAGATAGATAGATAGATAGATAGAAGAGACAGAAAGAAAGAAAGAAAAAAGAAAGAAAGATAGATGAGAGAGAGAGAAAGAAAAAAAAGAAAAAGAAAGAGAGATAGGATAGATAGATAGATAGATAAATAGAGAGAGAAAGAGAAAGAAAGAGGATAGGATAGATAGATAGATAGATAGATAGATAGATAGATAGATAGATAGATAGATAGATAGATAGATAGATAGATAGATAGAAGAGAGGGAGAAAGAAAGAAAGAAAAAGAAGAAAGAAAGAGAAAGAAAGAAAAAGAAGAAAGAAAAAGAAAGAAAGATAGATGATAGATAGATAGATAGATAGATAGATAGATAGATAGATAGATAGATAGATAGATAGATAGATAGATAGATAGATACATACATACATACATACATACATACATACATACATACATACATTACATACATACGGGATCCTTGGTGCTCTCTGAGCTTGGTTGTTTCCTTGCAGATATTTCATGACCCAACTAGGTAACATCATCAGTTCTAATAGGGAATGGGGTTTGTGGAGAGGAGGAAGAGGAGGAAGAGGAGGAAGGCTTGAGGGCTCCTTGGTGCTCTCTGAGCTTGTTTGTTTTGTTGCAGACATTTCATGACCCAACTAGGTAACATCATCAGTTCTAATAGGGAGTGGAGTTTGCTTTCGCTTTATGTACCAGTGGCTAGTATATAAAATGTCATTTCATCGTCACTCTTACTATCTGCTTCAGCTGCTGCTGGACACTCATTCCCTGAAAATGGTCCTGCTTGACCTGCCGTCCATCGGCTCGCAGGTGGTGAGGAAGGCGCCCGCCAGCTACACAAAGATCGTGGTCAAGGGCATGACGCGGGCCGAGATGATCCTCAAGGTAGGCCTTTTCCTGCTTCTAGACCGGCTTGCCCTCCAAAGAATTTCTGAGGAAGGAAGGGACTGGCTACCCGCCTGAAGCCACCTTATGGGACAGATTTTATTTATTTGTTTGTTTGTTTCCCTTGTTGTTTTTAACAAATAACTCAAGGCAGCGAACGTATCTAACATATCCTTCCTGCTCCTATGTTCCCCATAACAACAACCCTGTGAGCAGCCGGCTTTCATACCTAAAGTGGAACTAGAACTCATAGTCTCCTGATAATTGGACCAAGTCACCCAGCTGGCTTTCATACCTAAGGCGGGACTAGAACTCACCATCTCCTGGTGATTGGCCCAAAGTCACCCAGCCAGCTTTCATGCCTAAGGCGGGACTAGAACTCACTGTCTCCTGGTGATTGGCCCAAAGTCACCCAGCTGGCTTTCGTGCCTAAGGCGGGACTAGAACTCACCGTCTCCTGGTGATTGGCCAGCTGACTTTCATACCTAAGGCAGGACTAGAACTCACCATCTCCTGGTGATTGGCCCAAAGTCACCCAGCCAGCTTTCATGCCTAAGGCGGGACTAGAACTCACCATCTCCCAGTTTCTAGCCTGGTTCTTTAACCACTAGACCAAACTGTCTCTCTTCCCCTTCCTCTCCACCCCAGTTGTGGCCTTGTTGAGCTGTCACTCACTTTTAAAGGCAACCGAGTGCAGAGTCCTTCCCCAAATTCCTTTCCCCGTTCGGGAGTTGAGGCTTTTCGGCTTTTCCCAGGATGGCTTTTCCTTCGGCATTTCCAATTAGATCCTAGGCAAGGCCGGTGACAGCTGCTTCGTGCCTGGGTGGGGGACAGCCCCTTGCACTTCCCAGCCCCCACCCCCACTTCTAGGAGGGGGCTTCTCAAATTCAGGGTTTGGCCTCCGGGATGCCGAAAGACCGAAGCTTTTCCTGAAAAATCAGAAAGAGGCTGGAATCGGATGGGGAAACATGGGCCGGGCTTTTTTTTCAAGAGGTAGCTGGTCTTTCTGGTTTTTCTTTGAAGACGTTTCGCTTCTCATCCAAGAAGCTTCTTCGGTTCTGAGCGGGATGGTGCCGGGATTGTGTGGGTGGGAGAAATGGAAGGATTTATTATAGTTTAGTTTAGTTTAATTAGATTTATATACCGCCCTTCTCCAAGGGACTCAGGGCAATGAACAGCCAAATAAAAACACAATATAAACATTAAAATATATATACAATTAAAAGAAAATATTCGATATGGCCGTGATTTAATACAATTAAAATTTGGTAAAATCTTAAAATTTTAAAAACCCCAAAAACTTTTTCACGCCAGCCCAGCTTGATAAAAATAATACGTCTTGAGGGCACGGCGGAAGGTGGACAGGTCGTGAATGGTTCTTAAGTCTGGGGGGAGCTGATTCCAGAGGGTGGGTGCTCCCACAGAGAAGGCCCTCCCCCTGGGCGTCGCCAGCCTACACTGCTTGGCTGATGGCACCCCGAGGAGGCCCTCTCTGTGGGAGCGCACTGGTCGATGGGAGGCAGTTTGTGGCAGCAGGCAGTCTCGGAGATACCTAGGTCCAATGCCATGGAGCGCTTTAAAGGTGGTAACAAGCACCTTGAAGCGCACCCGGTAGATCACCGGAAGCCAGTGCAGCTCGCGCAGGAGGGGTGTTATATGGGAGCGCCAATTAGCCTCCGAAACCACCCGCGCGGCTGCATTCTGGATCAGTTGGAGCCTCCGGGTGCTCTTCATGGGGAGCCCCATGTAGAGAGCATTACAGTACATTATAAATGACCAGCTGTCTGCAAGGAGTATAAATCCTTCCATTCCCCACCATCCAGTCAGAGCTGAAGAAGCTTCTTGGATGAGAAGCGAAACGTCTTCAAAGAAAAACCAGAAAATCCAGTTGCCTCTTGAAAAAAGCACCTTTCGGACAACTATGACCTGGATGACGAAGTATCTCCATAAACATATTGCGTGGACTTCATCGCTGCTTCCTCACATAGTTAGAATTAAGCCCCTTAAAAGCCATACAGGTAGTCCTCGACTTACAAAAGTTCGCTTAGTGACCATTCGAAGTTACACCAGCACGGAAAAAAGTGACTTAGGACCGTTTTTCACACTTACGACCGTTGCAGCATCCCCACGAACACGTAATCAGAATTCAGTATTTATGACGGTTGCAGTGTCCTGGGGTCATGTGATCCCTTTTGCCGACCTTCTGATAAGTAAAGTCAATGGGGATACCGGATTCACTTAACAACCGTCTTACTAAGTTAACAACTGTACTGATTTCACTTAACAACTCTTGGCAAGAAAGGTCGCAAAATGGGGCTTAACAAATTTCTCACTTAGCAACATGAATTTTGGGCTCAATTGTAGTCATTCGTAGTCATATTTTGCGCTGAATCAAAATCTCGCCGAAATCTCTCTCGCGCGCGCTTCCCCTCACGAGATTTCGGCGCGATTTTGCTTCCGCGCATGCACAGAAGCAAAATTGCCCAAAAATTCACAGAAAAAGATGGCGACGCGTGCGACGGACCGGCAGAGAGGGCTCCAGAGCAGTCGCGCGCAAATTGCGCAATCGGCCGCTCCCTACCGGAGCTGCGCACCACCTTATATATATATACTGTATATACTGCTTCATAGTGCTTTAAAGCCGTCTTTAAGCGGTTTACAGAGTCAGCATATTTCCCCCCAACAACCTAACCCTAACCTCGGAAGGACGGAAGACTGTATCAACCTTGAGCCGGGTCGAACACCTGGCAGTGGGCAGAGTTTGCCTGCAGTCCTGCATTCTAACCACAGTACCACCACGGCACTTCTAACCAGCTGCTCTTCTGTCCCTGCAGGTGGTGATGGCCCCCCATGAGCCAGCTGTGGTCTTTGTGGACAACTACATCAAACTCCTCTCCGACTGCACCATTGACACGTTCCAGAAGATTCTGGAGATGAAGGTGAGTTGGGCGCCAGGGCAAGCGGGCAGCAAGAAAGCCCAGTGCTGTTTTAGTTCTCTGGGAAAGATGGGTGTTGAAGGACTTAGATCATCTGGGACCAGTTTGGTTCCACTTCTAGCACATCTGGATAAAAAGAAGACCAGTCGGTCTGACTTTGCCCTCATACGCTTCATTTTAGAAATACTTAGATTCGGTATAATTCGGCTTTCCTGACGTCCCTCTAAGTATCAGGGTGGCTTTGCAGGATGAAACTCTCAAACATCAGCAGTGAATGCTCCAACACTGGACGTTTTCAAGAAGAGGTTGGATAACCATTTGTCTGAAGTAGTGTAGTGTTTCCTGCCTAGGCAGGGGGTTGGACTAGAAGACCTCCAAGGTCCCTTCCAACTCTGTTGTTATTATTATTATTATATCCCTGCCATTTGCCATCCTGAGGTGTGCCTGGAAGCATCTCTTCCAGATGTCCTGGGTTGTGCTTCCAGATGTTTTGGTCGTCTTCCCTGTGTCCTGGAGGCACATTTAATGTGTTGTGGCTTGTCTTTCCCAGATGTTCTAGAGGCACACAATCCAGATGTTATGGGCAGTCTTCTAGGTGTTCTGGAAGCACATCTTCCAGATGTTCTGGTTCCAGATGTGTTGGGTCATGTCTTCCAGGTATTCTGGAGACCTGTCTTGAAATTCATAGGGTGTGTCATCCAGACATATTGGAGGTATGTCTCCCAGATGTTCTGGGGCGTGACTCTCAGATGTTCTGGGGCATGTCTTCTGGATGATCTAGAGTTGCATCTTCCAGATGCCCTGGGGCATGTCACCCAGGTATTCCCAAGTGTCTTCCAGATGTTATGGGGGTCTGTCTTCCAGACATGCTGGAGCTATGTCTCCCAGATGTTCTGTGATATGTCTACTAGATGTTCCAGAGGCGCACCTTCCACATATTCTGGGTGTGTCTTCCAGTTGTGCTGGAGGCATGTCTTCCAGATGTTTTAGGACATGTTTTCCAGGCTCTGGGACATGTCTTCCAGATGCCTCCAGATGTTCTACAGGGACGCAACCCGTCCTTATCATCCCCTTATCCTCTTTCTTTCTGTATGGCCTTCTCCATCAATCCAGCACGAAACAATAAACCACAGCCTTGGAGCTCCTGCAAAGCCCATGTTAGCGCAAGCTCTGAAGCCAAATGTGAGTTTCGCCTACAGTCACCACCTCCTCTTCCTCCCCCCGTCCCCCATGTTGGGGTGAGAATAATATCTCATAGAGGCAATTTAGATCTTTTCTTGGAATTCAGACAGTTAGAAATAAAGCCGAGATTAAAAGTCTAATAGAAAATATTTATTTCGGTACAAAAACAATAAATCCTGAATAATTACATCTTTGCTAAGAAAACACGACCGTTCAGGTCAACAGCTAAGGCAGAAGAGGATTAACGGTGGTTTAGGAATGCACACATGCGCAAAGAACATCATATCACGTGTTCTGCTTATATTGGAATGTACCATAATATTAGGATAGGGGTGCATGACCCTGCATAGACATACAACTGACAATATTCACTACGTGACACCCCATGTCTCCACAGGGTCTCAAGCGAAGTGAGCAAAGTAGCATGTTGGACTTATTCCGTCAGAGGCTCCCTGCTCTTCCCTCGAGCGCCGAAACCGGCGGCTGCGTCTCCCTGACGGCACCCACGCCCGAGCAGGAGTCTTCCCGTATCCGCAAACTGGAAAAACTGATCAAGAAGAGACTCTAGCTGCTACCTACCCATCTTCTTCTCCAGCTGTTGAAGGCATCGCGGTCCAAATGTAATTGTTGGTTGCAGGTTGTATACCTACCCCACCGAGGGCCTTCCGGATAGCAGAAATCAGCCACCAGCTGTCTCCAGCATCCCGGCTTCCCCAAATCACAGGACCGTCCTAATTTTTGGCAGGAAGTTGATATTTTCCAAGGTCTTATCTCAGAAATGAGATCCCTGAAATTTTTGCAAGGGTTCATTTTATGTTTAAGAGGTAGATCTCTGTCTCTGTGCATGTTGGAATCTCCTTTTGCGACGTTCCAAATGCAAAAAAAAATCCCCCCCCCCAAGGAACAGAGGGTCCTCCTCCTTTGTAGACCCCTCACTCCTTCTTCTTTCCGTGGGTATTTTGTCTCTGAGCTGTTTTCCAGTGTAACTCGGTGATGGTTTTATCTGCTTCATTACATAAAGCAGTGTTTCCCAACCTCAGCAACTTTCAACTACGTGGACTTCCAACTCCCAGAATTCTGCGAGTTGAAGTCCACACACAGTTGAAAGTTGCCAAGATTGGGGAAAAAAGCAACACAGACAGTCTTTAACTAGCTGAGAACAAAACTCATTGGGGCCCAGTCTGTTTCAGAAAGTGTCAATTCCAGAAGTTATTTCAGTCAATTTCAAAATCAATTCCGGAAAATTTCATAGTCAATTTCAGTGGGGGAAAAAGCTGCAAACTTCAATTTACGTTTCATTCATCAGCCCCACTCAATAAACCCACCTGACAAATTAATAATTCCTTACTGGGTTCTTTCTACCCACATCTCCCCACCTTTGGTGGGGCAATCCTTAAATCCCCTCCCCATGTCCCATTTTTCTGCGATCGGAGGGCAGAAACTAAACTTTTTGTCTCTTTTCACCGGCTAACTTGACCCAAGCAAAAATCTCTGCCAAGATTCATCCGGATCTCACCTACCTCAGATTCGGTCCAAACAATGAAACCTCCTTCCTCCAGCCAAATTTTATTAGCTACTGGTTTTTGCCAGGATAAAACATTCCGGATTTTTTTTAAAAAAAACAAAAATTACGTGGGAGGCTGCCAGGTATTTCCAAAGTCAGAATGTGCACAAGCTCTCGGTTCTTTCCGTGCTCTTTTGTGTGTCTGTGTGTGTACTTTTCAAAGTACACACACACTACTGTTTGTTTGTTTGTTTTTCTTTTTAATTTTGCTTCCTCTGCCCCTTCATTTGTCCCCGAGCGGAACAAGGTTTTTTGTTTTTTGTTTTTTAAACTTCCTGAATTCCTGGATCTTTTTTTCTTTTTTTTTCTTTTTTTTTTAAGATATTTTTTCCTTCCTGAGAATTTCTGGCTCTGGAATGGCCCGGATGTGTTGAAAACATCTGCCCGGTTTATTCATTTTTCCTTTCTGCTTTCCAGGGACTGAAAGCTTTTGAGACCTTGCACTCCAAACTTTTATCATCACTCCATGCTAGGGGGGGAAAAACCCACCCCCAAATTTCACTCCTGCAAAACCCGGGGCTGCTTTGCATGCGGTGCGTTCATTAAAAACAGGAAACCTCCAAAGGGGGGAGAGGTTCCACCTCCTTCCCCCAAATTATTGCAGCTGATGGAGTTTGCAAGTGTTTTTTTTTTTAAGGCAAGGGGGCTTCTTCTTCTTCCTCAAGGGGGGGCCTTCGGAGGTGGATCCCCGTTTGCAAATTCAGGGGGTTTGAGGGAGGCCCGCAGACAGCCAGTTGCTGACACACACACACACACACCTTTGCATGCACCCTCAAAGCAAAAGGCCGTTGACGTCCCCAGCAGGGAGTGGGGCAGGCAGGGTGCCGTTCCCTTGGCCCTTTGCCCCGGTTGGTTGCGATCCAAGGTGAGCAATGTTTGCCCTCGCTTGGTTTGCGAAAGGAAAAACCCAATGAAGGAAGGTGTAACCGGGACCTGCCTGGTTTTTATGGGCTTCCTGAGAGCAGGACAGAGGGGCCTGCTGGCATCTCTCGGCCTTCCCCGCCCTCGCCCTCTCCTTCTGCCATCCGATTGCAGAAGGGTTGAAGAAACAGGAAGAGGGTTTGCTCTCTTGAGAAAGTGGCTGTCTTGTAAATAGTAAAGTCTTTATTTCCTTCTTTCTTTCTTCTCTCCCTTCCTTTCCTTTCCTTTCCTCCCTCTTCCTTTCTTCCTTTCTTTTTTCTATTTCTTTCTTTTTTACTCCCTATTTTTCCATCCTTCCATCCCTCTCCCCTCCTTCCTTCCTTCCTCTTTCTTTCTTTCTTTCTTTCTTTCTTTCTTTCTTTCTTTCTTTCTTTCTTTCTTTCTTTCTTTCTTTCTTTCTTTCTTTCTTTCTTCCTTTCTTTCTTTCTTTCTTCCTTTCTTCCTTTCTTCCTTGTTTCTTCTCCTTCCTTCCTTTTTTCCTTCCTTCCTTCCCTCCCTCCCTCCTTCCTTCCCTCCTTCCTTCCATCCTCCCTCTTTCTTCCTTCCTTCCTTCCTTTCTTTCTTTTTTCTCCCTATTTTTCCATCCCTCTCCCCTCCTTCCTTCCTTCCTCTTCCTTCTCTTTCTTTCTTTCTTCCTTCCTTCCTTCCTTCCTTCCTTCCTTTCTTTCTTTCCTGTTTCTTCTCTATTGTTTCTTCTCCTTCCTTCCTTCCCTCCTTTGTTCCTTCCTTCCTTCCATCATTATCTATCTATCTATCCATCCATCCATCCATCCATCCATCCATCCATCCATCCATCCATCCATCCATCCATCCATCCATCCATCCATCTATCTATCTATCTATCTATCTATCTATCTATCTATCTATCTATCTATCATCTACCTATCTATCTACCTATACTACCTACCATCTCTCTCTCTCTCTCTCTCTCTCTCTCTCTCTCTCTCTCTCTCTCATATATATATATATATATATATATATATATATATATATATATATATATATATATATATATATATATATATATATATATATATATATATATATATATATATCTTCTCTCCCTATTTTTCTTTATCTCCCTCCCTCCCTCCCTCCCTCCCTCCCTTCCCATTGATTTTAAACGGTTGCCTAATTTATCACACCCTTTCTGGCTAATAATTAAGGCTCCTCAAGTTGTACATTTCCTGTTAATAAAGTGGATTCTCCACTCTCTTAATGAGTTTGGTTTCAGTTTGTTGGGTTTTTCCGTTAAAGATAAAAGTTTGGGAGATACCAGTTTAGACTGAGCTCAGCGGCCATTTTGTTCTTATTCTGCTCTTTTGTTATTTCTTCATCTCCTCTTTTTGTCCTCTTCCTTTTTATTCTTGTCCTGGTCTCGCACAGGCGAGGCCGGCGGCCTCCACACGACCAATGAAAATAAAGAAATAAACATGTCGACAGGTAGCCCTCAAACATATGACCATAATTAAGATGGGAATTATTGTCGTAAGTCATTCTGGTCATAAGCCGAGGCATCACACGTGACTGAAACCAACGTTTTGGCATTTTTTGCGACGGGCATTAAGCAAACACCAGTGGGTGTTTTTTCCCAGTTACAGGAAGGAAATGCCAGAAACCACCCAAAAAAACCTCATTGAAAATTGTGGTCACGTGAACCGCCGAACACTGCAAATGGCTGCACAGGTGAGCCCATTGTCAAGTCCCCCAAATATGATCACGTGACACTGTGTGTGTGCGTGTGCGCACGTGCGTGCGTTCCAAGTAATGCACCCATAGAAAGAATTCAGAGGCAGGTAGATTCCTCAAAGAACAAATTTATTGAATTCATCATATTGGCACAACTGGTGAAAACCGACTCTGAAAGTTCCCGCGGTTTTCACCTAATTAAAAGATAAAGTCTTCCCCCCTTTCCCCAAGTCATCAGTCACATTGTCCAATAGAGGTGCTGGCCGGTTGCTTGGTTACTTCGCTCCTCCTCTCCCAGCCACCTGTTGGAATGACCTTGGTTCCCACAGGAAAACTTTTTGTTTTGACTACAAATCCCAGCTATCTACTTCCCCCCCCTCCTTGTCTGTTCTTCTGCCTTGTGCCAACCCTGAAGCCTCAAAGATGGCCTCAACCAGGTTTGCTTCAGGGTTGATTGTGTGTGTGCGTAGTTTCAAAATCAGGTCGTAAGTAGCTTTGGGTGAATCCGTTGTAACTTCAAACAGTCCCTAAGCGACCGGTCGTAGCTTGCCACCTGCCACAAATAATGTGCAGCTGAGCCTGAGGGTCAATTTCCTCCGAGTGGATTCTGCAAACTCCAAATGTTGCAACAGGTGCTCTGGGTTCGAATGACAGGCTAAGGCAGAGCTGGCCAGGATGGGGGACAGGGTGGGCCAGGAGCAGGCGTGGCTTAGACGTCTTGCGAACCCAGCCAGGGAGTGATCTCAGCTGAGCAGGAGAAACGCTCCCAATTTAGAGGGTCAGCGGTTACAACAGTTCGTTTAGTGACGATTCAAAGTTACAACGGCACTGAAAATAGTGACTTTTTTCCCCACAGTTATGACCGTTGCGGCATCCCTGTGGCCACCTGATCAAAATTCAGATGCTTGCCAACTGACTCGTATTTATGACCGTTGTAATTTTGAAACAGTCACTAAAATTTATTATTTATTCAATAATAAATGAATTATTGTAAGTCTCTAGGACAACCTGTAAAGGCTGAATAAAAGGATCAGATACTGTACCGGGAGTCCTTGACTTACGACCATTCATTTAGTGACTGTTCAAAGTTACAATGCAGTGGAAAAAGTGACTCGGGACCATTTTTCACACTTACGACCTTTGCGGCTTCCCTGTGGTCACATGATTTACATTCAGACAACTGATTCAGATTTATGACGGCCGCAGTGTCCCAGGGTCACGTGATCCCCTTTTGCGACCTTCTGACAAGGAAAGGCCACAGGGGAAGCCAGATTCACTTAACAACCGTGTTACTAACTTAACAACAGCAGTGATTCACTTATCAATGGTGGCAAGGAAGGTCGTAAGATGACATAAAATTCAATTAATGTCTCACTTAGCGACAGAAATTTCAGGCTCCATTGTGGTCGCAAGTTGAGAACTTGAAAAAGGGAGAAACGAAAAGACTAAAACAGAAGTAAGATAATTGAACAATAAAAGAAACAACGGAAAACAACATCACAAGATTTGAGACTTTACCCCGAATAAGGACTACAAGGTCGTAAAAAGGGAGCTTTAATTTGATTTGAGAAAATTTGAAAGACACCCCACCCCCCTTTTATTCATCTTTATTAGAATCGAGTTGGAAGGGACCTTGGAGGTCTTCTAGTCCAACCCCATGCTCAAGCAGGAGACTCTACCATTTCTGACAGATGGCTGTCCAGTCTCTTCTTAAAAACCTCCAGTGATGAAGCGCCTACAACTTCTGGTGGCAGGCTGTTCCACTGGTTAATTGTTCTCACTGTTAGGAAGTTTCTCCTTAATTCCAGGTTGCTTCTCTTCTTGATTAGTTCCCATCCATTGTTTCTTGTCTTGCCTTCTGGTGCTGTGGAAAATAAGTTGACCCCCCTCTTCTTTGGGGCAGCCCCTCAAATATTGGAACCCTGCTATCATGTGCCCCGTGGTCCTTCTTTTCGTTTAGACTAGCCAAACCCAAATCCTGCAACCGTTCTTCATACGTTTTAATCTCCCGGCCTCTGGCCCGCCTGCTTGCACCTGTCTTGTTCTTTGATGGAAACACCCAGCAAATAAATCCCATTAAATAACTCAAATGCTAAATCGGCTTTTATCTGAAGCTGGGATCATTCAAGGCCAGCTGATCTTTCCCGGCCGCAGAATGTGGCATTCCTGCTGGTGGCGGCAACCGGCCGGTGGGTGGAGGTTTCCCGGCCTGGACCCTAGACACTGAGGCTCTTGGCTCGGCCCCTTTTCCATTGCCAGAGGAACAGAATGCGAATCTGGAGGGCTGGCTCAGACTCCAGGTGCCAGCTTGCCTTAGTTTGGCATGACCCTTCAAAGTGTGATCTTGTGCATAGGGGGCTTCCTTAAGTAGGCACCCCCTGCATCCGGGGTGTGTGTGTGGGAATTGGCCAGGTAAGCTGACGACTACCTGTATCCCTTCCATTTCTGCTAACCGACATCTCATGGAGAATTACCTGGTTTTTAGTTGAATAGTTTGGGATCTTGGAGTCCTAGTGGACAACCACTTAAATATGAGCCAGCCATGTGCAGCAGCTGCCAAAAAAGCCAACACAGTTCTAGGCTGCTTTAACAGAGGGATAGAATCAAGATTACGTGAAGTGTTAATAATACCACTTTATAATGCCTTGGTAAGGCCACACTTGGAGTACTGCATCCAGTTTTGGTCGCCATGATGTAAAATAGATGTGGAGACTCTAGAAAGAGTGCAGAGAAGAGCAACAAAGATGATTAGGGGACTGGAGGCTAAAACATATGAAGAACGGTTGCAGGAACTGGGTATGTCTAGTTTCATGAAAAGAAGGACTAGGGGAGACATGATAGCAGTCTTCTAATAACTCAGGGGTTGCCACAAAGAAGAGGGAGTCAAACTATTCTCCAAAGCACCTGAGGGTAGAACAAGAAGCAATGGGTGGAAACTAAACAAAGGAGAGAAGCAACTTAGAACTAAGGAGAAATTTCATGACAGTTAGAACAATTAATCAGTGGAACAACTTACCTCTGGAAGTTGTGAATGCTCCAACACTGGAAGTTTTTAAGAAGATGTTGGATAACCATTTGTCTGAAGTGTTGCCTCTGGAAGTTGTGAGTGCTCCACCATTGGAAATGTTAAAGAGATTGGCCAACCATTAATCTGGAAATGTATAGGGTCTCCTGCTTGAGCAGGGGGTTGGACTAGATGACCTCCAAGGCCCCTTCCAACTCTGATGATGGTGGCCCACATCTGTCCATCTCAGATCCTTAGGAAGGACCCGATAGGTGGACAAAAATGCCAATTCCAGTCTGAACATCTGGCTGATTGTGTGTCGAACCATAATACGAATAAAAGAGGGAGTAAAGATGATAATAAGGATAAATAATAATAATACTACAGTCACACGACATGCGTTAATATACGTAGACATTAGACAGCACCGAGAGAATTAGATGTTCTTCAGGGTGATAGCCTGTCCCTGTGTCTAGTTGTCTTGGCCTGCAAGGCCTTAAAGTAGGAGTCTTAAACTTAGCAACTTTAAGACCTGTGGACTTCAACTCCCAGAATTCCCCAGCCATGCTTGGATGTGAGGGGTCTGTAGTTATTTTCTCTGTCTTCCTTTTGACCTGTGTAATATGCAGGTCTTCTATGGAAGGCAGACTGGTTGCAATTATAGTATATATTTTACATTTTTGGAAAAGGATTCAACTCTCTGTATGAACCTGGCCAGGTTCCCCGTGGGTACTGAGTTCCAATCCCACAACGGGAACCTTTGTGGCCTCGAGAGCATTCATGAGGAGAAACGAGCTCAGAGAGATGTTCACCTCCGCAGAGGCTCTTTCGTCTCTGATTGGAAATCATTCTAGACTAAACGCAGAAGAGCTGAAGTGGTGCAGTGGTTAAATGCAGCCATTGCAGGCTGACTGCTAGTTCAACAGTTCAGCTGTTCAAATCTCACTAGGCTCAAGGTTGAC
The DNA here is from genome assembly GCA_023053685.1 of Diadophis punctatus similis. Taxonomy (NCBI): domain Eukaryota; kingdom Metazoa; phylum Chordata; class Lepidosauria; order Squamata; family Dipsadidae; genus Diadophis; species Diadophis punctatus. The sequence continues at coordinate 4,525,290 of JALIGW010000001.1, forward strand.
TCAGCCTTCCATCCTTCCGAGGTCGGTAAAATGAGGACCCAGATTGTTGGGGGCAATATGCTGAACTCTGTAAACCGCTTAGAGAGGGCTGTAAAGCACTATGAAGCGGTATATAAGTAAAGTGCTATTGCTATTGCTATTGCTTGCTTGCCTGGGCAACGGGGAACATGGGAAAGGCACATGCTTGTTCAGAGGTGGGGGGTAGAGTGTTTGTCCCAAAACCCCCCAAAAAGATAATAATTTTTTAAAAAATGCTGAAAACAAAATGGCGACGCATGCGCAGTGCCAGAAACTCAACTTCTGCACATGTGCAGAAGAAAAAAATTTTTTTTAAAGATGGCGGCGCTCATGGACCGGCACCGACCGATCTGGTTTGGTGACGTCATCGTGACGTCAAAAGCGGGTCACTACCGGTTCGGGCGAACTGGTCCGAAATGGGAGGAACCCACCCCTGATCCGATCAGCTTTCATGCGTAAGGCGGGACAAGAACTCACACTCTCCCACTTTCTAGCCTGATGCCTTAACCACTAGACCAAATTAGCCAGACCAATCCTTGAATACAGCTCATCTGTCTGGAACCCACACCGCATATCGGACATAAATACATTAGAAAGTGTCCAGAGATACTTTACAAGAAGAGTCCTCCACTCCTCTACTCGCAACAGAATACCTTATGCAACCAGACTTGAAATCCTGGGCTTAGAAAGCCTAGAACTACGTCGCCTTCGGCACGACCTAAGCATAACTCATAAAATTATCTGCTACAACGTCCTTCCTGTCAACGACTACTTCAGCTTCAACCACAACAATACACGAGCATATAACAGATACAAACTCAAAGTGAACCGCTCCAAACTTGACTGTAGAAAATACGACTTTAGCAACAGAGTGGTAAATGCCTGGAATTCACTACCTGACTCTGTGGTTTTGTCACCAAACCCCCAAAACTTTACCCTTAGACTGTCCACTGTTGATCTCACCCGATTCCTAAGAGGTCAGTAAGGGGCGTGCATAAGTGCACCAGTGTGCCTACCGTCCCTGTCCTAATGTTCCCTCTTATCAGTACCCAGTATATAAACAATGTTATATCTATGTATATTACCAACACATACTTGACAAAAATAAATAAATAAATTAAAATAAAATAAAATAATAGACTGCCATCTATCAGAAATGGTGTAGGGTCTCCTGCTTGGGGGAGGGGTTGGACTAGATGACCTGTGAGGTCCCTTCCGACTCTGTTATTCTGTCTGTTAAAAGCTCAGCAAAACAGCTTAGAGAGGATAGTTGGACCTTAAAATACTGAATGCACGGCACCTTCACTTGAAGTGACACCATCTTTTTTAAAAAAATAGTAATAAAGTGCTTTTGACCTTTCATAAAAACAGCCCTTTCCATAACGCGGGATGGTTGTGTGATTCACCGAAAAGTGCAAATTCCACACCGCTCCCAGCTGGCTGGTTGAGGAGGCCTGTTTTCAATTTGAATTATTTATGCTTGCAGATGGCTGCCCTTCGCGCCAATGTCCCGCCCGGAGAGCCTTTCTCCTTTTTTTTGAAAATAATAATAATAATGACTTTATTGATTTTTTAAAAATGGAAAGATAAGTCAAAACAGAGAAAATGGAAAGAACGAGTGACCAGGAATAACTTCTGTCTTTCCTTGGTAAAGAAACTGTATAAGTAAAAAAAATTACCTCAAACTTTTACTCTATATCACGGGGAATCAAACTCGTTTTCATTGAGGGCCACATCAGGGTCGTGTTTGACCTCAGCGGGGGGCGGACACGGGACTCATGCAGAGGTGGGTTCCTGCCGGAGCTGCCTGGTGCGCAGCTCCGGTAGGGAGCGGCCGATTGCGCAATTTGTGTGCGACCGCTCTGGAGCCCTCTCTGCCGGTCCACCACTCACATCGCCATTTTTTTTCGTTAATTTTTGGCCGATTTTGCTTCTGCGCATGTGTGTGTGTGTCATGCGCAGCTCCCATGCGTTCCCCATTTTCAGCCGTGATGGCCTACTGCAGCCCTCTGCCATGCGGAAGAAGTAGCTGCGGGAGCCCATCATGGCTGAAAATGGGGTTGCGGGGGTGCGTGCGCGGCTGCCCCAGCTCCATTTTCACTGGCAAAGGACCCTCTCGGTCTCAGCCGAAAATGGGGTACCCGGGGGCACGCGCAGCCCCCCAAAGTCTGTTTTTGCTGGCAGAGGTACCACGGACCTTTGCTGTTTCCAGGCCGGCCCGTGGGCCTTGAGTTTGACACCCCTGAGCTGTCTGCATTATTTCTGGCATCTCAAAAGCATTTTAATCTTCAAATCTCCCAGCCCACCCTTCATTTCTTTTAGCTTCTTGCAAAATGTACAAAGGTGATTCCAAGTAAAAATACAATTACCATATTTTTTGGAGTATAAGACGCACCTTTTTCTTCCCTAAAAGTGGCTGAAAATTTGGGTGCGTCTTATACTCTGAATGTAGCTTTTTCGGAGCTTTTTTTCCAGCCCTAACGAGGCGCTAACGATCTTCACAGCTCTTACCTTGCAGGCTTTTTCATTGTTACTCTCTCCGAGGAATGTTTTTCCAGCCCTAAGTCTTTGCAGGGTTTTTTTCATTGCTCTACTTGCTCCGAATAAGTTTTTTTCTAGCCCTAACCAGGTGCTAATGATCTTCCCAGCTCTTACCGGCTTGCAGGTTCTTTCATTGTTACTCTCTCAGAAGAAGGTTTTTTTCAGCCCTAACCAGGGGATAAAATAATGTGCTGAAGCTGACCAGACTAAGGACGCTAGCCAGATGAATACCTGGTAGGCAGATTTCCCCCCCCTTATTTTCCTCCCCAAAAACTAAGGTGCATCTTATACTCCGAAAAATACGGTAGTCAGCCTTTCTCAAGAACTCCAAAAAGAATTTTTTTTCCTCTTAGTCTTAAGCTTTTGGACAGGATCTTTCCTAATCGTGAAAAAAATGATTCTAGTCCTCATGGCTCTCACAAATGCACTCCCTGACATAAGAGCAAGCAGAGATGCTTTCTCTCAAGCTGAAGCAAGCCATGGTTTCATCTAGGTCTCTATGTCTGGCAGGCCTCCTAAACAGTTTTAGTTTTAGTCTGGCTAAGTCAGATTTAGAGGAAATTCTTTATGTGAGCTAGAATTAAACCGGTTAAACTTGAATGCTGCAGGAATGCTATTACAGGCAGTCCTCGGTTTATGACCAAAATGGAGCCCAAAATTCTCACTGCTAAGTGAGACAGTAGTGAAGTGAGTTTTGCTTCATTTTACGCCCTTCCTCGCTGCAGTTGTTAAGTGAATCACTGCAGTTGTTAAGTCAGTCCTGCGGTTGTTAGGTGAATCTGGCTTCCCCATTGACTTGGCTTGGCAGGAGGTCGCAAAAGGGGATCACAGGACCCCAGGACACTGCAACCGTCATAAATATGAGTTAGTTGCCAAGGGTCCAAATTTTGATCACGTGACCACGGGGATGCTGCAACAGTCATTAAGTGTTAAAAGTGGTCATAAGTTGCTTTTTTTTAATGCTGTTGTAACTTTGGTTACTAAATGAATGGTTGTAAGTCAAGAACTGGGGGCTGGACTAGAAGACCTCCAAGGTCCCTTCCAATTCATTTCTATCCATTTCCATTCCATTCCATTCCATTCCATTCCATTCCATTCCATTCCATTATTCTATTCTATTCTATTCTATTCTATTCTATTCTATTCTATTCTATTCTATTCTATTCTATTCTATTCTATTCTTTATTTATTTTATTTATTTAATTTTATTTTTTGTTTGTTTGTTTGTTTGTTTGTATATATAAGGATTCTTATATGCCGCCCTACTCCCTGCGGACTCATTCTATTCTATTCTATTCTATTCTATTCTATTCTATTCTATTCTATTCTATTCTATTCTATTCTATTCTATTCTATTCTATTTTCTATTCTACCGGTATAGGGGAAATTATTCTTATTCATTGAGAAAATCTGGAGGTTTATCTGGAACCAGGAGCACCACTCAGGTGAGCCTGAGAATACAGATCAGTGGTGGGATTCAAATTTTTTTTTATTAGCGGTTCTGTGGGCGTGGCATGGCATGGTGGGCGTGGCTTGGTGGGCGTAGCAGAGGAAGGTTACTGCAAAATCCCAGTTTCCTCCCAATCAGCTGGGACTCGGGAGGCAGAGAATAGAAGGGGGCGGGGCCAGCCAGAGGCGGTATTTACCGGTTCTCCGAAGTGGTCGAAATTTCCGCTACCGGTTCTCCGGAACTGGTCAGAACCTGCTGAATCCCACCTCTGATACAGATAAACCTTCAAGTGCTTCAACAACCCTCTAAAACAGTGTTTCTCAACCTTGGCAGTTTGAAGATGTGTGGACTTCAACTCCCAGAATTCCCCAGCCAGCGTTGCTGGCTGTGGAATTCTGGGAATTGAAGTCCACACATCTTCAAACTGCCAAGGTTGAGAAACACTGCTCTAAAAGGATGCCAAGGACCAGCTGTCTGCAAGGAGTATCAATCCTTCCACTCCCCACCATCCGGTCAGAGCTGAAGAAGCTTCTTGGATGAGAAGCGAAACGTCTTCAAAAGAAAAAACAAAAAAGTCCGGTTGCCTCCAGAAAAAAAGCACCTTTGAGACATGCCGATCAGCGTTACAGTCAAACAAAGTGACAATAAAGTTATGCTAAGACTAAGTCCAAAATAGTATGGAGTCTCCTGCTTGAGCAGGGGGGCCCGACTAGATGACCTCCAAGGTCCCTTCCAGCTCTATTCCGATCCTGATCCTGACTACCTGCCCCATTGCAGACAAATCCAGTCATTTTGCCCATGCCTGCAAAAAACGACGATCCCCTTCGCTGGCCGTTGCTTCCCCCACTTACCTGCGGAACCCCCCCTTCCTCCTAACTTCGCTGTGGCCTAGAGGTAGAGCTCTTGCCTCACAATCAGGAGGTTGTGAGTTTGATCCTAGGTAGAGGCAGATGTAGGGTCTCCTGCATGGGCAGGGGGGGTTGGACTAGATGACCTGCAAGGTCCCTTCCAACTCTGTTAATCTGTTAGCAGCTGCCAGGGGGATTCCCAGCCCCTCCCCACCAGCTGTTGGCACAACTGGCGACCCTCCCTTCCCCGGAGCAGAGCAGCGAGCCTGTGCGGACCCCTCCCCATTTCGGGGTGGGGTGGGGGGTGTTGTAGATGACTCCCCCTCCTCTCCAGCCCTGGGATTCCCTCCCTCCCTCCTCCCCCTTGTCAAGGGGCGGGGCGTGGGGAGGCTCCACCCCATTCCCGGGACCAGCCTGGCATTGCAGCGGATGGGCTGGCGGGCAGAGCTGGGCAGAGCGCAGCGATGGTGGGGCGGCTGAGCCTGCCGGAGGCGCCGGAGCTGCCGGATTCGAAGCGTCGAGCCGAGCGGGCGCTGGACAGTCCCGACTCCGGCTTGCCCCCCAGCCCCAGCCCGGCCAGCTGGCTCGCTCAGGGGCTGCCCGAGCCGGAGAGCGCCATCAAGCCGCCGGCCAAGGTGAGCGGATCCCCGGGGGGACAGACGGACGGATGGAAAGAGTTGCGCGAGGTTTGCGCGCGATCCAGCCGGGCTTGGGCAGGGGGTGGGGAGAGTTTTTGCAACCCCAGAAGGCCGATAGATCCCCTAGCAAAAGGGAGCCGGCCGCGCTTGGCAAGCGGATCCCGCAGCGGATCAGATCTCGTGGGGATCGAGCCGGGATCGCAGAGCCTCCCCCCTCCAGCAAGGGAGTGATGACAGCCGGGAGGGTTGGAAGAGGAATTCGGGGGGGGGGGGGGGAAATGCCAAGGGAGGATTGAATCCCACCCCCCACCCCTCCCGAACTCCGATGGGGAAGATGTGAATCCCACCCATCTTAATCCGATTTAAGCGTGGAAGAGGATTGGGGGACTCTCCCTCCGGATCTTAGGGGGGGTGCAAACGAAGCTGGAGCGAAATGAGTTCAAATCGATCAATCAGAGCTGGAAGGGACCTTGGAGGTCCTCTAGTCCAACCCCCAGTTCAAGCAGGAGACTTCAGACAAGTGGCTGTCCAGTCTCTTCTTAAAAAAACTCCAGTGATGGAGCATCCACAACTTCTGGAGGCAACTTCTGTTCCACTGATTAATTGTTCTAACTGTCAGGAAATTCCTCCTTTGTTCTAGGTTGCTTCTCTCCTTGATCAGTTTCCACCCATTGCTTCTTGTCCTGCCTTCAGGTGCTTTGGAGAATAGGTTGACTCCCTCTTCTTTGGGGCAACCCCTGAGATATTGGAAGACTGCTATCATGTCACCCCTGGTCCTTCTTTTCTCTAGATTAGCCAAATTTCCAGTTTGAGATTGGACTGGGAAGAACCTCTCTTCCACCTCGTTGTAGTCTGGTTTTTCACTTACCGTATTTTTCGGAGTATAAGACGCACCTTTTTGCCCCCCAAAAGAGGGTGGAAATGTCGGTGCATCTTATACACCGAATACAGCAATTTTTAGCCTCCCAAAGCCCTGCCCCCGCATCCAGTTTTTGCAAAAAACTGGCCTTTTTTTGCAAAAATGGGGGGGGGGTTTGTCTTCCCCCACCCCCTAGGAGTGCTATGCAGGCTTCCCAGATCCTTTGCATGCCCTGTTTTTGCAAAAAACGAGCAAAAAATGGGTCATTTTTTGCAAAAATTGGGGCGTTTTTGCCTTCTAATTACCCCATCTAGCATGACTGGAGGAGGAATTCTGGGAGTTGAAGTCCACTAGTCTTAAAGCTGTCAAGTTTGAAGACACCTGGGTTGGGGTTAGGGGTGCAAGGGTCTTCAAACTTGGCAAGTTTAAGACTTGTGGACTTCAACGCCCATTCCTGAGCTAGCATGACTGGAGGAGGAATTCTGGGAATTGAAGTCCACTAGTCTTAAAGCTGTCAAGTTTGAAGTTTGTAAAAAGTATACATGGTTGTAAAAAGTATTCTGCCATGCTGGTATTTTATTAAATAATATATTACTACACCATTTGGTTCAGAATACTTTTTTCCTTCCTGGAGTCTCTTGACTGAAAGATGGGCGTACAAGTTTCTCCTCGGCTTACAACAGTTTGTTAAGTGACCGTTCGAAGTTGCAACGGCACTGAAAAAAAGTGACTTGTGACCGTCTTTCACATTTACGACCATTGCGGCATTCCCTTGGTCATGGGATCAAAATTCAGATGCTTGGCAACTGACTCATATTTATGATAGTTGCAGTGGGATTACCTTTCACAAGCAAACTCAATGGGGAAGCCACATTCACTTAACAACTACGGCAAGAGTGGTCGTAAAATGGGGCAAAACTCACTGAACAAATGTCTCACTTAGCAACAGAAATTTTGGGCTCAATTGTGGTCGTAGGTCAAGGACTACCTGTATAAATTCTCTCTTTCTCTCTCTTTCTCTCTCACCATCTGTCTCTCTATCTTTCTATCGCTATCGTCTCTATTTATCTCTGTCTCTCCATCTGTTTGTCTATCAAGCTATATCTATCTATCACTCCATCTCTATCATCTCCCTAGCTCTCTCTACCTATCTCTATCCCAATCTATCTGTCTGTCTGTTCTGTCTGTCTGTCTGTCTGTCTGTCTGTCTGTCTGTCTGTCTGTCTGTCTGTCTGTCTGTCTGTCTGTCTGTCTATCTATCTATCTATCTATCTATCTATCTGTGTTTCCCCGAAAACAAGACCCTGTCTTATATTTTTTTGAACCCTGAAATAAGCGCTTGGCCTTATTGCCATGCACTCAAAAGCCCGATTGGGCTTATAATCAGGGGATGTCTTATTTGGGGGGAAACAGGGTATCTATCTATCTATCTATCTATCTATCTATCTATCTATCTATCTATCTATCTATCTATCTATCTATCTATCTATCTATCTATCTATCATCTATCATCTATCTATCTGTCTATTATCTGTCTGTCTCTATTCTCTCTCTCTCTCTCTCTCATTTATCTATCTATCTATCTATCATGTCTGTCTCTATTCTCTCTCTCTCTCTCTCTCATCTGTCTGTCTATCATCTGTCTGTCTCTATTATATCTATCTATCTATCTATCTATCTATCTATCTATCTATCTATCTATCTATCTATCTATCTATCTATCTATCTATCTATCTATCTCTATGTATCTATCTAGCTATCACCTATGTATCTATGTCTGTCTATCTCTGTCTCTGTCTCTCTCTCTCTCTCTTTCTATCTATTCATCTCTGTCTCTGACTCTCTCTCTCTCACCTACTGTATGTATCACATTTTAAACTGCCCATCCCCCTCCCTCATAAAGAAAGAAATAATGTCATACAACTGCAGGCGCCTTTCCCCACCCATCCCAGCCTCAGGCCAGCTTATTCAAATATGGGGAATTTTTTTTTTAGGGCTGCCAAGTGGTATTTAATAACAAGTGCCCAGAAGGCTGGAATCAAGTCTAACAGATAACAATTGTGGGTTTTTTCCCCCCTCTAACCCCGTAGGTCAGGATTGGATTGGGAGGACATTCCTCCGGCTTGATTGACATAATTCCAGAAATTAGCACGATGCCCTTGTAAATGCAAGGGAGCATTTTATCAGAGGAAGAGGAAGAACCTTCTGGCTGGCTCGGTCACTGAAATGAGCCCGATCAAGGGATCTTCCCAATGCATTGACCTTTAAGCTAGCCATAAGGGGACAATGGGGTTGTGTGAATCCAGCCACTGGGATTTTAATGGCTTGCCTTAAAGGGGTGTTGGAAGTGCATTAGATTAAGATTAGATCTTATGCAACCAGACTTGAAATCCTGGGCTTAGAAAGCTTAGAACTACGTCGCCTTCGGCATGACCTAAGCATAGCTCATAAAATTATCCGCTACAACGTCCTTCCTGTCAACGACTACTTCAGCTTCAACCACAACAATACACGAGCACATAACAGATACAAACTCAAAGTGAACCGCTCCAAACTTGACTGTAGAAAATACAACTTTAGCAACAGAGTGGTCAATGCCTGGAACTCACTACCTGACTCTGTGGTTTCGTCACCAAACCCCCAAAACTTTACCCTTAGACTGTCCACTGTTGACCTCACCCGATTCCTAAGAGGTCAGTAAGGGGCGTGCATAAGTGCACCAGCGTGCCTACCGTCCCTGTCCTAAGGTTCCCTCTTATCAGTACCCATCTTATGTATATAAACAATGTTATATCTATGTATATTACCAACACGTACTTGACAAAAATAAATAAATAAAAATAAAATAAATAGATTAACAGAGTTGGGAGCTTGTAGGTCATCTAGTCCAACCCCCTGCCCAAGCAGGAGACCCTACACCATTTCTGAAAAATGGCAGTCCAGTCTCTTCTTGAAAGCCTCCAGTGATGAAGCTCCCACAACTTCTGAAGGCAACTTCTGTTCCATGGGTTGATTGCTCTCACTGTCAGAAAATTCCTCCTTATTTCCAGGTTGAATCTCTCCTTGATCAGTTTCCATCCATTATTCCTTGTCTGGCCTTCGGGTGCTTTGGAGAATAGCTTGACCCCCTCCTCTCTGTGGCAGCCCCTCAAATATTGGAAGACTGCTATCCTGTCTCCCCTGGTCCTTCTCTTCACTAGACTAGCCATGTCCAGTTCCTGCAACCGTTCTTCATATGTTTTAGCCTCCAGCCCCCTAAAATCATCTATCATGTGAATCTATCTTACTAACTTGGGGGCAAGGAGAGGAAGAAAGCAGGAAGCGTCCCTGTGCTTCAGTCCCCAAATATAAGAGGGGGTCATAATGTGACCCCCATCCCTCCCAGAACCGTAACCAGGGGACCACACCTGTTGCCTAGCTTATACAGGCAGACCTTGACTTACGACAGTTTCTTTAGTGATCGTTCAAAGTTACAGTGGCACTGAAAAATGTGACTGATGACCCCTTTTCATGCTTATGACTGCTGCCGCATCCCCATGGTGAGAGCCACAGAGGATGGACTTTGTAATACTTGAGTTGAAACATGGTTCTTGTAATACTGTTGCACTGACTAATGAACATTTCCTTGCATTTTAATACAAGAAAACCCATGTTAATTAGCCAGTGCAACAGTATTACAAGAACCATGTTTCAAGTGTTACAAAGTCCATCCTCTGTGGCTCTCAAAATGGTCACCTGATCAAAATTCAGGTGCTTGGCAGCTGACTCGTATTTATGACGGTCGCAGTGTTCCGGGGGGTCACGTGATCCCCTTTTGCGACCTTCTGACAAGCAAAGCCCGTGGGGGAAGCCAGATTCACTTAACAGCCGTGTTACTGACTGCAGTGATTCACTTAACAACGGTGGCAGGAAAGGTTGTAAAATGGGGCAAAACGCACTTAACAAATGTCTCGTTTAGCAGCAGAAATTTTGGGCTCCGTTGTGGCCATTAAGACGAGGTCTATCTGTATCCCAACCTGCATTTTTGCATAAGAATCCCAAACTTTTTTTTGGGGGGGGGCAAAAATCAAGTCAGTGCAGCCTTCCCAAACTCTCTTCTGGGAATTTTTAGGAAGGGGTGGGGGCCCTGCAGTCTCAAGCCCGGAGCTTTGTCCCTTAAGCCTCTTGCCTCCCTTTCTCTTTCTCTCCTCCCCGCAGCCCCCCCACCCATGAGATCCCCTTTCCCTGGCCAGGAAATACACGCCTGTGCAATCTCTCGGTCGCCTTCACAGCTGCAAACAACATTTGTTCGGCAACTGCTGTGTCGCCAACATCCGTAACCGGATTTTGGTTGGTGGTGGTGGTGGTGGTGGGGGTTTGTTGCAGGAGGTTGGGGGTGTTGCAACCACAACTGTAGGTATCAGCTGGGGGGGGTGGGAGGAAACCTAGACGAAATTCAGTTGTACCATCGCCACTTCCTCTCCCCTTCTTGGTTAATACTTTGGATTACGACAACAAAGTCAAAGAGGGAAGTGACATGACTGTTTTGTGGAGTTTCCCATTTCATGATGGGAGGGGGTTGCGAAGGCACCCACGAGCAGAGGGAGCCATGAATGGTGGCTAAATGGTCGTACGGGTGAGCTACAGCTGAATCGGAGAGCTGGGTAGGGGGGGAAGGCACCAGGCCAAAAACTGGGAGTCCGTGAGTTCTAGTCCCGCCGTAGGTGTGAAAGCAGGCCAATAACTAGGAGACGATGAGTTCTAGTCTCACATTAGGGATGAAAGCAAGCTGGGGGGGACATTGGGCCAATGACCAGGAGACTGTGAATTCTAGTCTCACATTAATGGTGTGAGACTCACACATCACTAGTCTCACATCAAATGGTGTAGGAACTCCTGCTTGAGCAGGGGGTTGGACTAGATGACCTACAAGGTCCCTTCCGACTCTAATAATAAATCTAAATCTAAATCTAATTAGGCATGAAAGCCAGTTGGGGGACTTTGGGCCAGTCACCAGGAGACTGTGAGTTCTAGTTTCGTATTAGGGATGAAAGCCATCTAGGCGACATTGGGCCAATCACCAAGGAGATGGTGAGTTCTAATTTCACATTAAGGATGAGTGACACCTGGAGGACTTTGGGCCAATCACCAGGAGATGTTGAGTTCTAGTTCCGCCTTAGGCATGGAAGCTGACTGGGTGAGCTCTGGGTCTCTCTCTTCTTCAGCCCAGCCCACCTCATAAGGTTGTTGTTGTAGGGAAAATAGGAGAAGAAAGGTATGTTTGCTGCCTTCTGTTGTTTATAAAGTAATAAAGGCAGAATAAAAATCTAATATAAATGAATGTATATATTGATCTGAAAAGGTGCTTTCGGGATCCTCCTGATTTTTGACCCTTATAGATTAACATAGGCACCTTCCTATCATGGTTATAAACAAAAATTTGGGGTTCACATAGCAAATGGCCCCATCATTTTCTGTACCAGCTTCACCCACCCTACTGCTGCAAAATCGTTTTGGTCTTTCCCTGTCCATTCCAAAATCACCCCTAAACTTTGCTCTCTGTCGAATGGAACATTTGTAGCTTAGGGGGGTCAACTGTGGGATCTTTTATGTTCTCTGAACATGGATAGCACTGATGATGTTACCTAGTTGGGTCATGAGACGTCTGCAAGAAAGCAACCGAGCTCAGAGAGCATCAAAACCTCCTCCCCCTCCTCCACAAACCCCACACCCTTCTAGCACTGATGATGTTGCATAGTTGAGTAATGAAACGTCTGCAAGAAAACCACCCAGCTCATAGAGCACTAAGGACCCCACAATTCTCCTGCCCCTCCTCCACAAACCCCCCTCCCTACTAACACTGATGATGCTGCATAGTTGAGTAATGAAACGCCTGCTAGAAAACAACCAAGCTCAGAAATAAACCGAGAACCCCACCTTCCTCCTCCTCCTCCTCCTCCTCCTCCTCCTCCTCCTCCTATCTACAAACCCCCCTCCCTTCTAGCACTGACGATGCTACCTAGTTTGCTAATGAAACGTCTGCAAGAAAATCACCCGGCTCAGAGACCACCAAGGACCCAACCGTTTGCTCCCTGACCTTAACACTGTTATTCAGCGTCTCCTTTTTTTAGCAAAATTGCAAAGCCAAACTTGGCAGATAAACTGGATTTTTAATGCTCTCTTCGGTGCCCTCTTTCAGCCCCCTCTTCTTCCCCAATGGCATCGGTTTCTCCTGAAATGGCAGTGTTTCCTAACTGGAGAAACAGGAACGGTCTGGCACGGCTGGGATGCGGCTGCCTTTGGCCCTAGCTCAGGCAGGAACTAAAATGGTTCCTACGCAGCTTGAAGACTGGATCGAATTAAGGGCAGGGAGTGGTTAGCAACCGGTTCCAGTTTTTCCCCTGTGCCAAGACAGTAGCCGTTTCTGTTCCCTGTTTCGGTCCAACATTGCGGAGATCATAATTCACTCGTGGCTTTGATCACGTGACCTTAGGGATGCTACGATGGCCATCAGGGTTAAGGAGTGGTTGCAAGTCAGGGTTTGTTTGTTTTTCTATGTCCTTGTAACTTTGAACGCTTCATAAACAAATAGCAATAGCACTTTACTTATATACCGCTTCATAGTGCTTTACAGCCCTCTCTAAGCGGTTTACAGAGTTCAGCATATTGCCCCCAACAATCTGGGTCCTCATTTTACCGACCTCGGAAGGATGGAAGGCTGAGTCAACCTTGAGCCTGGTGAGATTTGAACAGCTGAACTGCTGAACTAGCAGTCAGCCTGCAGTCGCAGCATTTAACCACTGCACCACTTCAGCTCTTCAGCTAAAACAAATGGCTTTAAGTCAAGGATTATCTTTAAAACATGCCGGCTGAGGAATTCTGGGAGTGGAAGTCCACCCATCTTAAAGCAGGCTGGCTGGGGAATTCTGGGAGTGGAAGTCCATTGCTCTTAAAGCATGCTGGCTGGGGAATTCTGGGAGTGGAAGTCCACCCCACTTAAAGCATGCCGGCTGGGGAATTCTGGGAGTGGAAGTCCACCCCACTTAAAGCATGCCGGCTGGGGAATTCTGGGAGTGGAAGTCCACCCGTCTTAAAGCATGCTGGCTGGGGAATTCTGGGAGTGGAAGTCCACTTAAAGCATGCTGGCTGGGGAATTCTGGGAGTGGAAGTCCACCCATCTTAAAGCATGCTGGCTGGGGGATTCTGGGAGTGGAAGTCCACCCATCTTAAAGCATGCTGGCTGGGGAATTCTGGGAGTGGAAGTCCACTTAAAGCATGCTGGCTGGTGAATTCTGGGAGTGGAAGTCCACCCCACTTAAAGCATGCTGGCTGAGGAATTCTGGGAGTGGAAGTCCACCCATCTTAAAGCAGGCTGGCTGGGGGATTCTGGGAGTGGAAGTCCATTGCTCTTAAAGCATGCTGGCTGGTGAATTCTGGGAGTGGAAGTCCACCCCACTTAAAGCATGCTGGCTGGTGAATTCTGGGAGTGGAAGTCCACCCCTCTTAAAGCATGCTGGCTGGGGAATTCTGGGAGTGGAAGTCCACTTAAAGCATGCTGGCTGGGGAATTCTGGGAGTGGAAGTCCACCCCTCTTAAAGCATGCTGGCTGGGGAATTCTGGGAGTGGAAGTCCACTTAAAGCATGCTGGCAGGGGAATTCTGGGAGTGGAAGTCCACCCATCTTAAAGCATGCCGGTTGGGGAATTCTGGGAGTGGAAGCCCACCCATCTTATAGCATGCTGGCTGGGAATCCTGGGAGTGGAAGTCCACCCATCTTAAAGCATGCTGGCTGGTGAATTCTGGGAGTGGAAGTCCACCCATCTTAAAGCATGCTGGCTGGGGAATTCTGGGAGTGGAAATCCACCCATCTTAAAGCATGCTGGCAGGGGAATTCTGGGAGTGGAAGTCCACCCATCTTAAAGCATGCCGGTTGGGGAATTCTGGGAGTGGAAGCCCACCCATCTTATAGCATGCTGGCTGGGAATTCTGGGAGTGGAAGCCCACCCATCTTAAAGCATGCTGGCTGGTGAATTCTGGGAGTGGAAGTCCACCCATCTTAAAGCATGTTGGCTGGTGAATTCTGGGAGTGGAAGTCCACCCCACTTAAAGCATGCTGGCTGGTGAATTCTGGGAGTGGAAGTCCACCCATCTTAAAGCATGCTGGCTGGGGAATTCTGGGAGTGGAAATCCACCCATCTTAAAGCATGCTGGCAGGGGAATTCTGGGAGTGGAAGTCCACCCATCTTAAAGCATGCCGGTTGGGGAATTCTGGGAGTGGAAGCCCACCCATCTTATAGCATGCTGGCTGGGAATCCTGGGAGTGGAAGTCCACCTATCTCAAAGTTGCCAAGTTTGGGAAACACTGGTTTAGCTGCTGCAAAAAACCTGGGAGAAATGTGGGCCAGTCCCACAGGAAATGTACAAAGCTGCACATCAAACGCAAGGCAGCATCTCCAGCTGTGGTTTCCCCGCAGGAATGTACATTATGCGTGCTGGGAAATACACACTGCCAGAGATGCTGCAAAGTGATTTCATTTCTGCTTCCAGAAAGTGGATTAGTGGCAGCTGTTGAGTTGCATGTGGAGTATTGCTGGTATGTCATGACCTATGAGCTGCAAGTAAATATGCTGGCCATGCAGAAGACACCAAATAGCTCATCTCCCTTCTCACTCACCTTTTTCCTGCGTGTGTTGGGACTCTCACCTTCAACCATTTTGCAGATACTGGTTTAGATGGTTCAAAGGGCAGATGGTCTAACTAAACCCCACAGCTTTAAGATGGATGGGTTTCAGCTCCCAGAATTCCCCAGCCGGAATGCTTTAAGAGGGGTGGACTTCCACTCCCAGAATTCCCCAACCAGCATGCTTTAAGATGGATGGACTTCAACTCCCAGAATTCCCCAGCCAGCATGCTTTAAGATGGATGGACTTCAACTCCCAGAATTCCCCAGCCAGCATGCTTTAAGATGGGTGGACTCCAAGTCCCAGAATTCCCCAGCCAGCATGCTTTAAGATGGGTGGACTCCAAGTCCCAGAATTCCCCAGCCAGCATGCTTTAAGATGGATGGACTTCAACTCCCAGAATTCCCCAGCCAGCATGCTTTAAGATGGGTGGATTTCAGCTCCCAGAATTCCCCAACCAGTAGACACTCATCTAAAAGTTTCCTGAGTTTGGTAAATACTGACCTGTATTCCAAGAACAGCAATTCAGTTTAATGCTTTGTAATATAGCTAGTCCTTGACTTACGACAATTGAGCCCCACATTTCTGTTGCTAAGCAAGACAGTTGTTAAGTGAGTTTTGCCCCATTTTACAACCTTTCTTGCCACAGATGTTGAGTGAATCACTGCAGTAGTTAAATTAGTAACCGAGTTGTTAAGTAAATCTGGCTCCTCCATTGACTTTGCTTGTCAGAGGATCGCAAAAGGTGATCACATGACCCCGGGACACTGCAACCGTCATAAATATGAGTCAGTTGCCAAGTGGCTGAACTTTGATCACGTGACCACAGGGGATGCTGCAAAAGTCGTAAGTGCGGGGGAAAAAAGGTAATAAGTCACTTTTTTCAATGCCGTTGTAACTTTGAATGGTCACTAAATGAACTATCGTAAGTCCAGGCCTACCTGCAATTGCTGAATAAAAGGATCAGGTACTGTATTTGGCTGGGTTTTCCTTGCTCTTGTGTTAGACGTGATTGTGTTCTTTTGTCACATATATTTTGTCCCTCAAAGACCTTCTTGTTTTGGGTGTTTTGCAGGAGACCTTGTCTTCTCCCGGCCCTCTGCGGCTCTGCCCACTCTCCTTTGGCGAAGGGGTGGCATTTGATCCGTTGCCGCCCAAGGATGTAAGGTACCTTATTTGTTTATATATATATATATATATATTTGGCTTATTTTGGCAAGAGAATCAGCAGCGAGGTTGAAAAGGAAATGGCTGAAGGACCGTTGAATGTGTCCAAAGTTTAAGACTTGTGGCTCAGTGGCTAAGACACTCAGGCAATCAGAAAGGTTGGCAGTTCGGCGGTTCGAAGCCCTAGTATAGCCCTAGTATAGATCTCCTGCGTGAGCAGGGGGTTGGACTAGATGACCTCCAAGGTCCCTTCCAACTCTATTACTGTTAAACTCCCAGAATTCTCCAGCCAGCTATAGCTGGCTGGGGAGTTGAAGTCCACAAGTCTCAAAGTTGCCAAGGTTGGACAGCCCTGTAGTAAGCCGTCAAGTTTGGGATTAGCTTGATGGGTTGCATGTGCCAAGCCACTAGGGTTGCCTCAACATATCATGGTTAAAATCCATTGGGTTGGGGGTTAGGGTTAATAAGCTTTGAATTGAGCTGTCTCAATTCAAGGCCCTGTCTCTTACTTCAGTCATGTTTTCTCTAGTAGCCACTGAACTATCGTCAGTTCATGGTCATGTCTATCAACCTTGGCAACTTTAAGAGGGGTGGACTTCCACTCCCAGAATTCCCCAGCCAGCATGCTTTAAGATGGGTGGACTTCAACTCCCAGAATTCCCCAGCCGGCATGCTTTAAGAGGGGTGGGCTTCCACTCCCAGAATTCCCCACCCGGCATGCTTTAAGATGAGTGGACTTCAACTCCCAGAATTCCCCAGCCGGCATTCTTTAAGATGGGTGGACTTCCACTCCCAGAATTCCCCAGCCAGCATGCTTTAAGATGGGTGGACTTCCACTCCCAGAATTCCCCAGCCAGCATGCTTTAAGATGGGTGGACTTCAACTCCCAGAATTCCCCAGCCAGAATGCTTTAAGATGGGTGGACTTCCACTCCCAGAATTCCCCAGCCAGCATGCTTTAAGATGGGTGGACTTCAACTCCCAGAATTCCCCAGCCAGAATGCTTTAAGATGGGTGGACTTCCACTCCCAGAATTCCCCAGCCAGCATGCTTTAAGATGGGTGGACTTCCACTCCCAGAATTCCCCAGCCGGCATGCTTTAAGATGGGTGGACTTCCACTCCCAGAATTCCCCAGCCGGCATGCTTTAAGATGGGTGGACTTCCACTCCCAGAATTCCCCAGCCAGCATGCTTTAAGATGGGTGGACTTCCGCTCCCAGAATTCCCCAGCCAGCATGCTTTAAGATGGGTGGACTTCCACTCCCAGAATTCCCTAGCCAGCATGCTTTAAGATGGGTGGACTTCCACTCCCAGAATTCCCCAGCCAGCATGCTTTAAGATGGGTGGACTTCCGCTCCCAGAATTCCCCAGCCAGCATGCTTTAAGATGGGTGGACTTCCGCTCCCAGAATTCCCCAGCCAGCATGCTTTAAGATGGGTGGACTTCCACTCCCAGAATTCCCTAGTCAGCATGCTTTAAGATGGGTGGACTTCAACTCCCAGAATTCCCCAGCCAGCATGCTTTAAGATGGGTGGACTTCAACTCCCAGAATTCCCTAGTCAGCATGCTTTAAGATGGGTGGACTTCCACTCCCAGAATTCCCTAGTCAGCATGCTTTAAGATGGGTGGACTTCCACTCCCAGAATTCCCTAGTCAGCATGCTTTAAGATGGGTGGACTTCCACTCCCAGAATTCCCCAGCCAGCATGCTTTAAGATGGGTGGACTTCCACTCCCAGAATTCCCCAGCCGGCATGCTTTAAGATGGGTGGACTTCCGCTCCCAGAATTCCCCAGCCAGCATGCTTTAAGATGGGTGGACTTCCACTCCCAGAATTCCCCAGCCGGCATGCTTTAAGATGGGTGGACTTCCGCTCCCAGAATTCCCCAGCCAGCATGCTTTAAGATGGGTGGACTTCCACTCCCAGAATTCCCCAGCCGGCATGCTTTAAGATGAGTGGACTTCCACTCCCAGAATTCCCCACCCGGCATGCTTTAAGATGAGTGGACTTCAACTCCCAGAGTTCCCCAGCCGGCATGCTTTAAGATGGGTGGACTTCCACTCCCAGAATTCCCCAGCCAGCATGCTTTAAGATGGGTGGACTTCCGCTCCCAGAATTCCCCAGCCAGCATGCTTTAAGATGGGTGGACTTCCACTCCCAGAATTCCCTAGTCAGCATGCTTTAAGATGGGTGGACTTCCGCTCCCAGAATTCCCCAGCCAGCATGCTTTAAGATGGGTGGACTTCCGCTCCCAGAATTCCCCAGCCAGCATGCTTTAAGATGGGTGGACTTCCGCTCCCAGAATTCCCCAGCCAGCATGCTTTAAGATGGGTGGACTTCCACTCCCAGAATTCCCTAGTCAGCATGCTTTAAGATGGGTGGACTTCCACTCCCAGAATTCCCCAGCCAGCATGCTTTAAGATGGGTGGACTTCCGCTCCCAGAATTCCCCAGCCAGCATGCTTTAAGATGGGTGGACTTCCACTCCCAGAATTCCCTAGTCAGCATGCTTTAAGATGGGTGGACTTCCGCTCCCAGAATTCCCCAGCCAGCATGCTTTAAGATGGGTGGACTTCCGCTCCCAGAATTCCCCAGCCAGCATGCTTTAAGATGGGTGGACTTCCGCTCCCAGAATTCCCCAGCCAGCATGCTTTAAGATGGGTGGACTTCCACTCCCAGAATTCCCTAGTCAGCATGCTTTAAGATGGGTGGACTTCCACTCCCAGAATTCCCCAGCCGGCATGCTTTAAGATGGGTGGACTTCCACTCCCAGAATTCCCTAGTCAGCATGCTTTAAGATGGGTGGACTTCCACTCCCAGAATTCCCCAGCCAGCATGCTTTAAGATGGGTGGACTTCCGCTCCCAGAATTCCCCAGCCAGCATGTTTTAAGATGGGTGGACTTCCGCTCCCAGAATTCCCCAGCCAGCATGCTTTAAGATGGGTGGACTTCCACTCCCAGAATTCCCTAGTCAGCATGCTTTAAGATGGGTGGACTTCCACTCCCAGAATTCCCCAGCCGGCATGCTTTAAGATGGGTGGACTTCCACTCCCAGAATTCCCCAGCCGGCATGCTTTAAGATGGGTGGACTTCCGCTCCCAGAATTCCCCAGCCAGCATGCTTTAAGATGGGTGGACTTCCACTCCCAGAATTCCCCAGCCGGCATGCTTTAAGATGAGTGGACTTCCACTCCCAGAATTCCCCACCCGGCATGCTTTAAGATGAGTGGACTTCAACTCCCAGAATTCCCCAGCCGGCATGCTTTAAGATGGGTGGACTTCCACTCCCAGAATTCCCAAGCCAGCATGCTTTAAGATGGGTGGACTTCCACTCCCAGAATTCCCCAGCCAGCATGCTTTAAGAGGGTGGACTTCAACTCCCAGAATTCCCAAGCCAGCATGCTTTAAGATGGGTGGACTTCAACTCCCAGAATTCCCCAGCCGGCATGCTTTAAGATGGGTGGACTTCCACTCCCAGAATTCCCAAGCCAGCATGCTTTAAGATGGGTGGACTTCCACTCCCAGAATTCCCCAGCCAGCATGCTTTAAGATGGGTGGACTTCCACTCCCAGAATTCCCAAGCCAGCATGCTTTAAGATGGGTGGACTTCCACTCCCAGAATTCCCCAGCCAGCATGCTTTAAGAGGGTGGACTTCAACTCCCAGAATTCCCCAGCCAGCATGCTTTAAGATGGGAGGACTTCCACTCCCAGAATTCCCCAGCCAGCATGCTTTAAGATGGAAGGACTTCAACCCCCAGAATCCCCCAGCCAGCATGCTTTAAGATGGGCAAAGTTCAACTCCCATAATTCTTCAGTCAACCAGATTTAAGATCAGTGGACTTCAGTACCCAGAATTCTCCAGCCAGCATGCTTTAAAACATGGGACTTCAAGTCCCACTGAGTGCAACTCAGCGTCTTTTCTGAGGAATGCTGGGAATTGAAGTCCACCATTCTTAAAGCTGCCAAGTTAAGCAGCGCAGTGAAATGGGAATGGGTTTCAAGTGACAGCTTCAAATAGATAATAAAAACAGATTTCTTTGCTTGAAAAATAGAACAGCTGTGCAAGTTGAACTTCCGCCTTGAAATCCTAAGCCTTCAGGAGATGGGATTGATTTCAAAGTCTGTCTGCATGGAATTGCCACATAAAAAACCTTCCATAATCGTCAGCTAAAACAACACAAAATGTGATAAAGGAACACAACAGAAATCTTCAAGTACAGGTAGTCCTCGGCTTACGACCACAATTGAGCCCAAAGTTTATGTCACTAAGGGAGACATGTGTTAAGTGAGTTTTTTCCCCATTTTACCACCTTTTCTTGTCACCGTTGTTCTGTGAATCCCTGCAGTTCTCGAATTAGCAACACGGTCGTTAAGTGAACATAGCTTCCCCATCGACTTTGCTTGTCAGAAGGTCGCAAAAGGGGATCACGCGACGCTGGGAAACCGCAACTGTCATAAATACAAGTCAGTTGCCAAGCATTTGAATTTTGATCACATGACTGTGGAGTTGCAAGTGCGAAAAAAGGTCATCAGTGCTGTTGTAACTTCAAAGAGCCATTAAATTAACTGTTGTAAGTCAAGGACTACCTTACCTCTAACTACAGATAGTCCCTGACTTACAACAGTTCATTTAGTGACCATTCAAAATGACAGTGGCACTGAAAAAAGTGACTTATGACCGGTTTTTCACACTTACGACCATCGCAGCATTCCCCCATGGTCACGTGATCAAAGTTCAGACGCTTGGCAACTGACTCATATTTATGACGGTTGCAGTTTTCCTGTGGTCATGAGATCCCCTTTTGCGACCTTCTGACAAGCAAACCCAATGGGGAAGCCAGATTCACTTAACAACCATCTTACTAACAATTGCAGTGGTTCACTTAACAACTGTAGCAAGAAAGGTCCCAAGATGGGTCAACACTCACTTAACAAATGTCTCATTTAGCAACAGAAGTTTTGGGCTCAATTATGGTTGTAAGGGAGTGGTGCGGTGGCCTAGAGCTAGAGCATTCGCCTCACAACCAGGAGGCTGTGAGTTCGATCCTAGATAGAGGCAGGTATTTCTCTCTCTGGGCACAATGAGAATATATCTGCTGAACAAAACTCCGCATTGGCAACAGGAAGGGCATCCGGCCAGTAAACACTCTGCTAGCTCCATTTAGTTGCCAGACTCCACCCTGCAAGGGATTTTGGATTATGTTAAAAGAAGATGAGGATGTTGATAAATTGTGCGTTGTAAATTGAGGAGTTGCTATATTTTTTCGTCCCAAGAAAATGATGTTAACCTGTATTTATTTTTTTCTTGCCCAGATACACCTCCTCGGTTAAGTATGACTCCGAAAAACACTTCATTAATAATGTTTACATGCCAGTCCGGCTTGGCGTGTCGTCTTGCAGCCAAACCATCATCTGTGTTCCCGACAGCACGTGGCGCAGTTACAAAGCGGAGGTGCAATTCCACCTTTGCAACCGACCCGGGAATTTCACAAGCACCACCATTGTGTACCCAAAGCACACCAAGACAGTGTACACCACAACCCTGGATTACAATTGCAAAAAATTCAACCGGAAATTCTTATCTAGCGTGGAGTTGGAATCGTCTGGAAATGAGAACCACCCAGAAAGCTGTTGACTTCCAATTCTCTCTTGCTGAAACTCAGGTGGCTTCTCTACACCGCCATCTTTTTCACGCTCAGAACTAAAAAATAGTGTTGGAGTGACCTGTTGGACATCTGCACCACTATGGATTCAACAGGCAGAGGAAGGGAGAGCATCAATCAACGGTTGCTTTGCTTCCTGCTATTTGTTACAGGCCATGGAGTTAAAAAAAAAAGCCTCTAATCGCTGATTGCTCCAAAAATGAAATTTAAAAAAATCAAATTTCCCTCCCTTCGTCCATGTTCTTACTTCTCGTCTTGTTGAGTTCAATGGGGGGGGAAAAATCTGAATGGTTTGATTGCAAGTGGTTGCAAAGCTGTCAAGCCACCATTCCTATGAAAGGACCTGCAAAGTTAGCTGAAGCCCAAGGCAGGGGGAAGGAAGTATGTTTCCTTGAATGGGAAAATAGACAGGGGAGGAGAGAGACAGATGGCATTTCAGAGTCTTTGGAAGAGAAAGCACTGCTTTTATATAGATTTTCAAATACATCTCGAATAACGCCAGAAATAAATCAGCTTTCACCCGCCACTGATGTGGTAGAATTGAAAAAATAATAATAATCAAGAGCTACTTTAAACCAGCGTGGAATCCTTGTGTAAAGAATCTCAAGTTTCACCCACAGTCACATTAAAAGTCAGTTCTCTTCCAACATGCCCCTTTTTGCTTAAAAGTTCCCGTACTTCGTTTTTCCTTTTATGTATAAAAATAGCAATTTCTCCCCTCTTTTTTTGCTTTCCCTTAAAAAAAAAACCAACTTTATTGGTGGTTCTGATGTTTTCTTATACGGGGTGAAAAATCAGGATCTGTTTTTTCAGAGGGAACTTATCTTAAATAAATTTAAGTAACTGAATTTTCCTCTTACTTAAAGTAAGAACTTTAAGGGATTGTGGAAACTCTGGTTTTCCTGATTCGGAGAATTTAAAAAACAAAACTGTTTTTAATCTCATTTTTTAAAGCCATTGCAATTTTAAAGCTAAATTCAGCACTTCCTTTGTTAAGTTAAAACAATGTTTTTCAAACGTGGCCACTTTAAAAGGGGTGGGCTTCAATTCCCAGAATTCCCCAGCCAGCATGGCTGGCTGGGGAATTCTGGGAGTTGAAGTCCACCCATCTTAACGTTCCCAACTTTGAAAAACATAGAACTAACGTATAATATATAGATTTTGCTGGAGCAGTTCCTAATTTTAGATTGATGTAGAATTTTAAAAAAATAACCTGTTATTCTATTCAGGATATTTGAAGATTCAGAATGCCTCCAGGCAGTTGTTTGAAATTATTTTTACATTTAAAGAAAAAGACCAATGAGATATAGATGTACTTTAACCAAGATATCGTATTTGCTATAAAATTACCTCTCCGTTCTTCCTCCGTGACTTTTGCTAGTTCTGTTTGTAATGATCGAACAAAAGCATTTTGTGGTGTAGATTTCCTGCCTAAGCAAGGGGTTGGACTAGAAGACCTCCAAGGTCCCTTCCAACTCTGTTATTCTAAATTCTAAATTTTGTTTCAGACAGGCCTTTTAATAATTAATTCCAAAACAAGGAGACAATTAAATGCTTCGGCTTTACTTTTGATAGGAAATTTTACTTATCATGGGATAAATTAAATAGACAAGGCAGAAGAGAGGAAAAGTAGGTAATTTTGCGCACTTGTGGGAATTGGCCATTAATTTTGAGAAAGGGACAGCTGCAAATTGTTTCCAAGGATAAAGTTTTTACATCTGAAGCTATTTTTTTACAGTCTCGAGTGCGGATTAAATGTAATGTGTGTTTTATTGTGTTCCAGCTGTTTTCCTGTGTGAAACAAGTTGTGGTTTTAGGATCAATACAAAATGTGAGGGGGAAAAAATCAGCAAAAGGTTGAGAAACAAATATTTGCTTTTGTGTATTCAGGATCAATAATCCCTAACCACAAAATGAGAGAAAAATCAGCAAAAGGTTGAGAAACAAATATTTACTTTTGTGTATTCAGGATCAATAATCCCTAACCACAAAATGAGAGAAAAATCAGCAAAAGGTTGAGAAACAAATATTTACTTTTGTGTATTCAGGATCAATAATCCCTAACCACAAAATGAGAGAAAAATCAGCAAAAGGTTGAGAAACAAATATTTACTTTTGTGTATTCAGGATCAATAATCCCTAACCACAAAATGAGAGAAAAATTCAGCAAAGGTTGAGAAACAAATATTTGCTTTCGCGTAGGCAGTCGCGTAACTAAGTTAAGGTTGGGTTAATCATGGTCTGTAAGAGAAGCTACAGTGGGTGCATTTTTATAGCGTGCTGGACTGTAAGCCATGGTTTAGGCATCTTTGGTGAATCCAGAAAATATTCCGTAAAAGTGGTAGTCACACATTCGAAGAAAACAAAAAGAAGAGCCCAGCTCAAACATTTAATGGATGGAATATAAATAATCTAAAACGTTGAGTGGAACCCAATGCTTAGCTTTAATTGGGAAAGTTTTTTGTAAGTGATAATAAGAACGGAAAAGTATTTTGTGATATTTGTGTTAGGTCTGATTCATGGGGAGGATTTTGTTGGAGCAAAGCGGTGTTAATTTATGACGATATTTTTCAATTTTGGCAAACCTTAAAATGGGTGGACTTCAACTCCCAGAATTCCCCAGCCAACTAGGGGAATTCTGGGAGTTGAAGTCCACCCTTAGTTAAAATTGCCACGTTGGAAAAATGCTGAACTGTAGTGGCCAAAATAATAATAATCAGGAATTAGTGGGACCTGTTTTGACCCCAAAAAATTATTGAAAGCTTTATGAGCCTTTTTAACAAAATCATACTATTTAACAAAACTTGGAAAATCTCTACCTTTAAGTCAAATTTGCTAGGACTCTTGATTTTCACTCATGGGGAGGATTTAGAGCAAGTTGTTTGTTAGAACTGATTTTTTTTTTTTGCCGGATAGGAAATTTGAGAAGTAAAGAAAGAAGGGGAAAAAAGCACATTATAGGGATTTCACATTCCTTTATTGCATTTCTCCAGGCAGCTTCCCTAAAATAGCCTGTGGCTGAAAGAAAAATCCAGTTTTGGAAGTCCCGAACCCAAGACAGGGTGCAAATAAATTATGAGAAGAGATCTCAGCCATCACGTGCGGTTTTAACCTTGCCAAAGGGGGGAATAATAGAGTTATTCTTTGAAAAATAAATGTTCCTAAAAGGAGCATGTTAAGGAAACTGCCGTGGGCTGTTGCAACCCAGCCAAAACTTAAAAGTTGCTCCGAGTTGCTGACACCAGCTATATTTCAAGCCAACTGCCTTGATTTTTTTTAATCTGGCAGCAGAAAGGAATTCCTTAAATTTGTGAAAGGACCTGTTTGAGACCCGCCAGCTATTGTCTCTTGCGGACTCGGGTTTAAATGAGGAATATTTTAGTAGGGCACAGTGTCCCTTGTAAGGAATATAACTCAAGTCCTCGGCGATGCATTGCAGCAATGTTTTGCTTCAATGTTTTTAATTTTAATTTTAAAAAAATTCTAAAAGCTGTAAAACGATCCGAGGATGGAAAAATCAAAAATAACAGTTTGTTATGCTACTGCAAGTTTTACAGGAGAGCTCTGGTTATTTTCACCGTGCAAAAAAAAAACAGCTTGCTGCTCTCTTTTTAAAATTTAGAATAGAATAGAGCTGGAAGGGACCTTGGAGGTCTTTTAGTCCAGCCCCCTGCTATAGCAGGAGACCCCCTATTTTATTTCAGAAAAATGGCTGTCTAGACTCTTCTTAAAAACCTCCAGTGATGGAGCACCCACAACTTCTGGTGGCAAGCTGTTCCACTGGTTATTTTTTTCCACTATTAGGAAATTTCCCCTTAATTCCAGGTTGTGTCTCCCCTTGATTAGTTTCCATCAGGGGCAAGTTGCTCGCTTACCGGTGTACGTGCGCGCGCCCCCTCACGCGATTTTGCTTCTGCGCATGCACGGAAGCAAAATCTCACCGAAATCTCTCTCGCGTGCGTGTCCCCTCGCGAGATTTCGGTGCGATTTTGCTTCTGCGCATGCGCAGAAGCAAAATTGCCCAAAAATTCTCAGAAAAAGATGGTGACACGCGCAACGGACTGGCAAAGATGGCTCCAGAGCGGTCGCGCGCAAATTGCGCAATCAGCCACTCCCTACCGGAGCTATGCACTGGACAGCTCCGGCAGGAACCCACCACTGGTTTCCATCCATTGCTTCTTGTCTTGCCTTCACGTGATTTGGAGAATAGGTGCACCCCCTCTTCTTTGGGGCAGCCCCTCAAATACTGGAACCACTGCTATCCTGTCCCCCATAGTCCTTCTTTTCTCTAGACTAGCCAAACCCAAATCCTGCAACTGTTCTTCATATATTTTAGTCTCCAGGCATTTGATCATTTTAGTTGCTCTTCTCTGAATTTTTGGTAATCCTCGATTTATGAACATCGTTTACCGTTCAAAGTTGCCACGGCCCTGAAAATAAGTGACTTATGGCCAATTCTCACACTTGTTGTAGTAGTCTTAGGGTACCATGATCAAACTTGTCGATGGATTTATATTTACGATGGTTGTAGCATCTCAGTGCTACGTGATCAATATTTGTGACTTTTCCAGCTGTCTTCCAACAAGCAAAGTCAATGGGGTAAGATGGATTCACTTAACGGCCGCCTGATTCACTTAACAACTGCAGTGATTTCCTTAACACCCGTGGCAGAAAAGATCATAAAATCGGACGCAGCTTACTCAACAACCGGTTAGCAATGGAAATTCTTCGTAAATCGGGGACGGCCTACATATCCAACTGAAAACCGCCATAAGTCAAGTTTAAGAAATTGTGCTGACGGCAGGATTGGGTGAAAGTTTATTTTTTTAAAAAAAACCTTAACTTGTTTGAAAGTGGGTCAAGGAATACTTTAGCAATAAAAAGGAGATACAGTAGGGTTGGTTTTGCTTTTCATGTTAAGAAATTAGAATTGTTGCATTCTTGGCCAACTTTTGCATTTTATTCGGCTGTTTTTCCCATGTTAAAATTCTTTGCCATGATATTTTGTCCTGCAAAATTACTTTAAAAAATAGGACTTTGGGGCTTTACCTACCCAGCCAAACTTGGAAGACAGGGATCATAAATTATCTGAAGGGTCCTTAGATCCTGCAAAAAAAATTTAAAAAAATTCCTCCATGTTGTAACAACAGTCTTATGTGGCCTCCTGGTGTGCATCTTGCATATACAAAGGCACACCTGGTGCGGTTTTTCACAATCTGGCATTTTTCCAGCATGAATTACCCTAAAGCAGCGGCCGGTTCCTCTTACCTTCTGCTACCGGTGCGCATCACGATGTTGTGTGCGCACGCGCGTGCCCTCTCATGTGATTTCGGCTCTCTGCGCATGTGCAGGACAATTTCACTTCCGCGCATGCGCAGAGAGCCAAAAACCGTGAAAAATTCCCAAAAAAAGATGGCGGTGCGCACAGACCGGCAAAGAAAGCACCGAAGCCATTGCGCAATTGGTGGGCCCCTACCGGAACGACGGAGTGGACCGCACCGGTAGGAACCCACCACTGCCCTAAAGACAGTTTTCATAGGATACAGAGTAGATTTTTTTGAAATACATCTGTCTTGCAATATTACTCTGGAGTAAGTGTGCTCTGGGATCTTTTAAGTTGTATTGCTCAAGAGTTCATTTATAAAAGCTTTGTATAAATCCTTGGTTGTTGTTTTTTTAAAGAAAAAAGTCTCGCTCCTGTGTCATTTTCAACACGAAAGGCTTTGAAATAACTGTATTTTTAAAGGTGGTTTCAAATGTGCGATGTAAAGTTTGTCAGGCCAAAGATAATTTGCTTTTGAAATCCCTCTTTTTCATGTCATAATAAATTATCTGAAGAAAATAGCCTGAGCTGTGCTGTTGTATAATGTTGGTGATATAAATTGCTTAGCAAGTTTCTCAACTTTAAGATGCGTGGACTTCAACTCCCAGAATCCCCCTGACAGCCATGGTTTAATAGGTAGTTCTTGACATAGCCATTTGTTTAGTGACCGTTCAAAGTTACAACGGCACTGAAAAAAGTGACGTAGGACCGATTTTCACACTTATGGCCGTTGCAGCATCCCCTCGCTCACATGATCAAAATTCTCGGCGACTGGTTCATATTTATGACGGCTGCAGTGTCCTGGGGTCATGTGATCCCCTTTTGTGACCTACTGACAGGCCAAGTCAATGGGAAAGCCGGATTCTCTTAATCGTGTTACTAACTTAATAACTGCAGTGATTCATTTAACAACTGGCAAGAAGAGTTGTAAAATGGGGCAAAACTCACCTAACAACTGTCTTGCTTAGCAACGGAAATTTTGGATTCAATTGTGGTTGTAAGTTGAGGACTACCTGTGTAAGGAACATTTCCTAAAAGAGGGAAAGAGAGTTTGAGAGACACCTGTGCTTAGATGTGTTTTATTCTTTCCCTTCCCAGGACTACAAGTAATCCTCGACTTACAACAGTTCATTTAGTGACCATTCAAAGTGATGTTATGACCATTTTTCACACTTACGGCCGTTGCAGCATCAACGTTCTCACGTGATCAACATTCAGACGTTGGCAACTGACTCCTACAGTTGCAGTGTCCTGAGGTCACGTTGATCCCCTTTTGCGACCTTCTGACAAGCAAAGTCGATGGGGAAGCCGGATTCACTTAACAACCGTGTTACTAACTTAACAACTGCAGTGATTTACTCAACAACTGTGGCAAGATAGCTCATCAAATGGGGCAAAATTCAACAACTGCCTTACTTAGCAACAGAAATTTTAGGCTCAGTTGTGGTCGTAAGTCGAGGATTACTGTATAATCATTC
Organism: Diadophis punctatus similis; assembly: GCA_023053685.1. NCBI lineage: Eukaryota > Metazoa > Chordata > Lepidosauria > Squamata > Dipsadidae > Diadophis > Diadophis punctatus. The sequence goes on from JALIGW010000001.1 coordinate 4,553,931, forward strand.
CAGGAAGTATTTGCGTTTTTTTGGGGGGAAATACGCACCCAAGCCCTTGGATCTTATCTCTTGCTCTATTTATGCAAATAAATTTCTGTTCGTTCAGGTCCTGCCAACCTGTTTGCCATCCTAAACACACCTGTGAAGAATATCCCTTTTGTGCGAATTTCACACGCTCCCCCTTCCTTCCCTTGCGTACAACTTATGCAAACACGGGCAGGTGCTACTGTCAAACACAGCATTTTATTCTCCAACACAAATCTCACCAATAAATAAATCTCACAAATAAACACGGAATTTGCAAAAACTGAAAAATACACCTGAATCATTGTGAGACCCACAGGCAAAAATAGTAATAATAACAATTCAGATCTCGCGCTTTGGCTTTAAAAAAATTAAAATCGTGCTCAATTTCGGGGCGTTTCACAGAACTCCCTGAGATTTACTGGACGACAATGCCGTCGGCGGTCTCTTTGGGGTTTTGCTGCCCTGCTTTGAATTTGGACGCTTTTTGTTTTTGGCGGCCATAAGAGAGGAGGATTTACTCTTGTGTAAGGATCGCTCTTTCTCCGCTTCAGCCACTCTGTCCAGATCAGGCAGCTGCTGGCATGAAAAGGGCAAGTCCAACAGGGGGTTTTGCTGCAAGTATTCACCGTAGCGTTTTCTTCGGCTTAGCCGATAGTTGCACAGCCTTTCCTCTTCGGCTTCGGGGTCGTCCAGAACGCCGTCCCAGCGAAGACTCTCGTTGGGCGGGGCGGCATCTCCTGGGTTCGAGACCGAAGTGGCCGACGAGCAGACCGAAAGCGAGTTCCTGGCTTTGCCTGGTCCTCGCTTGCTGTGACCTTCCTGCGGGATCCCATCGCACTTCCACCGCTGCAGCAGATCCAGAGGAAATATGGCAAAGATGGATTTTTTCTTGACTTGGCTGGAATGCTTGTCTGTTTTTTTAAAAAAAAATCAAAATCAAAAGTGATTCGGAGAAATTTTGAATTTTTACAAGACAGGGGGTCCTCGACTTACGACAAGTGGGACCAAAATTTCTACTGCTAAGTAAGGTGGATGTTAAGTCAATCCTGCCCAATTTTACCTTTTTTGGCATGGCTTTTAAGCACATCACTGTGGTACTTTTATTTTGTTTTATTCGCTCAGAGTTGAATGTTATACCCTAATATACAACCGTGTCAGGGAATTGCGCAGCCGATATACAAATGGATTCAGAGACGCTGACACGAACTTGTATTTTTATGTAAATAAATATATTTTACAACTGCATACACAGCAAACTAGGAGCGTCCTTGGGTAATTCAACAGAGCAGGAGCATCCTGAGGTAAATCAATAAGGCAGGAGCATCCTGAGGTAAATCCACACAGCAGGAGCATCCTGAGATAAATCCACACAGCAGGAGCATCCTGAGGTAAATCAACACAGCAGGAGCATCATGGGGTAATTCAATACAGCAGGAGCATCCTGAGGTAAATAAACACAGGAGCATCCTGAGGTAAATAAATACAGCAGGAGCATCATGGGGTAAATCTACACAGCAGGAACATCCTCAGGTAAATCAATACAGCAGGAACATCCTGAGGTAAATCAATACAGAAGGAGCATCCTGAGGTAAATCACAGAGCACAAAAGGGCACACAGAAGAAAAAGGCGGGAAAAGGGAAACTCCCCCTTTATATCCACAGCAACCAATCACAGCGCAGATTGCCTCACGCAGGAACCTGCACTCTCCAACTAATCAACCACAATTGTGTGTTCTGGCTCACTGCACAACCCCACTGTTCCAGCTACTAAATTTAAATATCTTAACAAACTGTCTTGCTTAGCAATATAAATTTTGGGTTCAATTGTGGTCATAAGTGGAGGAGTACCGGCATTTCTATGGTATCCATTTCTTTTTATCACCCGGGCCAACCATCAGTTTCCAGAGCCCGTAGGAATCCCTCTGGATCATCCTTTCATGCCAAAGGGATGGATCTGTGAGCTTCCATGATAAATTTCCCTCAGTCCCTGATTATTGAATTACAGGTAGTTCTCGACTTACAACCATTCATTTAGTGACCATTTGAAATTTCTGAAAAAAGTAACTTATGACCATTTTTCACAATTACGACCATTGCAGCATCCCCATGGTCGCATGATCAAAATTCAGACGCTTGGCAACTGACTCATATTTATGACGGTTGCAATGTCCTGGGGTGGTCATGATCCCCTTTTTGCGATCTTCTGAAAAGCAAAGTCAATGGGCAAGCCAGATTCACTCAACAACCGTGTTGCTCACTTAACAACTACAGGGATTCATTTAACACGTCTGGCAAGAAAGGTCATAAAATGGAGAAAACTCACTTCAAAACTGTCTTGCTTAGCAATGGAAATTTTGGGCTCCACAGTGGTCGCAGGTCGAGGCCTACCTCTTCCTGCCATGCAGATAGTACAGCCACTGACTCTGTGAGATCCTAGACCTAGAGGTTGCTGAGCTAAAAAATGGGATTGCTAAGGGCTCCTTCAGAGTAACAGAATAGGGCTAGAAGGGACCTTCTAGTCCAACTCCCTGCTCAAGCAGGAGCCCTATACCAGGGGTGTCAAACTCGATTTCATTGAGGGCCACATCAGGGTTGTGTTTGACCTTGGGGGGCTGGGGTGGGCACGGCCATGGTGGGCGTGGCCAGTCCGACGTCATTTGTATCGGGGGCGGCTGTGGTGGCCTGAGTGCTCCGCCAGCGAAAATAGGCTTCTGAGCTATGTTTTCAGCTGTGACGGCCTCCTGCAACCCTCTGCCAGCAAAAACGGAGCTTGGGAAGGCCGCCCGTGGCCCTTGCAAGCTCCGTTTTCGGCTGCAATGGCCTCCTGCAACCCTCTGCCAGTGAAGACGGAGGTCAGGAGGGCCGCACGCAGCCCTCCCAAGCTCCATTTTCGCTGGCAGAGGCACTGCAAGCCGGTCCTTCACAGTTTCCAGGGTGGCCCCGCGGGCCAGATCTAAGCACCCTGCAGGCTGGATGCGGCTCCCGGGCCTTGAGGTTGACACCCCTGGCCTATACCATTTCAGACTGGTGGCTGTCCAATCTCTTCTTAAAAGCCGCCAGTGATGAAGCACCCACAACCTCTGGTGGCAAGTTTTTCCACTGGTTAATTGTTTTCACTGTTAGGAAATTTCTCCTTAGTTCTAGGTTGTTTCTCTCCTTGATTAGTTTCCACCCATTATTCCTTGTCTGGCCTTCAAGTGCTTTGGAAAATAGGTGGACCCCCTTCTTTCGGGCAGCCCCTCAAATATTGGAAGACTGCTATAACGACTGAAAAACGTCACTTTATTTTATATACCGTATTTTTTGGAGTATAAGACGCACCTTTTTCCTCCCTAAAAGTGGCTGAAAATTTGGGTGCGTCTTATACTCTGAATGTAGCTTTTTCGGAGCTTTTTTCCAGCCCTAACTAGGTGCTAACGATCTTCCCAGCTCTTACCTTGCAGGCTTTTTCATTGTTACTCTCTCCGAAGAATGTTTTTCCAGCCCTAAGTCTTCGCAGGGTTTTTTTCATTGCTCTACTTGCTCCGAGTAAGTTTTTTTTTTAGCCCTAACCAGGTGCTAATGATCTTCCCAGCTCTTACTGGCTTGCAGGCTCTTTCATTGTTACTCTCTCAGAAGAAGGTTTTTTAAAGTCCTAACCAGGGGATAAAATAATGTGCTGAAGCTGCTCCAAATAAGTTTTTTTTTAGCCCCAACCAGGTGCTAACGATCTTCCCAGCTCTTACCTTGCAGGCTTTTTCATTGTTACTCTCTCTGAAGAAGGTTTTTCCAGCCCTAAGTCTTTGCAGTGTTTTTTTCATTGCTCTACTTGCTCCGAGTAAGTTTTTTTTAGCCCTAACCAGGTGCTAATGATCTTCCCAGCTCTTACTGGCTTGCAGGCTCTTTCATTGTTACTCTCTCCGAAGAAGGTTTTTTTCAGCCCTAACCAGAGGATAAAATAATGTGCTGAAGCTGACCAGACTAAGGACGCTAGCCAGATGAGTACCTGGTAGGCAGATTTTTCCCCCCTTATTTTCCTCCCCAAAAACTAAGGTGCGTCTTATACTCCGGTGCGTCTTATACTCCGAAAAATACGGTAGCTACCCACCATGACCTGGAACGCTTTTCTTTTTCTTCTTTTTCTTGCTGGTTTTCTTGTTGCCGGGCGACTGGGCCAATTTTGCTGCCAGCTTGCCTCCTTTTGCTCCCTCCCCATCAGACATGGCATCCTGCCGGCCCGTCTCCATCCTTCCGGGAAACCGTTGTCGGTCACTGAGCCTGAACCCAAGACAAACACCAGGACAGATGTGTGGTTATTTTCCTCTCTCACAACTCTGGCGCTGCAGTCACACACTTTAAAGAAATGGGAGTGTCAAATCCCATTAAGTTAAAAATTGCACAAGAACAGAGTAACTATGCAGAGTGGGTTGGTGGAGCACCCGCAAACCACCAACTAGCTGACATTCTCCCTGTTGCTATTATACAAATAGTCCTTGACTTACAACAGCCCACTTAGTGACCATTCAATGTTACAACGGCACTGAAAAAAGTGACTTAAGATCATTTTCCCCACTTACGACCTTTGTAGCATCCCCATGACCACATGATCAAAATTCATGGCAGCGGCTATGCACAGCAGCTCTCTAGGGCTGAGGGTCCATGGATGGGCGTTTCTCCCCAGAGAGGCCTGCCTGGTCCCCAACATTAGCAGCCTTTCAGTGCCGGGTGAAGGCTTTTCAATTTCCCCATGCTTTCTTTTTTAAAATTGCATTTTAATTCAGATTTAAGTTTTAAAAGTTTTAGCTTTTAAGTGCCTACTTTGCAGTGGCTAAGTTTGCCTAGTGTCTTTATTGTTTTGTTTTTATTTTGATTTTACTGGGTAGGTTTTAACTCAAAACTCCGCCCTGAGTCCTTAGGGAGTAGGGCGGCATAGAAGAATTCCCAAATAAATAAATAAATAAATAAATAAATAAATAAATAAATAAATAAATAAATAAATAAATAAATAAATAAATAAATAAATAAATAAATAAATAAATAAATAAATAAATAAATAAATAAATAAATAAATAAATAAAATGGATTTCTTTAATTTTTCATTCTTTTTTATATATTTGTCCATTTCTTTCTTTTCTTCCTCCCTTCCCTCCCTCTTTCCATTTATCCCCTCCATTCCTCCCATTTTCCTGCCTGCCTTCCTCTTTTCCCCCTCCTTTTCCTTCCCTTCCTTCCTCCTTCCCTTTTCCTTTTTTCTTTTCCTTCCTTCCTTCCCTTCTTCTCTGCCTCTCCTCCCTCCCTTCTTTTCCTTCCTTCCTTCCTCCTTCCCTTTTTTCTTTTCCTTCCTTCCCTTCTTCTCTACCTCTCCTCTTTTCCTTCCCTTCCTTCCTTCCTCCTTCCCTTTCCCTTTTTTCTTTTCCTTCCTTCCCTTCTTCTCTGCCTCTCCTCCTTCCTTTTCCTTTCTTCCTCTCCTTCCTTCCTCCTTCCCTTTTTCCTTTTCTTCCTTCTTTCCTTCTTCTCTCCCTCCCTCTATCCCTTCCTTTTCCTTCCTCTCTCCCTTTTTCCTTTCCCCCCTTCCTTTCTTTTCCTTCTTCCCTCCCTCTCTACTCCTTCCTTCCTTCCTCTCTCTCTCCCTCCATCCCTCCCTCCCTCCTTCCTTCCTTCCTTCCACTATAAACTGCCCACAGAGCTTGGCTATTGTTTAGTTTTAAAATGTATAACCGAATTATACATTTTATCATTATGATAAATAGCAACAGCACTTAGACTTATATACCGCTTCACAGTGCTTTACAGCCTTCTAAGCGGTTTACAGAGTCAGCCTATTGCCCCCCAACAATCTGTGCCCTCATATTATATTAGTCATTGGTATCAATTTTAATTGTTATATAGTATTAATTAATAAACAATATTGTTAATAATAGTTTGTTTTTATTTGTTAAAATTTAAATTTATTAAATATTCATCACTTTATTACTTTTGCTATCAAATCTGCATTTTATTTATTGCTTTCATTAAACCTCCATTATTATAGCAGTTTATTACTTTTATTCATTGATTGGCTTTTTAATTACATTTTATTGATGATTAAAACACAATGGCTCCCTCCCCCCCTGCCCTAGACGGGGAGGGGGCGCCTCTCCTCCCCCTCCCCCCTTGAAGATTTCGGGGACCCCCTCCCCTGTCCCCTCAGGGTCTCCCGGGACCCCCTCCCTCTCCCACTCCCCCCCCCTGAGGAAATTACAGGCACGCGCGGGGTGGGGGCGCCCCCCTCTCCCCCTCCTCTCGGCTTCGTCTTCCTCCGCCGCCGCAGCGCTCTTTCGCCGCCTGTCGGTGGGTCGGCGCGTCTCCATGGCGACGCGTCTCCACGGCAACGGTGCTACGTCTCGCTTGGAAACCGCCCTCCAGAGATTCCATCCGCGCGGCGGGAACTGACAGAAAGTAGTCCCGAAAGAGAAAAACCTTTTGTTTTTTTCTCCACGCCCGGGGATTTGCACGTGGGCACAAGGAAGGATACGCGTGCAATCGCGTGCAATGCGTGGACTTATTCTTTTTTAAACTCAGAAGGCGTGGAAAAGCTAAACAAAGCAGAGCGGAAGCTGAATAGTCCGGCATTGAGAGGCTAACAGACTTTAAGCCAGCATTTCTCAACTTTGGACAGGTTTCTGAGGGTGGACTCCAACTCCCAGAATCCCCCAGCCAGCAATCTGAGCTTTGATCTCCACCTTACAGGCAGTCCTCGACTTACAACCATTCATTTAGTGACCGTTCAGTTACAGCGGCACTGAAAATAGTAACTTATGACTATTTTTCATACTTATGACCACTACAGCATCCCATGGTCCTGTGATCAAAATTCGGATGCTTAGCAACTGACTCATATTTATGACGGGTACAGTGTCCCGGGGTTATGTGATCCCTTTTTGTGGCCTTCTGACAAGCAAAGTAAATGGGGAAGGCCAGATTCACTTAACGACCATGTCACTAACTTAACAACTGTAGTGATTCACTTAATAACTGTGACAAGAAAGATCATAAAATGAGGCAAAATTCACTTCACAACTGTCTTGCTTAGCAATGGGAATTTTGGTCCCCGAACTACACATTCCTCTGTTGGGCACAGGGTTAGACTAAGTGACCTATAGGATCCTTTCAATCCTCATGTTTTTAATGATATAAAATCGACCGTACCACCAATATTTTAGCTCAGCTGTTGCGCAGTCAGACTCTGGGATGGGTTTATGCTGAAAGGTAACAATGGGACACTCAAAACTGCGTTTGAATAAACCAGGATTAACATAGTGCTCGAAGAAAAATCTGGCCCAGTTCCAAGCCGGGAGAAAGGTGCTGAAAATAAAATGGAGGCCGCATGGAGGGAAGGTCTCTGTTTATTGATGAGCAGTACCGACCACAGCATGTAGTTCTGGGACAGAGGATAATCAGAACTGCAGAAAAAAACAATTACTGCCAACCTGCCTTCCATTGAGGACCTGTATATTGCACGAGTCAAAAAGAGGGCTGTGAAAATATTTACAGACCCCTCACATCCTGGACATAAATTGCTTCAACTCCTACCCTCCAAACAATGCTATAGAGCAGTAGTCACCAACTGGTGGTCCGCGGACCACTGGTGGTCCGTGAGAAAATTTTGGTGGTCCGCAGAAAAATTATTTGCATTTTTATATTGCACTAAATACTGTTTATCTTTTTAAAAAATCATATTAGTGGTCTGCGGGATTTAAAATTATGAATTTAGTGGTCCCTTAGGTCCGAAAGGTTGATGACCCCTGCTATAGAGCACTGCACACCAAGACAACTAACTAACTAACTAACTAACTAACTAACTAACTAACTAACTATCTATCTATCTATCTATCTATCTATCTATCTATCTATCTATCTATCTATCTATCTATCTATCTATCTATCTATCTATCTATCTATCTATTTATTTGTTTATTTATGCGTTCTTATAAGCCACCCAACTCCTGTGGGACTCAGGGCGGCGTACAATATAAGGAAAGAACAGCTAATAAAAAACAGTAATAACAAGTAAAATGAGTACAAAAATTAAAACAAACCATCATTCGTACATGGGGGAATTGATCTCTATTACACCCCGCCTGCAGGAAGAGCCATGTTTTAATGGCTTTACGGAAGGCCAGCAGGGTGGGGATAGTCCGGATCTCCGGGGGAAGTTGGTTCCAGAGAGATGGAGCTCCCACAGAGAAAGCTCTCCGCTGCGGTCCCGCCAACCGGCACTGCTTGGTTGATGGGACCTGGAGGAGACCAACTCTTTCGCCCTGAGGGAGTAGGGCGGCATAGAAAAACTATCAAATAAATAAATAAATAAATAATAAATAAATAAATAACTCTGTGGGACCTAACCAGTCGTAGGGAGGTATGCGGTAGGATGCGGTCCCGGAGGTAACCTGGTCCAGAGCCATGTAGGGCTTTAAAGGTTAAAACCAACACCTTAAATTGCGTCCGGAGACTAATGGGCAACCAATGCAGCTGGCGGATAATGGGTGTCACATGGGTGTATCTAGGGACATCCACCACAGCTCGCGCAGCTGCATTTTGCACCAATTGCAGTCTCCGGATACTCTTTAAGGGTAGCCCCATGTAGAGCACATTACAGTAGTCCAGCCGTGAGGTAATGAGGGTGTGAGTGACCGTGAGTAAGGCCTCCTTCTCCAGGTAGGGTTGCAATTGGTGCACCAGGCGATCCTGTGCAAAGGTCCCCCTAGCCACAGGTGACAGATGTTGATCCAATTTTAGCTGTGGATCTAGGAGAACCACCCAAATTTCGAACCCGTTCCGAGGGAGTTAATTTCTCTCCCCCAAGAACCAAGGAGGGGCAGTCGACATAATCCGTAGGGGGCAATATCCATAGCCACTCGGTCTTGTCAGGGTTGAGCTTGAGCCTGTTCATTCCCATCCAGACCCTAACATTGTCCAGGCATCGGCACATTACATCCACTGCTTTCCTGAATTGAGACGGGGTGGAGATGTACAACTGGGTATCATCAGCATATTGCTGGAACCTCACCCCGTGTCGTCGGATGATCTCACCCAGCGGTTTCATGTAAATGTTAAACAAGATGGGCGAGAGGACCGAGCCCTGAGGCACCCCGCAGATCAGGGGCCTAGGGGTCGACCTCTGTCCTCCTGTCAACACCGACTGCGTCCTGTCGGAGAGGTAGGAGGAGAACCACCATAAAACTGTGCCTCACACTCCCAACTCGCCGAGTCGGCGCAGAAGGATATCATGGTCAATGGTATCGAAAGCCACTGAGAGGTCAAGTAGCACCAGGATGGAGGAATAACCACCATCCCGGGCTCGCTAGAGATCATCCATCAGGGTGACCAAAGCAGTTTCCGTGCTGTAGCCGAGCCTGAAACCCGATTGAAAGGGATCTAGATAATCAGTGTCATCCAATAACCGTAGGAGCTGGAGCGCCACCACTTTCTCTACAACCTTATCCCCAAAGGGCAGGTTGGAGACTGGACGGAAGTTCTTTAAATCTGCTGGGTCCAGGGAAGGCTTCTTGAGGAGGGGCCTCACCACTGCAGCTTTTAAGGGTTGCGGCATGGATCCCTCTCTCAAAGAAGCATTCACAACCACCTGGAGCCAGCCATGTGAAATCTCCCTGCTGGCCGAAACCAGCCAGGAGGGACACGGGTCCAACAAACAAGTGGAGGCGCTCATCGCTCCCATGGCCTTGTCTACATCCTCAGGAATGACTGGCTCAAATTTGTCCCATAAAACTGGACTAAGACCGGTCCCTGTCAACTCGGCTGGCCCTGTCCAATCGGTCCAGATTCGACAGGATCTGAGTGACTTTATCCACCAGAAACTGAGCAAATTCCTCAGCTCTGCCCTGCAAGTGTTCCTCGCTTCCCCCCTTAGCAAGGAGGGAACGAGTCACCCTAAACAGGGTGGCTGGGCGTGAATCGGCAGATGCAATAAGAGTGGAGAAATGCAAGCATTTTGCCACCCGTATCGCCACTAAATAAGACCTAATAAAGGTTCTTAGTATCGTTCGATCAGATTCAGCTTTACTGGCTCTCCAGCATTGCTCTAGATGTCTCTTGTGGCATTTCATCTCCCAGAGCTCCTCAGTAAACCAGGGAGCCTTCCGGGATCCACTGCCACGGACACTAGACACAAGAACAGTTTTTCTCCCAATGCCATCACTCTGCTAAACAAATGCCGTATTTTTCGAAGTATAAGACGCACCGAAGTATAAGATGCACCTTAGTTTTGGGGGAGGAAAATAAGGAAAAAAGGCCTCTGCCTCCAAGCAATTTGCCAAACAGCAAACAGCAAACAGCACAGATGATATACACTGTTTGCTGTGTATTTCTGTGCATGTGTGCCTGACCCATAGAAATAGCAAAGAATTGGAGAAATGTATATTATGCCAGAAAGTTTTCTTAAATGTAGTCACACTAACTCCTCCCAATTATTTAAATAGATCTACTCCAAGGTAAGTCAGGATTTAACTCTAATACTAAACAGGACACTGTTACATTTCAGACTATACTTGTACAGAGCTGTTAAAATTAATTAAAATTTCTGGAAGTATACATTATTCTCTATTATTTAAAAGAAGATACAATAGCACTGGGCCTCTTCAGAGCAAGCATTTATTTTAAAAAGCTTCTTTATTTTGTTAAGTTGTCTAGAACAGGGGTCTCCAACTTTGGCAACTTTAAGACTTATGGACTTCAACTCCCAGAATTCCACAGCCAGCAAAGCAAATAATAAAGCAGTCTTTAAAAAATAAGTCTAATAATTTGAACATTCTACAGACATTTATAGTTATTCACTTACCCCCCCCCTTGCATCCAGTTCAGCAGAAAATAAAAATCTGTGTGTCTCTCCCAGCTATTTGTTATATCCTATGACAATTATTAAGTGTTGTACCTTATGATTCTTGACGAATGTATCTTCTCTTTTTATGTACACTGAGAGCCTATGCACCAAAGACAAATTCCTTGTGTGCCCAATCACACTTGGCCAATAAAGAATTCTATTCTATTCTATTCTATTCTATTCTATTCTATTCTATTCTATTCTATTCTATTCTATTCTATTCTATTCTATTCTATTCTATTCTATTGAAGGAAGGACTCTGTTTATTGATGAGCAGTACCAACCACAGCATGTAGTTCTGGGACAGTTGACAAATTGGTTTGATGAGTACATGGATTGTTATAGGGTTCTGAGATGCTCCAGGGGGTTGTGCAATGTGTTGAGCCTTGAGCTTTTTGCTATTAATAGTTAATCCTATTATGTCCTAGAAGTCATGTCCTGTTCTTAGAATTTGGTGGTGGTGGTGGCCAATGTTCCCTCTAAGCTGCGCGGCGGCGAACGTGATAAGAAAATGCCCGGCGTTTTCTTATGTCAGAGGGAACATTGATCACCAGCCGATCGGGGTGGGGGGGTGGGGGGGTGGGGGAAGGAGCCTTCAATGAAGAGAGGTAGAGGCTTTAACTCTTGCCTCCCCAGGCGGGCTCTGCTGCTAGGGAGAGGGGAGCGAGATCAAAGGCTGCTGCCCACCAGCTTACTCTTCATCCAGGGAGGCCGGTTCGGTCCCTCCAGAAAAGCGCAGTGATTTTCAATGTTAGAGGGAACATTGGTGGTGGCTGTAAATTTTAATCCCATCATCTGGAGCGGAAGGTGTTTTGTTTGTGAATAGGCTGGCCTGGATTTCTTAATGGGCACAAAATATCCATCTCTAAAGGCTTCAGGCATTGGCTGGAGGCTGTTGGGGCTGTTTTTTCTGCCTTTAAGAACATGTTTCTCCATTTCTCCTTTGGGGAAATATAATATTCAGACTCTTTTCTTCTTCTTTCTTCTTCTTTCTTCTTTCTTCTTTCTTCTTTCTTCTTTCTTCTTCTCCTCCTCCTCCTCCTCCTCCTCCTCCTCCTCCTCCTCCTCCTCCTCCTCCTCCTCCTCCTCCTCCTCCTCCTTCTCCTCCTCCTCTTCTTCTTCTTCTTGTGCCATATCCATCATCGGACATTGGCGATCATGTTTAAGGTGACCAGACGTCCCGCTTTTGGCGGGACAGACACGCTTTTCAAGCATGTGTCCCGCGTCCCGCATTCTTTTCAAAAAGTCCCGCTTTTTTGAAAAGATTGCGGAAACAGCGGGACGTCTGGTCACCTTAAAAGGGGAAGCAAAAGAGAGGTACCGGAAGCAAGTCGGCCGGAATTCCAGCGAGGCGGCTGCCTGCTGGGGGGAGGGGGAAGGGAGGCTGCTCCTCCTCTCCTTCCCCCACCCCATCCCTAGCCCCGCCCTCGGAGGCGCCGCTGCTGTTGGGAGGGGTGAGGGACGAGGAGCTGTCGCCGCTTTGAGCTCACGAGCGGCCCCTCCGGCGGCGCAAACAGCCCTTCCTTGTCCCCCTCCCCTTTCTTCCCCCCGTCGCCTTGCTGCCGCCGTTGCCCTGGGGCCGGGCGGGCGACTGGGAGACCGCGGCGCTTGGATGCCTGGAGCAGGTAAGCTGCCGGCTGCCTCCTTTCCCCGTCTCCCGCCTCCCGTTCGTTGCTTGCCAGCCCGGCCGAAGGGGAGGCGGGAGGCGAGGAAAGGCCTCCCGAAGGGGAGGCGGGAGGCCTTTCCTCGCCTCCCGCCTCCCCTTCGGGAGCCAGCAGCCCTTCGGGAGCCCGCCTCCCCTTCAGGAGGCCTTTCCTCGCCTCCCGCCTCCCCTTCGGCCGGGCTGGCAAGCAACGAACGGGAGGCGGGAGACGGGGAAAGGAGGCAGCCGGCAGCTTACCTGTCGCGAGCTCCAGGCATCCAAGCGCCCTCCCGGCCACCTGGACACCAACATTTGCTGTTTTGGCGGCGCCCAGGCGGGCCCGCCCCCCCGGTCCCGCTTAAAAATAAATAAATCTGGTCACTTTAATCATGTTGGCGATCCAATTTTATAAACAGCTGCACGAAAAAGTGCTGCTGAGTTTTGTCCAAACCAGGACAAAAAAACTTTAATATTCCCCAAAAACATTTCATCTGTGTGTCTGTCCTACAATGATGATGTTCGTCCATCGTGTTTGAAGAGGACCTTGACATCTATCAGGTTGTGGGCTGTTTACAATGTGTCCGCAGGTGGCTGGTGAGGCCTATACGGGCACGAAATGTTCTGCCACATGTTGGGCAGACATGTGCGGGCACCATTGTCGCAGCATTTGCAGCTCTGGCTTTGCGGAGTGCTCGCTTTTCTTCTGCTATGGCTGTTCTTCTGTCCTCAGATATTTGGCAGCCATTGGTGGATCAGCATGCGCCATGTCGATCGATCTTGTGCCAGGGTTTCCCAGGAGGTGGTGTCGATATCGAGGGACTTGAAGGAGGCTTTCAACCAGTCTTTGTATCGCTTCCTTTGTCCCCCGTGCGATCGCTTTCCTTTAGACTGCTCACCATAGAGGAGCTGTTTAGGGATGCGATGGTCTGGCATCCTTGCAACATGGCCTGTCCAGCGTGTCTGGGCTTTCATCAGCAGGGTGGGAATTGATGGCAGGCCTGCTCTGGAGAGGACTTGTGCGTCTGGCACCTTATCCTTACACCGGATTCTCAGAATTCTACAATATATGGGATTCCTACAATAGCATGGGAATGTAACCACTCAAGAAATTGAATAAGCTGGGTCTTTAATAATGTGGAGTTAAAAAATTAGAGAAATTCTGAATTTAAAATTTGTTAGTATATTTTAAGTTTATGTTTATTGAATATTATACCCTGTGCTTTTTCTGGGAAGTCGGGGGGGGGGAGAAAAAGAGAAAAACGTTTGTACTTTGTACTAATAAAACTTTTTGAATTAAAAAAAAAGAAATTTAATAAGCTGATTTGCAACCACAAACGTGTTGCAAGTATCTAGCAAGCTCTCGTCCAAAGTCTTTCTTGCAGAGCAGGCAAGAAATCCATGCCTGTAGTGTGTACACACAAACGTAAGGTGTGTATACACACAATCAAACCACATTGGCCCAGGAGGCTTCTTGTGACCCTTCCTTGAGGCATATTGCTTTCCATCATTGCACACCCAGTTATTCAGTTTAACACCTTGCCTCGATTTGCACAGATAGTCGCAAACTAGCCAATCATGTTAGCCTGCCCTAAAAGGTCGTGTAAATGCGGCTTCCAAGCATGTAGCTCGCCCGCCTAACGGGTCGTGTGAACGCAACTTCCTAGCTTGCAGCTCGCAAGCCAGCGGAATGTGGATCACGGATCTTTAGATTACAGTGTTTCCCAACCTTGGCAAGTTTATTTATTTTATTTTATTTATTTATTTATTTATTTGTCAAACATGTATAGGATAGTAGTAGTTTGCATAAACATAAGTAAAAAGTAACGATAAAAGAGGACAATAGGACAGTAGGACAGGGACGGTAGGCACAGTGGTGCGCTTATAACCTCTTAGAAACGAGGAGAGGTCGACTGTAGACAGTCTAAGGTTAAAGTTTTGGGGGTTTGGGGAAGAAACCACAGAGTCAGGCAGTGCATTCCAGGCATTGATCACTCTGTTGCTGAAGTCGTATTTTCTGCAGTCTAGTTTGGAGCGCTTTACATTTAGTTTAAATCTATTACATGCTCGTGTATTGCTGCGGTTGAAGCTGAAGTAGTCATTAACAGGAAGGACATTTTGGTATATGATTTTATGAACTACATTTAGATCAGATCGGAGGCGACGTAGTTGTAAATTGTCTAATCCCAGTATTTCAAGTCTGGTGGAATAAGGTATTTTGTTGTGAGCGGAGGAGTGAAGGACTCTTCTTGTGAAATATTTCTGGACTCTCTTGGTTGTATTTATGTCTGATGTGCAGTGCGGGTTCCAAACAGGTGAGCTGTATTCCAGAATTGGTCTAACAAATGTTTTGTATGCTCTGGTTAGCAATGTAATGTTGGCAGAGAAGAAGCTACGCAAGATTAGATTAACAACTCTTAGTGCCCTTTTGGCAATGTTGTTACAGTGGGCTCTAGCACTTAGGTCGTTGGATATGAGTCTTTGACAGAGTGAGGGTCATTTACAAGTTCGTTTCCTCCAAGTTTGTGCCAAGTTTGTGTTTTGTATTCTGATTTTTTTTGCCAATGTGTAAGACAGAGCATTTGTTGGTTGAAAATAACATATTAACAGACTCTGCCTCTACCTAGGATAGAACTCACAACCTCCTGACTGTGAGGCAAGAGCTCTACCTCTAGGCTACAGTAGCTGTATTCGCTGGCTGGGGAATTCTGGGAGTTGAAGTCCCCCGCTGCCTGTTTTCTGAATGCGAGCGAGGCGCGTTCTAGCTCTGCCGCGAAAACGGCAACGGCCGCTAGAGGGCAGCAGCGCCGCGCAGGAGAGGCTGGGACCTTCGCAACGCGAAGAGAAAAGATAGTAGCTGCTTGTAGCGAGTTTAGGAAACGTGTGAAGGGTTGGGAGGGAGCCGGCCAAGAACCCGAGTGGGCAGGCGAGGTTACCAGATTTGGTTTGGAAAGGTGGTGCGGGCGATCAACTGGATGTTGACCGAGAGCTTTCTGTAGTACCCTGCTGCCATCATCTGCATCTTTGTGGTTCAGATGGGGAGCTCAGCCAGGAAGGAAAGAAGGAAGGAGACAGAAGGAAGGAAGGAAGGAAGGAAGGAAGGAAGGAAGGAAGGAAGGAAGGAAGGAAGGAAGGAAGGAAAAGTGAAAAGGAAAAGAGTGAGAAACAGAGGGAGGGAGAATGAAAAGAGAGGAAGGAAGGAAGGAAGGAAGGAAGGAAGGAAGGAAGGAAGGAAGGAAGGAAAAGTGGAAAGGAAAAGAGTGAGAAACAGAGGGAGGGGAACAGAGAAAAGAGGGAGGGAGGGAGGGAGGAAGGAAGGAAGGAAGGAAGGAAGGAAAAGTGAAAAGGAAAAGAGTGAGAAACAGAGGGAGGGGAACGGAGAAAAGAGGAAGGGAGGGAGGGAGGGGGAGGGGGGAAAAAGGAAGGAAGGAAGGAAGGAAAAGTGAAGAGGAAAAGAGTGAGAAACAGAGGGAGGGAGAATGGAGAAAAGAGGAAGGAAGGAAGGAAGGAAGGAAGGAAGGAAGGAAGGAAGGAAGGAAAAGTGAAGAGGAAAAGAGTGAGAAACAGAGGGAGGGAGAATGGAGAAAAGATAGGAAGGAAGGAAGGAAGGAAGGAAGGAAGGAAGGAAGGAAGGAAGGAAGGAAGGAAAAGTGAAGAGGAAAAGAGTGAGAAACAGAGGGAGGGAGAATGAAAAGAGAGGAAGGAAGGAAGGAAGGAAGGAAGGAAGGAAAAGTGAAGAGGAAAAGAGTGAGAAACAGAGGGAGGGAGAATGAAAAGAGAGGAAGGAAGGAAGGAAGGAAGGAAGGAAGGAAGGAAGGAAGGAAGGAAAAGTGAAGATGAAAAGAGTGAGAAACAGAGGGAGGGAGAATGGAGAAAAGATAGGAAGGAAGGAAGGAAGGAAGGAAGGAAAAGTGAAGAGGAAAAGAGTGAGAAACAGAGGGAGGGAGAATGGAGAAAAGATAGGAAGGAAGGAAGGAAGGAAGGAAGGAAGGAAGGAAGGAAAAGTGAAGAGGAAAAGAGTGAGAAACAGAGGGAGGGAGAATGAAAAGAGAGGAAGGAAGGAAGGAAGGAAGGAAGGAAGGAAGGAAGGAAGGAAAAGTGAAGAGGAAAAGAGTGAGAAACAGAGGGAGGGAGAATGGAGAAAAGATAGGAAGGAAGGAAGGAAGGAAGGAAGGAAGGAAAAGTGAAGAGGAAAAGAGTGAGAAACAGAGGGAGGGAGAATGAAAAGAGGAAGGAAGGAAGGAAGGAAGGAAGGAAGGAAGGAAGGAAGGAAGGAAGGAAGGAAGGAAGGAAAAGTGAAGAGGAAAAGAGTGAGAAACAGAGGGAGGGAGAATGAAAAGAGAGGAAGGAAGGAAGGAAGGAAGGAAGGAAGGAAGGAAGGAAGGAAGGAAGGAAGGAAAAGTGAAGAGGAAAAGAGTGAGAAACAGAGGGAGGGAGAATGGAGAAAAGAGGAAGGAAGGAAGGAAGGAAGGAAGGAAGGAAGGAAGGAAGGAAGGAAGGAAGGAAGGAAGGAAGGAAAAGTGAAGAGGAAAAGAGTGAGAAACAGGGAGGGGAACGGAGAAAAGAGGAAGGTAGGGAGGGAGGGGGAGGGGGGAAAAAGGAAGGAAGGAAGGAAGGAAGGAAGGAAGGAAGGAAGGAAGGAAGGAAGGAAGGAAGGAAGGAAGGAAGGAAAAGTGAAGAGGAAAAGAGTGAGAAACAGAGGGAGGGAGAATGAAAAGAGAGGAAGGAAGGAAGGAAGGAAGGATGGAAGGAAGGAAGGAAGGAAAAGTGAAGAGGAAAAGAGTGAGAAACAGAGGGAGGGAGAATGGAGAAAAGAGGAAGGAAGGGAGGGAGGGGAGGGGGGAAAAAGGAAGGAAGGAAGGAAGGAAAAGTGAAAAGGAAAAGAGTGAGAAACAGAGGGAGGGAGAATGAAAAGAGAGGAAGGAAGGAAGGAAGGAAGGAAGGAAGGAAGGAAGGATGGAAGGAAGGAAGGAAGGAAAAGTGAAGAGGAAAAGAGTGAGAAACAGAGGGAGGGAGAATGGAGAAAAGATAGGAAGGAAGGAAGGAAGGAAGGAAGGAAGGAAGGAAGGAAGGAAGGAGACAGAAGGTAGGAAGGAAGGAAAAGTGAAGAGGAAAAGAGTGAGAAACAGAGGGAGGGAGAATGAAAAGAGAGGAAGGAAGGAAGGAAGGAAGGAAGGAAGGAAGGAAGGAAGGAAGGAAGGAAGGAAGGAAAAGTGAAGAGGAAAAGAGTGAGACAGAGGGAGGGGAATGGAGAAAAGAGGAAGGAAAGAAGGAGGAAGGAAAAAGGTGGAAGAAAGGAAGGTGGAAGAAAGGGAAGGATATGAAGGGAGAAGAAAGAAAGAAAGGAAGAGAGGGAGGGCAGAAAGGAAGAACGGCAAATATAGAGAAAAGAAAGAGCGAGGGAAGGATAGGAAGAAAGCTAAGATAATACCAACTGGAGAACATAACAACAACAACAACAACAACAACAACAACAACAACAACAACAGAGTTGGAAGGGACATCTTTGACAAACTCCAGATCTGATTGCAGAGATAGGTAGCGTCTCCTGCTGTGTTTCCTCATTCTCCTGCTCCCAGAATCACAGAATGGATGGGGTCCTGGAGATCATCTAGTTCAACCCCATCCGGAGGCATACTGCAGCACCTCCAACAGATGCTTCCCTCCCTGCCCCCAGTTTCTGTTTAAACCCCATAGCCAAGGGGAATTCCCCCAGCCCCTGAGAAAAATGTGTGGCACTTCCATTGTACTGTTCTGGGTGCCATCTTGACTTTTTTGACCTCCCTGTGCCCTAATATGACATTTCACTTGGGGGGCAGGTGCGCAAGGAAGAGCAGCTGGTGAAGGAAGGAAGGTCAGGAGAGAGAAGACGACCCAAACTCTACCTATGCTGCTTTTATTCACCTGCCCACCAGAGGGCAGCAGAGATGTACAAATGTGTTCCTCCAATCACCCATTTTAAGAATCAACTTCAACTCCCAGAATTGTTTTTGTATTGGTGTCACCGAAAAAGGTTGGTGTTTGACTTAGGACCACAATTGAGCCCAAAATTTTTATTGCTAAGGAAGTCAGTTGTTAAGTAAAAAGTAAGGTTCTACATTTAGGCAAGAAAAACAAAATGCACAGGTACAGTATATGTGGTACCTTACTCAATAGTAGTAACTGTGAGAGGGCCAAACGGGAAAGACTGTAATGATGAAACCGTTAAGGCCAACCTCTTCGACACATTCAGCCTTTGTAAACAGCAACGGATCATGCGCCACATTTCCCAATCGTACCACAACTAATCACAACGATCTACTACATGTCGATTTCACAGAAGATGCCGTTAAAAAGGCATTAAGCAACCTAAAACCATCTCTATCTGTTGGCCCTGATGGATTATGTGCCTACCGTATTTTTCGGAGTATAAGACGCACCTTTTTACCCCCAAAAGAGGGTGAAAACTTGGGTGCGTCTTATACACCAAATGTAGCCCCACCCAGCCACCCCCACCCTTTGGTCTCTGCCTCCCATCAATTTACCTCTTTGCAGTAAACAGCGCAGAGCCTGATTAGCACAAGCAGATCATTAGCAGCCTCCCCGACACACAGCTGAGAGGCTGCCTGGCCACATGCTAAAATGAAAGTGAAACTATGGTAGCTGCAAGGAGGCAAATTGGAGAGGTGTACTGCTGGCAATGTTGGACTGCTGAAACTGCAAGTAAGTCAATCACTATAAATGTCTATAGAATGTTCAAATTATTAGACTTATTTTTTAAAGACTGCTTTATTATTGTTCTAGACAACTTAACAAAATGAAGAAGCTTTTTAAAACAAATGCTTGATCTGAAGAGGCCTAGTGCTTTTGTGTCTTCTTTTAAATAGCAGAGTACTACTTCTCAATCTTATTTATTGATTCTTATTATTCCTAGATCTGCTTTAGTGTACTGGAAAGAAGCAGAAATATTCCTCAGAAGTATTTCCTTTTTTTAAAGAAGAAAACATAGTATGGATGTTTATAACTCTTCTCTCCAACATTTGCAAATCTACTTACAGTATTTTCTTTTAGCAGCCACTGCAGTGTCTGATAATTTTAAGATCTAGACAACTAAATATCTAAATGGCAGCATGTTTATGGCAGTTTTAATCAGAATAAAGTTTCTTTTAGTGAAAAAAAAGTACTATTGGAAAGTTCTCCTTTCCTTGTCTGTCACCACTGGAAGTTTTTAAGAAGATGTTGGATAACCATTTGTCTGAAGTAGTGTAGGGTTTCCTGCCTAAGCAGGGGGTTGGACTAGAAGACCTCCAAGGTCCCTTCCAACTCTGTTACTATTATTATTACTAAGGTCCCTGTCATACTTGTTATCTCTAGGCATAATTTATTGAAAAAGATATCCTAAATAAATCTTTTGCTTGTTTGAATGACTTTTATGTGGGATGACCAGATGATAAGCAGGATATATCTGCTGAAATTCCTTTTGCTTATCACTTTTGGGCTTGTTTTACTTCTGGCCACTGTAAGTAGAAGATTTTTAATGGGCTTTGCATAGAAAACATTGCACTGGGAGACAGAGGCAGATTTCCCCCCCTTGTTTTCCTCCCCCAAAACGAAGGTGCGTCTTATATTCCGGTGCGTCTTATACTCCGAAAAATACGGTACTTTTTAAAAAAGCTCTCAACCACCTTAGCATAATCTATGAAATATCTTTCAGAACCAGCTCCTTGCTTAACTTATGGTCACTAGCCACGGTCATCCCTATCTTCAAAAAGGGTGACTCCAGCCTAGTTGAAAATTACAGACCAATCTCATTATGTTGCGTCACATGCAAAGCCATGGAATCAATCATAAACCAATCCATTACCCTCTACTTAGAGACAAACAACTTACTCTCTAAAAAGCAGTTTGGCTTCAGAAAACAATTGTCCTGCAACCTGCAACTCTTACACTGCAAAAACATATGGACTTCACAGCTCGACCAGGATAAATCAATAGACGCAATTTATATAGACTTCTGTAAAGCCTTTGATTCTGTAGTACACGACAAACTACTTCTAAAACTAAAATCTTATGGCATTTCCGGATCCCTGCATAAGTGGATAGCTGCGTTCCTATCAAACAGGCAACAAGTAGTCAAAATAGGGAACGCCCTATCAAACCCTACACCTGTTAACAGCGGTGTACCCCAAGGAAGCGTTTTAGGACCCACACTCTTTATACTTTACATAAACGATCTCTGCGACCATATCAAAAGCAACTGCGTTCTCTTCGTTGATGATGTAAAACTATTCAACCACACCGACAATGCTGCTACCCTACAAAAAGACCTTGACTATCTGTCAGAATGGTCAAACAATTGGCAACTCCAAATCTCAACCAACAAATGCTCTTTGTTGGCAAAAAAAAATCAGAACACAAAATTTAATCTGGGCGGATAACCAGGGGTGAAATCCAGCAGGTTCTGACAGGTTCTGGAGAACCGGTAGCGGAAATTTTGAGTTGTTCGGAGAACTGGTAGCGGAAATTTTGAGTAGTTTGGAGAACCGGCAAATACCACCTCTGGCTGGCCCCAGAGTGGTGTAGGAATGGAGATTTTGCAGTATCCTTCCCCTGCCATGCCCACCAAGCCACGCCCACAGAACCAGTAGTAAAAAAATTGGATTTTACCACTGGCGGATACAACCTCGTAGAGGACCCTCACGCTGTCAAGTACCTTGGAGTACTCATCTCAAATGATCTAAGTGCCAGAGCTCACTGTAACAGCATTGCCAAAAAGGCATTAAAAGTTGTTAACCTAATCTTGCGTAGTTTCTTCTTCGGTAATATTGAACTGCAAACAAGGGCATACAAAACTTTTGCTAGACCAATTCTTGAATACAGCTCATCTGTCTGGAACCCACACTGCATATCGGACATTAAAACAATTGAACGAATCCAGAGATATTTCACGAGAAGAGTCCTCCACTCCTCTGCTCGCAACAGAATACCTTATGCCACCAGAGTTGAAATTTTGGGCTTAGACAACTTAGAACTTCGCCGTCTTCGATCCGACCTAAGCATAGTACATAAAATTATCCGCTACAATGTCCTACCTGTCAATGAATACTTCAGCTTCAACCACAACAACACAAGAGCACACAATAGACACAAACAATGATCAGATTTTATTAGTAGAAGACATCAAATTCTCTTTCACGCTTCGCAAATACACCAGAAAGTAAAATAATTTGGTGGAGAGAAATAAATTGGTTGCAAAAGGGGACAAAAAAGGTCTCCCCACCCCCGGCCAGCCCCAGGTATTTGAAGAGGTTATCTGAGGAGGATGAGCATCCTCCGTACATCCCCGTACATCACTCTGGCTGGCAACCGAAGGGGACCACTTGAGAGACGAAGGTTGCCATGGCAACTGGCAGGGTTAGGCCTGGTTGAACGCGGCAGGCCGGAAACCTCGACCTTGGCTTGGTGATGAAATAACTGTAGTTTAGAAGCATGAACCAGTTTGCAGAGAGGATATTTAGTCTCAAAATCTCCAAAAGGAAAGGGGGCATTTATATTATTTTTCGTTAAGTCCTTCCCTCTGCTCAGCGCATAATAAATAATAATAATAATAATAATAATAATAATAATAATAATAATAATAATAATAATGATGATGATGATGATGATGATGATGATGATGATGTTGATGATGATCATCATCATCATCACCATCATCATCATCATCATCCTGCCTGCCTTTTGCCACCAACAGGCAGGTAGGCTGTTTTCCACCCTCCATTCCTGGTTGGGCCTGGACAGCTAGCTAGCTAGCTAGCTAGCTAGCTAGCTAGCTAGCTAGCTATTATTTATTTATTTATTTATTTATTTATTTATTTATTTATTTATTTATTTATTTATTTATTTATTTATTTATTTATTTATTTATTATCTATTTATCTATTTATCTATTTATTTATTTTCTATGCCGCCCAACTCCCTAGGGACTCTGGGAATCAAAGCTGAATGCTGGAAACATAATTAAAGCTATTAATACATGGGCAGTTCCAGTGATACGCTACTCAGCTGACATCATCAACTGGACTTTGGCTGAACTGGAAAACTTGGACCGGAAAACATGCAAACTTTTGAATATATTTTATTTATTTATTTATTTATTTATTTTTGTCAAGTACATGTTGGTAATATACATAGATATAACATTGTTTATATACATAAGATGGGTACTGATAAGCGGGAACATTAGGAAAGGGACAGTAGGCACACTGGTGCACTTATGCACGCCCCTTACTGACCTCTTAGGAATCGGGTGAGGTCAACAGTGGACAGTCTAAGGGTAAAGTTTTGGGGGTTTGGTGACGAAACCACAGAGTCAGGTAGTGAGTTCCAGGCATTTACCACTCTGTTGCTAAAGTCGTATTTTCTACAGTCAAGTTTGGAGCGGTTCACTTTGAGTTTGTATCTGTTGTGTGCTCGTGTATTGTTGTGGTTGAAGCTGAAGTAGTCATTGACAGGAAGGACGCTGTAGCAGATAATTTTATGAGTTATGCTTAGGTCATGCCGAAGGCGACGTAGTTCTAAGCTTTCTAAGCCCAGGATTTCCTAAGCCAGGATTTCTAAACCCAGAATATAAACCATGCTTTACATCCACGAGGTTGTACCTGCCAAGAAAAATAGGAGGCAGAGGGCTATTGCAAATCCATCAAACTGTAGAAGAAGAAATAAGACGTTTGAATGATTATGTGAACCAAAGCACAGAAAAATTGCTGCAGGCTGTGAAAACGGAGAACATTATAACAGAAACAAAGGCAGAATATAAGGAAAAACAGCTGGATGACAGATTAAATAGATGGAAAACCAAAGCTTTGCATGGACAACACTTGAAAAACATTGAAGGAAAATGTGATGACAACCTTACATGGGCATGGCTTAAAATGGGAACCATCAAGAAAGAAACAGAAGGTTTAATACTCGCTGCTTAAGAACAAGCACTACAAACTAATGCCATGAAAGCGAAGATACAAAAATCCACCGACAATCCAAACTGCCAACTTTGCAACGACAAAGTTGAAACTGTTTCACACTTAATATGTGAGTGCACAAAATCGTGCAAACTGATTACAAAGTTATTTTGTGGGTGTGGCTTGCCAGCCATGTGACCAGGTGGGCGTGGGCCTCGGGAGCTTGGCAGCGGCCGAAGCAGGGGGGGGCATTGCCCACCCGCAATGCAGCCCCCCGTAGCGGGAGCAGCAAGACCGTGGCAGCGGTTCTTCTAGGAGGCTCCGTCCGGCCTGAATGCTTCTCCCCATTCGATGATCCTAGGCTCCTGCCGCCCGTTCCCCCTCCCCTCAGCAGCTCGAGAAGCCTCGAACGTGTGAAAATGCCTGGGATCATCACCGCACGTTTGTGGCTTCTCGGACTGCTGAAGGGAGGGGAATGGAGATAGGTCCTGCCGCCCGTTCTTTCAGTGTCTCACGCGCTCCCTCAGCCATCCTCCCCTGCTTGGACTCACTGTGGGGTAGGAAGGCAGCTCATGCGCAGTGCCGGAAGCTCGGCTTCTGGGCATGCGCAGAATAATTTAAAAAAAAAAATGGCGGCGCCCAGGCACCAGCAACTGACCGCACCGGTACTGTGACGTCACCAGCGGGCCGCTACCAGTGCTATAGAGTGGACCGCACTGGTAGGAACCCACCACTGCGGGGTGGGTGTGGCCACGCTGGGCATAGCCAGCTCGACGTCACTTGTGTCGGGGGCGCCAGTGGTGGCCCAAGCGCTCTGCCAGCGAAAACGGGCTCCCGGGCTCAGTTTTCAACTGCGACAGCTTCCTGCAACCCTCAGCTAGCAAAAATGGAGCTCAGGAAGGCCCTCGTGAGCTCTGTTTCGGCTGCCAGAGGCCCTGCGGGCTGGTCCTTCACTATTTCCAGGGCAGCTCCGCGGGCCAGACCTAAGCACCCCGCGGGCCGGATCCAGCTCACGGGTCTTGAGTTTGACACCCCTGAGAAAAGAAGGACTGGGGGGGGGGCATAATAGCAATATTCCAGTATTTGAGGGGCTGCCACAAAGAAGAGGGGGTCAATTTATTTTCCAAAGCACCTGAGGGTAGGAGAAGAAGCAATGGATGGAAACCAATCAAGGAGAGAAGCAACCTGGAATTAAGGAGAAACTTCCCAACAGTGAGGACAGTTAACCAGTGGAACAGCTTGCCACCAGAAGTTGTAGGAGCTTCATCACTGGAGGTTTTTAAGAAGAGACTGGACCGCCACTTGTCTGAAATGATATAGGTCAGTGATGATGAACTTTTTTCCCCTCGAGTGCCGAAAGCAAGCGCGTGTGTGCCCACACCCATAATTCAATGCCCCCCACATGCCCCCCACGCATGCGCGCAAGCCCCCCCTCCCCTGCTCCCCCGTTTCCCGACTTCCGGTGGGCCCGGTAGGCCCATTTTTGCCCTCCCCAGGCTCCAGAGGCTTCCCTGGAGCCTGGGGAGGGCAAAAAACGGCCTCCCCCGCCCTCCCGGAGGCCGAAAACACCCTCCCAGAGCCTCCGCGCGGACCAAAAATCAGCTGGCCGGCGTGCACATGCGCACTGGAGCTGAGCTAGGGCAACGGCTTGCATGCTGGCAGATATGGCTCAGTGTGCCACCTGTGGCAAGCGTGCCATAGGTTCACCATCAGGATATAGGTTCTCCTGCTCGAGCAGGGGGCTGGACTAGAAGACCTCCAAGGTCCCTTCCAGCTCTTTTCGGATTGATGGATTGATACTCAGGGAAGGTGCCATGTGTTTAATGAACTGGATTCTGGACTATGCAGATCTATGGCCCAATTAAAAAGTCAAATCATTTAAAAGTTAAAACTTGAGAACAGATGTTTTTCCCTTGGGAGCTCTGTGGAGTGCAAACCCCTGCATTTTGAATTTTTCCCAGGGGTCCTTTGTAATAGAAACAGACATTTGGGAGACATTCGTAAAACGTCTGCGTATCAGGAACATTGGGATTCAGAAAGCGAATATTTGCAACCGCACAATTGCTGTGTAGGGCAGCTGTCTCAACAAGACTGCGTGGACAAAATGAACCCAATCTGGCTTTGTGGCGCTGCCCCAACATGAGTGTGGCTTAAATGCATAACAAGTCAGCTACGTGCCCAGAAACTTTATTAAATTTTGATATACAAGTAGTCCTCAATTTACCATAGTTCGTTTAGTGACCGTTCAAAATTACGACGGCACTGAAAAATGTGACTTAGGACCGTTTCTCACAGTTACGACGGCTGCAGCATTCCCACGGTCACGTGATCCAAATTCAGACGCTTGCCAACTGGCACGTATTTACGACGGTTGCAGCGTCCTGGGGTCCTGGGATTCCCTTTTACGACCTTCTGACAAGCAAAGTCAATGGGGAAGCCAGATTCACTGAACAACCATGTTACTCGCTTATCAACTGCAGTGATTCGCTTAAGAACAGAGGCAAGAAAGGTCATAAAATGGGTTAAAAACTGACTTAACAATTGTCTTGCTTTGGGGCTCAATTCTGGTTGTAAGTCGAAGACTCCCTGTGAAATCTATATAACACTTATCAGTGGTGGGTTCCTACCGGTGCGGTCCACTCTACCACACTGGTAGCGGCCGGCCGATTATGTAATTTCCACGCGACATCAGTCCGTCGTCTTCACCGGTCCGTTGCGCGTTGCCATCTTTTTTTCAGAATTTTTGGGCGTTTTTTGCTTCCTGCGCATGCGCAGAAGCAAAATCTTGCGAGGGGACGGGCGCGAGAGATATTTCGGCGATTTTTTGCTCCCGCGCATGTGCAAAAGCAAAAAAATTGCCGAAATCGCGCACATGCATCCCCTCGCAAGATTTTGCTTCCGCGCATGCGCAGGAAGCAAAATCGCGCGAGGGGCGCATGCGCGTAGCCTGCGCACGCACGAAACATGGAGATGCGCATGCAGCGCACCGGTAGCAACTTCGAGAGCAACCCGCCCCTGACTTATCTCCTTCCCTTGCAAAGAAAGGATTTAGCACCTCCATAAAACTTATTTACAATAGGAGAAAAAGGAAATAAAAATCCACCCTTTGAGTCACATTTCCTTCTTTCTGCCCGGCCGGATCTGGCCTCTCTTCCTTTGGCCCCTTTGCACAGCTGTCACACCCTCGCAACAACACAACCGGGAGACGGCTGGGTAAATCGACCTATTTCACCTGGCCTTTCCTGACAGCTGCAATCCGTTCCGGGATTCCAGTCCGGAGTTTGACTCCCGCCCAACCACTGTCCGCCTTTGGACGGTTGGCCCCTGTATTTATTTAATGGTTGATTAGCAGCCTTGATCATTATTATTTTTAAGCAAAGCGTTGCTGTCGTCGGGGGTCTTGCACGCGCCTGGTGCTCCTGGGTTCTCTCCAGCCTTCAGGTGAGTGTGCAATGCGTGAGAGTGTCAGGGCCGTGCAAAATACCGATTTTTCCTCTCTTGTCTTTTTTTTTGCAAAAGGCACTTTTCTCTCCTCGACACGTGGCGGGTCGCCCCCTCCTCTAAACGGCCCGGGGAGTTTGCACCCTCTGCAAAGCACACGCGCCCCTTCTCTCCAGCCTTCAGGGCAGTGTGCAATCCGTGAGTGTGTCAGAGCCGTGCAAATGTCCTACTCCCCCTCTTGTCCTTTTGCAAAAGTCACTTTTCTCTCCCCCAGAATGTGGCGGGACGCCCCCTCTAAATGCCCCGGGGTTTGTTTTTTTTGCACCCTTTGCAAAGCACCAAAATCCTCTCCCCGCCTCTTGCTTTTCTCTATTTTTAAAAAAACAACTTTATTTTAAAAAGCAAGAGAAAGTAAAGCTTTGCTTCCTTGCGGGACACTCCCCTTAAAGGCCTGAATGAAACTCGGGTTTTTTATTTGCTCGGTTTTGTTTTTCCAAAAGTCAAATTTCCTTGTTGGGAAGCGAAGCTTCTCTCGCGCGCGCCTTTGCAAACCTGTTGCTGCCGCTTGGCGGAGCGAATAACAGCGAGGAGGCGGCCAGGCGGGGAGCTTACTTAGAGCCAAAGTTCAGCTTGCAAAGATTACGCAGCTGATGGGCTCAGGAGTCCTCGATTTACGACCAGGAGGGAGTCCCAAGGTATCCGTTGCTAAGCAAGACGTTTGTGAAGCCAGCTTTGCCCTCTTTGATGACGTTGCTTGTCAGGGTTGTTAAGTGAATCGCTGCAATTAGTCACAAGGTTGTTAAGCGAATCGGGCTTCCCCCCCCCCATGGACTTTGCTTGTTGGAAGGTCGCAAAAGGGGATCACGCAACGGTCATAAATACAGGCCAGTTGTGTCCAGATTTTGATCACGTGACCACGAGGGTGCTGAATTTTGTCCCATTTGCCGATATTTCTTGCCACGGTTGTTAAGTGAATCGCTGCAGTTAAGTTAGTCCCATGGTTGTTAAGCGAATCGGGCTTTCCCCATGGACTTTGCTGAGGAAGACGCTTGCTAAGTGAGTTGTGCCCCATTTTATGACCTTTCTTGTCACAGTGGTTAAGCAATTCAGAGGTGGGTTCCTGCCGGAGCTGCCCAGTACGCAGCTCCGGTAGGGAGCGGCGGATTTCACAACTGCTCCGGAGCCCTCTCTGCCGGTCCACCCGGCGCATCGCCATATTTTTTTTTGCTGATTTTCGCTGATTTTCGGGTGATATTGCTTCTGCGCATGTGCGAAAGCAAAATCGCGCCGAAATCTTGTGAGGGGACGCGCGAGAGAGATTTTGGAGAGATTTTGCTTCTGCGCATGCGCGGAAGCAAAATCGCACCGAAATCTCACGTGTGCGTGCGTCCCCTTGTGACATTTCGGCGCGATTTTGCTTTTGCGCATGCGCAGAAGCAAAATCGCGGGAGGGGGGCACACACGTAGCGAATGTGCGCCCCCTCGAAGCGTGGAGATGCGCGTGCATGGCTCGGGCAGCGAGGTAAGTGAGCAACCCGCCCCTGAAGCAATTCACAGTTGTTAAGCAAATCATGGTTGCTAAGTGAATTGTGGCTCATTTTATGACCTTTCTGGCTACAGTTGTTAAGCGAATCACCGCAGTAGTTAAGTTAGTCACATGGTTAAGTGAATCTGGCTTTCCCATGGAATCAATGCAATTAGTCACAAGGTTGTTAAGCGAATCGGGCTTCCCCCATGGACTTTGCTTGTCAGAAGGTTGCAAAAGGGGATCATGTGACCCCAGGACACTGCAACCGTCATAAGTACATGCCAGTTGCCAAGCCTCTAAATCAGGCCTCACCAACCTTTCATACCTCAGGGACCACTAAACTCATAATTTTAAATCCCGTGGACCACAAATACAATTTTTAAAAAAAGATAAATAGTATTTAGTGCAATATAAAAATGCAAATAATTTTTCTGCAGACCACCAAAATTTTCTCACGGACCACCAGTGGTCCGTGGACCACTGCTTGGTGACCACCGCTCTAAATTTTGGTCGTGACCACGGGGATGCTGCGATGGTCGTTATCAAAAACGATTCTGAGTCACTTTTTTCCAGTGCCATTGTAACTTTGGTCACTAAATGAATGGTTGTATGGTGAGGACCATTTGTGGCTAAATAAATTATAAAATCAAATGTGTTCAGGGCTATTGGGGGCGGCCGAGGCTGTTGTCATGCAAAGCCAATGGAGCGACAGAATAAAAATGGCGGTGCCAGGTCTTGTCCCAGACCACATTTTCTTACCATCCGTAGAGCTATACTTCTGAAGGTGAGCCTTTGGGACTGCAACTCCCAGAATCCCTAGCTTTCCATCTCATGGGAATTCTGGGAATCGCAGTCCAAACACCTGGAGGTGCCATTTTATCTGGGTAAGTGTGTGTGTGGGGGGAGAAATGTCTGGTCCTTCACCCTAATCTCCTGGCTGCTTGTTGCTGTGGCCTCTTCCTAGCAACCAGGGCTTGTTTGTCCAGGTTGCCATGGTTGCTTCCTGGCATAATCATAGTTACCCAGGTATTAGCAAGGAAGCTGGAGTGGATAGGTGCAAAACCAGGCCTGGACTTTGCTCTGGATGGATTCAAGTTTTCCAGTTGGTATTATTACCTCACCTGTCTTCCTTTCCCTGCCTCCCTCCCTCCTTTCTCCATATTTACCCTTCCTTCTCTCTGACCTCCCTCTCTTCCTTTCCTTCTTTCCTCCTCCCTATTTCTCCTTCCTGCCTTCCTGCCTTCCTTCCTTCCTTTTCTATGTTTGTTTCTTTTCCTTTCATTCTTGTCTTTCCTTTCCTCCCTCCCTCCCTCTTTCCTTTTTTTTGCCTCCCTCTATTCCTCCCTCCCTGCCTCCCATTTTCCTTCCTTCCCTCCTCCTTTCCTTCTGTTTTCTTCCTTTCTTCCTGCCTGCCTGCCTCCCTCCCTCCCTTTATCACCCGGTGCAAAAAGCAGATGATATTCCAATTATGAGAATTATAAGGTCTCCCCAGTCAAAGACAGGACGTCTAATATCACAAAACTAATACATTCTACACCAATGCGGGATAGAAACGAACCATGCAAAATTAATTTGATGGTCCCCTTTCTCCGCTGTGCGGCTAAAGCTTCTTGATTTTTCTGGCTGGTGTGTCTCCTTTGCAAGCCTCTTTGCTTTTATTCCAAAAATAAAGGTCAACGTCTCCTTTATTCTAACCTCACTTTCTACTAGCTTCCCTTTGAGTTTAAAAGCCAAAGGAAGCTGGCTTGCTGAACTCCATCCTTCAACATCCTGTTTATTTCCAAGAATGCCTCCTACGCATCCTTTGGGAATATAAAGGGCAACAGCCCTTCTACCCCCTAAAAAGTAAACGCAGGATGAGGAGGCTGCGAAAGGCACCCATGAAAAAAGAGGCCATTTTGAGGAGTGGTCATGTTTAGGAGGAGGGATATTTGTTGAGAAAGATGTGCCCCATGGGACGTTGTGACGAAGCAGGTCACAATACTTATTTATTTATTAAATTTATATGCCACCCATCTCAACCACAAGGTGGCACTGGGCAGCTTACAGTGTTAAAATTGGCGGTAAAATAACAAAAGTAATAAAGCTGAGGAGAATTCTGCCAGTTTCTCCCTCAAGATGAAACCATCTAAGCCCTGCGCCCTCTAAAGCCTGCACTGCACTCTCATGAGGACTACAGCCTTGTGCAGTTTTATTTTCCACCGGCAGAGGGCTTTTTAGGGAAATAAGCTGGGCACCGAGTTCGAAATGGACGGCTTCCCCTCCATTGTCCCTTGCTAGGACAGCTAAAATGGGTTGGGAAGTTAGTCTGTCCTTCTCTTGCAGGTTTTAGGCACGTTTTTAAGCCGTGTGCATCTGTGCAAGCATGCTGGCTGGGGAATTCTGGGAGTGGAAGTCCACCCATCTTAAAGCATGCTGACTAGGGAATTCTGGGAGTTGAAGTCCACCCCTCTTAAAGCATGCTGGCTGAGGAATTCTGGGAGTGAAAGTCCACCCATCTTAAAGCATGCTGACTAGGGAATTCTGGGAGTGGAAGTCCACCCATCTTAAAGCATGCTGACTAGGGAATTCTGGGAGTTGAAGTCCACCCATCTTAAAGCATGCTGACTAGGGAATTCTGGGAGTTGAAGTCCACCCCTCTTAAAGCATGCTGGCTGAGGAATCCTGGGAGTTGAAGTCCACCCATCTTAAAGCATGTTGGCTGGGGAATTCTGGGAGTTGAAGCCCACCCATCTTAAAGCATGCTGACTAGGGAATTCTGGGAGTGGAAGTCCATCCATCTTAAAGCATGTTGGCTGGGGAATTCTGGGAGTGGAAGTCCACCCATCTTAAAGCATGCTGACTAGGGAATTCTGGGAGTGGAAGTCCACCCCTCTTAAAGCATGCTGACTAGGGAATTCTGGGAGTGGAAGTCCACCCCTCTTAAAGCATGCTGACTAGGGAATTCTGGGAGTTGAAGTCCAACCATATTAAAGCATGCTGGCTGGGGAATTGTGGGAATAGACGTCCACCCACCTTAAAGTTGCCAAATTTGAGAAACCCTGCTTTAAATTTTGGCATGTGGCAAGTAGCATGGGTCCGCCTGTTTTTGTCTTGTATGGTGGAGGGGGGCACATTTGGTGCTGGGAATTAAGGGCTGAGATTCCCCATCCTCCCTTCCGACTGCCAAAATGGAGCCTTTTTCGCCCTGGGAACAGAATAGACTAGAAAATATGCTATTTCCTGTCTGCAAAAGAGGCCAAGGACAAGCTATTTGTATGTTCGATACTGCTCGGGTGAGGCAGTTGGGCAGAATCCGGCCTTGACCATTTGGAAGAGGCAGGAAAACTGGCTTTTGAACCATGTCCTTATCAAAAAAGAATATATTTGAGAATATATTTTTCCACAGGCAAAAACCAGACACCGAACAAACAAAACAATAAAAAGTCTTTCACGCATACATCCATGTTGGATTTGTTGTGCTCAACCTGCAAACATTCGTTTAGTGACCGTTCGAAGTTACAACAGCACTGAAAAAAGTGATTTAGGACCATTTTTTCCCATTGGCAACTCTCGTAGCGTCCCTGCGGTTGCGTGATCAAAATTCAGACACTTGGCAACTGATTCACATTTACGACGGTTGCAGTGTCCCAGGGTCACGCGATCCCCTTTTGCGATCTTCTGGCAAGCAAAATCAGTGGGGAAGCCAGATTCATTTAACAACCGTGTTGCTAACTTAACGACTGCAATGATTTATTTAACAGCTGTGGCAAGACGGGTTGTAAAACCCCTTTAACTGTCTCGCTTAGCAACAGAAACGTTGAGGTCAATTGTGGTCGTAGGTTGAGGACTACCTGTACCCTAATCTAATGTTGCACATTCATCCCCTTTTGAGGAGAAAAATAATCAAGAAACTGAGGTAAAATGTATTCTGTGCTTATTCCTCCCAACTGTTTTCTTCTATAGGTAATCCTCAATTTACAACATTTAGTGACCGCTCAAAGTGACACCGACACTAAAAAAAAGTGACTTATGACCATTTTTCACATTTATGACCCTTGCAGCATGGCCACTGACTCATATTTATGACAGTTGCAGTGTCCTGGGGTCACGTGATCCCCTTTTGCCCTAGCTCAGCTCCAGCGTGCATGTGCGCACTGGCCAGCTGATTTTCGGCTCGCGTGGAGGCTCTGGGAGGGAGTCCTCTAGAGCCTGGGGAGGTTGAAAAATGGGCCTACTGGGCCCACCGGAAGTCGGGAAATGGTCTGTTTCCGGCCTCCGGAGGGCTGGGGGAGGCCGTTTTTGCCCTCCCCAGGCTCCAGGGAAGCCTCTGGAGCCTGGGGAGGGTGAAAAATGGGCCTACCGGGCCCACCGGAAGTCGGGATACGGACCATTTCTGGGCTCCGAATGGCCTCTGGGGGGCGGGGGAGGCCATTTTCGCTCTTCCTAGGCTCCAGGGAAGCCTCTGGAGCCTGGGGAGGGCAAAAAAACGGGCCTACTGGGCCCACCGGAAGTCGGAAAATGGTCTGTTTCCAGCCTCTGGAGGGCCGGGGAGGCCGTTTTTTGCCCTCTCCAGGCTCCAGGGAAGCCTCTGGAGCCTGGGGAGGGTGAAAAACGGGCCTACCGGGCCCACCGGAAGTCGGGAAATGGTCTGTTTCCAGCCTCCGGAGGGCTGGGGGAGGCCGTTTTTTGCCCTCCCCAGGCTCCAGGGAAGCCTCTGGAGCCTGGGGAGGGTGAAAAATGGGCCTACCGGGCCCACCGGAAGTCGGGATACGGACCATTTCTGGGCTCCGAATGGCCTCTGGGGGGCGGGGGAGGCCATTTTCGCTCTTCCTAGGCTCCAGGGAAGCCTCTGGAGCCTGGGGAGGGCAAAAAAACGGGCCTACTGGGCCCACCGGAAGTCGGAAAATGGTCTGTTTCCAGCCTCTGGAGGGCTGGGGGAGTCCGTTTTTGCCCTCCCCAGTCTCCAGGAAAGCTCTGGAGCATGGGGAGGGCGAAAAATGGGCCTTCTGGGCCCACCGGAAGTCGGGAAACGGGGGAGGGGGTCATGCCTGCATGCGTGGGGGTGGGGCAGCATGGGGGGGTTCTGCGTGCATGCATGGGGGTGGGGCACGGGGGGCATTGAATTATTGGTGTGGGCATGCACGCACGTGCGATAGCGCTTGCGCTTGCGCTTTCAGCACCTGAGGAAAAAAAGGTTCGCCGTCACTGGTATAGGTTCTCCTGCTTGAGCAGGGGGCTGGACTAGAAGACCTCTAAGATCCCTTCCAGCTCATTCATTCTATTTAATTCTAAACACTTTTTCTCCAAAATAATTTCTCTCTCTCTCTTTCTTTCTCTGCAGGTTTGACTCTACTTCTTGCAGGCCCAGGGCTGACCGATCCATGGCGGAAACCATTTTTGGCAATGGGAATGACCAGTGGGTATGTCCCAATGACCGACATCTGGCTCTCCGCGCCAAGTAGGTGGATCCGTAATTTTTCCCATCCTTTAATCAATCATGATCATATTTGGAATTTTTTTCTCATTCCTTTATGGAAACATGCTCAACCTTGCTTGTAGGACTTAAATGGTAAGGTCTTGGAGATGATCTGCAGGTAGTCCTCGAGTTATGGCAACAATTGAGCCCAAAATATCCCCTGCTAAGCGAGTTTGTTAAGTGAGTTTTGCCCCATTTTATGACCTTTCTTGCCACAGTCGTTAAGTGAATTTGGCTTCCCCATTGGCTTTGCTTGTCAGAAGGTCGCAGAAGGGGATCACACGACCCCGGGACACTGCAACTGGCATAAGTACATGCCAGTTGCTCAGCAGCTGAATTCTGATCATGTGATCATAATTGGGGATGCTGCAGTAGTTTTAACAGAATCGCAGAGTTGGAAGGGACCTTGGAGGTCTTCTAGTCCAACCCCCTGCTCAGGCAGGAAGCCCTCTACCATTTTAGACAAATGGCTGTCCAATCTCTTCTTAAAAGACTTAAAAACGGTCATAAATTCGAGCCAACCTGCATTTAGATGTGCAAATGCTGCATGTAAAGAAACAGAAACCCTGATTGGCTGGAAAAAAATTCAAAACTAGTTTGTTTCCTTTGCAGGCTTCACACCGGTTGGTCGGTGCACACTTTCCAAACGGACCGTCAGAGGAAGATGCAAGCTCTGGATTCAAAAGAAATGGAGGTCATTCTGGCGGTCATCCGAAGAGCTGAGAAGCTGGACATAATCGAGCAGAAGAGAATAGGGTATTTGCCTGCCTCCCTGCCTGTCTGTGTCTGTCTGTTTAGCTATCTAGCTATCTCTTCCTCTCTGTCTCTGAATCTCCATCCATCCATCCCTCTCCTTCTCCTTCTCCTCCTCCTCCTCCTTCTCCTCCCCCTCCCTCTCCCTCTCCTTCTTTCTCTATCTCTGCCTCCCTCTCTCTCTCCCTCTCCCCCTCTCTCTCCCCACTTTCATTTTACTCCCCTCTGAATGGATTATGTATTTTATTGATTTCTTTAGAACATTTACAGGTAGTATCAACCCTGTCTGTCTGTCTGTCTATATGGTGTATATATGCATACATATATGCATATATGCATGTGTATTTATTTATTTATTTATTTTGTGAGATTTATATACCGCCTCACAGTGCAAGCACTCTCTAAGCGGTTTACACCAGTAAGCAATGTATATTTATATTGCCCCCAACAATCTGGGTCCTCATTTTACCTACCTCGGAAGGATGGAAGGCTGAGTCAACCTTGAGCCGGTGAGATTTGAACCGCTGACCTGCGGATCAGTGTCAGCTAAAATGGCCTGCAGTACCTGCCTCTAACCGCTGCGCCACCTCGGCTCTTTGTGTATGTATATGTGTGTGTGTATATATATATATATATATATATATATATATATATATATATATATATATATATATATATATATATATATATATATATATATATACACACACACACACAAAAGTGCATATAGTCAAGGCTATGGTTTTCCCAGTTGCAATGTATGGCTGTGAAAGTTGGACCATAAGGAAGGCTGAGCGCCAAAGAATGGAGGCCTTTGAACTATGGTGCTGGAGAAGACTCCTGCGAGTCCCTTGGACTGCAAGGCGATCCAAGCGGTCAGTCCTAGAGGAGATCAACCCTGACTGCTCTTTAGAAGGCCAGATCCTGAAGATGAAACTCAAATACTTTGGCCACCTAATGAGAAGGAAGGACTCACTGGAGAAGAGCCGAATGCTGGGAACGATGGAGGGCAAAAGAAGAAGGGGACGGCAGAGAACGAGGTGGCTGGATGGAGTCACTGAAGCAGTCGGCGGGAGCTTAAATGGACTCCAGAGGATGGTAGAGGACAGGAAGGCCTGGAGGAACGTTGTCCATGGGGTCGCGATGGGTCGGACATGACTTTGCAACTAACAACAACAAATATACATGTATATACATATATACTGTATATGGTCTACCTAAACAATTCTGTTCATTCTAGTCACATCATCCTTTTAATGGACGAGCCAACAGGTCATAAGCTTGTCTGGTTGAAAGATAAATGGCCAAGCTGTGTTTTGTAACTGGTTTTCCACCTTCTGGAAATAATTGGGATAATAATCCTGAAGCTCTCAGCGGGGTTAATGCTCTGCATTCTTTGAACTTTTTTTTAAAATTGCAGCCAGGATGGCAGTTTTAAAAAGAATTACGGCCTTAAATTAAAGACACCTAAGATTTGCTGCCGAGAAATTTTTAGCCATTGATGCGGTAGCTGTTCCAAGGAACCCGTTTTCTTTTCTACTTTCTTAAGTCCCTGAAAAATGGTATTTTGGCCGAGGATAAAGTGACTTTGAATTTCGTGGTGGGCTGAGTCCATTACAACCGTTTTCCTAGCTGGAATTAAAAAAAAAATAGATTTTTTTTTTTTAAAAATCCAGTCACTCATACCTTTTGTCATTGTCTGGATCTTTGGATGAAAGCTATTTATCTCTTTTTCTCTCTGCTAAAGGATTTGGAAACCTTTTAACTTTCAAGGTCGGTGGCATTAAATCGGGCAGAAGGGATTTGAGGAAAGTAGCAGAGATTATTAGTTCTGGCCTAGAAGAAGTAAGCCGTAAAGTCTTGCACGTTCTCACCACCGATTGTGCTTAAAGCTCCCGTAGGTTGCACACGCCTGTGTGAATTGGAGATAAAGACAGATGTTTATCCATTGCAGCCTTATGTTGCCTGCATTAGAAAAGGACTGTTTTGTTTTGTTTTTAAATTATAATTGCTCTTAAAAAAGGAAAAACAAAGCTGAGGTAATTGGGATAAAATATATATATACATTGTCAAAGAAAACAAAACGAAGATAATTAGGATAAAAATATATACATTGTCAAAGGAAAGGAAGAAAAAACACTCATGGAAAAGTGCTTTTTTTAAAAAAAAATGAACGACTGTAACACAGGACAAAAGAAAACCATGTACGTTTAAATAAATAATTAACAGAATAACAGGGTTGGAAGGGACCTTGGAGGTCTTCTAGTCCAACCCCCTGCGCAGGCAGGAAACCCTATACCATTTTTGCAGTTTAGCATAATTGCAATTCTATATATTCTGTCTAATGCAATTTTTATTCAAGTACAGGTTGTCCTCAAATTATGACTACAATTGAGCCCAGAATTACAGATGTAAATCCTGGAGGTCATTAAGCAGGTCACCGCATGACTGTGTCAGATTTGTACAGGTAGTCCTCGACTTATAACAGTTTGTTTAGTGACTGAAGTTACAACAGCATGGGAAAAAAGTGACGTATCACAATTTTTCACTCTTGCACTTCCTGATGGTCACATGATCCAAATTCAGACACCGGCCAACTGATTCATATTTATGATGGTTGTAGTGTCCCGGGGGGCGGTGTCACGTGATCCCTTTTTGCGACCTTCTGGCAAGCAAAGTCAGTGGGGAAGCCAGATTCGCTTAACAACCGCGTTCCTAACTTAACAACTGCAGTGATTTGCTTAACAACTGTGGCAAGAAAGGTTGTAAAATGGGCCAAAACTCTCTTGACTATTGTCTCATTTGGGAATACAGGTAGTCTTCAACTTACGACCACAATTGAGCACAAAATTTATGTTGCTAAGTGAGAAATTTGTTAAGTGAGTTTTCTCCCGTTTTATGACTTTTCACTGCCACATTTATTAAGTGAATCACTGCAGTTGTGAAATTAGTAACCCGGTTGTTAAGTGAATCTGCCTTCCCCATTGACTTTGCTTGTTAGAATGTGGCAAAAGGGGATCACGTGACCCGGGCACACTACAACTGTCATAAGTACGAGTCATTTGCCAAGAGTCTGAATTTCGATCATATAACAGTGGGGATGCTGCAATGGTCGTAAGTGTGAACAATGGTCATAAGTCACTTTTTTCAGTGCTGTTGTAACTTTGAACGGTCATTAAACGAACGGTTGTAAGTCGAGGACTACCTGTATTGTTATTTCCTGAGATTTCTCCTTTTTCCTTTTTTAAAAATTTTCGAGTATTGCCTATATCTCTGGGATTTCTTTGTGGTCTCCCATCCCTGGATTGACGGCTTTGCTGAGCAAGATTGTAAGTCGAGGACTACCTGTAAATATTTTGGCCTCAATTTTGGTCGTAAATCAAGGATTACCTTGTATATTCAGATTTGTGAGATTGTCTTCACGCACTCTTACAATCAAGACAGAGTTAGCGGTCCTGGATGTGCAGTTTTGTGTGGACTATCTCGCAGGGCTTACCGAACAGCCAAAAAAAGCCAATGTAATCCTAAATTGCATTAGCAGAGGGATGCAGTCAAGATCAAGGGAGGTACTAATACTACTCTATAAAGCCTTAGTAAGACCACACCTAGAGTACTGCATCCAGTTTTGGTCACCACACTATAAAAAAGATGTTGTGATTCTAGAAAGAGTGCAGAAAAGAGCAATGAAGAGGATTAAGAGACTGGAGGCTAAAACATATAAAGAACGGTTGCAGGAACTGGCCATGGCTAGTCTAGCGAAGAGAAGGACCAGGGGAGACATGATAGCAGTCTTCCAATATTTGAGGGGCTGCCACAGAGAGGAGGGGGTCAAGCTATTTTCCAAAGCACCCGAAGGCCAGACAAGGAACAATGGATGGAAACTGATCAAGGAGAGATTCAACCTGGAAATAAGGAGAAAATTTTCTGACAGTGAGAGCAACCAACCCATGGGACAGAAGTTGCCTTCGGAGGTTGTGGGAACTTCATCACTGGAAGCTTTCAAGAAGAGATTGGACTGCCATCGGTCAGAAATTGTGTAGGGCCGTGATGACGAACCTATGGCACACGTGCCACAGGTGGCACGTGGACCCATATCTGCTGGCACGCAAGCCATTGCCCTAGCTCAGCTCCAGCACGCTGCGCGCTGGCCAGCTGATTTTTGGCTCGTGTGGAGGCTCTCGGAGGGCCTCCGGAGGGGGGCACGGAGGGCATTTTTGCCCTCCCCAGGCTCCAATAAAGCCTCTTGAACCTAGGGAGGGCAAAAAACAAGCCTACCGGGCCCACTGGAAGTCGGGAAACGGGCCGTTTCCAGCCTCTGGAGGGCCTCCAGGGAGGCGGGGGAGGCCATTTTCGCCCTCCCCAGGCTCCAGAGAAGACTCTGGAGCCTGGGGAGGGCGAAAACGGGCCTACCGGGCCCACCGGAAGTCGGGGAGCGGGGGTGTGTGTCATTGAATTATGGGTGTGAGTACATGCACGCGCTTTCGGCACCCGAGGAAAAAAAGGTTTGCCGTCACTGGCGTAGGGTCTCCTGCTTGGGCGTGGGGTTGGACTAGATGACCTACAAGGTACCTTCCAACTCTGTTAATCTGTAATCTGAACGAAAGTCCCGCCTGAGAATCTCAGCGGGGAAACGCCGAGGAATTTCGGGGCCTTCGGTTCGGTTTGGAGGCCGTGTTCGGCGCCTGTTTTGACGGAATCTCTGCCTTGCAGGCGCCTGGTGGAACGGCTGGAGAACATGCAGAAAAACGTCCTGGGGAACGGATCGTCTCAGTGCCTGCTCTGCGGGGAAGGCCTGGGGTTTTTGGGGAGCACGGCGGTGTTTTGCCAAGATTGCAAAAAGGTAAGCCCCCCCTCCCCCCCGGCTTCAGGCATGGCCTAGGGGTCCCCAAACTTGGCAACTTTAAGACTCGTGGACTTCAACTCCCAGAATCCTCCAGCCAGCATAGCTGGCTGGAGGATTCTGGGAGTTGAAGTCCACAAGTCTTAAAGTTGTCAAGTTTGAAGATCTCTGGAAAAATATTTGAGGTGTTTTTTGGAAACTTCTCGTGTTTTGAAACGTGCTTCGGGAATTTTTTTGCAACCGATCCCGTTAATATATCTGCAGTTCTGCTTCTTCCCACCTATCTTAACACAGGTAAGTCCTCGACTTACAACCTTTCGTTTAGTGACCGTTCGAAGTTACAACGGCAGTGAGAAAAGCCGTGATTTTTCACACTTAACAACTGTTGCAGTACAGGTAGTCCTCGACTTACGACCACAATTTATGTTGTTGAGGGAGACTAGTAGTTAAGAGAGTTTTTGCCCCATCTTACGACCGTTCTTGCCACAGCTGTTAAGTGAATCCCTGCAGTTGTGAAACTAATAACCCCGGTTGTTAAG
Organism: Diadophis punctatus similis; assembly: GCA_023053685.1. NCBI lineage: Eukaryota > Metazoa > Chordata > Lepidosauria > Squamata > Dipsadidae > Diadophis > Diadophis punctatus. Next base: position 4,593,942 of record JALIGW010000001.1, read on the forward strand.
TGAATCTGGCTTCCCCATTGACGTTTCTTGTCAGAAGGTTGCAAAGGGGGATCATGTGACCCTGGGTACACTGCGACCGTCATAAATATGAGTCAGTTGCCAAGCATCTGAATTTTGTTCACCCGACCATGCAACGGTCATAAGTGTGAAAAAAACGGCCATAAGTCACTTTCTTAAGTGCCGTTGTTACTTTAAGTGGACACTAAACAAATGGTTTGTAAGTCGAGGGCTACCTGTAGTTTCCTGCAGTTGTGGAGTGATGGGATTTGTAGTCCAACAGGTGGATGAGCAGGTTGTCTAGCCGTTCTCCTATGCCTCTTCCTTCTCCGCTCCTCCTACCTTCTGACAGCCGATATCAATCAAAGCAGGAATTCTGCAGTTAATTAGACTATAGATTAACAGCCTTCTAATTATTCTTGGTCCTCCCTTTGAACTGTTAAAATTAACATTTTGGAAGATCCCCCCATAGGCTTCCTACTTTTTCTTTTTTTAAAAAAACTGATGTTTTAATTAACTGACAATAATATCCGCGAAATGTTATTTATTGATTTATATTTATTTATTCTCTCTGTCCAGCCTTACTGAATGGGAGGAAAAGCTGTTTCCTGGATGATATGGCAAGGTTTTTTTTTATATACTGTAGCGTGCATGTTTATAAGTAATGACAAAGGAAAAGCACGTTAATGGATTTGCCAATTTTATAAGCTCAACAAGAGGGAAGGCTTGGTATCCAAGTGCAATTTAGCAGGACCATATTTTTATAAGAGATAATAAGCAAAGTGAGAAAACTGGAATTTGGGTTCCAAAGACGAGTACAAAATCACTCTGTAAGCTCAATGAATTCGCTTTCACGCCAGCCATTCATTTAGTAACCAAGTGGTGCAGTGGCCTGGAGGTGGAGCTCTCGTCTCACAATCAGGAGGCTGTGAGTTCGATCCTAGGTAGAGGCAGATATTTCTTTCTCTGGGCACAATGAGAATATATCTGCTGAACAAAACTCCGCATTGGCGACAGGAAGGGCATCCGGCCAGTAATCACTCAGCTCCATTCAGTTGCCCACTACTCCACCCCGCAAGGGATTATGGGTCATTAAAAGGAGATGATGATGATGATTCATTTAGTAACCGTTCGACTTTGCAACGGAACTGAAAAAAGTGATTGACAACCAATCCTCGCACTTACAACTGTCGCAACTTTCCCATGGTCACATGAGCAAAATTCAGAGGCTGGGCAACCAGCCTGTATTTATGACAGTTGCAGCGACCCATAGTCACGTGATTGCCATTTGTGCAAAGTCAATGGGGAAAGTGGATTTGCTTAACAACCATGTGATTCGCTTAACAACGGCAGTGATTAGTTTAACAATCGTGACAACAAGGGGGATAACATTGGTTGTGTGACTTGCTTAACCACCTCTTTGCTCAGCAATGGAAATTCTGCTCTCCACGGTCGTCGTAAATCGAGGACTACCTACCGGTATATCTTGTTTTATCTTCCTGCTGGGGAGCCCAGTGAAGGAGAACAGATAGTCCTTGACTTATGACCACAGTTCAGCCCAAAATGATTGTTGTTAAGTGAGACATTTGTTAAGTGAGTTTTGCCACCTGGTACGACATTTCTTGCCACAGTTGTTAAGTGAATCACTACAGTTGATAAAAGTGAGTAACCCGGTTGTTAAGTGAATCTGGCTTCCCCATTGATTTTTGCTTATCAAAAGGTGGCCAAGGGTGATCACATGACCTTGGGACACAGCAGTGGTCATAAGTTTGAACCAATTGCCAAGTGTCTGAATTTTTTGCTCACATGATCCATTGGGCTGCCACAAAGGTCGCAAGTGTGAAAAACAGTCACAAGTCATGTTTTTCAGTGCCGTTGTAACTTTGAACGGTCACTCAATGAACTGCTGTATACGTTGAGGACCACCTGTATTGAAGGATCCTGTGAATGTGGCCCCCAGCCTCACAGGAGCCCCCAGAGCAGGAGATCTCTGCAAGCATGTTGCGCAGCTTGGCACAATACAGAACAAACCAACATTGTTAAGGGAAGCATGCATTTTGGAAAAGTACCACGCAGCCCCTGATCTTCGGGGCAGAGGGCAAGCTTTCATCACAGAAAAACAGAGTTGGAAGGGACCTTGGAGGTCTTCTAGTCCAACCCCCTGCTCAAGCAGGAGACCCTATACTGTTCTGAACAAATAGCTGTCCAATCTCTTCTTGAAAACCTCCAGCGATGGAGGCACCCTCAATTTCTCAAGGCAACAAGCTGTTCCACTGGTTAATTGATTTAACTGTCAGGAAATTTCTCCTTAGTTCCAGGTTGCTTCTCTCCTTGATTAGTTTCCATCTGTTGCTTCTTGTCCTGCCTTCAGGTGCTTTGGAAAAAAAGAAAACTTATTAGAGAAAAGAAGGACTAGGGGGGACACATAATAGCAGTATTCCAGTATTTGAGAGGCTACCCCAGAGAAGAGAGGGGTCAACTTATTTTCCAAAGCTCCAGAGGGCAAGACAAGAAACAATGGATGGGAACTAATCAAGGAGAGAAGCAACCGGGCATTAAGGAGAAACTTCCTAACAGTGAGGACAGTTAACCAGTGGAACAGCTTGCCACCAGAAGTTGCGGGTGCTTCATCATTGGAGGATTTTAAGAAGAGACTGGACAACCACCTATCTGAAATGGTATAGGGATAGGGTCTCCTGCTTACGCAGGGGGTGGGACTAGAAGACCTCCAAGGTCTTTTCCAGCTGTATTCTGATTGGTTGGTTGATTGATTGAAGTTGACTCCCTCTTCTTTGTGGTAGCCCCTGAGATATTGGAACACTCTATCATGTCTCCCCTGGTCCTTCTTTTCATTAAACTAGACATACCCAGTTCCTGCAACCGTTCATAGTATGTTTTAGCCTCCAGTCCCCTAATCCTCTTTGTTGCTCTTCTCTGCACTCTTTCTAGAGTCTCAACATCCTTTTTATATCATGGCGACCAAAACTGGATGCAGTATTCCAAGTGTGGCCTTACCAAGGCCTTATAAAGTGGTATTAATACTTCACGTGATAGTGATTCTATGATCCCTCTGTTTATGCAGCCTAGAACTGTGTTGGCTTTTTTGGCAGCTGCAGCACACGGCTGGGTCATATTTAAGTGATTGTCCATCAGGACTCCAAGATCCTGGAGTTGTCCATTTTGTCAACCTATTGTCCAAAGCCCCTGAAGGCAGGACAAGAAGCAACAGATGGAAACCAATTAAGGAAAGAAGCAACCTAGAACTAAGGAGAAATTTCCTGACAGTTAGAACAATTAATCAGTGGAACAACTTGCCTCCAGAAGTTGTGAATGCTCCAACACTGAAAGGTTTTAAGAAGATGTTGGATAACCATTTGTCTGAAGTGGTGTAGGGTTTCCTGCCTAAGCAGGGGGTTGGACTAGAAGACCTTCAAGGTCCCTTCCAACTCTTGTTAGTCTGTATTCTGTATTCTGATTCCTCTCACAGTTACTGCTTTTGAGCCAGGTACCCCCTTTTCTGTACCCGCCCATTCGGTTTTTCTTGCCTAAATCTTTTTTGACTGAGGTTGACTCTTTTCAGCCTCCCGTGGCTGTTCAGCATCCTGCCGTGGATACGGCCGGCGGCATTAATTTACAGGTGCCGTGCAAGGGAGATGGTTATTCCATCTTGCTGGGAAATTGATTTTTTTAAAATTCTCTCTCTGTTGAGCCCTCCGTTTGATTTTATTTCTTCTGTTCGGGCCTGGCAGCTCTTTTGAAATCTTTCTGAACTGCTTTGCCCTGCGGGCCGATTCGGCTTGTCCAGATGGCTGGAAAAAACAACAAGCTGGGTGGTCTTGAAAGCAGAAGAGGGGAAGAGACGGACCCGCAAAGGCTAACATTGCCTTGATGGTTCGTTCTGGGCATAATCAGATTACGGGCGATCGCAGGGGTGGGCTTCAAAAATTTTAGCAACGGGTTCTCTGCCCGGTTGCTGGGTGGGCGTGGCCATGGTGGGCGTGGCCTAGTTGGCCTCCTGCACCACGGGGGTGGGGCGTTTTTGCCCTCCCCAGGCTCAGGAGGCAGGGGTGAAATTCAGCAGGTTCTGACAGGTTCTGGAGAACCGGTAACGGAAATTTTGAGTAGTTTGGAGAACCGGCAAATACCACCTCTGGCTGGCTCCAGAGTGGGGTGGCAATGGGGATTTTGCAGTATCCTTCCCCCTGGAGTGGGGTGGGAATGGGGATTTTGCAGTATCCTTCCCCCAGGAGTGGGGAGGGAATGGGGATTTTGCAGTATCCTTCCCCTGGAGTGGGGTGGGAATGGGGATTTTGCAGTATCCTTCCCCCTGGAGTGGGGTGGGAATGGGGATTTTGCAGTATCCTTCCCCCAGGAGTGGGCAGGGAATGGGGATTTTGCAGTATCCTTCCCCCAGGAGTCGGGAGGGAATGGGGATTTTGCAGTATCCTTCCCCCTGGAGTGGGGTGGGAATGGGGATTTTGCAATATCCTTCCCCCTGGAGTGGAGTGGGAATGGAGATTTTGCAGTATCCTTCCCCCAGGAGTGGGGAGGGAATGGGGATTTTGCAGTATCCTTCCCCTGGAGTGGGGTGGGAATGGGGATTTTGCAGTATCCTTCCCCCTGGAGTGGGGTGGGAATGGGGATTTTGCAGTATCCTTCCCCCAGGAGTGGGCAGGGAATGGGGATTTTGCAGTATCCTTCCCCCAGGAGTCGGGAGGGAATGGGGATTTTGCAGTATCCTTCCCCCTGGAGTGGGGTGGGAATGGGGATTTTGCAATATCCTTCCCCCTGGAGTGGAGTGGGAATGGAGATTTTGCAGTATCCTTCCCCTGGAGTGGGGTGGGAATGGGGATTTTGCAGTATCCTTCCCCCTGGAGTGGGGTGGGAATGGGGATTTTGCAGTATCCTTCCCCCAGGAGTGGGCAGGGAATGGGGATTTTGCAGTATCCTTCCCCCAGGAGTCGGGAGGGAATGGGGATTTTGCAGTATCCTTCCCCCTGGAGTGGGGTGGGAATGGGGATTTTGCAATATCCTTCCCCCTGGAGTGGAGTGGGAATGGAGATTTTGCAGTATCCTTCCCCCTGGAGTGGGGTGGGAATGGAGATTTTGCAGTATTCTTCCCCCTGGAGTGGGGTGGGAATGGGGATTTTGCAGTATCCTTCCCCCAGGAGTGGGGAGGGAATGGGGATTTTGCAGTATCCTTCCCTCTGGAGTGGGCAGGGAATGGGGATTTTGCAGTATCCTTCCCCCTGGAGTGGGGTGGGAATGGAGATTTTGCAGTATCCTTCCCCCTGGAGTGGGGAGGGAATGGGGATTTTGCAGTATCCTTCCCTCTGGAGTGGGGTGGGAATGGGGATTTTGCACTATCCTTCCCCCTGGAGTGGGGTGGGAATGGAGATTTTGCAGTATCCTTCCCCCTGGAGTGGGCAGGGAATGGGGATTTTGCAGTATCCTTCCCCCTGGAGTGGGCAGGGAATGCTGATTTTGCAGTATCCTTCCCCTGCCATGCCCATCAAGCCACGCCCACAGAACTGGTAGGGAAAAATTTTGAATTTCACCCCTGCTCCGGAGGCCCTCTGGTTGTGGCCTTCCCGAACTTCCGGTAGGCCCTTTTTTCGCCCTCCCCGAGTCTCTGCGCGGGCCGTGCACTTACCTACATCCAAAACGGGCCGCATGGGGACTCCTGGGAGGGGAGGGGCAGGGTGCGCGGGGCCAGCCAGGAGTGGGATTTGGGGGTTCTCCGAACTACACAGAATCTTAGCTAGAGGTTCTCGCAAACCCCTAACAGCCCAGCCCTGGGTGATCGAAATTCCATTTTAATGTGTGTGTTTCTATGGGAGATTCTCCATCATCCAGGTCAGGGTTGTCCCAAAGGTGCTTTTTTCAGGAGGCAACTGGATTTTCTGGTTTTTCTTTGAAGACGTTTCACTTCTCATCCAAGAAGCTTCTTCAGCTCTGACCGGATAGTGAGGAATGGAAGGATTTATATTCCTTGCAGACAGCTGGTCATTTGCATCCTTTTTAACAGAGTCGTTGAGGCCACTTGGAGGCTTGTCTGTGTCCTCAGATAAATGGGTCCTTCCACACCTATTTGCACTATTCAGGTGACCCTGAGGACACAGAGAAACCTCCAAGTGGACTCAATTACTCTCTAAAACAGGGGTGTCAAACTCAAGGCCCACGGGCCGGATCCGGGCCCCAGGGTGCTTAGATCTGGCCCCCGGGCCACCCTGGAGACATGGAAGGACCGGCCCACGATTACTCTGCCAGCAAAAATGGAGCTTGGGAGGGCAGAAGGTTGCAAGAGGCCATCGCAGCTGAAAGCGGAGCTCAAGAGCCTGTTTTCATTGGCAGAGCACTCAGGCCGTCACAGGCACCCCCGGCATGAGACCCTAGAAAGAGTGCAGAGAAGAGCAACAAAGAGGATTAGGGGACTGGAGGCTAAAACATAGGAAGAACGGTTGCAGGAACTGGGTATGTCTAGTTTAATGAAAAGAAGGACCAGGGGAGACATGATAGCAGTCTTCCAATATCTCAGGGGTTGCCACAAAGAAGAGGGAGTCAAACTATTCTCCAAAGCACCTGAAGGCAGGACAAGAAGCAATGGGTGGAAACTAAACAAGGAGAGAAGCAACAAAGAACTAAGGAGAAATTTCCTGACAGTTAGAAAAATTAATCAGTGGAACAGCTTGCCTCCAGAAGTTGTGAATGCTCCAACACTGGAGGTTTTTAAGAAGATGTTGGATAACCATTTGTCTGAAGTGGTGTAGGGTTTCCTGCCTAAGCAGGGGGTTGGACTAGAAGACCTCCAAGGTCCCTTCCAACTCTGTTATTCTATTCTATTCTATTCTATTCTATTCTATTCTATTCTATTCTATTCTATTCTATTCTATTCTATTCTATTCTATTCTATTCTATTCTTTCCTTATTCTTTCCTATTCTATTCTATTCTATTCTATTCTATTCTATTCTATTCCATTCCATTCCATTCCATTCCATTCCATTCCATTCTATTCTTCCGTTCAGTTCCATTCCATTCCACTCTACTCTACTCTATTTTATTCTATTCCATTCCGTTCCATTCCATTCCATTCCATTCTATTCTACTCTATTCTATTTTATTCTATTCCTTTCCATTCCCTACTGTTCTGTTCTGTTCTGTTCCGTTCCGTTCCGTTCCGTTCCGTTCCGTTCCGTTCCATTCCATTCTATTCTATTCTATTCTATTCTATTCTATTCTATTCTATTCTATTCTATTCCCATCCCATTCTTTTTATTCTATTCTATTCTATTCTATTCTATTCTATTCTATTCTATTCTATTCTATTCTATTCTATTCTATTCTATTCTATTCTATTCTATTCTATTCTATTCTATTCTATTCTATTCTAGATGTTCAGCTGCCCCCCCCACAAGGTCAGACAGCCCTGATACAGCCCTCAATGAAATCGAGTTTGACACCCCTACTCTAAAAGGATGCAAATGACCAGCTGTCTGCAAGGAATATAAATCCTGCCATTCCCCACCGTCCAGTCAGAGCTGAAGAAGCTTCTTGGATGAGAAGCGAAACGTCTTCAAAAAGAAAAACAAGAAAGTCCAGTTGCCTCCAAAAAAATCAACCTTTGGGACAATTTTAATATATGCCAATTAGTGTGCATTTAAAGTGACAATAAAGTTATTCTAATATTCAACTAGATCCAGGTTTAAATATCGCTGGTCCTCGACTTACGACCCTAATGGAGTCCGGTCATTAAGCGGATCACCATCACGCAACCCTCCTAGATTTTATGCCTTTGTGGTTTTTTTGCAATGGTTTTGAAGCAAATGCTGCGGTTGTAAAGCAAGCACGGCGGCCGTTAAGAAGATCCATTGTCTGCAATGGGCGTTTATTGAGAGAAAGTTTTGTTTGGAGCAATAATGTTGTAAATCGTGGTCATGTGATGGGCAGGTATCGCCACTCCAGGTATCGCCACTCCAAATGCAATCCTGTGATGGGCCGGTATCAGAATTTCAGGTTGTAAAATAAATAAGTAATAACTCATCCATCCATCCATTCATTCCATTCATTCCATTCATTCATTCATTCATTCATTCATTCATTCATTCATTCATTCATTCATTCATTCATTCATAAAATTTATTAGCCGGCCATCTTACCATGGGTTAACTTCAAACAGTCACTCAGAACCTGGTCGTAAGTCAAGGACTACTTCTAGATCATGCCTTCCACTTACGACCCCAGTTGAGCCCAAAATTGATGTGATGTTGCTAAGTGAAAAATGTGAGGTAAAGTTTGGCCCATTTTACGACTTTTCTCACCACATTTGCTGTTAAGTAAATCACTGCAGTAGTTCAGTTAATAACCTGGTTGTTAAGTGAATCTGGCTTCCCCATTGGCTTTGCTCATCGGAAGGTCGCAAAAGGGGATCACGTGACCCCTGGGACACTGCAACAGTCATAAATGTGAGTCGGTTTCCAAGCATCCGAGTGTAAATCACCTGACGATGGGGATGCTGCAATGGTCGTAAGTGTGAAAAATGGCCATAAGTCACTTTTTTCAGTGCCGTTGTAGCTTTGAACGGTCACTAAATGAACTGTTGTAACTTGAGGACTACCTTATTTGAACTTCTCACAAGGATCACGTGCATTGTGGGAAAATATTTGGGGTTGAAGTTCCAATATTTAGAAGGAAACTTCAGATCCGAAGTTAAGAATGTAATACTTTTTGTGTGTCCTCAACTTACGACCACAATTCAACCCCGAATTTCCGTTGTTAACCAAGGCAGTTTTTAAAGTTTAGTGACCAATCAAACTTAAAGCAGCACTGAAACATAATAATTTATTACCGTGTTTCAGACTTACGACCATTGCAGCATCCCTAAAGTCACGTGATCAAAACTCGGGCACTTGGCAACTGGTTCATATTTATGACGGTTGTAGCGTCTCGGGGGGGGCACGTGATTCCCTTTTGCGACATTCCCAGTTGGCTTCCACCAAAGAAACCAGTTTTGCTTAAGGACCACACGATTCAATTAACAAGTGCAGTGACTCGCTTAACAACGGGGTCAAGAAGGCTTGTAAAATAGGGAAAAACTCACTCAACCACTGCCTTGCTTAGCAATGGACATTTTGGTCTGTGGTCGTAAGTCGAGGACTGCCTGGAAAGTTGGGGGGGGATTTTTTTTTTTTTTGCAATTCATATTTATAGCTCTCAGCTTCTTCCTTTGCAGGAGGCAAGGCGTTTTCCCACAATCCCACCCTCTGGTGTCACCAGGTTTTGGATTGATTGATTTTTCTCTCTCTCTCCCCAGAAAGTTTGCACAAAGTGTGGCATAGAGACGTCGGCTGCCCACAAACGGCCCGTTTGGTTCTGTAAGATCTGCAGCGAGCAGCGAGAGGTGAGTTGTGCGATGGGACCAGCGAGAGGTGAGTTGTGCGATGGGCTGATAATTGTGGTAGTGGTGGTTTTCTCAATGGAAATTATTTTGATCAGTTTTTCAACCTTGGCCCTTTAATGATGGGCGGATTTCAACTCCCAGAATTAAAGAATGCTGGCGGAGGAATTCTGGGAGTTGAAGTCCACCCATCTTAAAGCACGCTGGCTGAGGAATTCTGGGAGTTGAAGTCTATCCAACTTAAAGAATTCTGGCTAGGGAATTCTGGGAGTTGAAGTCCATCCATCTCAAAGCACGCTGGCTAGGGAATTCTGGGACTTGAAGTCCATCCATCTTAAAGCACACTGGCTGAGGAATTCTGGGAGTTGAAATCCACTGGTCTTAAAGCATGCTGGCTGAGGAATTCTGGGACTTGAAGTCCATCCATCTTAAAGCATGCTGGCTGAGGAATTCTGGGAGTTGAAGTCCATCCATCTTAAAGCACACTGGCTGGGGTATTCTGGGAGTTGAAGTCTATCCAACTTAAAGAATTCTGGCTAGGGAATTCTGGGAGTTGAAGTCCATCCATCTTAAAGCACGCTGGCTGAGGAATTCTGGGACTTGAAGTCCATCCATCTTAAAGCTCACTGGCTGAGGAATTCTGGGAGTTGAAATCCACTGGTCTTAAAGCATGCTGGCTGAGGAATTCTGGGAGTTGAAGTCCATCCATCTTAAAGCATGCTGGCTGAGGAATTCTGGGAGTTGAAATCCACTCGTCTTAAAGCATGTTGGATGAGGAATTCTGGGAGTTGAAGTCCATCCGTCTTAAAGCATGCTGGCTGAGGAATTCTGGGAGTTGAAATCCACTTGTCTTAAAGCATGCTCGCTGAGGAATTCTGGGAGTTGAAGTCCATCCATCTTAAAGCATGCTGGCTGAGGAATTCTGGGACTTGAAGTCCATCCATCTTAAAGCACGCTGGCTGAGGAATTCTGGGAGTTGAAGTCCATCCATCTTAAAGCTCACTGGCTGAGGAATTCTGGGAGTTGAAATCCACTTGTCTTAAAGCATGCTCGCTGAGGAATTCTGGGAGTTGAAGTCCATCCATCTTAAAGCATGCTGGCTGAGGAATTCTGGGACTTGAAGTCCATCCATCTTAAAGCTCACTGGCTGAGGAATTCTGGGAGTTGAAGTCCATCCATCTTAAAGCATGCTGGCTAGGGAATTCTGGGAGTTGAAATCCACTCGTCTTAAAGCATGTTGGGTGAGGAATTCTGGGAGTTGAAGTCCATCCGTCTTCAAGCATGTTGGATGAGGAATTCTGGGAGTTGAAGTCCATCCGTCTTAAAGCATGCTGGCTGAGGAATTCTGGGAGTGGAAGTCCGCCCATCTTAAAGCATGCTGGCTGGGGAATTCTGGGAGTTGAAGTCCACAAGTCTTAAATTTACCACGTTTGGAGACCCCTGCCTTAGATGGCAAAAGATGAACCAAGTGTATGACACACACTGGTCTGGACTCCTCTGAGGATTGAATAATAAAAAAAAATGATCTGTCTATAATCGTTGTTTCTTACCATGATATCAACTACACGTATATTTCTCAATGCTGTCTTTTCGTGTCCAATTTTAAAAGGTAAATATCTCGAGGCAGGAATTCAGTCTGTTTTAATCCGTTAAGCACCAACTCACATTTAATATTTTTTTTCCAGGATGGAAAATAAGTTTCTCACAAGGGGGGAAATGTCTTATCTGGCACAGTTTCCATAGGTCTAACACTTTTGTGTGTGTGTGTTTAAAGTGTGCCCTCCGAGGATCTTGTTGAGTTTTTGATGAGCTTTCACCGGCGGGCAGAAATTAAATTGAGTTTCAGGGTTTCGCCTTTCTTTCTGTGACAATTTCTCTTCCTTTTGTGCGAGGCTGTATAGATTGAAGTATGTTTTAATAAGTTCCCTTCGTCCCCAATCTCTGTATTAAAATCTAAATTGGAAGGAAAAGTGTGCTCTGGCAAAAAGTGGACGGGGTGAAGTTGGTGACCGGCTTTCGTGTCCTCTTATCAACGGCGAGGTTTTGACCCTCTTTTTAACTGAAATTACTTTTCTCTTGGGTTGAATGTGTTTTCAGCTGAAGGTCCAAAACATTTCCTCCTTGGCTTTCTGTTGAATGCATTTAACGGCTAATCCTTGACTTACGACCACAATTGAGCCCAACATCTCTGTGGCTAAGCCAGACAGTTCTTGAGTGAGCTTTGCCCCATTTAATGACCTTTCTTGCCACAGTTGTTAAGTGAATCCCTGCGGTTGTTAAGTGTGCAACACCGTCGTTAAGCGAATCTGGCTTCCCCATTGACTTAGCTTGTCAGAAGGTCTCAAAATCGCAATAGCACTTTACTTATATACCGCTTCATAGTGCTTTACAGCCCTCTCTAAGCGGTTTACAGAGTTCAGCATATTGCCCCCAACAATCTGGGTTCTCATTTTACCGACCTCGGAAGGACGGAAGGCTGAGTCAACCTTGAGCCTGTTGAGATTTGAACAGCTGAACTGCTGAACTAGCAGTCAGCCTGCAGTTGCAGCATTTAACCACTGTACCACTTCAGCTCAAAAGGGGATCACATGACCCCGGGGACACTGCAACCGTCATAAATGTGAACCAATTGCCACATAAACATGACAGAATAAATAAAAAAATAAAAAATATGCATATAGCCACATATATTACCATGTTTCCCCAAAAATAAGACCCTGTTATATTTTTTTGAACCCCGAAATAAGCGCTTGGCCTTATATTCGGGGAGGTCTTATTATTTTGGGGCGCGTGGAGCAAGACGGGGGTCCTCTTGCCATCTTACCTGATTTCCAGCTCTGTCTCCCTAACCCTAACCAGAGGAAATGGCGGGGACCGGCTGCGCATGCTTTAAATATTTTTGGGGAGGTCTTATTTTGGGGGGAGGACTTATTTTCGGGGAGGGCTTATTTTTGGGGAAGTGTTTATTTTTGGGGGAGGTCTTATTTTTGGGGAAGGGTTTATTTTTGGGGGGAGGGCTTATTTTTGGGGAGGGCTTATTTTTGGGAAAGGGTTTATTTTTGGGGGAGGGCTTATTTTTGGGAAAGGGTTTATTTTCGGAGGAGGGCTTATTTTCGGAGGATGCCTTATTTTCCGGGAAACACAGTATATGACACAGAGAAACAACACAGTCTAGTTCAGATATTTGAATTTTGCTCACGTGACCCCGGGGATGCGGCAACAGTCGTAAGTGTGAAAAGTGGTCCTAAGTCACTTTTTTCAGTGCCGTTGTAACTTCAAACGGCCACTAAGTGAAGGGTTGTAAGTCGAGGACTACCTGTATCATGTATCCGCGCCCAATCTTGCAATGTTGTTTTGTCACGGTTGCTAAAAGAAAATTTTTAATTTCCGGAGTACTTGTATCTCCCTCGAAGTCTGGAATACACAATTGCTTGTGCCTTTGCACACACGTGCACAAACTGTGAATGACTATCAGGGTCTCTCTTTCTGCCCAGCCTCCCAAATTCAAGGTCACCATTTGGAATTATTGTTGTTATTTTAAATTTTTATAGCATCCCAGCCTGGGGGAAATTAAAATAAAATTTAAATAATAACAGCGGATGTTCACAAACAAGACCTATCCAATTGTTTAGAATTGGGTTGTTTCTTCATAGGTGTTTCTGCCCCCCAAAAGTCTTGTAGACGGGGTACCAGTGGTATTAAAAAAGGAATAATATTGAGGATATACCTACAGATGAAAGTATAATTAGAAAAATATTAGATTGTGCGGAGATGGATAGACTGACAATAATAAAAGCTAAGAAAGTAACAGAATATTTTTTAACATGGGACATGTTTTATCAATGGTTGGATAAAAAAAGGTAGAAATGGATTTGTAACTGGCTGACCAACTGCACTCAATGTGTAGTGCTCAATGGAACTGCATCTACATGGAGGGAAGTATGCAGTGGAGTACCCCAAGGCTCTGTTTTAGTTCCTCATGTTGTGGTGACCCCCAACCATAAAATAATAAAATTATTAGGAAACTCAGGGGTGGGTTCTAATTTTCCTCGCTGCTGGTTCGCTTCCTCCTCCGCTGCGTGGCCGCTTTGCGAGCTCACGCATGCGCAGTGCCGATTTTTAAAAAAAAATGCAAAAGAAAAAAAAGCTGAAAACAAGATGGCGACGTATGGGCAGTGCCGGAAATTCGGCTTCTGCGCATGCTCAGAAGTTCCCATGGTACAGATTTTTTTTTTGCAGTAGTCTGTTTGCATGTGGGTGGACCCGCCTGGAGACAGATAGAGGAGCGGTGTCTTGGTTCCTAAGACCATCGGAAATATGTGTTTTCCAATGGTCTTAGGCGACCTCTGTGAAAGGGTCATTCGACCCCCAAAGGGGTCGTGACCCACAGATTGAGAACCGCTGTAGTAGTAAGTTATTGTCTACTTTATCAAATGCCTTACTGAAGTCCAAGTAAATTATATCGTCAGTATTCCTCTGGTCCACTAATTTTGTCACTTTGTCAAAGAATGCAATAAGATTAGTCTGGCATGATCTGTATTTGACAAACCCATGTTGGCTTTTGGTTATTACTTTGTTTGCTTCTAGGTGTTCGTTGATTCGTTGCTTGATTATCTTTTCCAGACTCTTCCCTGGTATTGAGGTCAGGCTGATAGGTCTGTAGTTTCCTGGATCTCTTTTTTTTCCTTTTTTGAAGATGGGAAGTACATCAGCTCTTTTCCAGTCCTCTGGCAGTTCCCCGGTGCTCCAGGATCTTTGAAAGATATAGTTCAGTGGTTCTGAGATCTCATCTGCCAGTTCCTTCAGAACCTTGGGGTGTAATCCATCTGATCCTGGTGATTTGAACTCGTCTAGGGTAGACAGGTGTTCCCTTACCATTTTCTTCCCTATTTTAACTTGTGTTCCTAATCTGTTTTTTGTGGTGCTGTTTTTGATAGGTTGGACTGTTTTTTCCCTTTGTGTAAAAGGGAAGTTTATTAATATTTTGTATAAACAAATTGATCCAGACAATACACTGCTTATTAAGCACCTATGTATTTTAAAGAAGAAGAAAAATGTATAAATAAAATATTTTTTTTTATAAAGGAACAATATTAATCAGGGGCGGGTTCCTAATTTTTTTACTACCACTCTGTGGGCGTGGCTTATTTTGTGGGTGTGGCTTGCCAGCCATGTGACTGGGTGGGCGTGGCTTCTCAGACTGCTGAAGGGAGGGGAACTGAGATAGGTCTTGCCGCCCATTCCCCCTCCCCTCAGCAGCTTGAGAAGCCTCAAACGTGCAAAAATGCCTAGGATCATCACCGCGCGTTCGTGGCTTCTCGGACTGCTGAAGGGAGGGGAATGAAGATAGCTCCTGCCGCCCGTTCTTTCAGCATCTCACGTGCTCCCTCAGCCATCCTCCCCTGCTTGGACTCACTGTGGGGTAGGAAGGCAGCGCATGCGCAGTGCCGGAAGCTCGGCTTCTGGGCATGCGCAGAAGAAAATTAAAAAAAAATTAAAAATTTTTTTTAAAAAAATGGCGGCGCCCAGGCACCGGCAACCGACCGCACCGGTACTGTGATGTCACCAGCAAGCCACTACCAGTGCTATAGAGTGGACCGCACCGGTAGGAACCCACCACTGATATTAATCATTATTACGAAATGCTTCGGGGATGCGGCTACAAGGAAGTTTACTTTCCATAATTTCACCCCGGTTCACCTATAGACAATCAGTTTTGCAAGTTTTCTGTGAACGTAGCTTTAACAATGAAGTAGAATTATCTCATCTTGTTGCGTTTGCTCTGTGTGGGAAGGCTGACATTAATTTTGCAAGCCTGAAAGCGAATGAATATAAAATGAATATTAAACAAAGTGAAATAAAAATAAAAGAACAGTCCGAACACTGAAAAAAAAATTTTTTTAATGTCTTCCTTAGGTCTGGAAGCGATCCGGAGCCTGGTTCTTCAAAGGCCTCCCCAAATGCATCCTGCCATTAAAAGAGAGCAGCAGCAGAAAAGTCAAGGAAATCCACCTTCGGCCCCCTCCTCCTCGCCCGGAACCGTCATCGCTGGAGCTCCGGGGCAGCAGGATGGATCACACTTACACCTGGGCCAGGGGAAAAGGTTAGCCTACCACCACCACCCCACTCCCATGAGAGATATGGGGGATCTTGGGAATGAGAAACAGAAGCTCAGTGTTTCAGCAATGTTAAGATGGGTGGATTTCAACTCCCAGAATTCTCCAGCCAGCATGGTGGCAGGGGAATTTTGGGACTTTGAAGTCCGTCCATCTTTTAAAGCATGCTGCCTGGGGAATTCTGGGAGTTGAAGTTCACCCATCTTAAAGCATGCAGGCTGGGGAATCCTGGGAGTTGAAGTCCACCCATCTTAAAGCATGCTGGCTGAGGAATCCTGGGAGTTGAAGTCCACCCATCTTAAAGCATGCTGGCTGGGGAATTCTGGGAGTGGAAGCCCACCCATCTTAAAGCATGCTGGCTGGGGAATTCTGGGAGTTGAAGTCCACCCATCTTAAAGCATGCTGGCTGGGGAATTCTGGGAGTGGAGGTCCACACATCTTAAAGCAATCTGGCTGGGGAATTCTGGGAGTTGAAATTCACCCATCTTAAAGCATGCTGCCTGGAGAATTCTGGGAGTGGAAGTCCACCCCTCTTAAAGCATGCCGGCTATGGAATTTTGAATGTCTGGAATGGCATTAGGTCTCTTGCTTGAACAGGGGGTTGGACTAGAAGACCTCCGAGGTCCCTTCCAGCCCTGATATACGATGTTCTAAGCAATTCCGTTTTACACATTCTCAGCCAGAGGTCCCTTTCACGGGAGACCAGCCTGCCAACTAAATTTAGCTCAAAATTAGATGATAGGGAGGCAGTTAGATTGGCAAGGGGGCCTTAATTCTTGGTCTCCATAATCTCATCTCCCCATCCAACAGCTGCCTTCTACAGATTTCCTCCCCGCAGGCTGATTAAATAGCAGAAGGGGGTCCAGATTCCCCCTCTCTCTCCCCCCCCCATTGTAAAGTGGGAACAATTTCCCAGTTCAAATAGCCACCCTGTGTCTTTTGTCAGCTAAATTGAGGCTTGTACCTTTGCTTGTCTCCTTTCAATTGAGTTTGCAAGAAAAAAGCAGAAATGCCAGATGATGGGTGGGTGGGATCGGAGAGCCTCATAATGAGGTTTAGTGCTAATACACCCTCGTAGATTTGGGGGTGGATGTGGGGGGGGTGGTTTCCGTTTTTTTTCCCTTAAAAAAAAAGAAAAAGAACATCGGAATTGATTTAACAGCCACCATATGCATGTTTGAGTCACACTCGGCTTGTGACAGCTGCAAAGTCTCTACAGGTTTCTGGTTTTTTTTTTTTTTTTAAAGGGATTTTTTTATGAAGTGTCCAAAATAAAATAAAAAAAGTTAAAATACAAAGTGTCTGCAGATTTCTAGGTTTCTTTGTTGTTTTTTTAAAAAAGGATTCTATGAAGTTTCCGAAATAATAAAAAAAGTCAAAATACAAAATTAAGAGAGGATAAAAAGGAATAAATGAGGTTAAAGGCCAACAGCACAGTTCGTCCTCGTCTTATGACCACAAATTAAGCCCAAAATTTCCGTTGTTAAGCAACACCGCTGTTAAGTGAGTTTGGGCCCGTTTTACGACCGTTCTGGCCACAGTTGTTAAGTGAATCACTGCAGTTGTTTCCGGAAGTTAGTAACACAGTTGTTAAGTGAACCTAGCTTTCCCCATCGACTTTGCTTGTCAAAAGGGGATCACATGATCCCGGGACACCGCCACTGTCATAAATATGAGTCGGTTGCCAAGAGTCTGAATTTTGAACACTGGGGATGTTGCAACAGTCATAAGTGTTAAAAGCGGTCATAAGTCACTTTTTTCAGTGTCATTAAACAAATGGTTGTAAGTGATGTAACTGTACATCATTTTATAAACATTTTCTTTCGAATTATAATTCAGTGTACATTTCAGTCTGTTTGTCCACCTATTTTCCCAATGTTCAAGCAGAATATTCCTCTCCTTACAACAGTTCTTTTAGTGACCGTTCAAAGTTACAACATGACTTAAAAAAACTGATTTATGAGCATTTTTCACGCTTACGACCATTGCAGCATCCCGGTAGTCACTGATCAAAATTCAGACGCTTGGCAACTGACTCGTATTTATGACGGCTGCAGTGTCCCGGGGTCACGTGATCCGCTTTTGCGACCTTCTGACAAGCCAAGTCCATGGGGAAGCCAGATTCACTTAACAACCATGTGACTCACTTAACAACTGCAGTGATTCTCTTAACAACTGTGGCGAGAGAGGTTGTAAAATTGAGCAAAACTCACTTAACAACTGTCTCGCAATAGAAATGTTGGGCTCAATTGTCGTCGTAAGTTGAGGACTACTGTACCCTTATATCCAAAACCTCCTGCCCGTTTAAGCATAAAATCTGGACACATATTCCTCTTCCTGAATCATTGTCAATAACAATTTATTTACCTCAGCAATAAGATGTTCATCAATGGCGCATAAGTCTTTTTCAAAATCTGTTCCTTTCATCTGTCAAAACAGAATTCTTTTTTTAATCTATTTTAAATCTTCCAAACAATTGAGCGTACTTAAAAAGATTGACAAGTAATGCCTTCCTTTTTGAGATTTTCCCTTGTTTTTCAGACAGGTTTCTCTTCCAACGAATGTTAATCGCTCGGCATATGTCAACCAAATGGGTTTAATTATCATTTTTCTCCTGAAGAGAAATGTTCTGACCCAGCTGCCCAAACACGACAAACCCTCTGAAGTTAACTCAAAGATTCCTTTATTAGGAGCGCCAACAGCCCCGGCAAAAAGTTTCTCTCTCACCGCAGGCTAACAAGTCTGGCTGGCCTGAAGATAAATAGTTGTCTGCCCCATCTATTCATCTCCACCTCCTGCCTTTTATCCCCAGAGCTAGGGTGGGGCTTCGCTAGCAGCGGTGGCTCTTCCATCCCAAGGACCGGCCCATAGATTTCCATTGCTCTCCTCTCCTCTGCCTTCTGTTCGTCAGGCACTGGACCCAGCTGTTCCTCCTCTTCCTCATCAGCCACCTCCAGACCTGGGGGCTGTTGACTCTCCATCTGAGGGCTGACGGACGGCCCAGGCTCTGCCTCGACACTATCTCTGCCAGCTCCATTCCCTCTTCCCCCTCGGTTGCCTCGATGCGGACCCTGATTCCCATGCCTCCTCCTCATCTGATTCGGTTGCTGGAGAGGCCGGCAGATAACAGGCCACAACAAGAAGAGAACTTCTGTGGTTTTGGTTTATATCTATTTCAAATTCTCAAAAAGCACCTCTAAAAAGGAGAGGAAGGAGAGAAGAGGTGAGGAGAGAGAGGAAGAAAGTAGTTCAGGAGGAGAAGAAGGGAAGGAAAGAAGAAATGGAAGGAGGGGCTATAAGATAAAGGGGGGATGGAAGAAAAAGCAATCCTGAACTAAAATAAAGCAATAAGATAAATATAAGAAATATGTATAGATATGAAATGAATGTATAAAAGATTGAAATGAGATGATAAATATGTGAAATGTCCATATGGAAAATACAATAAAAAACTTTAAAAAAATAAAATAAAAATAAAAAGGCGCTACTTAAAATTTACATTAATTTTAACTTTATCATAACTTAAGTAGCTGTGCCATCCAAATTTCAAGTCACGTCCCTCTAGTTCTAATACAGATAATCCTTGACTTAACAATAGTTCGTTTAGTGACCATTTGAAGTTTACAACAGCCCTGAAAAAAGTGACTCGTGACTGTTTTTCACGTTTATGACCGTTGCAGCATCCCCGTGATCACGAGATCAAAATTCGGATGCTTGTGGCAGCTGACTCTTACTTATGACGGTTGCAGTGTCCTGGGGGCACGCAATCCCCTTTCGCGACCTTCTGACAAACAAGATCAATGGGGAAGCCGGATTCACTTAACAACCCTGCGACTAACTTAACCGCAGAGATTCGCTTAACCACTGTGGCAAGCAAGGTTGTAAAATGGGGCAAAACTCACTTAATAATTGTCTCGCTTAGCAACGGAAATTGCGGTTCTAAATGGAGGACTAGCTGTACTATTAACTACTATTATTAACGCCAACGTAAGTCCACAGTTTATAACTCTCTTTTTAAAAAAAGTTTGGGTGTTGGGTAAATATATCCGCAACGTGTATAGGTAGTCCTCGCCTTAGGAGCGCAATTGGGACCAAAAATTTTGTCATTAAGCTGTGTAATTGTTAAGTGAGACTAATGACAGCCTTTCCTTCCTGCCATTTTGTTTGTTTTCCCGCAGTTGTCTCCAGTGACAGTGACAGCGATTCTGAGATCAGCTCCTCCAGTTTTGACGATCGGTCCTTGTCCGTGAGATCAAAGGGTTTCCAGATCAAGAAGGACCCAGCGGACTCCGGTGAGCAAACCCACTGTTAGAGAATGGGCAAATATGTGTAATTGTGACCTCACACTTCTTCCAGTTACTGAATTTACCCATTGAGCGAGTTTACAGAAAATGACCAAAATATACTACTTCAGCTTCAACCACAGCAATACACGAGCATGCAGTAGATTCAAACTCAATGTCAACCGCTCCAAACTCGACTGCAGAAAATACGACTTCAGCAACAGAGTGATCAATGCCTGGAATGCACTACCTGACTCTGTGGTTTCGTCCCCAAACCCCAAAAACTTTAACCTTAGACTGTCTACAGTCGACCTCTCCCCATTCCTAAGAGGTCTATAAGGGGCATGCATAAGCGCACCACTATGCCTACCGTCCCTGTCCTACTGTCCTATTGTCCTCTTTTATCGTTACTTTTTACTTATGTTTATACAAACTACTACTATCCTGTACATGTTTGACAAATAAAT
This sequence comes from Diadophis punctatus similis, assembly GCA_023053685.1. Taxonomy (NCBI): domain Eukaryota; kingdom Metazoa; phylum Chordata; class Lepidosauria; order Squamata; family Dipsadidae; genus Diadophis; species Diadophis punctatus. The sequence goes on from JALIGW010000001.1 coordinate 4,614,200, forward strand.
AAATAAAAATAAATATATTGCATGTAGTCCTCAATTTACAATCCCAATTGAGCCCAAAATTTCTGAGTTTGTTTTTTTTGTTGCTTTGACAGTGGAGATGGATTTTGGTTCATTCGTTCATTCACTCATTCATTCATTCATTCATTCATTCATTCATTCATTCATTCATCATGGACGGTGGCGCAGTGATTAGAATCCAGTATTGAAGGCTAACTCTGCCCACTGCCAGGAGTTCGATCCTGACCGTCTCACGATCGACTCGGCCTTCCGAGGTCGGTAAAATGAGGATCCAGATTGTTGGGGGCGATACACTGACTCTGTAAACCATTTAGAGAGAGCTGTAAAGCGGTATATAAGTCTAAATGCTATTGCTATTCAATTTTTATTTTTATTCACTGGGATTTTGTCCTACCGGCTTCCTGTCCAGCAATAAAGCCAAGTTTCATACTGGAGATCACGTTGATTTTTTAAAAATATTATTTCTGCTTCCTCCAGTTTCCAGTGGGGAGGCTGCCCGGTTGCCAGGCGGGAGCACCGGTCGGACTTTGGGAAGCACCAAATCAGAAAGCCAAAGCAGCCTGGGCAGCGAGCGATACAGTGCCCCGGAGGGCTACCAGAGTGACCACGAAGATGGGGATAGTGATACCGTCCGAAGCGTTCCTGGTAAGTAGGACAAAGAAAATTACCTTTTTTTCCTGGCTAGGGATGGGAGAAAAAAACAGACTAGATTTGGTTGGGAGAAAAGTGGGTTATTACAGGTAGTCCTCGACTTACGACCACAATTGAGGCTAAAATTTCTGTTGCTGAGTGAGTTTTGACCCATTTTACGTGCTTTCTAATTCAGTCGCTGCACATGTTTAGTTTAATTTAATTTAATTTAATGTATTTTAATTTAATTTAATTTAATTTAATTTAATTTAATTTAATTTAATTTAATTTAATTTAATTTAATTTAATTTAATTTAATTTAATTTAATTTAATAATAAGTGTTCTTATAAGCCGCCCAATCCCGTGGGACTCATGTTAAATGAATCGTTTGGTCATTAAGCGAGTTTGGCTTCCCCTGTTGACTTCGCGTGTCAGAAGCCGGCTGGAAAGGTCACAAATGACGATCACGTGACCCCGATGCCGCAACCGTCATAAATACATGCCAGTGGCCAATTTTGATCACGTGACCCTGAGGATGCTGCAGTGGCCAGAAGTGTGAAACATGGTCATGATTCGTTTTTTTGAATGCCGTTGTAACTTCGAACTGCCACTAAACGAGTGGTCGTAAGTTGAGGGCTACCGTATTTCCCCCGAAAATAAAACCCAATGAGAAAATAAGCCCTAGCATGATTTTTCAAGATGCTCGTAATATAATCCCTACCCCAAAAATAAGCCCCAGTTAAGATTATCAGCCAGGCGAATGCATTCAGTACCGTATTTCCCCGAAAATAAGACCTAACCAGAAAATAAGACCTAATGTAGTGATGGCAAACCTATGGCACACGTTCCACCTGTGGCACGCGGAGCCATATCTGAGGACACGCAAGGTGTTGCCCTATGTCAGCTCCAGCGCGCATGTGCGTGCTAGCCAGCTATTTCCGGCCTTCTTTTCGGCCGTTTCCATTCCCCTCAGGCTTCAGGAAACCCTCCTGAACCCTGGGGAGAGCGAGAAACAGCCCAAAGGACCTACCGTAAGTTCGGAGGCTTCAGTGAGGCCTCTGTGCATGCGGGGGGGGGGGAGCGCAGGGGGGGAGTTGTGCGCATGCGCGGGGGGCAGAGGTGGGGAGGGAGCGGCGGATTTCGCAACCGCTCCAGAGCCCTCTCTGCTGGTCCACCCGGCACATCACCATTTTTTTCTGGTGATTTTTGGGTGATTTTGCTTCTGCGCATGCGCGGAAGCAAAATCGCGCCAAAATTTCGCGAGGGGACGCACGCGTGAGATTTCGGCAACATTTTGCCTCCGTGCATGCGCAGAAGCAAAATCTCGCGAGGGAGCACGTGCGCGTAGTGAGCGTGCACCCCCCCGAAGCGTGCACATGCGCGTGCATGGCTCCGGCAGCGAGGTAAGTGAGCAACCCGCCCCTGCGCCGGGGGGCATTGCATTATGGGTGTGGGCACATGCGTGCACACTATTGTGCGCGCACGTACCCTTTTGGCACCCGAGCCAAAAAAGGTTCGCCATCACTGACGTAATGCATCTTTTGGAACGAAAATTAATATAAGACCTGGTCTTATTTTTGGGGAAATACAGCAGCTGCATTGAAGACTGGCTGGAATAAAACCCTGCAACGGTTTATCCTTTCTTAGAAATGATCTAGCTGTCTAGCTGGGGTGTGAGCATATGGGTGCTCTGACTTGTGAAATTTCATACACAAACATAGTTTTTTGCCAAGTGTCGGGGCAGTGATCGGGGGTGCCCAGGCAACATGTTCTTGTAGATCCAGAGACCATTAAATTAAGGGGATTTTAAGCTTTATTATGATCTCAAGCAAACAGAGATAAAAAGCATGACATAAAAAGTCTCGGGGCAAGATAATAATGACATCAGAGATATCCCCAGGGTGACCATTTTCCTCAGCACCTAGTGCTAGGTTCTGTGCAGTAATCCACACAAGGAACACAACCTAAAGGTTTTTAATCAAAGCTTCGCAGCAGGACTTTGTGGCTCTGCTATGGTCAGCAGACGTCAAGTCAGCTTTCTTGCCTAAGGCTGGACTAGAACTCCTAGTTTCCTGGCGATCGGCCCAAAGTCACCCAGTTGGCTTTCATGCCCAAGCAGGACTAGAACTCATAGTCTCCTGGTGATTGCTCCAAAGTCATCCAGCCAGCATTCATGCCTAAGGCAGGAGTAGAACTCACCATCTCCCAGTGATTGGCCCAAGGTCACCCAGCTAGCTTTCAGGCCTAAGGTGGGACTAGAACTCATAGTCTCCTGGTGATTAGCCCAAAGTCACCCAGTTGGCTTCCATGCCTAAGGCAGGACTAGAACTCACAGTCTCCTGGTGATTGATCCAAAGTCATCTAGCCGGCTTTCACGCTTAAGGAGAGACTAGAACTCACTGTCTCCTAGTCACCCAGCCGGCTTCCATACCTAAAGCAGCACTAGAACTCACAGTCTCCCATTTTCTAGACCAAACGTATTCTGGAAGCTCATGAGAAGCCATCAGGGTTTGGAGCAAAAGTTTTGTATGCAACTGCCAGCTAAGAAACAGATCACAGCATTTTGGACCAACAAAAGTTTGCAAGAGATCTGCAGAGCTAAAACCTCTTCCCCCTGTCCAATACCCGAACACGGTTGCCGTTCTTCCCGAAATTTGTCCGTTCGCTGATTTGCTTTCCTGTTTTCCTCCTCTTACAAAGCGAGAAGGCGCGTCTTAAAATGTCGCTGGCGATGACGGATCTCCGAAGCTTGCCGCCTTTACCCTGACTCACCTTCCGCGTCGAACTCAAGACGGACGTTCAACCGAGGAATCGGAGGAAGAACACAGACCGTTGCCCACATGGCGACCACCACACCCTACCACTCGGTCGCTCCTCTGTCCCTTCGTGGTTGCCAGCTGATCGGTCTTTTTGACACCCAGGAATGGCCTAAAAAAAAAGGAGCCCTAAAAATTCTTGCAATTGGATTTTCCAACCAGGGTGGTGCCGTGTAGACCACAGATGTTGACATTCCCCGAAAATTTTGTTTTTCTTTGAAAATGACTGCGAGGTGCAGCAGGACATGGTAGAGAGACTTGGAATCCGGGTCCTTGCACAATATCACATCTGCACACTCACAAAACGTTGATTTTCTGATCCTGATTTTCATCCCGGGTAACAAGGTGGATTTTTATTTTTTTTATTTTTATTTTGCATTGTGGGTTCCTCTGCGCAATGCAAGGAGGGGAGGATTGAAGATGGACCCACAATCACACCTGCAGCTGGGAGGATGAAGAAAAGGCAGATGAGGAGATTGGTGGGATCTAGAACATCTGGCAGGATGAGAGAGAAAGGGGAGGTCCGTTGGGGGCTGGAATTGACGAAATCTGGATTTCAGAAACAATTCAGTTGCTGGATTAGGTTTGATTTCTATAAATTAGGTTCTGTTGGTCAAAAAAGGTGGAAGTTGGACTTTCCTTTAAGAAGGGTGGACTTCAACTCCCAGAATTCCCCAGCCAGCCATACTGGGGTTATGACTGGGGAATTATGGGAATTATGGCTGGGAGAATTATGCGAAGCCATCCTGGAGTTAGCATAAAACATAAGGCATAAGCCATTGGTCAGAAATGGTGTAGGGTCTCCTGCTTGGGCGGTGGGTTGGACTAGATGATCCATAAGGTCCCTTCCAACTCTGTTAATCTGTTAAAGAAACTCTGTGAAGAGAAATTGATGAAGTAAGGTGTGGTGCGGTGGCCTAGAGGTGGAGCTCTCGCCTCACAATCAGGAGGCTGTGAGTTCGATCCTAGGTAGAAGCAGATATTTCTCTCTCTCAGCACACTGAGAATATATCTGCCGAACAAAACTCCGCATTGGTGTCAGGAAGGGCATCCGGCCATTAAAACAGTCTGCTAGCGCCATTCAGTTGCCCAGACTCCACCCCGCAAGGGATTATGGGGTCGTTAAATGATGATGATAATAATAATAACAGAGTTGGAAGGGACCTTGGAGGTCTTCTAGTCCAACCCCCTGCTTAGGCAGGAAACCCTACATCGCTGATATCATGATAGTATATCATGATGATGATGATACTGGAGTTAGCCATACATTCAACTCCCAGAATTCCTCATACTGGCTAGGGAATTCTGGGAGTTGACATCCACCCCTTTTAAAATGGCTCAGGTTGAGGAAACCCTGTTTTAATTATTATGGAGAATTATTCCTGAGAATGACCTGTTTTTTTAAATCCTTGTTGCAATGGAGGTTTCTTAAACTCCTTTCTGCATATTTCATGTTGTATCTTGTCCGTTTCATATAAAGTATTTTTATTATACATGGAGCTTGCTCTCAGGATTATTCTTATTTTAATAGCCGAGATTGGCTATAATTGCACCGGATAGGAAAAAATGTATATCCTTTTACTTGCCGAGACCACTTGCTGGTCAAAAAAGTCAAAAGGGCAGCCCCCTGCCAACCAAAGCATAGTGGTGGGCAGTGGTTAGAAGGCAGTATTGCAGGCTAACTTTGCCCACAGCCAGCAGTTCGATCCTCACCGGTTCAAGATTGACTCAGCCTGACATCCTTGTGAGGCCGGTAAAACGAGGACCCAGGTGTTTGGGGGCAAGAGGCTGACTCTGTAAACCGCTTAGAGAGGGCTGTAAAAAGCACTGTGAAGCGGTATATAAGTCTTAAGTGCTATTGCTATTTTTGCATATGTTCTAGCACATTTTCGAAAAGGGTGGGACTTCAGTTGCAAGTTGTGGTGTCGTCTTCACTTTGGGGAGCCTCCCTCCCCCATCAGGCCCTTATTATCTGCCCCTGGGTGCTGTTCCACCCCGAAATCTCTTATTTGTAGGGTCCTTGGTGCTCTCTGAGCTTGGTTGTTTTCTTGCAGATGTTTCATGACCCAACTAGGTAACACCATCAGTGCGAGAAAGCAGTGGGGTTGTTCTCTGTTTACCCCAATGAAGGAATTGCCAACTCAGACAAACAATCAATAAATGACAGCCGAATCAAGGAACCACCAAGAACACACCTACCCAGGCAATCCTGCGGACTCTGCTCGAGCATCGCTTATGTGCCATGTCCTGGATAGAAGGGAGTGAACTGCCAATAATCTTTTCTGCTGTCCTTACCACTCTCATTATAATCTTCCTTCTTTCCTTTTCCTTTCCTTTCCTTCTTTTTCCTTCCCTCTTCATTCTTCCTTCCTTCCCCTTCTTTTTCCTTCCTTTCTCTCTTCCCATCTTTCCTTTTTCTTTCTTCTTTCACTTTCTCCTTTCCTGTCCCTTCTTGCATGCTCAAATGCAAAAGGGAAAACATTATTTATTTATTTATTTATTATTTTATTTGTCGAAACATGTACAAGATAACATATATGGTATAAACATAAACATTAGCAAAGTAGGTACAGGTAAATTAGGCAATAGGACATTAGGACAGGGACGGTAGGCACAGTGGTGGGCTTATGCATGCCCCTTACAGACCTCTTAGAAACGAGGAGAGGTCGACTGTAGACAGTCTAAGGTTAAAGTTTTTGGAGTTTGGGGAAGAAACCACAGAGTCAGGTAGTGCATTCCAGGCATTGATCACTCTTGCTCAAGTCGTGTTTTCTGCAGTTGAGTTTCGAGCGGTTTACATTGAGTTTGAATCTATTGTGTGCTCGTGTGTTGTTGCGGTTGAAGCTGAAGTATTCATTGACAGGTAGGACATTGTGGCAGATGATTTTATTTGATAGCCCTCTGCCAGTGAAAACTGAGCGCGGGGGGGGGGCTGTGCGCAGCCACCCTGCGCCCCGTTTTCGGCCAGGATGGCCTACTGTAGCCCTCTTGTTAGAAAGAAAGCAGCCAAGGAGGCCATGCCACCCCCAGCTCTGTTTTAGCTTGCAGAGGGTTGCAGGAGGCAGTTGCAACGTGGGGGGGGGGCATGCGCTAGCAGAGGCACCGCGGGCCTTGAGTTTGACACCCCTGCTCTATAGAAAGTGGTGAGGACAATGGGAGGAAGATGTGCTCTTTTCATGCGACACAGAAAATGCAGATGCTGCTGTGCCCGCTTCACCCATGTTTCACTGTTGAGCAACCAAGCTAGCTTAGATTCAACCTAGAACTAAGGAGAAACTTCCTAACAGTGAGAACAATTAATCAGTGGAACGGCTTTCCTCTGGAAGTTGTAGATGCTTCATCCCTGGAGGTTTTTAAGAAAAGTCCGGACAACCACCTGTCTGAAATGGTATAAGGCAGTGATGGGAAAGCTTTTCAGCACCGAATGCCAAAAAGGGAACGTGTGGATGGGCGGCACCAAGTGCTGAAAAGGGAGCACTTCGCGCACGCGCATGTGTCGCAACCAGGAAGAGGAGCTGCCCAGGGGGCATGCGTGTGCCGGAAAATGAACTTCCGGTTTCCAGCGCGCGCATGCACACCAGGCAGCAAGTCTTCCGGTTACTGCCACGCATGCGCATGCGCCGATCAGCTGACCGGCACACATGCTCACGCTGGAAAATGGAACACCAGCTCTTCCGGTTTCTGGCACTGCCGGATGTACAAAAGCCAGCTGATCATCGCGTATGCATGCGCACCAGAAACCTGGAAGAGGAACAGGTAACACCGCGCGTGCCAGGTGACATGGCTCCGAGTGCCACTTTGGGCATGCGTGCTATAGGTTTGACATCACGGGCATAGGGTCTCCTGCTTGAGCAGGGGGCTAGACTAGAAGACCTCCAACAGGGGCGGGTTCCTAATTTTTTTACTACCACTCTGTGGGCGTGGCTTATTTTGTGGGTGTGGCTTGCCAGCCATGTGACCGGGTGGGCGTGGCTTGCCAGCCATGTGACCGGGTGGGCGTGGCTTCTTAGACTGCTGAAGGGAGGGGAACTGAGATAGGTCCTGCCGCCCATTTCCCCTCCCCTCAGCAGCTCAAGAAGCCTCGAACGTGCAATAATGCCTGGGATCATCACCGCGCGTTCGTGGCTTCTCAGACTGCTGAAGGGAGGGGAATGGAGATAGCTCCTGCCACCCGTTCTTTCAGCGTCTCACGCGCTCCCTCAGCCGTACTCCCCTGCTTGGACTCACTGTGGGGTAGGAAGGCAGCGCATGAGCAGTACCTGAAACGCTGCTTCTGGGCATGCGCAGAAGAAATTTAAAAAAAAAAAAAAATGGCGGCGCCCAGGCACCAGCAACTGACCGCACCGGTACTGTGGTGTCACCAGCGGGCCGCTACCGGTGCTATAGAGTGGACCGCACCTGTAGGAACCCACCACTGACCTCCAAGGTCCCTCCCAGTTCTATGGGGATTGATTGAGTCACATTCTGAGAAATGTTGTGTGTTTGTCGAGTTGCCGTCTTCCCACCCGATTGTGTTCCAATGTTGCTCTTCACACACAGGAAGACGAGGGTGGAACCTCTCCACCGGCACTTGGGAGAAGCTGCCAAGAAGCCCACCTGCCCAGGATGATGGATTTCACGGTCCCTTTCCCCGCCTTTTGCCTCTTGTCTCCTTCCAAACGTTGGTGCCACCAACGTTAAATGTCTCATCCTTCTGCTTCTCCGTCAATGCCGCTTTTGTTAGTATTTCTCTCCACCCCGTCCCCTTCCCCCGCTGGGTAGAAAACCCATCCAGGATAATGCGGTACTTAATCATCACCGCAAAGTTGTCTTTTGTGGCTTGCAGCTTGTCATCGGTGTCTGGCATTGAAAACAGCTTCTCCACCGCGCCGGCTAAGAAAAATCACGGCATTGTTTGCACGCCTCATCCGGCGAGCTCTCTCTCTCTATATATATATCTATATATCTGCACCTTTTGATCTGCATTCAATCTCAAGGTTTTTAAGTAATTGGCTTTCCGCTTCCCCCTTCACCCGCCCGCAACCGTACGAATCGTCTTTTAAAAAGCTCTGTGCAAAAATTACATTTGCAATTGGTTTTCGCTTGGCAGTCGCTACCGTGTTGGTTGCAAACATCTGCCTTTCTCTTTCTCTCTTTTTTTTTAAACCGGATTTCTGTTTTTTTAATCCTTCGTTCTCCGATGTTTAAGGGAGAAAAAGAGAGGCCCCAGGGTTTCTACAGTTAATCCTCGACCTACGACCACAATTGAGCCCAGAATGTATGATGCTAAGTGAGAAATCGGTTGAGGGAGTTTTGTTCCATTTTAACGACCTTTCCTGCCACATTTGTTAAGCGAATCACTGCTGTGGTTTAATTATTAGCTCGGCTGTTAAGTGAATCTGACTCCCCCCCCCATTGACTTTGCTGGTCAGGAGGTCGCAAAAGATGATCACGTCGTAAATATGAACCAGTGGTCAGGCATCCGAATGTAAATCATGTGACCCTGAGGGATGCTGCAACGGTCATAAGTGTGAAAAATGGTCCTAAGTCACTTTTTTCCAGTGTCGTTGTTAAGTTCGAACAGTCACTAAATGGATGGTTGTAAGTTGAGGATTACCAGGATTGATCAGAGAATTTCGCCTTAAAACCTTGCTCGGGTGCAAGACTGAAATGGTATAGGGTTTCCTGTCTGAGCAGGGGGTTGGACTAGAAGACCTCCAAGGTCCCTTACAACTCTGTTTATTCAATTCAATACTAGTTGCTATTCTATTCTATTCTATTCTATTCTATTCTATTCTATTCTATTCTATTCTATTCTATTCTATTCTATTCTATTCTATTCTACTCCTACTCCTACTCCTACTCCTACTCCTACTCCTACTCCTATTCTATTCTATTCTACTACTCTACTCTATTATTTCTTCTCCCCTCCTCTCTTCTCTTCTGTCATCTCCTCTCCTCTCCTCTCTTTTCTCTTTCTCCTCTCCCCTCCCATTCCCTCCCATTCCATTCCATATTGTACCCCTCCTCTCTTATATATTCTCTTCTCTTAAATGTTATTTTATTTACTTATTTGTTTGTTTGTCAAACATGTACAAGATAGCAGGCATAGGTATAAACATAAACATAAGCAAAGTAAGTACAGATAAATTTATTTAAATGGATTTATATGCCGCCCAACTCCCAGGGGACTCTGGGCGGCTAGAAATTAGGACAATAGGACAGTAAGACAGGGACGGTAGGCACGATGGTGCGCTTATGCACGCCCCTTACAGACCTCTTAGGAATGTGGTTCAGTAGACAGTAGACATTAGACAGTAGACATTCTCTTCTATATTCTATATTTTATCTTCTCTCTCCTCCTCTCCTCTCCTCTCCTCTCCCCCTTTTGTGACTTTCCCAGCCGGCTTCTGACCAGCAAAAGTTAATAAGGAAAGCTGGATTTGCTTAAGGACTGCATGATTCACCTCTGGTGCTTCGTTTAACGACCATGGCAAAGAAGATCATTGGGTGCGACTCACTTAACAACCACTTTGTTTAGCAGTGGAAATTCTGGTCGTAAGCCAAGGACCACCCGTGTTCCCTTTTTATGTACAATTCTGCTTTTATAGGGAGATCTTAGGGGAGAAAAATTCTGCCAATCAGACTATCCTCACTTCTCATTCCTTTTTCTCTTTCTTTTCAGAACCTTATTTTTTCCCCCTTTTCTCTCTGATGTCTCCTTTTCTGTCTGACACCCCGGTTTATTTCTTTCCCGCCCCCCCCCCCAACACCCTCCTCTCTCATTCTCTCTCCTTCTCACATGTTGAGTCACATTTTCGCTTCATCTCTCACACGAGAATGAAATGCGTTTAAATGTCTTTTTTTGTTTTGCACTTATCCATCCCAACTATGAATTCTCGTCTGGCTTTGGGATTGAGGTTTTGGGATTGTCAGGGGCGGAGTGAAATCTCACTTAATGACGATCTGTTGGAGAGGGAGATAAACTCCAAGAAATGGGATGGAGTGAAGGAAAACAGACCCCCCCCCGAACAAAGATTGGAAGGTAGAATTAATTCCCCATCCTTGCTTTTTTGTGGGCAAAATATTTATTCCCAGTTCCTTAACGCAGTGGTTTCTCACCCTTGGCAACTTTAAGACATCAATTCCCAGAATTCCCCAGCTAGCATCCTTCAAGAGGGATGGACTTCCACTCCCAGAATTTCCCAGCCTGCATGCTTTAAGATGGGTGGACTTCCACTCCCAGAATTCCCCAGTCGGCATGATTTAAGATGGGTGGACTTCAACTCCCAGAATTCCCCAGTCGGCATGTTTCAAGATGGGTGGACTTCCACTCCCAGAATTCCCTAGCCAGCATGCTTTAAGATGCCAAGTTTGAAAGACGTTGGATTACATTATACTGCAACCAGCATTATTTTGAGAGATGCCTGGCTACCCCATCTCATAGAAGATAGAACTATAGGGCTGAAAGGGACCTTGGAGGTCTTCTAGTCCAACCCACTGCTCAGGGAGGAGATCCTATCCCATTCCAGACAAATGGTTGTCCAATCTCTTCTTTCTTTGTTTAAAAATAATCTTTATTGAAATTTTACAATAAAAAAGAACACGAACAACACACAACAACACACGGACATAACACATATAGCACGAACGAATACACATATTTACACGCAACATTACAAAGAAATCGAGTACTTTTTTACAGCGTTCTTGAATTATTTGTTTAGTATCGAAATCTGTATATACATTTTAAGTATGTTCCATAACATAGGTGTCGGTGGTAGTCATCCATAGGTTAATTCATTTAGTTACAACTTACAGAAGAGAGTGGTTTTAAACATATCTCAATTCATCTGCCAAATTTTTAATTTTGGGTTTTGGCTGATCCAATTATATAGCTTGTTCCATATTTGGTAGAAATCTGTATCGTCCTTCCCATGTATCTGCATTGTTAATTTGCACATTTCTGCGCACTCCAGTATTTTTCTGATGACCATCGAGGCAGTGGGGGTATGTTCTAGTTTCCAATTTTGGGCATATGTTAATCTGGCTGCTGTAACTATATGTAGTATTAAATATCTTTCTTCTTTTGAGTATTTTGTACGGAGTATCCCTAATAAAAAAAATTCAGGTTTTAGTGGGATTTCTCTCTGTATTATTTCTTCCAGCCAAGCTCTAATTTTGTTCCAGAAGGTTCTGGCTTTAGGGCACGTCCACCATTGGTGGTAGTAAGTTCCTCTCTCTTTTTTACACTTCCAACATTTTGAGGAGGTTGTTGGGAACATTTTTGCCAGTCGGGCCGGGGGGAGGTGCCAGCGATAAAACATTTTGTATATATTTTCTTTGTATGTGGCCGCTAGTGTAAGTTTGTAGTTTAGTTCCCAAACTTTATCCCATTCTGAGAGTGTTATTGAATAGCCAAAGTTTTGTGCCCAAGCTATCATGTTGCCTTTCACCACTTCTTCAAAAAGATTATATTCTAACATAAAGTCATAGAGCCGAGAAATTATTTTCCCATCTGGTCCTAGTAAAATTTTATCTAAAGCATGTTCATTTTGAAAGCCGGGTTGTATCGCGTCCCTGGTGTACCTTGTACTAATCTGTAGGTAGTGCCACCAATCTAGTTCAATTCCAAGTGTTCTAAGTTCTTGCCTTGATCTAATATTATCGTGGTCATCTAAAATTTGTTTGTAAGTAAAGATTTTTTTATTGTTTAGTAGGTTAGGGTAGATAATCGCTTCTGTGGTGGAAAGCCATTTAGGAATTTTAGGATAGTGTGCTTTCTTTATTTTAAGCCAGACTTCAATTAGGGACCCTCTTATGTAGTGCCTCTGGAAGTAGGCATGTGCCTTCTGCTTTCCATCCCATAGGAATGCGTGCCACCCAGCCTGTAAGTCAAAGCCTTCTAAGATTATGGTCCTATTATTTCTTAATGTTACCCACTCCTTTATCCAGCTGAGTGCCGCTGCTGTATAGTAGCTCTCCCAATCCGGGAGTCCAAAGCCACCCCTCTGCCTCTTGTCGTACAATGAAGTAGTTTTAATCCTAGCTTTCTTTTTGGCCCAAATGAATCTCTTAATTATATTGTTCAGTTCCAAGAAGTAGTTTCTCCTTAATCTAATTGGTGCTATTTGAAAGAGGAATAACACTTTTGGGAGGACCATCATTTTGATGGCCGCTATCTTCCCTAGAAAGGATAGCTGTAGTTTGGACCAACTTTCTAAATCCTTACTAATTTTTTGTGTTAGTTTTGTATAATTGTCCTCTTTTATAGAACTACACTTCGCTGTTAACCACAATCCTAAATATTTAATTTTTTTAACCGTCTTGATTCCCAATCTTATTTCTAAAGCTTTATTTTGTTCTTCAGTAAGGTTTTTAGTTATTATTTTAGTTTTATCCTTATTTAATTTTAATCCTGTCACCTTTCCGTATTTTTCTAGTTCTTCCAACAGGGCCATTCCAGATTTTAATGGGTCTTCCAAAATATACGTCATATCGTCCGCAAATGCTTGGACCTTATACTCTTCCTTCTTGATTTTAAGCCCTTTTATTTCACTACTGTTTCTTACCAGACTCAGAAGTACTTCTAATGTTGTTATAAATAACAATGGGGCTAACGGGCAGCCCTGTCGGACTCCTTTCCCTATAACTATTTTTTCAGTCAAATCGTTGTTTATTAAAATTTTTGCGTGTTGATCCTTATATATTGCTGATACTAAATTCACGAATTTTTCTCCAAATTTCATTTTTACTAGCTGTTTTATTAAGAATTGCCAATCTAGGCTATCAAAGGCTTTTTGCAGATCAATGAATACCAATGCCAATTGTTTCTCAATGTGGATATCATAATATTCCAGAGTGTCCAGGATAATTCTAATATTGTTTTTAATCTGTCTATTAGGTAGAAACCCGTTCTGATCCGGGTGTATTACTTTATTTAAGATGTTTTTCAATCTGTCTGCCACAATGGAAGCGAGTATCTTATAATCGGAATTTAGGAGGGATATTGGTCTATAATTTTGAATCTTAGATTTATCCGTATCTTCTTTCGGGATTAAAGAAATGTAAGCCTCCTTCCATGAGTTTGGTATCTTGGCCATGGCCATTGCCTCTTTATATACATCTAATAGTAATGGTTCTATTTTGTGACAAAATTGTTTATAGAACTCAGAAGGAATCCCATCTGGTCCAGGTGTTTTGTTATTTTTTTTGTTTATTAATGGCCTTTCTAATTTCTTCAATAGTTATTTCTCTATTAAGTAACATCCTATCCTCTTCCGATATGACGGGTAGATCTATTTTTCCTAAATAATCTTCAATATCCTCCGGGATGATCTCCTCTTTCTTATACAAGTTTGAGTAAAACTTGTGAACAATATCTTTCTTCTCCTCCTGCTTAGCAAACACCGTCCCCGTTTCGTCTTTTAGCTGTTCAATCCTCCTTTCAGCCCTCTCTTTTCTTAACTTATATGCTAGCCATCGGCCAGGTTTATTTGCCGATTCAAAAAAATTTTGCTTTGACAGTTTAATTTTCCTGGCCAGTGATTCCTGCTCGATCAGGTTGATCTTGTGTTTAGTAAGGATTATTTCTTCTTTTATACTATTGTCTTTAGGATCCTCTTGCTGTTTATTTTCCAGATCAGCTATTTTTGTATATAACTGACTTCGATGTTCTCTTTTTACTTTATTACGATTAGCTATGTATGCTATGGTCAGCCCTCTAATGTAAGCTTTAGTTGTATCCCATAGGTTCTGTACCGTAGTCTGGTCTTGAGTATTAAGTGTGAAAAAGACTTCTAGTTCTTTTTCCATCATTGATTTATATTCTTTCTCATTCACAGCTCTAGTATCTAAAGTCCATCTCACCTTCCTCCTTTTAATATGACCTTTCCATTTTATCGATAGCGGGTTATGGTCTCCCCAAGTATTTGGGAGTATATCTATTTCCCCCGATATCGTCAATAAATTCAAAGTTTAACCACACCATATCTATTCTTGAACATGTATGGTGTATGTGTGAGAAGAAGGTATACTTTCTGCTGTCCGGGTTCAAGTGACGCCAACCATCTATCAATTTGAATTCCTGTTTCATATTCTGAAAAGGGGCGGGGAGTGTTCTCCTTATTGTTTTTCCTTTACTACCTTTATGGTCTAGATTTCCATCCGATACTGCATTAAAATCCCCTATCAAACAAATATTCTCCCATTGCAATTCCAAAAGTTTGGTGTATAGATTCAAGTAAAAATTTTTCTGTTTAGTGTTAGGTGCATATATAATTACCAATAATATTTCCTTCTTACCAATCTTTATTTCTATACATAAAATTCTACCATCGTCATCTCTATAAATCAATTTAGGGTTAAGCCATTTTTTAATATATGCCACCACTCCCCTTTTTTTTTCCTCTGCTAGTGTGGAAAATTGAATACCCAGTTTCGGATATTTGAGGATTGAAAGGTGGTCTCTTTTAATATGGGTTTCCTGGAGGCACGTGATATCATTATTCAATTTTATTAGTCTATGGAATATTTTTTTTCGTTTGGTAGGTGAATTGAGTCCATTGATATTCATAGAGATAAGTTTTATTTCCTCATCTTGTTCGGTTTCATTTAACATTTCCTTTTTGACCACCTTTTCCATATTCAGATTGTGCTCTCGTGGTGACACCCTCCCTTTCATGCCTCTTTAGTTTCCCTCTTTCTCCTTTCTCCTTATCCAGTACTATATCCTCAGAACTTTGCTCGTCCACACTAGATCTCTCTCCCGTATCTTTAAGGTCCAGATCTGCCTCGTCAATTCCCAGAATTCCCCAGCTAGCATCCTTCAAGAGGGATGGACTTCAACGCCAAGAATTTCCCAGCCTGAATGCTTTAAGATGGGTGGACTTCCACTCCCAGAATTCCCCAGTCGGCATGCTTTAAGATGGGTGGACTTCAACTCCCATAATTCCCCAGTCGGCATGATTTAAGATGGGTGGACTTCAACTCCCAGAATTCCCCAGTCGGCATGTTTCAAGATGGGTGGACTTCCACTCCCAGAATTCCCCAGTCGGCATGATTTAAGATGGGTGGACTTCAACTCCCAGAATTCCCCAGTCGGCATGATTTAAGATGGGTGGACTTCCACTCCCAGAATTCCCCAGCCGGCATGCTTTAAGATGAGTGGACTTCAACTCCCAGAATTCCCTAGCCAGCATGCTTTAAGATGCCAAGTTTGAAAGACGTTGGATTACATTATACTGCAACCAGCAGTATAGAAGATAGAACTATAGGGCTGAAAGGGACCTTGGAGGTCTTCTAGTCCAACCCAATGCTCAGGGAGGAGATCCTATCCCATTCCAGACAAATGGTTGTCCAATCTCTTCTTAAAAACCTCCAGTGATGGAGCACCCACAACTTCTGGAGGCAAGTCGTTCCACTGGTTAATTGTCCTCACTGTTAGGAAGTTTCTCCTTAGTTCCAGGTTGCTTCTCTCCTTGATTAGTTTCCATCCATTGTTTCCTCTCTTTCCTTCAGGTGCTTGGGAGAATAGGTACGGTAGACACCCCCCCCCTCTTCTTTGGGGCAGCCCCTCAAGTATCTCAAGGATGGCAGCTTGGGGGAAAGCCCATAAAATTGGAAAAGGTATCCAAAGAAGTGCAGATCAATTGCAACATTTCATGCCATTACTTGCTCGCCTTTCCAGGATCTGAGCTGAGCCTCTGATCCATTCAGGTAAGGCTACGTGGACAGTGCTGGAGAATTGTCAATTCAATGGCTGGTTCCGCCTTGCTCTCTTCTCCCCACCGCCCTGGGGCTTCACACCTGTCCAACTTCTCTACAAAGGCCGATGTTGTTGTGGTCCGCCAGCGGCCTGCAGAGCTGGCGGCAGAGTCGGACAGTGAGGAGGCTGGGGAGGAACATGGGCCAGTCCTGGAGTCGGGAAGGCTTTGCGTCCAAGGCAGAGATAGGGCCAGAGCCATCTGGGAGTTCGGTGCTGACTCCAGAGCCTCCATAGGTTGACATTAGCGAGGCAGAGGAACGGGGGAACCTGTTCCCAGTGCGCACATGTGCAGAATTGCCAGAAGGCAAGAAGAGTTAAGACAAAAAGGGAGACTCGGGAGTAAGGCTTGAAGATGATTGGCCCCTCCCATAAGACATAAAAGAGGAGCAAAGAGACATGAGCCTTTGCAGGAAGCAACTTTGTTCTGGTCGGTCCCTCACATCCTGGACATAAATTGTTTCAACTCCTACCCTCAAAGCGAGGCTATGAAGCACTGCACACCAAGACAACTAGACACAAGAACAGTTTTTTCCTGAATGCCATCACTCTGCTAAACAAATAATTCCCTCACCACTGTCAAACTATTCACTAAGGCTGCATTACTATTACTATTAGTCTTCTCATCCTTCCTATCACCCATCTCCTCCCACTTATGACTGTAGGACTGTAACTTGTTGCTTGTATCCTTACGATTTATATTAATATTGATTGTTTCCTGATTGCTTATTTGTACCCTATGACACTCATCAAGTGTTGTACCTCATGATTCTTGACAAATGTATCTTTTCTTCTATGTACACTGAGAGCATATGCACCAAGGGCAAATTCCTTGTGTGTCCAATCACACTTGGCCAATAAAGAATTCTATTCTATTCTATTCTATTTAAACTCTGAAGCTCCATCTTAATAATAATAACAACAGAGTTGGAAGGGACCTTGGAGGTCTTCTAGTCCAACCCACTACACAAGCAGGAGACCCTATATACCACTTCAGACAAATGGTTATCCAACACCTTCTTAAAAACTTCCAGTGTTGGAGCATTCACAACTTCTGGAGGCAAGCCGTTCCACGGATTAATTGTTCTAACGGTCAGGAAATTTCTCCTTAGTTCTAAGTTACTTGACTTTGTGCTCCGTTTGGCCTTGCCAAGATAATTGGCAATTAAGTCTTTGGCAGCCTGTCAAGGAAGATAAAGGTGGGTGCTTATCAGCCTTACCCTGAAAGACTGTGGCAGACTTCTGTCAGACTATTTACAAACTACTTGGGACTCATTACAGGCTGTGAATGAACATAATTCACAGCCATTGAAATAAAAAGAGGGTTTGATTGTTACTGTCTCAGGAAACCTTGGTCAGAACAGATGTCTTCTTCTCTGGCTGGGCACGTGCCCATATTTTACAACCATTTTTGCCCTGGTTGTTAAGTGAATCACTGAATTTGTTAAGTGAATCGCCTGATCATTAAGCGAATCCAGCTTCCCGCATTATCTTCGCTTGTCAGGGACCAGCTGTGAAAGTCTCAAATGGGGATCACATGCAGGGGTGGGCTTCGAAAATTTTAGCAAGGGGTTCTCTGCCTGGTTGCTGGGTGGGCATGGGCATGGTGGGCATAGCCTAGTTGACCTCCTGCACCACCAGGGGGGGCGTTTTTGCCCTCCCCAGGCTTCGGAGGCTTTCCTTGAGCCTCTGGGAGGGTGAAAACGGCCTCCCCAGGCTCCGGAGGCCCTCTGGAGGCCGGAAACCGGCCTTCCCGAATTTCCAGTAGGCCCGTTTTTCACCCTCCCCAAGCCTCCGCGCACACCCTGCACTTACCTCCATCCCAAATGGGCCGCGTGGGGACTCCTGGAAGGGGCAGGGTGTGGTGGGCGGGGCTAGCCAGGAGTGGGATTTATTTATTTATTTATTATTGGTTCTTCTATGCCGCCCTACACCCGAGGGACTCAGGGCGGCATACAGCATTATACAAGAACACTACTAGATAATAAACCACAATTAAAACAACGTTAAAAGATTAAACAGTTAAAAATATTCACCACCAGACATACCGGGGGAGAGCTCAGATGGAACTAGTCTCAACCCCCTACCTGCAGGAAGAGCCATGTCTTGACGGCTTTTCGGAAGGCCAGCAGGGTGGGGATGGTTCGGGTCTCTGGAGGGAGTTGGTTCCAGAGCACGGGGCCCCCCACAGAGAAGGCCCTCCCCCTAGGGCCCGCCAGCCGACATTGCTTGGCTGACGGGACCTGAAGGAGACCCGCTCTGTGGGCCCTGACCGGTCGGAGGGAAGTGTGAGGCAGAATGCGGTCCCGAAGGTAACCTGGTCCTAAGCCATGTAGGGCTTTAAATATGATGATCAGCACCTTGAATTGTACCCGGAGACCGATGGGCAGCCAATGCAGCTGGCGGAGTATAGGTGTTACGTGGGTGTATCTTGAAACACCCACCACAGCACGCTCAGCCGCATTTTGCACCAGTTGAAGTCTCCGAATACTCTTCAAGGGTAGCCCCATGTAGAGCGCATTGCAGTAGTCCAGTCGGGAGGTGACAAGGGCATGAGTGACCGTGAGTAGAGCCTCCTTCTCCAAGTATGGCCGCAATTGGTGCACCAGGCGAACCTGTGCAAAAGCCCCCCTAGCCACAGCTGTAAGGTGTTGGTCTAATTTTAGCTGTGGATCTAGGAGGACCCCCAAATTGCGGACCTGTTCCGAGGGAGTTAGTTTTCCTCCCTCAAGAACCAAGGAGGGACAGTTGTCATGGTCCTTAGGAGGCAATTTCTGAAGTGTGTGTGTGTGGGCTTGAATCAAGATCACGTGAATACCACTTTATAAGGCCTTGGTAAGGCCACACTTGGAATATTTGCATCCAGTTTTGGTCGCCACAATATAAAAAAGATGTTGAGACTCTAGAAAGAGTGCAGAGAAGAGCAACAAAGATGATTAGGGGACTGGAGGCTAAAACATATGAAGAACGGTTGCAGGAACTGGGTATGTCTAGTTTAATGAAAAGAAGGACTAGGGGAGATATGATAGCAGTGTTCCAATATCTCAGGGGTTGCCACAAAGAAGAGGGAGTCAGGCTATTCTCCAAAGCACCTGAGGGCAGAACAAGAAGCAATGGGTGGAAACTAAACAAGGAGAGAAGCAACTTAGAACTAAGGAGAAATTTCCTGACAGTTAGAACAATTAATCAGTGGAACAGCTTGCCTCCAGAAGTTGTAAATTCTTCAACACTGGAAGTTTTTAAGAAGATGTTGGATAACCATTTGTCTGAAGTGGTGTAGGGTTTCCTGCCTAAGCAGGGGGTTGGACTAGAAGACCTCCAAGGTCCCTTCCAAATCTGTTATTCTTGTTCTTATTCTTATTCATTCTTATTCCATTTCTATTTCTATTTCTATTTCTATTATTTCTATTTCTATTTCTATTTCTGTCCTGTCCTGTCCTGTTTGTGCAAAATACAAGACACTCCCAATAATCTCTGGAAGTGACAGTAACTGCTGAGTACAATTAGATGGAATTGATCTAATAAGGGCTGATGAAACACAGCACCTCCCCTGCACAGTACACAGCTTAATCAAGTTTTACATTTGAGCTGCAAAAATAAAGCTACAGACTCTCTCTAAAGCCTTGCTTCATTGTCTCTTTTTAAAAAATATATATGTATCGGTATATATTCCCCACATTACAGATAGTTTGTTTATTGACCGTTCAAAGCTGCAACAGCACTTCTGACAAGCAAAGTCAATGGGGAAACCAGATTCACTTAACAGTTGTGTTACTAACTGAACAACTGCAGCCATTCACTTAACAACTGTGGCAAGAAGGGCCGTACAGTGAAGCAAAACTCATTTCACAAATGTCTCACTTAGCAAACAGAAATTTTGGGCTGAGTTGTGGTTGTAACTCAAGGACTGCTCACTTAGCAACTGTCTCACTTCACAAATGTCTTGCTTAGCAACAGAGATTTCGGACTCAACTGTGGTCGTAAGCCAAGGACCACCTGTACTGAAGGATCGATTTTTAAAATAAATATAACGGAAGAGAATATTTGCAGCTCAGGGTGGAACTGCGGGGTGCCTGGGTGCTCTCGGAGCTTGGTGGTTTTCTTGCAAACATTTCAGTACCCAACTAGGTAACGTCATCAAGTCTGGAAAGGAGTGGAGTTTGTGGAATGAAAGGGAGGGAAGGAGGAGGAGGAGGAGGAGGAGAAAGAAGAAGAAGAAGAAGAAGAAGGAGAAAGAGGAGGACTGAGAGGTCCTTGGTGCTCTCGGAGCTTGGTTGTTTTCTTCCAGACATTTCATGATCCAACTAGGTAACATCATCAAGTGTAGAAAGGAGTTGAGTTTGTGGAATGAAAGGGGAGGAGGAGGAGAAAGAAAGGAGGAAAGAAAGGAAAGAAAGAAAGAAAGAAAGAAAGAAAGAAAGAAAGAAAGAAAGAAAGAAAGAAAGAAAGAAAGAAAGAAAGAAAGGGAAAGAGGAGGACTGAGAGGCCCTGAGTGCTCTCTGAGCTTGGTTGTTTTCTTGCAAACATTTCATGATCCAACTAGGTAACATCATCAAGTGTAGAAAGGAGTGGAGCTTGTGGAATGAAAGGGGAGGAGGAGGAGAAAGAAAGGAGGAAAGAAAGGAAAGAAAGAAAGAAAGAAAGAAAAAAGAAAGAAAGAAAGAAAGAAAGGGAAAGAGGACGACTGAGAGGCCCTGAGTGCTCTCGGAGCTTGGTTGTTTTCTTCCAGACATTTCATGATCCAACTAGATAACATCATCAAGTGTAGAAAGGAGTTGAGTTTGTGGAATGAAAGGGGAGGAGGAGGAGAAAGAAAGGAGGAAAGAAAGGAAAGAAAGAAAGAAAGAAAGAAAGAAAGAAAGAAAGAAAGAAAGAAAGAAAGAAAGAAAGAAAGAAAGAAAGAAAGAAAGGGAAAGAGGATGACTGAGAGGCCCTGAGTGCTCTCTGAGCTTGGTTGTTTTCTTGCAGACATTTCATGATCCAACTAGATAACATCATCAAGTGTAGAAAGGAGTGGAGCTTGTGGAATGAAAGGGGAGGAGGAGGAAAAAGAAAGGAAGAAAGAAAGGAAAGAAAGAAAGAAAGAAAGAAAATAGAAAGAAAATAGAAAAAAGAAGAAAGAAAAGAGAAAGAAAGAAAGAAAGAAAGAAAAGAGAAAGAAAGAAGAAAGAAAGAAAGAAAGAAAGAAAGAAAGAAAGAAAGAAAGAAAGAAAGAAAGAAAGAAAGAAAGAAAGAAATAGGAGAACTGAGAGGTCCTTGGTGCTCTCGGAGCTTGGTTGTTTTCTTCCAGACATTTCATGATCCAACTAGGTAACATCATCAAGTGTAGAAAGGAGTTGAGTTTGTGGAATGAAAGGGGAGGAGGAGGAGAAAGAAAGGAGGAAAGAAAGGAAAGAAAGAAAGAAAGAAAGAAAGAAAGAAAGAAAGAAAGAAAGAAAGAAAGAAAGAAAGAAAGAAAGGGAAAGAGGACGACTGAGAGGCCCTGAGTGCTCTCTGAGCTTGGTTGTTTTCTTGCAGACATTTCATGATCCAACTAGGTAACATCATCAAGTGTAGAAAGGAGTTGAGTTTGTGGAATGAAAGGGGAGGAGGAGGAGAAAGAAAGGAGGAAAGAAAGGAAAGAAAGAAAGAAAGAAAGAAAAAAGAAAGAAAGAAAGAAAGAAAGGGAAAGAGGACGACTGAGAGGCCCTGAGTGCTCTCGGAGCTTGGTTGTTTTCTTCCAGACATTTCATGATCCAACTAGGTAACATCATCAAGTGTAGAAAGGAGTTGAGTTTGTGGAATGAAAGGGGAGGAGGAGGAGAAAGAAAGGAGGAAAGAAAGGAAAGAAAGAAAGAAAGAAAAAAGAAAGAAAGAAAGAAAGAAAGAAAGGGAAAGAGGACGACTGAGAGGCCCTGAGTGCTCTCTGAGCTTGGTTGTTTTCTTCCAGACATTTCATGATCCAACTAGGTAACATCATCAAGTGTAGAAAGGAGTTGAGTTTGTGGAATGAAAGGGGAGGAGGAGGAGAAAGAAAGGAGGAAAGAAAGGAAAGAAAGAAAGAAAGAAAGAAAGAAAGAAAGAAAGAAAGAAAGAAAGAAAGAAAGAAAGAAAGAAAGAAAGAAAGAAAGAAAGAAAGAGGAGAACTGAGAGGTCCTTGGTGCTCTCGGAGCTTGGTTGTTTTCTTCCAGACATTTCATGATCCAACTAGGTAACATCATCAAGTGTAGAAAGGAGTTGAGTTTGTGGAATGAAAGGGGAGGAGGAGGAGAAAGAAAGGAGGAAAGAAAGGAAAGAAAGAAAGAAAGAAAAAGAAAGAAAGAAAGAAAGAAAGAAAGAAAGAAAGAAAGAAAGAAAGAAAGGGAAAGAGGACGACTGAGAGGCCCTGAGTGCTCTCTGAGCTTGGTTGTTTTCTTGCAGACATTTCATGATCCAAATAGGTAACATCATCAAGTGTAGAAAGGAGTTGAGTTTGTGGAATGAAAGGGGAGGAGGAGGAGAAAGAAAGGAGGAAAGAAAGGAAAGAAAGAAAGAAAGAAAGAAAAAAGAAAGAAAGAAAGAAAGAAAGAAAGGGAAAGAGGAGGACTGAGAGGCCCTGAGTGCTCTCTGAGCTTGGTTGTTTTCTTGCAGACATTTCATGATCCAACTAGGTAACATCATCAAGTGTAGAAAGGAGTTGAGTTTGTGGAATGAAAGGGGAGGAGGAGGAGAAAGAAAGGAGGAAAGAAAGGAAAGAAAGAAAGAAAGAAAGAAAGAAAGAAAGAAAGAAAGAAAGAAAGAAAGAAAGGGAAAGAGGACGACTGAGAGGCCCTGAGTGCTCTCTGAGCTTGGTTGTTTTCTTGCAGACATTTCATGATCCAACTATGTAACATCATCAAGTGTAGAAAGGAGTTGAGTTTGTGGAATGAAAGGGGAGGAGGAGGAGAAAGAAAGGAGGAAAGAAAGGAAAGAAAGAAAGAAAGAAAGAAAGAAAGAAAGAAAGAAAGAAGAAAGAAAATAGAAAGAAAATAGAAAAAAGAAGAAAGAAAGAAAGAAAGAAAGAAAAGAGAAAGAAAGAAAGAAAGAAAGAAAGAAAGAAAGAAAGAAAGAAAGAAAGAAAGAAAGGGAAAGAGGAGGACTGAGAGGCCCTGAGTGCTCTCTGAGCTTGGTTGTTTTCTTGCAGACATTTCATGATCCAACTAGGTAACATCATCAAGTGTAGAAAGGAGTTGAGTTTGTGGAATGAAAGGGGAGGAGGAGGAGAAAGAAAGGAGGAAAGAAAGAAAGAAAGAAAGAAAGAAAGAAAGAAAGAAAGAAAGGGAAAGAGGAGGACTGAGAGGCCCTGAGTGCTCTCTGAGCTTGGTTGTTTTCTTGCAGACATTTCATGATCCAACTAGGTAACATCATCAAGTGTAGAAAGGAGTTGAGTTTGTGGAATGAAAGGGGAGGAGGAGGAGAAAGAAAGGAGGAAAGAAAGGAAAGAAAGAAAGAAAGAAAGAAAGAAAGAAAGAAAGAAAGAAAGAAAGAAAGAAAGAAAGAAAGAAAGAAAGAAAGGGAAAGAGGAGGACTGAGAGGCCCTGAGTGCTCTCTGAGCTTGGTTGTTTTCTTGCAGACATTTCATGATCCAACTATGTAACATCATCAAGTGTAGAAAGGAGTTGAGTTTGTGGAATGAAAGGGGAGGAGGAGGAGAAAGAAAGGAGGAAAGAAAGGAAAGAAAGAAAGAAAGAAAAAAGAAAGAAAGAAAGAAAGGGAAAGAGGACGACTGAGAGGCCCTGAGTGCTCTCTGAGCTTGGTTGTTTTCTTCCAGACATTTCATGATCCAACTAGGTAACATCATCAAGTGTAGAAAGGAGTTGAGTTTGTGGAATGAAAGGGGAGGAGGAGGAGAAAAAAAGGAGGAAAGAAAGTAAAGAAAGAAAGAAAGAAAAAGAAAGAAAGAAAGAAAGAAAGAAAGAAAGAAAGAAAGAAAGAAAGAAAGAAAGGGAAAGAGGACGACTGAGAGGCCCTGAGTGCTCTCTGAGCTTGGTTGTTTTCTTGCAGACATTTCATGATCCAACTAGGTAACATCATCAAGTGTAGAAAGGAGTGGAGCTTGTGGAATGAAAGGGGAGGAGGAGGAAAAAGAAAGGAAGAAAGAAAGAAAAGAAAGAAAGAAAGAAAGAAAGAAAGAAAGAAAGAAAGAAGAAAGAAAATAGAAAGAAAATAGAAAAAAGAAGAAAGAAAAGAGAAAGAAAGAAAGAAAGAAAGAAAGAAAGAAAAGAGAAAGAAAGAAAGAAAGAAAGAAAGAAAGAAAGAAAGAAAGAAAGAAAGAAAGAAAGAAAGAGGAGAACTGAGAGGTCCTTGGTGCTCTCGGAGCTTGGTTGTTTTCTTGCAGACATTTCATGATCCAACTAGGTAACATCATCAAGTGTAGAAAGGAGTTGAGTTTGTGGAATGAAAGGGGAGGAGGAGGAGAAAGAAAGGAGGAAAGAAAGGAAAGAAAGAAAGAAAGAAAGAAAGAAAGAAAAAAGAAAGAAAGAAAGAAAGAAAGGGAAAGAGGACGACTGAGAGGCCCTGAGTGCTCTCTGAGCTTGGTTGTTTTCTTCCAGACATTTCATGATCCAACTAGGTAACATCATCAAGTGTAGAAAGGAGTTGAGTTTGTGGAATGAAAGGGGAGGAGGAGGAGAAAGAAAGGAGGAAAGAAAGGAAAGAAAGAAAGAAAGAAAAAGAAAGAAAGAAAGAAAGAAAGAAAGAAAGAAAGAAAGGGAAAGAGGACGACTGAGAGGCCCTGAGTGCTCTCTGAGCTTGGTTGTTTTCTTGCAGACATTTCATGATCCAAATAGGTAACATCATCAAGTGTAGAAAGGAGTTGAGTTTGTGGAATGAAAGGGGAGGAGGAGGAGAAAGAAAGGAGGAAAGAAAGGAAAGAAAGAAAGAAAGAAAGAAAGAAAAAAGAAAGAAAGA
The DNA here is from genome assembly GCA_023053685.1 of Diadophis punctatus similis. Classification (NCBI taxonomy): domain Eukaryota; kingdom Metazoa; phylum Chordata; class Lepidosauria; order Squamata; family Dipsadidae; genus Diadophis; species Diadophis punctatus. Next base: position 4,639,314 of record JALIGW010000001.1, read on the forward strand.
AAGAAAGAAAGAAAGGGAAAGAGGAGGACTGAGAGGCCCTGAGTGCTCTCTGAGCTTGGTTGTTTTCTTGCAGACATTTCATGATCCAACTAGGTAACATCATCAAGTGTAGAAAGGAGTTGAGTTTGTGGAATGAAAGGGGAGGAGGAGGAGAAAGAAAGGAGGAAAGAAAGGAAAGAAAGAAAGAAAGAAAGAAAGAAAGAAAGAAAGAAAGAAAGAAAGAAAGAAAGAAAGAAAGAAAGAAAGGGAAAGAGGACGACTGAGAGGCCCTGAGTGCTCTCTGAGCTTGGTTGTTTTCTTGCAGACATTTCATGATCCAACTATGTAACATCATCAAGTGTAGAAAGGAGTTGAGTTTGTGGAATGAAAGGGGAGGAGGAGGAGAAAGAAAGAAGGAAAGAAAGAAAGGAAAGAAAGAAAGAAAGAAAGAAAGAAAGAAAAAAGAAAGAAAGAAAGGGAAAGAGGACGACTGAGAGGCCCTGAGTGCTCTCTGAGCTTGGTTGTTTTCTTCCAGACATTTCATGATCCAACTAGGTAACATCATCAAGTGTAGAAAGGAGTTGAGTTTGTGGAATGAAAGGGGAGGAGGAGGAGAAAGAAAGGAGGAAAGAAAGGAAAGAAAGAAAAAGAAAGAAAGAAAGAAAGAAAGAAAGAAAGAAAGGGAAAGAGGACGACTGAGAGGCCCTGAGTGCTCTCTGAGCTTGGTTGTTTTCTTGCAGACATTTCATGATCCAAATAGGTAACATCATCAAGTGTAGAAAGGAGTGGAGTTTGTGGAATGAAAGGGGAGGAGGAGGAGAAAGAAAGGAGGAAAGAAAGGAAAGAAAGAAAGAAAGAAAGAAAGAAAGAAAGAAAGAAAGAAAGAAAGAAAGAAAGAAAGAAAGAAAGAAAGAAAGAAAGAGGAGAACTGAGAGGTCCTTGGTGCTCTCGGAGCTTGGTTGTTTTCTTGCAGACATTTCATGATCCAACTAGGTAACATCATCAAGTGTAGAAAGGAGTTGAGTTTGTGGAATGAAAGGGGAGGAGGAGGAGAAAGAAAGGAGGAAAGAAAGTAAAGAAAGAAAGAAAGAAAAAGAAAGAAAGAAAGAAAGAAAGAAAGAAAGAAAGATAGAAAGAAAGAAAGAAAGAAAGAAAGAAAGAAAGGGAAAGAGGACGACTGAGAGGCCCTGAGTGCTCTCTGAGCTTGGTTGTTTTCTTGCAGACATTTCATGATCCAAATAGGTAACATCATCAAGTGTAGAAAGGAGTTGAGTTTGTGGAATGAAAGGGGAGGAGGAGGAGAAAGAAAGGAGGAAAGAAAGGAAAGAAAGAAAGAAAGAAAGAAAAAAGAAAGAAAGAAAGAAAGAAAGAAAGGGAAAGAGGATGACTAAGAGGCCCTGAGTGCCCTCTGAGCTTGGTTGTTTTCTTGCAGACATTTCATGACCCAACTAGGTAACATCATTAAGTCTGGGAAGGAATGGAGTTTGTGGAATGAAAGGAGGGGAGGAGCAGGAGGAGGAGAAGGAGGAGGAGGAGGAGGAGGAGGAGGAAAAAGAAAGAAAGAAAGAAAGAAAGAAAGAAAGAAAGAAAGAAAGAAAGAAAGAAAGAAAGAAAGAAAGAAAGAAAGGGAAAGAGGAGGACTGAGAGGCCCTGAGTGCTCTCTGAGCTTGGTTGTTTTCTTGCAGACATTTCATGATCCAACTAGGTAACATCATCAAGTGTAGAAAGGAGTGGAGCTTGTGGAATGAAACGGGAGGAGGAGGAGAAAGAAAGGAGGAAAGAAAGAAAGAAAGAAAGAAAGAAAGAAAGAAAGAAAGAAAGAAAGAAAGAAAGAAAGAAAGGGAAAGAGGAGGACTGAGAGGCCCTGAGTGCTCTCTGAGCTTGGTTGTTTTCTTGCAAACATTTCATGATCCAACTAGGTAACATCATCAAGTGTAGAAAGGAGTGGAGCTTGTGGAATGAAAGGGGAGGAGGAGGAAAAAGAAAGGAAGAAAGAAAGAAAAGAAAGAAAGAAAGAAAGAAAGAAAGAAAGAAAGAAAGAAAGAAAGAAAGAAAGAAAGAAAGAAAGAAAGAAAATAGAAAGAAAATAGAAAAAAGAAGAAAGAAAAGAGAAAGAAAGAAAGAAAGAAAGAAAAGAGAAAGAAAGAAAGAAAGAAAGAAAGAAAGAAAGAAAGAAAGAAAGAAAGGGAAAGAGGAGGACTGAGAGGCCCTGAGTGCTCTCTGAGCTTGGTGGTTTTCTTGCAGACATTTCATGACCCAACTAGGTAACATCATGAAGTGTAGAAAGGAGTTGAGTTTGTGGAATGAAAGGGGAGGAGGAGGAAAAAGAAAGAAGGAAGGAAGGAAGGAAGGAAGGAAGGAAGGAAGGAAGGAAGGAAGGAAGGAAGGAAGGAAGGAAGGAAGGAAGATAGAAAGGGAAAGAGGAGGACTGAGAGGCCCTGGGTGCTCTTGGAGCTTGGTTGTTTTCTTGCAGACGTTTTATGATCCAACTAGGTAACATCATCAAGTCTAGAAAGGAGTGGAGTTTGTGGAATGAAAGGGGAGGAGGAGGAGAAAGAGGAGGAGGAGGAGGAGAAGAAGAAAGAAAGAAAGAAAATAGAAGAAAGAAGAAAGAAATAAAAGAAAGAAATAAAAGAAAGAAAGAAAAGGAAAAAGGAAAGGAAAGGAAGGGAAGAAAGAAAGAAAGAAAGAAAGAAAGAAAGAAAGAAAGAGAAAGAAAGAAAAAAGAAAGAAAGAAAGAAAGAAAGAAAGAAAGAAAGAAAGAAAGAAAGAAAGAAAGAAAGGGAAAGAGGAGGAGGCCTGAGAGCTTTTTGGAGCTCTCTGAGCTGGGTTGTTTTCTTGCAGTTAATGATATAATTTTATTGAGGTTTTTTTTTAATATAACACAACGAGAAAGACTTGCAAACACACCTTGTCAGAAAGAGGAATAAATAGAGAGAAAAATAGATAGAAAGATGTACGAAGGGAAGGATTAATTTGAACCTCAAGCAACAAAGAAGAAGCAGAGGCAGGAACGGTTTACAAAACAAACGCAGAATAGCAATCGGACCAAAAAAAAAATACTTTGCATTTGAATGCAGCATGAGCCCAAATTCCAGATTTTCAAACCAGCACATAAATAGATCGGGGTTATCATTCTGCGTTCACAGTTCTCTCGCTTTTCAATGTTGAACAATAAAAAAATGCATCTTGGTGAAAAAAACTCACATTCACGAAAAGAATATGCAAATCGTTAAAGTATTCCGGGATTTTAAAAAATTGTATACCGTACGCATCGACGACAAAGAGACGTAGCTTTGGAGAAATGAACATGAAAATGCACCCCCATACGAATTGCCAACTTCTCTTTAAATGAAAGAAACCCTCAAGTTCAGCAAACAGAACTTGACAGATTTGCTGAACTGAGAACCTGAGAAAAAATACAGAATTTTGACACGTACACAAAGATGACAAAACCTGACACCTCTTCCCCCTTCTTAAAGCTGAATATTTTCTTCCGGTATCTGAAACTCAGCATGGGAACTGTAGTACGGGAAATCCTCGACTTACGACCATAACGGAACCCAATATTTCTGTTGCTAAGCGAGACAGTTCTTAAGTAAGTTTTGCCCCATTTTACAGCCTTTTTTCACCACCGTCGATAAGTGAATCACTGCAGTTGTTAGGAACGTGGTTGTTAAGTGAATCTGGCTTCCCCCTTGACTTTGCTTGTCAGAAGGTCGCAAAAGGGGATCACGTGACCCCAGGACACGAAAACTGTCATAAGTACATGCCAGTTGCCAAGCCTCTGAATTTTGATTCATGTGACCAATGTTGCAACCGTCGTGTGATAAATGGACATAAGTCGCTTTTCTCAGTGCCGTTGTAACTTCGAACGGTCACTAAACGAACTGTTGTAAGTCAAGGACTACCTGTATAGCTTTGGCATTTTTTGTCTTTTTTAAAAAAAATATTTTTATTTAGTTATTTACATTTAAAAAACAACACAAAAGAAAACATATATACAAAAAATAGACAAGACAAAACAATACAATAACATACATACAACTACACTACGTAACCTCTAGGGTTATAATACAGCAATTTATATCTACAGTAAATTCATATACTTATATAATTTTTGTAATTAACATCATTATGTGATCATTTTCATTAACATATTTCATTATTATTCATAAATCTAATTATAGTAGCTTAATGTAGTTAAAAGTCATCGTATATATACTACTAAGTTAATTATTTACAGATTTATTTTGCTTTCTCTTTTCAAGCCAATCATAAAATGTATTCCAAATTTCATAGTATTCCGAATCCTTCTTTTCATTTAATTCCATTGTCATTTTATCTAATTCAGCACAGTCAATAATTTTCTTAATTACCGTATTTTTTGGAGTATAAGACGCACCTTTTTACCCCCAAAAAGAGGGTGAAAACTTGGGTGCGTCTTATACACCGAATGTACACCCAGCCACCCAGCCCCACCCACCCTTTGGCCTCTGTCTTCCAGCAATTTACCTCCTTGCAGCAAGCAGGGAAGAGCCTGTTAAGCCAAGTAAGTCATTATCAGCTTCCCGATCCCCAGCTGATTTGCCACATGCAAAACTGAAACTGAAACTAGCTGCAACGAGGCAAATAGCTGGGAGAGACACAGCAGATTTTTATTTTCTGCTGAACTGGATGCAAGGGGGGGGGTAAGTGAATAACTATAAATGTCTGTAGAATGTTCAAATTATTAGATTTATTCTTTAAAGACTGCTTTGTTATTGTTCTAGACAACTTAACAAAATGAAGAAGCTTTTTAAAATAAATGCTTGATCTGAAGAGGCCCAGTGCTATTGTGTCTTCTTTTAATGTCACTAATAAATGTCACTAATAAATAAATAATAGAGAATAATGTATACTTCCAGAAATTTTAATTAATTTTAACAGCTCTGTACAAATAGAGCAGGGGTGAAATCCTCCCGGTTCGCCCGGGCCAGTCCTTCGGCGTATAGCTGATGGAACTGGCGGCGGTCCCGGCGCGGAGCTTCTCCCGCCCGCTTTCCCAGCCCGGCTGAACACAATCACCGCTTTCCCGGCCCGGCTGAACACAATCATTCGGGTTATTTTTCCCTCTGTGCATGCGCGCGCATGCACAGAGGGAAAAATAACCCGAATGGCGGCGTTCAGCCGGGCCGGGAAAGCGGGCGGGAGAAGCTCCGCGCCGCGACCGCCGCCAGTTCCATCGGCTATACACCGAAGGACTGGCCCGGGCGAACCGGGAGGATTTCACCCCTGAAATAGAGTCTGAAATGTAACAGTGTCCTGTTTAGTATTAAGATAAAGCAGCTGAGTTAAATTCTGACTTAGTCATGTTTGGAGTAGATCTATTTAAATAATTGGGAGGAGTTAGTGTGATTACATTTAAGAAAACTTTCTGGGATTAATATACTGCCATAATGTACATTTCTCCAATTCTTTGCTATTTCTATGGGTTAGGCATCCATGCACAGAAATACACAGCAAACAGTGTATATCATCTGTGCTGTTTGCTGTTTGGCAAATTGCTGGGAGGCAGAGGCCTTTTTTCCTTGTTTTCCTCCCACAAAACTAAGGTGCGTCTTATACTCCAGTGCGTCTTATACTCCGAAAAATATGATACTATATTTTCAGTTGGTATATCCTTTTGTTTCCTGCACTTTTTGTCTCTTATTCTCAGGACTTTTTGACATCGCTACCCATAAGTTCAGGAGAAAATCTGATTCCATTTTGACCGGAGATAGTTTTGATTTGTTCCATAAACCACCTGATGCTGTCCAGAGAGCAACCAGGATGATAAAGGGTCTGGAAAATAAAACATACAAAGAGCGGTTGCAGGAACTGAACTTGGCCAGTCTGGCGAAGAGAAGGACCAGGGGTGACATGATAGCAGTGTTCCAATACTTGAGGGGCTGCCACAGAGAGGAGGGGAGCAGGCTGTTCTCTATAGCACCAGAAAGCCAAACAAGGAATAACGGATGGAAGCTGACCAAGGAGAGATTCAACCTGGAAGTGAGGAGAAACTTTCTGACGGTGAGAGCGATCAACCAGTGGAACAGCTTGCCAGCGGAGGTTGTGAGAGCCCCAACACTTGCGACCTTCAAGGAGAGACTGGACTGCCATCTGTCTCAAATGGTGTAGGAACTCCTGCTTGAGCAGGGGGTTGGACTAGATGACCTACAAGGTCCCTTCCAACTCTAATAATAAATCTAAAGCTAAATGTACGACCGCCTTCAGTTCCCAGAATTCCTCAACAGTACTGATAGTCCCTGACTTACAACAGTTCATTTAGTGACCGTTCAAAGTTACAACGGCACTGACAAAAAAGTGACTTGCGACCGTTTTCCACACTTACGACTTTTGTGGCATCCCTGTGGTCACGTGACCAAAATTCGGACACTTGGCAACTGACTCATATTTATGACGTCCGCAGCGTCCGCAGGTGTGTGTGTCTTTTACTCTATTCCACTGTACATCGAACATCATCTTGATATGGTAGAAATTCTACCTTCCTCTTACAATTCCCTACAGCCCTGTAAAGGGCATCAAAACGTGTGTGTGTGTGTGTGTGTGTGTGTGTGTGTGTGTGTGTGTGTGTGTGTGTGTGTGTGTGTGTGTGTGTGTGTGTGCGTGTGTGTGTGTGTGTGTGACGTGATCCCCTTTTGCGACCTTCGGACAAGCAAAGTCAATGGGGAAGCCAGATTCACTTAACAACGGTGTTAGTAACTTAACCGCCGTGGCAAGGAAGGTCGTAAAAATGGGTCCAAACTCCCTTAACAATTGTCTCCCTTAGCCACGGAAATGTTGGGGCTCAATTGTGTCCGCAAGTTGAGGACTAACAGTAAATAAATTTTGAAAAAAGAAAGAAGAGAAAAGAAAGAAAAAGGAAAGAAAGATATCAACAAACAGCTTCTGACTTTTTTTTAACCTTTTTATATTTTATTTTATATATATTTTATCTGTGAGCCAGAGTTAAGCTCATTGGTTTCCATATTTCAGCCTTTCTAATCGCCAAAGCCATCAATCACACATTTATTTTTCCTCCTTTTCAGCAAAACCTCCGTAACCGTTTCCCCGTCAGGGCCAAAGGTGCTAAGTTGTTTTTTCTCCAATCAAACGAGTTAATTTTGCCAGCTCTGCAAATCCTGCCATCTTAAACCAACCCTGCCTCCCAGGTGGGCATTTAAATTTTTCCACCTTTGTGCACGGAATAATCTCACTGCGATTACCAAAACCAATTTTCCATCAATCCTTTCTCGGCGTGCCCATCCATGACAGGTAGTCCTCCACTTTACAATAGTTCATTTAATGACCATTCAAAGTTACAACAACGGCACTGGGAAAAAAAACCACTCTTTCGACCATTTTTCATGCTTACAAACCATAGTCCTATCACGATTAGATGAACAAAATTTGGATGGTTGGCAACGGATTCATATTTATGATGGTTGCAGTGTCCCCCAGGTCATGTGATCCCCTTTTGCGACCTTCTGACAAGCACAGTAAACAGGGAAGCCAGATTCACTTAACAACCGTGTTGCTAACTTAACAATTGCAGGGATTCACTTAACAACTGTGGGGCGAAAGGTCGGACCATGGGTCAAAACTCACTTCACAAATGTCTCACTGAGCAACATAAATTTTGGCTTCCATGGTGGTCGTACGTTGAGGACTATCTGTAGTGGTGCAGTGGCCTAGAGGTGGAGATCTAACCTCACAATCAGGAGGCTGTGAGTTCGATCCTAGGTAGAGGCAGATATTTCTCTCTCTGGGCACAATGGGAATATATTTGCTGAACAAAACTCCGCATTGGCGACAGGAAGGGCATCCGGCCAGTAAACACTCAGCTCCATTCAGTTGCCCAGACTCCACCCGCAAGGGATTATGGGGTCATTAAAAGAAGATGATGTTGAGGACTATCTGTAGTCACCACAAGGAAAATTCTGATGGTGACTTTTGAATCCGGATCCCCAGTCTTGGTCCAGCACCTTTATCACATGCTCTGTCGACCCATCTTCTCTGCCTGCTGAGTGGGTTGAAATTCAAATTTAACTTTAGTTGTCTGTTAGCCTCGGTCCCACTGCAAACCTCAGAGCGACCCACACTTGGAGTAATTACGGGTAGTCCTCAACTTACGACCACAATTGAGGTCCACATTTTTGTTAAGTGAGGCTTGCCTCGTTTTACAACCTTTCTTGCCACAGGTGACATCCATCCATCTTAAAGCACGGGTTCTGGGGAATTCTGGGAATTGAAGTCCACCCATCTTAAAACATGCTGCCTGGGGAATTCTGGGAATTGAAGTCCACCCATTTAAAAGCACAGTTTCTGGGGAAATCTTGGAGTTGAAGTCCACCCAGCATAAAGCATGGCTTTTGGGGAATTCTGGGAGATGAAGCCCACCCCTCTTAAAGCATGCTGACTGGGGAATTCTGGGAATTGAAGTCCATCCATTTTAAAGCATGCTGGCTGGGGAATTCTGGGAATTGAAGCCCACCCATTTGAAAGCACAGTTTCTGGGGAAATCTTGGAGTTGAAGTCCACCCAACTTAAAGCATGCTGGCTGATGAAACACAAATCTTGATTGTTGTAACATTCGTTGCTCCTTTGAGTTAGGGCTCAGCTCCAGACCCACAACTTAGGGCCCCTGGCCAGGCAGGGCAAGGAAAGGGAACCTGTTGGAGATGCAGTTTGTTGTCTTGCGCACGCATGCAGGGAGGGCTGGGCTGAGTCAGCCTCTCTCAGAAGTGACAGTTCTGAGTCACAACAGGATCCTACAATCTTCCCTCCGAAATAGTCAGAGCATCTCACAAGGCAAGTCCAGACGCCAAAAGAAAAATAGCCATGTCAAAATGGCTGCCTCAAGAGGCCCACGACTGTGTTCACGTACTCCTTGTCTTACAACAGTTCACTTAGTGACCAGGGGTGGGTTCTGGCTTACCTCACTGCCGCCTGGGCGCGCGTGTGCATGCGCAGTGCTAAAAACCCAGTGCTAAAAACTTCTGCGTGCGCAGAAGCGAAAAACAAGATGGCGGCACCTATGGCACTGCCAAAAGAGCCGGTTCAGGGGAGTGTCCAGCCGGCCATCGCTGTCGGTTCAGTGAGCGGGCGGGGGGGAGGAATTCCCGCTACCGGTTCTATAGAACCGGTCCAAACCGGCAGGAACCCACCTCTGTTAGTGACCCTTCAAAGTTATAACAGTGCTGAAAAAAAATGACTTATGACCAGGGGCGGGTTGCTCGTTTACCTTGCTGCCGGAGCCATGCGCGCACATCTCCATGCTTCGGGGGCGCTCGCGCTCGCTACGCGCACGCGCCCCCTCACACGATTTTGCTTTTGCGCATGCGCGGAAGCAAAATCGCGCCAAAATCTCACAAGAGGGATTTCGGCAGGATTTTGCTTTTGCGCATGAACGGAGGCAAAATCTCACCTAAATCTCGCACGCGCACGCGTCCCCTCACAAGATTTTGGCGAGATTTTGCTTCCGCGCATGCACAAGAAGCAAAATGCCCGAAAATCACAAAAAATCACCAAAAAAATGGCGACACGCTGGGTGGACCGGCAGAGAGGGCTCCGGAGCGGTTGCGAAATCCGCCGCTCCCTACCGGAGCTGCGTACTGGGCAGCTCCGGCAGGAACCCACCTCTGCTTATGACCCTTTTTCACACTTACGACCGTTGCAGCATCCCCGTGGTCCTGTGATTTACGTTTGGATGCTTGACAAGTGACTCACCTTTACGACGGTTGCAGTGTCCCCCCCCGGAGTCATGCGATTCCCCTTTTTGCGACCTTCTGACAAGCCAAGTCAACGGGGAAACCAGATTCGCTTTACAACGGGATTCCGAATGTAACAACGGCAGTGACTCGCTTAAGAAATGTGGCAAGAAAAGCCATCCAATGTCACTTAGCAAATTTCTCACATAGCAACACAAATGTCGGGCTTAATTGTGATCGTATGTTGAGGATTATCTGTATACCAGGGTCTCCGAACTTGAAGACTTGTGGACTTCAACTCCCAGAATTCCCCAGCCAGCCATGCTAATTCTGGGAGTTGAAGTCCACAAGTCTTCAAATTGCCAAGTTGGCAGACCCACCCACCCTCAGGTGTGGCTTTTATGGATGTGCAGAAGTGGGGGGGGGAGGTGGGAGCTTGCTCCTTTCCCTCCTCCCTTATCCAGGCTGCCTCAATTTAAATTCTTGCCCCCCCCAGCGCCCCCCCAGCAAACGACCCACAGAAACTTCCGACCCGCTTTGCACCCCGAGATAGGACTCTCCCCTTTCGAGCCTCCAGCTCCAGCAGTAGTCTATCCCAGAAGCTACAGATGGTAGATGAAGGGTGCTCGCTTGCCTTCCCGTGTTGCTTCTCCGAAGCTGGGCTGGCCGGGCCAATTTCCTTCCCTCTCTAGCGGGCCAGGGGTAGGGGGACGGCGGGCTGGAGAGGCGAGGACGAACCCTCTCCTCTACCCGGCCCTTCCTTCACGCCCCACTTCCTGCCGTCCAGGAGCCGCTCGGAACCTCCAGCTCCAGCAGCAGTCTATCAGGGAAGCTCCAGACGGAAGGTGGTGGAGGACGCCGCCTTGCCTTCCCCTCTCTTAACGACGCAATGGTCGGGGGGCTAGAAAGGCGAGGGCGAGCCGCCCTCCGCGGCCCCCTGCCCGGCCCTTCCTTCGAGCCTCCAGCTGCAGCAGCAGTCTATCCCAACAGTTCCAGACAGAGGATGAAGACGCCTTCCTACGGCCGAGGGAGCAGGCAGCGCCCTCGGCCCTCTCCTTCCCGGCTCTTCCTTCACGCCTCGAACCTCCAGCTGCTGCAGCAGTCTATCCCGAAAGCTCCAGGTAGAGGATGTAAGACCCCTCCCCCCCTTGCCTTCCCCGAGACTGGGCTGGCCGGACCTCTCTAGCGGAGCGGGGGGGGGGGAGCTGGAAATGCGACGACGGCGCTTCCTTCGAGCCTCCAGCAGCAGTCTATCCCAGAAGCTGCAGATGGAGGATGGAGGACGGCCGCTTGCCTTCCCGCGGGGCTTCCCCCGAGGCTGGGCTGGCGGGGCCGATCTCCCTCCCTTCTCTAGCGGGCCGGGGTTTAGCTTTAGCGCCCCCTTGCCCTTCCTTCCTTCGAACCTCCAGCTGCAGCAGCAGTCTATCCCGAAGTATCGGCCGCTTGCCTTCCCCGAGGCTGGGCTGGCGGGGCCGATCTCCCTCCCCTCTCTAGCGGGTACAGAGCCTTGGGCGAGCCGTCCTCGGCCGCCCCCTTACCTGGCCCCTCCTTCGAGCCTCCAGCTCCAGCAGCAGTCTATCCTGGAAGCCACATACGGAGTACAAAGGTTGCCAGCTGCCAGCTTGCCTTCCCAGAGGGTGGCTGGGCCGGGCCGATTCCCCTCCCTCTCCTCTCTAGCGGGGCAGAGGAACGATGCTGGAAAGTCTTGGCCGAGCCGTCCTCGGCCGCCCCTTTGCCCGGCCCTTCCTTCGAGCCTCCAGCTCCAGCAGCAGTCTATCCCGAAGTATGAATCTCGCCCGCTTGCCTTCTCCGAGGCTGGGCTGACCGGACCGATCTCTCTAGCGGGGCAGGTGTTGAGGGTTAGAGAGACATAGGCGTGCCGTCCTCGCCGCCTCCCTCCCCCTTGCCCGGCCCTTCCTCCGAGCCTCCAGCTCCAGCAGCAGTCTATCCCGAAAGCTCCGTACAGACTACGAACATCGCCCGCTTATCTTGGCCAAGGCTGGCCGGTCCGGCCCGACCCGATCTCCCTCCCCTCTCTAGCGGGGCAGAAGGAGGGTGCTGCAGAGTCTTGGACGAGACGCCTTCAGCCTTCCGCTTGGCCCGGCCCTTCCTTCGAGCCTCCAGCTCCAGCAGCAGTCTATCCCGGAGTATGAAGATCGGCCGCTTGCCTTCCCCGTGGCTGTCCGGGCCGATCTCCCTCTCCTCTCTAGCGGGGCAGAAGGAGGGTGCTGCAGAGTCTTGGACGAGACGCCTTCAGCCTTCCGCTTGGCCCGGCCCTTCCTTCGAGCCTCCAGCTCCAGCAGCAGTCTATCCCGGAGTATGAAGATCGGCCGCTTGCCTTCCCCGTGGCTGTCCGGGCCGATCTCCCTCTCCTCTCTAGCGGGGCAGAGGGACGGTGCTGGAGAGTCTTGGACGAGACGCCTTCAGCCTTCCGCTTGGCCCGGCCCTTCCTTCGAGCCTCCAGCTCCAGCAGCAGTCTATCCCGGAGTATGAAGATCGGCCGCTTGCCTTCCCCGTAGCTGTCCGGGCCGATCTCCCTCTCCTCTCTAGCGGGGCAGAGGGACGGTGCTGGAGAGTCTTGGGCGAGCCACCCTCTTGTCGGCCCTTCCTTCGAGCCTCCAGCTCCAGCAGCAGTCTATCCGGAAGTATGAATCTGGCCCGCTTGCCTTCCCCGAGACTGGCCGGCCCTATCTCCCTCCCCTCTCTAGCGGCTGAGGGGTCTGGGGAGAGGGGGCTCTGCTTGCAGAACCTTGAGCGAGCCGTCCTCGCCCTCCCCCTTGCCCGGTCCTTCCTTCGAGCCTCCAGCTCCAGCAGCAGTCTATCCCGGAAGACCGCCTTCCCTGAGGCTGAGCTGGCCAGGCCGGTCTCCCCACCCCGTCTACGACCCAGGGAACGGGTCTCTAGCCCGCTGCCCGGCCCTTCTTTCATCCTTCGAGCCTCCAGCTCCAGCAGCAGTCTACCCCGGAGTACGAAAATCTCTCGTTTGCCTTTCAGGAGGCTGGCCGGCCCGATCTCCCTCCCCTGTTTAGCGGTTCAGGGGTCGCGGGGCTACTAGAGAGCCTTGAGCGAACCGTCCTCCGCCGCCCCCTTGCCCGGCCCTTCCTTCGAGCCTTCAGCTCCAGCAGCAGTCTATCCCGAAATATGAATCTGGTCCGCTTGCCTTCCCCGTGGCTGTCCGGGCCGATCTCCCTCCCCTCTCCTCTCTAGCGGGGCAGAGGGACGGTGCTGGAGAGTCTTGGACGAGCCACCCTCTTGTCGGCCCTTCCTTCGAGCCTCCAGCTCCAGCAGCAGTCTATCCCCGAAGTACGAATCTGGCCCGCTTGCATTCCCCGAGACTGGCCGGCCCGATCTCCCTCCCCTCTCTAGCGGCTGAGGGGGTCTGGGGAGAGGGGGCTCTGCTTGGAGAACCTTGAGCGAGCCGTCCTCGCCGTTCCCCCTTGCCCGGCCCTTCCTTCGAGCCTCCAGCTCCAGCAGCAGTCTATCCCGGAAGACAGACTTCCTAGAGGCTGAGCTGGCCGGGCCGATCTCCCTCCCCCGTCTACGACCCAGAGAGCGGGTCTCTAGCCCGCTGCCCGGCCCATCTTTCATCCTTCGAGCCTCCAGCTCCAGCAGCAGTCTATCCCGAAGTATGAATCTCTCCCGCTTGCCTTCCCCGAGACTGGCCGGCCCGATCTCCCTCCCCACTCTAGCGGCTGAGGGGTCTGGGGAGAGGGGGCTCTGCTTGGAGAACCTTGAGCAAGCCGTCCTCGCCATCCCCCTTTACCGGTCCTCTTTTCGAGCCTCCAGCTCCAGCAGCAGTCTATCCCGAAATATGAATCTGGACCGCTTGCCTTCCCCGGGGCTGGGCTGACCGGGCCGATCTCTCTAGCGGGGCAGGTGTTGAGGGTTAGAGAGACTTAGGCGTGCCGTCCTCGCCCCCCCCCCACTTGCCCGGCCCTTCCTTCGAGCCTCCAGCTCCAGCAGCAGTCTATCCCGAAAGCTCCATGCAGACTACGAACATCGCCCGCTTGTCTTGGCCGATCTCCCTCCCTTCTCTAGCGGGGAAGAAGGAGGGTGCTGCAGACTCTTGGACGAGACGCCTTCAGCCTTCCGCTTGGCCCGGCCCTTCCTTCGAGCCTCCAGCTCCAGCAGCAGTCTATCCCGAAATATGAATCTGGCCCGCTTGCCTTCCCCGAGGCTGGGCTGACCGGGCCGATCTCTCTAGCGGGGCAGGTGTTGAGGGTTAGAGAGACTTAGGCGTGCCGTCCTCGCCCCCCCACACTTGCCCGGCCCTTCCTTCGAGCCTCCAGCTCCCGCAGCAGTCTATCCCGGAAGACCGCCTTCCCCGCGGCTGGGCTGACCGGGCCGATCTCTTTAGTAGGGCAGGTGTTGAGAGTTATAGACTTAGGCGTGCCGTCCTCCGCCGCCCCCTCCCCCTTGCCCGGCCCTTCCTTCGAGCCTCCAGCTCCAGCAGCAGTCTATCCCGAAGTATGAATCCCGCCCGCTTGCCTTCCCCGAGGCTGGCCGGCCCGATCTCCCGTCCCTCCCTCCCCTCTCTAGCGGCTCAAGGGTCGGTGGGGAGGGGGCTCTGCTCCCAGAGCCCTAATCGAGCCCGTCCTGGGCCGCCCCCTCGCCCGTCCCTTGCTGGCCTCGCCTGGGCAGAGCCGGGCCGGGCTGGGCTGGGCGAGCTGGTGACATCACCCTGAACGCCCACCCCCTGCCTGTGCCCAGCCGCTGCCAGCCTCCCTCCCTCCCTCCCTCCCTTCCTCCGCCCTCCTCCAGCAGCCAGCAGCGTGGCCGGGGCGCTCGGCGCGGCAGGGCCGGGCTGGCGACGGCCTCTCCGGGCTCCTGGCGGCAGCAACAGCAGCGGCAGAGGCGGCGGAGGCGACGGTCCCCGCAGCAGCCCCCGCAGCAGCCTCCTTGCCCGGGCGCCGCCCGCATGAGCCACCGCAAAGGCGACAAGCCGCCCATCAGCATCCAGGAGCACATGGCCATCGACGTCTGCCCGGGTCCCATCCGCCCCATCAAGCAGATCTCCGACTACTTCCCGCGCTTCCCCCGCGGCCTCCCCGCCGCCGCTCTGCTCAGCCGGAGCCAGAGCCAGCAGCAGCAGCAGCAACGCCGCGCTTCCACCTCGGCCGGCCCGCCCAGCCCGTCCGGGACGCCCCCGCCGCGGGACGACGATGAAGACCTGGACCAACTCTTCGGCGCTTACGGCACCGGCCAGCTCCCCAGCCCCGCCGGCCAAGCGCGACCCCCCGAGCAGCAGCAGCAGCAGCAGGACCCCCCCACCCATCATCCGCCCCCGCCGGCCCGCCCGGAGGAGGAAGAGGAGGCGGCCGACGGCTACGAATCCGACGAGTGCAGTAAGTTGCCGGAGTTGGGGATCCAAGGGGGTCGCGCGTGGGAAAGGCTCCGGCGGCGTCGGAGGTGGGACGGGGCGCCCGCGGGAGCTCAAGCATGGGAAGGAAGGAAGGAAGGAAGGAGGGAAGGGAAGGAAAAAAACAGAAGGAAGGAAGGAAGGAGAGAAAGGGAGGGAAGGAAGGAAGGAAGGAGAGAAAGGAAAGGAAGGGAGGAAGGAAGGAAGGAGAGAAAGGAAAGGAAAGGAAGGAAGGAAGGAAGGAAGGAAGGAAGGAAGGACAGGAGGAGATGGGAAGGAGGGAAGGGAAGGAAAAAAACAGAAGGAAGGAAGGAGAGAAAGGAAAGGAAAGGAAGGAAGGAAGGAAGGAAGGAAGGAAGGAAGGACAGGAGGAGATGGGAAGGAGGGAAGGGAAGGAAAAAACAGAAGGAAGGAAGGAAGGAAGGAGAGAAAGGGAGGGAGGGAAGGAAGGAAGGAAGGAAGGAGAGAAAGGAAAGGAAGGAAGGAAGGAAGGAAGGAGAGAAAGGGAGGGAAGGAAGGAAGGAAGGAGAGAAAGGAAAGGAAAGGAAGGAAGGAAGGAAGGAAGGAAGGAAGGAAGGGTGGGTCTCGGGGGATGCCGGAGGAATTCCGAGGGATTGCGCTGGTGCCGGACTTAGATGCTATGTCGGGAAGGGCGGTGTGTGTTTGTGTGTAGACACATGCATGGACCGGTGTGCCCGCGAATGTGAGAGCACGTGTAAATCTGGGCAAGAACGACGGGGCATTTGTCAATGGAGTTTTCAAGGAGAGACTGGACAGCCCGTTTGACCGGACTGGTTATAAGGTCCCCTGCTTGAGCAGGGGGTTGGACTAGAGGACCTCCCAGGTCCCTTCCAACTCTGTTGTTCTGTATTCTGAGATGCTCAAAATAAGGAAGAATTTGCTGGCAGCCAGAACAGCCAAACGGCTTATCTCCAGAAATTGTGGGTGCTCCATCACTAGAGGTTTTGAAGAAGAGACTGGACACCTGTTTGTCCGGACTGGTATAAGGTCTCCTGCTTAAGCAGGGGGCTGGACTAGAAGACCTCCAAGGTCCCTTCTGACTCTTGTTATTCTGCTTTCCATCAATTCCATTTCTTTCTGCCTGATGGCTGGATCAGCTTCTTGGGCGCAAGGACAAGACCCCCTTGGAAGAAAACTAGGGGAAGAAAGCCCCACCAGCCTCTTCAAAGCTGCTGTTATGGTGGGTGGTGGCACCACAGCCAGCCAGATGTTAACCCCGGATTTGGCATCTGTGCCCCCCCTCCCCTCCGATTTGAGTCCTTCCCAAGTTTAATAATAATATTATAGGAATGGTTTGCAGGATGTCAGCTGCTCCAAATCAAGCTGCCATCTGCAATTGACTGATAGGGGATCTGGTCAATGCCGAGATGGTGTTCAAGGGATGCTCCAGATGTTATGGGATCCTTATCGTCCTCGTCCTCCTAATCTCTGGATGTTTGCTGAAGGACCCTGCCCTCCTTCTCTGGTGCCCATTCCTCTTATGCATACCCGAAGGCGCTTTACCTCTTCGGAATGTTATTACCTTTCTTATTACCTATTTATTATATTCTATGATCACTTCTATGATAACCGTATTATTATTATTATTATTAGTATGAATAATACCATTTTCCTTCTTATCATCTTCTTCACTACCCTCTCTGTTTGGTATTGCGACGGTGATTATTATAAATTTGTCGTTTTGCGCGTACGCGGAGAGCATCTCCACCCGGAGACAAATGCCTTGTGTGTCTAATCGACACTTGGCCAAACCAACTGTTCCCATTCTCATCTTCTGCAAACAAAATTCCTTCCACGTTTTCCAAACACCCTGAAACTCTTGGGAGTTTGGCTTCCCTCCCCAGCTGTTCCCCCCCTCCTCAATTCTCCGATGCCCTCCAGTCCTCCCCCCACCCTTGCCCTCCCCTCAGTGTCCTTGCACCGCGAAAGACCACCTTGGGCGGGATAAGCTGGCAAAAACACTGCGGCACTCAGCAAGACCACTGCCCTGCGGCCGCTGCAGCAGGGGAAAAAAAACCCACTTCCCAGCTTCCTCCCTTTCAGAGGGAAGGGATATCCCACCCACCTACACCCCACTCCTCAAACACCCCCACTTTTTTTGGGGGGGGACAGGATTTTGCTGGAAACCACCAGTTGCTTCTTTTTGCAAAATCAACAAGGGGGTGCCCCCCTCCCCGGAGCTGGGAGCAGGAGGTGGAGAAAGGGACGATGGTGCTGCAAGCCTGCATCCTGCTGGCAAGGATAATGGGATGGGTGGTCCTCTGAACCGGTGGGGGAATCTGGGATCTGAGCCTTGGTCCCGGGATCCTTGCCAGGTTTTTGGCGAGCTGCGTTCCTGGTGGCGGTAAACAGGCGCCGAGCGTTGGGCGTTTTTAAAGCAAGGTCTCTCAACCCCCAAGAGGTTGGGGGTCCCAAGGCCCCGACCCTCACAATCCCATGCACAGAGATTCTGGCAAAGCAGAGCAATCGGGCTGACATTTTTTGGGGGGGGAGCACAGGACTGGATACAGATGCTAAGTGTTGAGGGGAAAAAACCACAAAATTTAAGATTTTGGTTTCTTCCGGTTTTGATCCTGTCCGCTGGGAACAGTGCTAACCCCAGACAGGAAGGGAGTCAGGCAGGATTGAACCTGAATTGGGAAGGGGAGAGAGGAGGAAGAAGGAGTTTTTGAGATGTGGGATTGGAGCGAAAGGGATCTGGGCTTTTTAAGAGAGGCACTTCGATATAGTTAAGATCTGGATAGACCGAAGAAGATCCAGGTTTTATTTATTTTATTTATTTATATCTCCCCTTTATCATTTTTATAAATCGCTCAAGGCGGCGAACACACACACACACAATGTTCCCTCATCCTCCTACTTCCCCCCACCCGCAACAACAACCCGGCGAGGTGTGTTGGGTTGAGAGAGAGAGGGACCGGCCCAGTTTACTTTCTCTCTCTGGAAGCTCATTGGGTGTGACTGAGACTGGTTATCCTCCCTCACCTCATCCTCCCTCACAGGGCTGTTGTGCAGAGCCGAGGTGGCGCAGTGGTTAAAGTGCAGCACTGCAGTTCAGCAGTTCAGCTGTTCAAATTTCACCGGCTCAAGGTTGACTCAGCCTTCCATCCTTCCGAGGTGGGTAAAATGAGGACCCAGATTGTTGGGGGCAATATGCTGAACTCTGTAAACCGCTTAGAGAGGGCTGTAAAGCACTGTGAAGTGGTATATAAGTCTAAGTGCTATTGCTATTGTGGGGATAAAAATGCAGAAGGATCACCCAATTGAGTAGAAGTGAATTTGGGGAGAAAATGTCAAAATGAAACAAACAGAGATACATGTATCTGATTTATCTTGTGTATTTTTGTCTCACCTTTTCTCCCTACTGGTAGTTTTTTTTCCTCCCCTCAACAACAACAACCTTATAGGGTAGGATGGGCGAAGTTGCTGATTTTTAACCATTTTAAGAGCTGTGTTGGGTGTTAAATTGGACTGTAGGTACTGTCTGCCAGGTTGAGCTATTTAAAAAAATGGTTTTATCGTAATGATAATAGATTGAATATAATATAATAATAGAAAAAAAATAAGGAAAATATTGGAAGATACAGTATAAGGAAGATAATGATGTAAACAATAACTATATAGAATAAACACGTTTTTATACCACTAGGCTGTAAAAGGATAGTGTCGACGGGATGGTTGACATGTACTGTATGTTCAATGTTTTCTATTTTCAAAGATATTTGATACCTTATTTGTATATACATATGTTTACACATGTTTTTATGTTTGTTTGTATGTTAGTTTTTTAAATATAATTAATAAAGATTATTTTTTTTAAAAAGGGACTGAATAGCATAGAACAGTGATAATAATAATAACAACAACAGAGTTGGAAGGGACCTTGGAGGTCTTCTAGTCCAACCCCCTGCTTAGGCAGGAAACCCTACAACACTTCAGACAAATGGTTATCCAACATCTTCTTAAAAACTTCCAGTGTTCGAGCATTCACAACTTCTGGAGGCAAGTTGTTCCACGGATTAATTGTTCTAACTGTCAGGAAATTTCTCCTTAGTTCTACGTTGCTTCTCTCCTTGTTTAGTTTCCACCCATTGCTTCTTGTTCTACCCTCAGGGGCTTTGGCTGGCGAACCTTTTTCCTCGGGTGCTGAAAGCGCACGCGTGCGCACTATTGCATGCACGTGCATGTCCACACCCATAATTTAATGCCCACCACATGCTCCACCCCCTGTACATGAGTGCGTGACCCCCCACGCTGCCCCGCCCCCCGCGCATGCACGCACGACACTCCCCTGCTCCCCCGTTTCCCGACTTCCAGTGGGCGTGGGAAGAGCAAAAATGCCCTCCTCCCGCCCCCCGGAGGCTCTCCGGAGGCCGAAAACACCCTCCCAGAACCTCCGGGTGAGCCAAAAATCAGCTGGCCGGCGCGCACATGCGCACTGGAGCTGAGCTAGGACAATGGCTCGCGTGCCGGCAGATATGGCTCCACATGCCACCTGTGGCACACATGCCATAGGTTCGCCATGACGGGCATAGAAGTTACTTCCTTTCCACCTGTGATTAGTTTTAATAATTTTCATAGTGGAATTAATAATTTTAACCGTTCTTTGAATTAAGATTGCCCCCTCCCCAATTAAAAAAAAGCCCCTTTCAGCCTCTTGTCTTGAAGGCAAAAATTCAACCGGCACGACTTTCACTTTCCACAGGGTTGTAGCGTTACAGTCCTCGAGTTACAACCCCTTATTCATTTATCGACCGTTCGAAGTTGCAACAGTGCTGAAAAAAAATGACCTACAATTGATCCTCATAATTATGACCGGCGCAGCAGCCCCACAGTCCTGTGGTCAAAATTTGTAGGCTTAGCCACTTGCATGTACATCCCAGGGTCACGGGATCACCTTCCCAGAAGCTTCCGACAAGCAAAGTAAACGTTTTGCTTAGTGACTGCATGATTCACTTAACAACGGCAGTGATTTGCTTAACAACTGTGGGCAAAAAAAAAATCAGACTCACCTCGCTTAATAATTGGCTTGCTTAGCAATGAAAATTCTGGCCCCGATTGTGGTCGTAAGTCGAGGATTACCAGTAATAGAGAGCCTCACCTGTTGAATTTCTGCTCCTATGAAAAGCACAAAATCTTTTCCTGTCCCTCTCTCTTCTATTCATTTAGTCCTCAACTTGCAACAGTTCATTTAGTGACCGTTCAAAGTTACAACGGCACTGAAAAAAGTGACTTATGACTGTTTTTCACACTTACGACCATTGCAGCGTCCCCATGATCATGTGATCAAAATTCAGAGGCTTGGCAACTGGCATGTACTTATGACGGTTGCAGTGTCCCGGGGTCACATGATCCCCTTTTGTGACCTTCTGACAAGTCAATGGGGAAGCCAGATTCACTTAACAACCAGGTTACTAACTTATCAACTGCAGTGATTCATTTAACAACTATGACAAGGAAGGTTGTAAAATGGGGCAAGACTCACTTAACAGATGTCTCACTTAACAAAAGAAATGTTGGGCTCAATTGTGGTCATAAGTCAAGGACTACCTGTAAGGGGCCCGCTGCGACCCTTACTTTTAAGATTTCTCAGGCCCGGAAATTGGAATATTGTAATTCCAGTCAGTTTTGAAGCATGGTGCCGGCTAAATTTAATCTGGATGTTTTTAGTGTTTTTTACCATTTTAAAATGTTTTTAATATTTTTATCTTTTTAAATTGCAATGTATTTATTGAATAAGCCACTGAGACATTAACTGAGACAGGTGGCTATAGAAATTGAGAAAATTAATAAATAATAATTTAATTTAATTTAATTTAATTTAATTAAAAGTTCTTATAGGCTGCCCAATCCCGTAGGACTCAGGGCAGCGTACAGCAAGGATAAGAACAATACAATATAATAAAAAACAATTTAAAAACATTACAGAAGTTAAAACAAAACCATTCATCCATGGGGAAAATCGATCTTCTTCACCCTGCCTGCCGGAAGAGCCATAATAAATAATAATAAACCAATAAACCCCTCCAAACTTAATTTTACCTATAGGTAGTCCTCGACTTAGGACTGCGATTGAGCCCAAAATTTATGTTGCTAAGCGAGACCTTGGTTAAGTGAGTTTTGCCCCATTTTGATGTCTTTTCTTGCCACGTTTTGTTAAGTGAATCACTGCAGTTGTTAAGTTCGACACGTGGTTGTTAAGTGAAACTGGCTTCCCTGTTGACTTTGCTTGTCACAAAAAGAGGATCGCATGACCCCGGGACGCTGCAGCCGTCATAAATACGAACCAATTGCGAAGCCTCCGAACGTAAATCACACGGCCATGAGGATGCCGCCACAGTCATAAGTGTGAAACATGATCTTTTTTCAGTGTTGTTGTAACTTTGAACGGTCACTGAACGAACCGTTGTAAGTCGAGGACTATCTGTGTTTGCAAAAACTCTCTTAAGTCTGAAAAGAACAGCAGTGAGGAAACCAATAGTTAGCTGGAGAGAAAACTCAGCTTTAGATCTTAGAGAAATTCTTAGGCTTCAAAAGTTATTTTTGCGGTTGCGTTTATTCAAGGCGCCGGTCCTCAGGAAGGCTTTCAAATTCTTGGGTCTCTAATTACTGTGGTACAAAGCAGGACTCGCTGCAGAGATGCCAGATAACGAGTCTTTTCTTTCCCTCAAGAGGATTAGCAGCTTAGCCTTTCTTTTTTAGAAAGTAAGATACCCTATGCCAGTGGTGGCGAACCTTTTTAGGCTCGCGTGCCAAAAAGGGGGGGGCGCACTCGCGCGCGCTCGCGTGCCCACACCCATTCCCTCCCCCCCACGCATGCGCACAACACCCCCCCATGCTGCCCCCTGCGCATGCGCACACACCCCCACCCCCGCGCAAAGGCCTTACCGGAGCCTGGGACGACGAAACCGGCAAACCGGAAGTGCGGAAAAACGCACTTCCGGTTTGCCGGTGCGCTGTTTTTTGCACTCCGGAGGGTTCAGGGAAGCTCCCTGAAGCTCCGGAATGCAAAAAAACTACAAAACGGACAAACCGGAAGTGTGGAAAAGTGCACTTCCGGTTTGTCCGTTTTGTAGTATTTTGCATTCCGGAGCTTCAGGGAGCTTCCCTGAACCCTCCGGAGTGCAAAAAACAGCGCACCGGCAAACCGGAAGTGCGTTTTTCCGCACTTCCGGTTTGCCGGTGGGAACCCTCACGTGCCGGCCGCTATGGCTCCGCGTGCCACCTGTGGCACGCGTGCCATAGGTTCGCCACCACGGCCCTATGCGGTTCGTGGGATTGCAAGCTCGGTGCCTCCCTTGATCGGCGCCGTGCGGCTTCCGAGGAGTTGTCGCTTTTCACTCCCAAACGCAGGCGGTCCTTGACTTACAACCATTCGTTTAGTAACCGGTTCAAAGTTACAACGGCACTGAAAAAAAGGGACTCAGGACCGTTTTCCACACTTATGACCGTTGCAGAATCCCCGCGGTTACGGGATCAAAATTCAGATGCTTGGCAATTGGCTCATATTTATGACAGTTGGAGTTCTTGGTTACGTGATCCCCTTTGTGACCTTCTGACAAGCAAAGTCCATGGGGAGGACAGCTTCACTTCACAACCATGTTGCTAACTTAACAATGAGGGGTCCTTGGTGGTCTCTGAGCTTGGTTGTTTTCTTGCAGATGTTTCATGACCCAACTAGGTAACATCATCAGTGCTAGAAGGGAATGGGATTTGAATAATGGAGGAGGAGGAGGAGGACTATGAGGTCCTTGGTGCTCTCTGAGCTTGGTTGTTTTCTTGCAGATGTTTCATGACCCAACTAGGTAACATCATCGATGCTACCCCATAGTCGTTGTCCTCCTCCTCCTCTCCTCTTCTAGACTTGTTGACGTTACCTATTTGGGTCATGAAATGTCTGCAAGAAAATCACCAAGCTGAGAGAGCACCAAAGACCCCCTCATTTCAACCCCACCCTACAACTATTCTCCTTCATTGGTGACTTAACAATGGCAGCGGTTCACTTAACAACCGCGGCAAGGACGGTCTTAAAATGGGGCGGAGCTCACAACCACAACCGTCTCGCTTAGCCATGGAAATGTGGGGGCTCGCTCGTAGAGAAACGGAGGCGTCTGCTCACTTCTCCGGATTTCACAGTACCCCCGTTTATGAGTCAGCGCCGCTGATCCATCGCCTCTCTGGCTGCCAACATCCTGTTCCTCAGAGGAGTTGATGGATGTGTTCAGCTGCCAAGCGAGGCGAGCCGTCCAGGGACGTGCGCGGATGTTGGAGCAACCCCTCTATTATGCATTCAGGGGGTTTGTTCCCCGTCTTGGCTGCCGGCCTAAGCAGGACAGGTTGTAAGTCTGGCATTTGGCAAGAGCTCAGAAGCTGAGCGATGGTGTTACGCACCCTGTTCGGCAGCTGTTGGGAATATTCCCAAGTTTGGGTTTGAAGGCAGAATGGAGGTTTAGCCTGAAAAGGAGAGGGGGACATATAACCTTGGAAATAGTGTTCGGTTCAGGACTTCTCCCTGCAGGGATCATCATCAGCAAGCTTTCTAGTTCCTGTTGATCAGTTTTGCACTTTACATTTTATTTTATTTTATTTTAATAATTTAATTTAATTTAATTTAATTTAATTTAATTTAATTTAATTTAATTTAATTTAATTTAATTTAATTTAATTTAATTTAATTTAATTTTATTTTATTTTATTTTATTTTATTTTATTTTATTTTATTTTATTTAATTGTTTAATTTAATTGTTTAATTTAATTTAATTAATTTTATTTTATTTTATTTTATTTTATTTTATATTTTTATATTTTTTATTTTATTTTATTTTATTTATTTTATTTTATTATTATTTTATTATTATTTTATTTTATTTATTTTATTTATTTTATTATTTTGTTTTGTTCTGTTTTGTTTTATTTTATTATTTTATTTTATTTTATTATTTTTAATTATTTTTAATTATTTTGTTTTATTTTATTTTGTTTTGTTTTGTTTTATATTTTATTTATTTTATTAGTATTTTATTTATTTTATTAGTATTTTATTAATGGATGGAAACTAATCAAGGAGAGAAGCAACTTAGAACTAAGGAGAAATTTCCTGACAGTTAGAACAATTAATCCGTGGAACAGCTTGCCTCCAGAAGTTGTGAATGCTCCAACACTGGAAGTTTTTAAGAAGGTGTTGGATAACCATTTGTCTGAAGTGATGTAGGGTTTCCTGCCTAAGCAGGGGGTTGGACTAGACGACCTCCAAGGTCCCTTCCAACTCTGTTGTTCTATATTCTATCCCACCTTTATTAAATATCTTTACAAATCAGTGAAGATGGCGAATGTATCTGACACACCTTGCTCCTCCTATTTTCTGCGCAACAACAACCCACCTGTGAGGTGGGTTGAGCTGAGAAAGAAGGACTGGCCCAAAGTCACCCAGATAGCTTTCATGCCTAAGTCAAGACTAGAACTTACCATCTCCTGGTGATTGGCCCAGAGACATCCATTGGCTTTCATGACTAAGGTGGGACTAGAAATCACATCGCCTGGTGATTGGCCCAAAGTCACCCAGCTAACTTTCATGCCTCAAGCAGGACTAGAACTCACAGTCTCCTGGTGATTGGCCCAAAGTCATCCAGCGGGCTTCCATATCTATGGCAGGACTAGAACTCACAGCCTCCTGGTGATTGGCCCAAAGTCACCTAGCCAGCTTTCATGCCTAAGACAGGACTAGAACTCACCGTCTCCTAGTGATTGGCCCAATGTTACCTAGGTTTTCATGGCTAAGGTGGGACTTGAACACACGGCCTCCCGCTTTCTAGCACGATGCCTTAACCACTAGACCAAACTGCCCCCCAAAATTCTCCATCTTTCAGATCCAGTTTCTTTGGGTGGGGGGGTTGCTCTCCAATCAGGGAGGTGGCACGAAACGGGTTTCGGTTCGTTTATTTATTCCTTGTGCCACATTGCTTGCCCAGTTGGCAGTTTCACACCGCAGTCTTTCATTGTCGGATTTTGGACAGAGCACAATGATGCCACCAACATCTTGGCAGAGACGGGGCTGGCATTGGGGGTAGAAATAAAGGATGAAAAATTGGGAGTCCTTTGAGCACAGCACACACACTTTTTTTTCCAAGGTTTGCAACCAGGTGGGGGAGAATACGAGGCTTGGAGGCAACGGGTGGAAGGTTTTGGACAATGCCAGTAGCATCGTTTTTTTGAGCATTGACCGGATGATCGTAACAACATAG
>JALIGW010000001.1:4669645-4739645 GCA_023053685.1 Diadophis punctatus similis
GAACAGAACAGAATAGCAATAGCAATAGCACTTAGACTTATATACCACTTCACAGTCCTCTCTAAGCGGTTTACAGAGTTCAGCATATTGCCCCCAACAATCTGGGTCCTCATTTTACCGACCTCAGAAGGATGGAAGGCTGAGTCAACCTTGAGCCTGGTGAGATTTGAACCGCTGACCTGCTGAACTAGCAGCCAGCTGAAGTAGGTTGCAGTGCTGCTTTTAACTACTGCGCCACCTCGGCTCCTGAATAGAATAGAAAAGAAATTAGAACAGAATAGAATAGAATAGAATATTTAGAATAGAACAGAAATTTGAACAGAACAGAATAGAATAGGAGCTGGAAGGGACCTTAGAGGTCTTCTAGTCCAGCCCCCTGCTCAAGCAGGAGAATCCATACCATTTCAGACAAGGGACTGTCTAATTTCTTCTTAAAAACCTCCAGTGATGGAGCACCCACAACTTCTGGAGGCAAGCTGTTCCACTGGTTAATTATCCTCACTGTTAGGAAGTTTCTCCTTAGTTTTAGGTCACTTCTCTCCTTGATTAGTTTCCACCCATTGCTTCTTGTCCTGCCTTTCAGTGGTGGAATTCAATTTTTTTAACTACCGGTTCTGTGGGCGTGACTTGGTGGGCTTGGTGTGGCTTGGTGGGTGTGGCAGGGGAAGGATACTGCAAAATCCCCATTCCTACCCCACTCTGGGGCCAGCCAGAGGTGGTATTTGCCGCTTGTCCGAACTATTTTTATTTTATTTTATTTATTTATTTATTTTTGTCAAGTACGTGTTGGTAATATACATAGATATAACATTGTTTATGTACATAAGATGGGTACTGATAAGAGGGAACATTAGGACAGGGACGGTAGGCACGCTGGTGCACTTATGCACGCCCCTTACTGACCTCTTAGGAATCGGGTGAGATCAACAGTGGACAGTCTAAGGGTAAAGTTTTGGGGGTTTGGGGAAGAAACCACAGAGTCAGGTAGTGAGTTCCAGGCATTTACCACTCTGTTGCTAAAGTCGTATTTTCTACAGTCAAGTTTGGAGGGGTTCACTTTGAGTTTGTATCTGTTATGTGCTCGTGTATTGTTGTGGTTGAAGCTGAAGTAGTCGTTGACAGGAAGGACGTTGTAGCAGATAATTTTATGAGCTATGCTTAGGTGGTGCCGAAGGCGACGTAGTTCTAAGCTTTCTAAGCCCAGGATTTCAAGTCTGGTTGCGTAAGGTATTCTGTTGCGAGTAGAGGAGTGGAGGACTCTTCTTGTAAAGTATCTCTGGACACTTTCTAATGTATTTATGTCCGATATGCGGTGTGGGTTCCAGACAGATGAGCTGTATTCAAGGATTGGTCTGGTGAATGTTTTGTATGCTCTGGTTAGTAGTGTGATAGTACCCGCTACCGGTTCTCCAGAACCTTTCAGAACCTGCTGAATAGCATCCCTGCTGCCTTCTGGTGCTTTGGAAAATAAGTTGACCCCTTCTTCTTTGAGGCAGCCCCTCAAATACTGGAATACTGCCATCATGTCCCCCCTAGTCCTTCTTTTCTCTAGACTGGCCAAACCCAAATCCTGCAACCGTTTTTTCCTTTCCTCATCCGGGAATTTCCTCTGCAGCATCTTTTCATCTTTAGAATTATTATTATTTTTTAATGTCATCCAAGCCACATTCTTTTTTTTTATTCCTCCAGAATCCTCCGTTCTGAGACTGGGTTGCAATTAAATCTTTTTTAAAAAAGAAAGAAAGACAGAGGAACCAAAATTTGCAGAGGCCGTCTAAATAGGCAATGAAAGCAGACTTAATTGCGGGAGACTGGGGGAAATATAAATCCCGTTTATAAATTCCGCATCGAGAAATGCTTCTTTTCTGATGAAATCCTCACCTAGCCAAAGCAGAGGCAAAAAAATAATAATAATTCAGGGATGGGAAAGCACAGGAAGGCAGTCAAATTCCCCAAATCTTTTTGTGATCCAATACGTACACTGATCTATGAGAGCAATAAAGATTTTATTTGTAGGTATTGGTATAAACATAAACATTAGCAAAGTAGGTACAGATAAATTAGGCAATAGGACAGTAGGACAGGGACTGTAGGCACAGTGGTGCGCTTATGCATGCCCCTTACAGACCTCTTAGGAATGGGGTGAGGTCGACTGTAGAAAGTCTAAGGTTAAAGTTTTTGGGGTTTGGGGAAGAAACCACAGAGCCAGGTAGTGCATTCCAGGCATTGATCACTCTGTTGCTGAAGTCGTATTTTCTGCAGTCGAGTTTCGAGCGGTTTACATTGAGTTTGAATCTATTGTGTGCGTGTGTGTTGTTGCGATTGAAACTGAAGTAGTCATTGACAGGCAGGACATTGTGGCAGATGATTTTATGAACTACATTTAGGTCAGATTGAAGGCGATGAAGTTCTAAGCTATATATATACCGGTATATATGCAGGCAGTCCTCGATTCACCACCACAATTGAGCCCAAAATTTCTCTTGCTAAGTGAAACGCTTCTTGAGTAAAATCTGCACCATATTACGACCTTCCTTGCCACAGTTGTTAAGCGAGTACGGCGGTTGTTAAGTGAATCTGGTTTCCCTGTTGACTTTGCTTGTCACGAGGTCATGACCCCGGGATGCTGCAACCGTCATAAATATGAGTCAGTGGCCAACCATCTGAATTTTATCACGTGACCGCAGGGATGCTGCAGCGGCTGTAAGGGTGAAAAATTGACATAGGTCACTTTTCTCAGTGTTGTAACTTTGAGTGGCCACTAAATGAATCATTGTAAGTTGAAGACTACCTGTATTCTGTGACAGAATGAGAGAGTTGGAAGGGTCCTCGGAGGTCTTCTAGTCCAACCCCCTGCTTAGGCAGGAAACCCAGACAAATGGTTGTCCAATCTCTTCTTTAAAACCTCCACTGTTGGAGCATTCACAACTTCTGGAGGCAAGCTGTTCCATGGATTAATTATTCTGTCAGGAAATTTCTCCTTAGTTCTAAGTTGATTCTCTCCTTGTTTAGTTTCCACCCATTGCTTCTTGTCCTGCCCTCAGGTGCTTTGGAGAATAGTTGACTCCATCTTCCTTGTGGCAACCCCTGAGATATTGGAACATTGCTATCATGTCTCCCCTAGTCCTTCTTTTCATTAAATTAGACATACCCAATTCCTCCATATGTTTTAGCCTCCAGTCCCCTAATCCTCTTTGTTGCTCTTCTCTGCACTCTTTCTAGAGTCTCCACATCTATTTTACATCGTGGTGACCAAAACTGAATGCCGTATTCCAAGTGTGGCCTTACCAAGGCCTTATAAAGTGGTATTAACACTTCACGTGATCTTGATTCTATCCCTCTGTTAATGCAACCTAGAACTGCATTGGCTTTTTTGGCAGCTGCAATGCACTGCCAAAATGGGTACGTTTGAAAACGGGTGCCTTGGTGAGAATGCCGGTCTTAAAGAGATTTGGCAAGGCTCTTCAAATTCAGCTTGTCAACGTTTCAGTGGTGGCCACCGATAAGACCGGTGGATGAGCTGAGCGGTTGTTTTGATCCGGGGAAATCCTCTTACTTGTTTCTAATTCAGACCACAGCCTTAGTTCCAAGCCTTTATTTATTTATTTTATTTATTTATTTTGTCAAGCATATATACAGGGGTCCCCAAACTTGGCAACTTTAGGACTTGTGGACTTCAACTCCCAGAATTCTCCAGTCTTAAAGTTGCCAAGTTTGAAGACCTCTGATCAGGGGTGGGTTCCTCCCGGTTCAGACCGGATCGCCCGAACCGGTAGCGACCCGCTGGTGACATCATGATGGCGTCACGGATCCCGTTCGGTCAATGCCGGTCCGTGGGCGCCGCCATCTTTTTTTGGGAATGTTTTCCGAATTTTTTACTGTTTGGAAGTTTTTTCCTCTGCTGCTGCTTGAAAAGGGGCCCTCTCCCCTGCCGCGGGGTTTATACTTACCGTATTTTTCGGAGTATAAAATGCACCGGAGTATAAGACGCACCTTAGTTTTTGGGGAGGAAAATAGGGGGAAACAATCTGCCTACCAGGTATTCATCTGGCTAGCGTCCTTAGTCTGGTCAGCTTCAGCACATTATTTTATCCCCTGGTTAGGACTTAAAAAAAACCTTCTTCGGAGAGAGTAACAATGAAAGAGCCTGCAAGCCAGTAAGAGCTGGGAAGATAGATAGCACCTGGTTAGGGCTAGAAAAAAACTTATTCAGAGCAAGTAGAGCAATGAAAAAAACCCTGCAAAGACTTAGGGCTGGAAAAACCTTCTTCAGAGAGAGTAACAATGAAACAGCCTGCAAGCCGGTAAGAGCTGGGAAGATCTGTTAGCACCTAGTTAGGGCTGGAAAAAAAGCTCCAAAAAAGCTACATTCGGAGTATAAGAGGCACCCAAATTTTCAGCCACTTTTAGGGAGGAAAAAGGTGCCTCTTATACTCCAAAAAATAAGGTACCTTTATTCTTTCGCCCGAAGCACAGCTGATCAGCTCCTCAGCTGTGTTTCGGGCTGATTATAGCTACTGAGCATGCGCAAAAGCAGAATTGCACGAGGGGATGCGCGTGCGCGCGGGAGCATAGCGAGTGCCCGCGTGCGAAACGTCGCAATGCGAACCGGTGGCGAAGGTAAGTGGAATCCACCCCTGCTTCTGATATATAAGATTACAGAAAAAGTATAAACATGATTGTGAATACATTATAAATTGGTTACGAATACATGGGGACATTTGGACAGGGACGGTAGGCACGCTGGTGCGCTTATGTACGCCCCTTACAGACCTCTTAGGAATGGGGTGAGGTCGACTGTAGACAGTCTAAGGTTAAAGTTTTGGGGGTTTGGGGAAGAAACCACAGAGTCAGGTAGTGCATTCCAGGCATTGACCACTCTGTTGCTAAAGTCGTATTTTCTGCAATCCATAGCCCACGGCAGGTGGTTTTGCAAGGGACCAAAAAAATAAGAATAAAAATCACTCATGCAATCTTTGTCTTGTTTTTTTAAAAAACTTTTGAAGGATGTTTTAAAAGGTGGTGAGGAAAACACACGTCTTTGAAAGCAGGTTAAAGATGGAGGCTTAATCAATGTTGGAAAGAGCCGTAATCTTTGCCAGCGGTGTAAAAAGAAGAGACAGTTCTTATATTTACGTTTAATTGTTTTTAAAAGTTATTTTATACTTTTTGGTTTGCTGGCCAGAGTGGCATTTGTGAGATGAATGGCTTTCTATCATCTATCTATCTATCATCTACAGTATCTATCTATCCATCATTTATTTATTTTATTTATTTATTTCTTGGTTCTTCTATGCCGCCCTACTCCCGAGGGACTCAGGGCGGCGTAGATCATGTATCTATCTATCTATCTATCTATCTATCTATCTATCTATCTATCTATCTATCTATCTATCTATCTATCTATCTATCTATCTACATATCTACTAACCAGTCTACCCATATCTATCTGTCTGTCCGTCCATCCATCCATCCATCCATCCATCCATCCATCCATCCATCCATCATCTCCCCCCCCCCTCTCTCTAATTTTTGAATGTCTTGTGAAAAGAAGGACTAGGGGAGACATGATAGCAGTGTACCAATATCTCAGGGGCTGCCACAAAGAAGAGGGAGTCAAGCTATTCTCCAAAGCACCTGAGGGTAGAACAAGAAGTAATGGGTGGAAACAATTCAAGGAGAGAAGCAACTTAGAACTAAGGAGAAATTTCCTGACAGTTAGAACAATTAATCAGTGGAACTGCTTGCCACCAGAAGTTGTGAATGCTCCAACACTGGAAGTTTTAAAGAAGAGATTGGACAACCATTTGCCTGAAATGTCAAAAGGTTTCCTACCTAAGCAGGGGGTTGGACTAGAAGACCTCCAAGGTCCCTTCCAACTCTGTTATTCTATTCTATTCTATTCTATTCTATTCTATTCTATTCTATTCTATTCTATTCTATTCTATTCTATTCTATTCTATTCTATTCCATTCCATTCTTGTGGTATAAACTATTGTCTCTCCTACTTATCAATCAGAAAGACAAAATCAACCAGTGGAACAGCTTGCCAGCGGAGGTTGTGAGAGACCCAACACTTGCGACCTTCAAGGGGAGACTGGACTGCCATCTGTCTCAAATGGTGTAGGAACTCCTGCTTGAGCAGGGGGTTGGAGTAGGTGACCTACAAGGTCCCTTCCAACTCTAATAATAAATCTAAATAAATCTAAATCTAAAAAATATTCCCCTTTCACCAGCCCGCCAGAAAAAAGGAATAATGAATTTCAATAAATTTAGTCGGAGAGCTTAAAAATAGATCAGCTACAAAAGATTTTTTTTTTTTAAAAAAAAGCATATGGCAACACGCAATGCAAATGAAAACAGGAATAATCGTCGGAGAAGCAGCTGAGAGCAATTAGGCAGGTAGTCCTCGACTTGCGACTGCAGTGGAGCCCAAAATCCCTGCTGCTAAATGAAACACTTCTTGAGTGAATTTTGCCCCGTTTTACGGCCTTCCTTGCCACAGTTGTTTAGCGAATCGCCACCATGGTTAAGTTAGTCACAGGGTTGTTAAGTGAATTGGCCTTCCTCAGAAGGTCAGAAAGTCGCAAAAGGGGATCACATGATCCAGCGTATCACGTGCCCAGTTTCCACAAAGCTGAAGAATATACAGTACAGGTTGTCCAATTCTGAACTACACAAATTCTCTTCTATTGTAGGTTCTTCCTCTGGTTGCGTTCAGTGGTGGTATTCACTTACCTTCCCTACCGGTTCGCAAATGTGAGCGTGCCCCCCGTCCACGCATGCGCACTGTGAAGTTTCCGAAAGATGCCCTAATTAATTCATGAGCCATGAGCCAAACTTCAAAAGAAATACAGCTATTTATTAGGAGCAACATTTCGCCAATACTCCGATGCAGTCAGAACTGAGCTCACGTAGCAGGGGTGGGTTCCTCCCGGTTCGGACCGGATCGCCCAAACCGGTAACGAGCCGCTGGTGACGTCACTGTCGGTGCCTTTCTGTGTGCACCGCCATCTTTTTTTTGTATTTTTTTCGAATTTTTCCCCTTCCGCGGCTTGAAAAAGGGCCCTCCCGCCCGCCCGCGGGTGAATGCCGACCTTTATTTCTTCGCCCGAAGCACAGCTGACGAGCTCCTCAGCTGTGTTTCGGGCTAATTCCTGCTTCTGAGCATGCGCGGAAGCGAAATAGCATGAGGGGACGTGCGCGCAGGAGCGGAGCAAGCGCTCACGTGCGAAACGTCACGATGCGAACCGGTGGCGAAGGTAAGTGGAACCCACCCCTGTCATGTAGGTTACGTGCCCTCATGACCCTGTTCCCCCCCCTTCTCACTGCACATGTCATAAATCACATTCCCCAATGAACCACGTTGGCAGGCTGTGAAACCCCACACGGCTCCTTTTGACTCCGGTAACCTAGGACACAATCAGTAAAAGAAACATTTGTGGAACTGCGTCACTCTCCCCACTCCTGCTTATTGCAACTTGAAAGCTTTGCAAGTTGACATGCATGGCCTTCTGCGCATGCGCTTTGCTCACGCGCACGGCTTGCGCGCACGCGTGCAGCTTCAAAATGTGCCTAAATAGGACTGTATGGCGCTGGGGCGGGTGGGTGGGCTCGGGCCCACCAGCAGCTTGCTCCTACTGGTTCACCCAAACCGGCTGAATACCACCTCTAGTTGTGTTGTGCTTTCTTTTTAACAGTGTCTGCTACACAAAGTCGCAGTTGGCGAGATGCTATAGAAATTGATTAAATAAAGAAATACGCAAAAAAGACAAGATGGTTTCAGTAGCAGGCTGGAAAAGTTTTTATCGGTGTATATCCAAAAATACAAAAAAAAAAAACCAAAACAACTTATCACGGATGCGTGGAGAAGCAAGGCAACAACAGAGAAGTGTAAATCAAACAGATAATTGTGATTATAATTAAAACCATTGCCGCTGGCATGAGGAATAATTAAAGAGTCCCTTTCGCCTTGTTAGAAGTTTCAAGGTTTTTGTATTGAGGAGAAAAGGCTGACAGGATCTCTGGTGTGTGTGTGTGTGTGTGTGTGTGTGTGTGTATTTACATTTGCGTTGAAATGTGCTGGGGGTGGCAGAAATATTCTTACCAAAAGGATCGAACAAAGACAAAGGTAGAACAGAAAAATGAATATTTATTTAGGCCAAACCTTTGATACCGAATGCAATCATTAAGAATCTCTTTGTATTCTAACAGTGAGGTCAACCTGAGATCTAGTAAATTAAATCCGTGTTTCTCAACCTATACATCTTTAATATGGATGGATTTCAACTCCCAGAATTCCCCAGTCAGTAGGCTGGCTGGGGAATTCTGGGAGTGGAAGTCCATCCATCTTAAAGCATGTTGGCTGGGGAATTCTGGGAGTTGAAGTCCATCCATCTTAAAACATGCTGGCTGGGGGATTCTGGGAGTGGAAGTCCACATGTCTTAAAGTTGCCAAGGTTGGGAAATGCAGGTCTGAGAGCATTCAGGCAGGATTATCCGGGACTGAGTGCTACTCCCACTGTGCGACACATTACAAAATAGGATTTTCCATGCTTCTAGTCCTCACCGTTTTAACCCACAGACCTGGCCAATAAAGCTGAAATTATAAAAACAAAAACAAAATTTTGCAATGGTCTCCTGGACAATTTTATAGATTGTAATTCCAACTTTTCCTTTTTGATATTTCAGACAAGCTCTGACCATTCCCACCCCACCCCACCCCACCCTGATAAACAGGATTTAGATCAGATGTGGGTTGCTGCCGGTTCGGACTGGTTCTATAGAACCGGTAGCGGGAATTCCCCTCGCTCGCCAAACCGGCAGCGATGGCCGGCTGGCCATGCCCCTGAACTGGCTCTCTCGGCAGCGCCATAGGTAAAGTGACCAGATTTTTTTGTTTTAAGCGGGACAGGGGGCGGGCCCGTCTAGGCGCCGCCATTTGAGTTTTGCCCTCTGCGCATGCGCAGAACGCTGCACATGCGCAGAGGGCAAAACAATGCAAATGTCGGCGTCCAGTTGGGGGGGGAGGCGGGAGGCCTTTCCTCGCCTCCTGCCTCCCCTTCGGGAGCCGGCAGTGGCTTGGGCTGGCAAGCGACGAACGGGAGGCGGGGAAAGGAGGCAGCCGGCAGCTTACCTGTGAGGCGGCGCTCCCGCAGCAGCCCATGGCGGGCTCGGGGCTAGGTCTAAGTCGCGAGCTCCAGGCATCCAAGCGCCGCGGTCTCCCGGTCGCCCACCCGGCCCCAGGGCAATGACGGCAGCGGCAACGGCTCCTCGTCCCTCACCCCTCCACCCGCATCCCAACAGCAGCGGCGCCTCTGAGGGCGGGGCTAGGGATGGGGCGGGGGAAGGAGAGGAGGAGCAGTCCCCCTTCCCCCTCTCCCCAGCAGGCAGCCGGCTCGCTGAAATTCCGCTTTGCCCGACTTGCTTCCGGTTTGTATTTCGGTGTAGTACCTCTCTTTTGTGCTTCCCCTTCTAAGGTGACCAGACGTCCGGCATTCTTTCCAAAAAAGCGGGACTTTTTGGAAAGAATGCGGGACGCGGGACACACGCTTGAAAAGCATGTCTGTCCCGCCAAAAGCAGGACGTCTGGTCACCTTAGCCATAGGCGGCACCATTTTGTTTTTCACTTCTGTCCATGTGCAGAAACAGGGTTTTTAGTACTGTGTATGTCTGCGTGCCCGCGCAGCGCGCAATGTGCGCATGCCCACGCAGTGTGTGAGGAAGCGAACCGGCAGCGAGGTAAATTAGAACCCACCCTGATTTAGATGATGGCTTCATTGAGAGACGACTCTGTGTGCATGTGTTCATATACTGATAGAAGATAATATTTATAACCATTCTTGACGAATGTATCTTTTCTTTTATCTACACTGAGAGCATATGCACCAAAGACAAATTCCTTGTGTGTCCAATCACACTTGGCCAATAAAGAATTCTATTCTATTCTATTCTATTCTATTCTATTCTATTCTATTCTATTCTATTCTATTCTATTCTATTCTTTCCTTATTCTATTCTATTCTATTCTATTCTATTCTATTCTATTCTATTCTATTCTATTCTATTCTATTCTATTCTATTCTATTCTATTCTATTCTATTCTAAAGAATTCTATTTGTAGCTCAGGATTGAAGTGGGGGGTCCTGAGTTTGGTGATTTTCCTGCAGATGTTTCATTACCCAACTAGGTAAGATCATCAGTGCTAATAAGGGAGAGGGGTGTGTGGAGAGGAGGAGGAGAAAGAGGAAGAATGTGGGGTCCTTGCTGCTCTCTGAGCTTGGTGGTTTTCTTGCAGACGTTTCATGACCCAACTAGGTAACGTCATCAGTGCTAGAAGAGAGTGGTGGGATTGCAGAGAGGAGGAGGAGGAGGAGGAGGAGAAGGAGAAGGAAGGAGGAGGAAGAGGAGAAGAAGGAAGGAGGTAGTGAAAGGCTACTTGGTGCTCTCTGAGCTTGATTGCTTTCTTGCAGACGTTTCATGACCCAACTAGGTAACATCATCAATGCTAGAAAAGAGAGGTGGGGTTGCAGAGAGGAGGAGGAGGAGGAGGAGGAAGAGGAATTGCGGGGTCCTTGGTGCTCTCTGAGCTTGGTGGTTTTCTTGCAGACATTTCATGACCCAACTAGGTAACATCCTCAGTGCTAGAAGAGAATGGTGGGGTTGCAGGGAGGAGGAGGAGGAGGAGGAGGAGGAGGAGGAGGAGGAGGAGGAGGAGGAGGAGGAGGAGGAGGAGGAGGAGAAAGAAGATGAGAAAGAGGAAGAGGAGGACTGTGGGTTCCTTGATGCCCTCTGAGCTTGGTACTTTCTTGCAGACATTTCATGACCCAACTAGGTAACATCATCAGTGCTAGAAAAGAGAGGTGGGGTTGCAGAGAGGAGGAGGAGGAGGAAGAGGAAGAGGAATTGCGGGGTCCTTGCTGCTCTCTGAGCTTGGTGGTTTTCTTGCAGACGTTTCATGACCCAACTAGGTAACGTCATCAGTGCTAGAAGAGAATGGTGGGGTTGCAGGGAGGAGGAGGAGGAGGAGGAGAAAGAAGATGAGAAAGAGGAAGAGGAGGACTGTGGGTTCCTTGATGCCCTCTGAGCTTGGTACTTTCTTGCAGACGTTTCATGACCCAACGGGGTAACATCATCAGTGCTCGAAGGGAGTGGGGTTTGCAGGAAAGAGGAGGAGGAGGAGGAGGAGGAGGAGAAGGAGGACGATGACCGAGGATCAAACTTTATAAATACCGTATTTTTGGAGTATAAGATGCATCTTTTTCCTCCTTAAAAGTGGCTGAAAATTTGGGTGCGTCTTATACTCTGAATGTAGCTTTTTTGGAGCTTTTTTTCCAGCCCTAACTAGGTGCTAACGATCTTCCCAGCTCTTACCTTGCAGGCTCTTTCATTGTTACTCTCTCCGAAGAATGTTTTTCCAGCCCTAAGTCTTTGCAGTGTTTTTTTCATTGCTCTACTTGCTCTGAATAAGTTTTTTTCTAGCCCTAACCAGGTGCTATCTATCTTCCCAGCTCTTCCTGGCTTGCAGGCTCTTTCATTGTTACTCTCTCAGAAGAAGGTTTTTTTAAGTCCTAACCGGGGGATAAAATAATGTGCGGAAGCTGACCAGACTAAGGATGCTAGCCAGATGAATACCTGGTAGGCAGATTTTTTCCCCCTATTTTCCTCCCCCAAAACTAAGGTGCGTCTTATACTCCGAAAAATACGGTAAATTCCCATTTCCGAGAATCCCTCTTCATTGTGGCAGAGAAAACGCAGGAGCCCATGCCGAGAGAACCTGCCTGGGGCATTGGTAGGACAGAGTGGCCTTTCTTCATCTTTTATTATTTTTCCTCCGAACTAATAAATTTAAAAAAACATTAATATTAAACGGTATCAAGGGTCCGTTCTGGGATGGCTGCGCTGGCTCGGAGGCATCTGGAAGAGCAGATTTGTTTATTTCATTAAAAAAAAACACCAACCACACGGCTGGGGTTTATTTTCCAATCTGGGGTTTCTAATTAAATGCCTGATTGGAGGATTAATGTCAAGCGTGAAGCACAGCAGGAGGAGGGTGGTGGGGTGTGGGGTGGGGGAGCAGATTGCAAGGGGACCGCGGTTGGCTCAGGGGAGATTTCCTGCACACTGCAGCTATGCAGGTAGCCCTCAACTTACAACCATTTTCTTAGTGAGGGTTCGAAGTTACAACGGCACTGCACTGAAAAAAAAGTGACTTTTTACACTGACTTCAGGGGTGCTATTCAGCAGGTTCTGACAGGTTCTGGAGAACCGGTAGTGGAAATTTTGAGTAGTTCGGAGAACCGGTAGCAGAAATTTTGAGTAGTTTGGAGAACCAGTAGTAGAAATTTTGAGTAGTCGGAGAACCAGTAGCAGAAATTTTGAGTAATTCGGAGACCCGGTAGCAGAAATTTTGAGTAGTTCGGAGAACCGGTAGCGGAAATTTTGAGTAGTCTGGAGAACCGGTAGCGGAAATTTTGAGTAGTCCAGAGAACCGGTAGCGGAAATTTTGAGTAATCCAGAGAACCTGTAGCAGAAATTTTGAGTAGTCCGGAGAACCAGTAGCGGAAATTTTGAGTAGTTCGGAGAACCGGTAGCAGAAATTTTGAGTAGTTTGGAGAACCAGTAGTGGAAATTTTGAGTAGTCGGAGAACCAGTAGCAGAAATTTTGAGTAATTCGGAGAACCGGTAGCAGAAATTTTGAGTAGTTCGGAGAACCGGTAGCAGAAATTTTGAGTAGTCCGGAGAACCAGTAGCGGAAATTTTGAGTAGTTCGGAGAACCGGTAGCAGAAATTTTGAGTAGTTTGGAGAACCAGTAGTGGAAATTTTGAGTAGTCGGAGAACCAGTAGCAGAAATTTTGAGTAATTCGGAGAACCGGTAGCGGAAATTTTGAGTAGTTTGGAGAACCAGTAGTGGAAATTTTGAGTAGTCGGAGAACCAGTAGCAGAAATTTTGAGTAGTTCGGAGAACCGGTAGCGGAAATTTTGAGTAGTCCGGAGAACCGGTAGCGGAAATTTTGAGTAGTCCAGAGAACCGGTAGCGGAAACTTTGAGTTCTCTTTCAACATAAAGCCCGCTCTTTTTCTCTGTGCGGGTTGCAATGTCGCACCCAGGTGTGTGTGTGTGTGTGTGTGTGTGTGTGTGTGTGTGTGTGTGTGTGTGTGTGTGTGTAGATCTGCAGTGCCATTTTTGATATGTCGAAAACAGGCGTAGAAATTCCAATTTATTTGCCGTTTCCCCAGTTCCCCTTTTACAGCTTTCCTTGGGTTAAATGGGAATTCTTTTTGGGCGGGGTGGGGTTTCTTTTTCTATTCAGCCTGTATTGGGGAGAATCAGCCAAGCAAAGAGACTCTCTTCTATTAAGCCAAGGAACCCACCGACAGTCGGTTTTTCCTTTCTCATTTTTCGCGGCTCATCAAAATCGCAAATTGCGTTGACTCCTCAATGTCTCTGCCTTATGCCCCCCCCTCCCTGTTTCCGCAAACACTTTCGCTTGCAATTTTGCAGGTCGTTCCTTCAAGCTATTTTCCCCAAGATAGGAAATGTAAGCTCTTTTCATACATGCGTAATATTTGTATAGATGTTTGTATTGCTTCCCAGACTCCCTGGGCTCAGACGGGCGGCTATAAAAACGGAATAAATAAAAACCAAAATAATATATAATTTCCTGACAGTTAGAACAATTAATCCGTGGAACTGCCTGCCTCCAGAAGTTGTGAATGCTCCAACACTGGAAGTTTTTAAAAAGATGTTGGACAACCATTTGTCTGAAGTGGTGTAGGGTTTCCTGCCTAAGCAGGGGGTTGGACTAGAAGACCTCCAAGGTCCCTTCCAACTCTGTTATTCTATTCTATTCTATTCTATTCTATTCTATTCTATTCTATTCTATTCTATTCTATTCTATTCTATTCTATTCTATTCTATATAGACATTTGCCTAATATGATTGCTGATGTGTCATCGAATTGGTATTGACTCCTAGCAGCTACAGTTGGTCCTCGACTTACGATGATTTGTTTAGTGACCATTCGGAGTTGCAACGGCGCTGACTTTATTTTTCACATGGCCGTTGCGGCATCCCCGTGGTCACGTGATCAAAATTCAGTGGCTTGGCAACTGGCATGCACTTATGACGGTTGCAGTGTCCCGGGGTCATGTGATCCACGTTTGCGACCTTCTGACAAGCAAAGTCAATGAGGAAGCCGGATTCACTTAACAACCGGGTGATTAACTTAACAACTGCAGTGATTTGCTTAACAACGGTGGCAAGATAGGTCGTAAAATGGGGCAACACTCATTTAAAATCCGCCTCGCTTAGCAATGGGAATATATGCCAGTTGGCAAGTGTCCGAATTTTGATCGTGTGACCATGGATGATACTGTAATGGTTGTACGTATGCCATTCTAACTTCGGTCACTGAATGAATCGTAAGATGAGGGTTACCTGTAAAAGTAATCTATCCGGGCCAGACAGGGATGCCAAAGGCAAGATATGGCCCAGGGGCCGAAAAATGTCCATGTCTGGCCTACAGATTCTCCACTGATTCCTTGTTTGACTGCTTCCCCTATTCTGCCTATCTCCTTTCTGGATTACCGAAATAATATGTAGTTGTTGGAATTGGATATATCTAGTTTAATGAAAAGCAGGACTAGGGGTGACATGGTAGCAGCGTTCCAATATTTGGGGGTGTCGGAAGAAAAATCCATCTGGTGCAGTTTGAAGTTGGGAGAAAGACGCTAGAAATTGAAGTATGCAGCGGGGTACCCCAAGGCTCTGTTTTAGGCCCAGGACTCTTCAACATCTTCATCAATGACTTGGACGAGGGGATAGATGGGGAACTCATCAAATTTGCAGATACCAAACTGGCAGGAATAGCCAACACTCCGGAAGGTAGGCTTAAGATACAGAAGGATCTTGACAGACTTGAACATTGGGCGCTATCTAACAAAATGAAATTCAATGGTGAAAAAAAGGAAGGTTCTACATTTAGGCAAGAAAAACAAAATGCACAGGTACAGTATAGGTGGTACTTGGCTCAATAGTAGTAACTGTGAGAGGGACCTTGGAGTCCTAGTGGACAACCATTTAAATATGGACCAGCAGTGTGCAGCAGCTGCCAAAAAAGCCAACACAGTTCTAGGCTGCATTAACAGAGGGATAGAATCAAGATCACGCAAAGTGTTAATACCACTTTATAAGGCCTTGGTAAGGCCACACTTGGAATACGGCATTCAGTTTTGGTCGCCACGATGTAAAAAAGATGTGGAGACTCTAGAAAGAGTGCAGAGAAGAGCAACAAAGATGATTAGGGGACTGGAGGCTAAAACATATGAAGAACGGTGGCAGGAACTGGGTATGACTAGTTTAATGAAAAGAAGGACCAGGGGAGACAGGATAGCAGTCTTCCAATATCTCAGGGGCTGCCACAAAGAAGAGGGAGTCAAGCTATTCTCCAAAGCATCTGAAAGCAGGACAAGAGGCAATGGGTGGAAACTAATCAAGGAGAGAAGCAACCTAGAACAATGATGGCTAACCTTTTTCTCATTATGTGCCAAAAGCGTGCGTGCACGCGACAGCACGCATACACGCCTGCCGGTACCCATAATGCAATGCACACGTGACACCCCCCGCATCCCCTGCACCCCCCCGCATGCATGTGCGATCCCCCCGCACCCCCGCCCTTCTGTGCTTGTACGTGTCACCCCCGCGCTCCCCCCGCGCATACACACATGACCCCCGCCCCATTTTGGGCCTAGCAGGCGTCCCTGCAGCCTCCTGGGACCAAAAATGGGCCGCGGGGGGCACGGAACCCCCCCATGCTCCCCACACACCCTGTTTATGCACGTGTGACCCAACCCCCACGCATGCACATGCGTCTCCCACATGCGGCCCGCTCTCCGCGTTTGCGCGGCAGATACCCAAAAATCAGCTGGCCGGCAGGAGGCGCGCGCACATGCGCAGTGGAGCTGAGCTGGGCAACAGCGCGTGCCATAGGTTCGCCATCACAGACCTAGAACTAAGGAGGAATTTCCTGACAGTGAGAACAATTAATCTATGGAACTGCTTGCCTCCAGAAGTTGTCAATGCTCCAACATTGGAAGTTTTAAAGAGATTAGATAACCATTTGCAGTGGTGAAATCTACTTGCTTTCCCTACCGGTTCGGAAGCTGCGCAGAAGGCTTTGCGCATGCGCAGAGTGTTAAAAAATGAAAATGGCGGCATCCGGGCTGGTGGGTAGAGCTTCGTGCTGCCATCGGTACCGATTCTCTCAACCACCGGCAGTGGCCGCTACCGGTATGCCCAAACCGGGCTGAACAGGTAGCACTTCACCCCTGTAAGTTTGTCTAAAATAAAATGGAGGTTGATCGGAAAGAAGGCCCTTTTATTGATCAAAACCAGCATGCGGTTCTGGGGCAGCTGAGGAGTGCAAGGATTTTTGTACAGTTTCTGAAACGCTGCTGGGGGTTGTGTAATGTCTGAAATGCCCCTAAGGGTTGTGCAATGTAGTGAGCTCTGTGTCTTTTGCTCTTCTAATGGTGGCTGGTTAATCCTATTATGTCCTGAAAGGTCACGTCCTGTCTTTAGAATCTGGATGGGAGAAGGATATAAATTTTAATCCCATCGTTGGAGGTGAAGGTGTTTTGTTTGTGAATAAGCTTGGCCCAGGATTTCTTACTGGGCATCTGCTGTGGGCTATTAAGAAAGACTGAGGGTTGCTTTCTGCCTCTAAGAACACGTTTCTCCATTTCTCCTTTGGGGAAATATAATATTCCACCTCTTTTAATATTCCCCAAACTCAGGGGTGAAATCCAGCAGGTTCTGACAGGTTCTGGAGAACCGGTAGCGGAAATTTTGAGTAGTTTGGAGAACCGGCAAATACCACCTCTGGCTGGCCCCAGAGTGGGGAGGGAATGGAGATTTTGCAGTATCCTTCCCCTGCCACACCCACCAAGCCACACCACGGCCACCAAGCCACGCCCACAGAACCAGTAGTAAAAAAAATTGGATTTCACCACTGCCCAAACTATTTCATTCTCTAGGAGTGGGGCGGCTTTCCACATGGGGCTGCCCCAAAGAAGAGGGAGTCAACCTATTTTCCAAATGACCTGAAGGCAGGAAAAGAAACAACGGGTGGAAACTAATCAAGGAGAGAAGCAACCTAGAATTAAGGAGAACTTTCCTCACAGTGAGAACAATTAATCAGTGGAACAGCCTGCCACCAGAAGTTGTAGGTGCTCCAACACTGGAAGTTTTAAAGAACAGTTCGGAGAACCATTTGTCTGGAATGGTATAGGGCCGTGGTGGCGAACCTATGGCACGCGTGCCAGAGGTGGCACGCGGAGCCATAGAAGCCGGCACGCGAGGGTTCCCACCGGCAAACCGGAAGTGCGAAAAAACGCACTTCCGGTTTGCCGGTGTGCTGTTTTTTGCACTCCGGAGGGTTCAGGGAAGCTCCCTGAAGCTCCGGAATGCAAAAAACTACAAAACGGACAAACCGGAAGTGCACTTTTCCGCACTTCCGGTTTGTCCGTTTTGTAGTTTTTTGCATTACGGAGCTTCAGGGAGCTTCCCTGAACCCTCCGGAGTGCAAAAAACAGCATACCGGCAAACCGGAAGTGTGTTTTTTCGCACTTCCGGTTTGCCGGTTTCGTCGTTCCAGGCTCCGGTAAGCCTTTGTGCGGGGGTGGGGGTGTGTGCGCATGCGCAGGGGGCAGCATGGGGGGGTGTTGTGCGCAAGCGTGGGGGGGAGGGAATGGGTGTGGGCACGCGAGCGCGTGCGAGCGCGCCCCCCCTTTTTTGGCACGCGAGCCGAAAAAGGTTCGCCACCACTGGTATAGGGCTTCCTGCCTGAGCAGGGGGTTGGACTAGAAGACCTCCAAGGTTCCTC
Organism: Diadophis punctatus similis; assembly: GCA_023053685.1. NCBI lineage: Eukaryota > Metazoa > Chordata > Lepidosauria > Squamata > Dipsadidae > Diadophis > Diadophis punctatus. The sequence continues at coordinate 4,687,531 of JALIGW010000001.1, forward strand.
CCAACTCTGTTACAGGTAGTCCTCGATTTACAACAGTTTATTTAGTGACTGTTCAATGTCACAACAGCACTGGAAAAAGTCACCTATGACCATTTTTCACACCTATGACCCTTGCCGCATCCCTATGGGCACATGCTTTACATTCAGATGCTTGACCACTGACTCACATTTATGACGGTTGCAGTGTCCTGGAGTTACGTGATCCCCTTTTGCTACCTTCTGACAAGCAAAGCCAATGGGGGAAACCAGGTTCACTTAACAGCCATGTGACTAATTTAAGAACCGCAGTGATGTGGCGAGAAAAATCATAAAATGGGACAAAACTCATTTAACACATTCCTCACTGAACAACATAAATTCTGAGCTCCATTGTGGTTGTAAGTGGAGGTCTACCTGTATTCTGTTATTTGGTTCATCTATATATATGAAAGCAAAATGCCACTCATGCATCATTACAAAATCTCCAGAACCGTAAAACCTACAAACTTGAAATTTGCCACGTATATTCCTCTTGCCTTTTAGGTGCTCACTAAGAAAGGATTTTTCGAAATGGCCATCAGAGCATTAGTATTTCCTATATTATTATTAACACGCTCTGATGCTAAGGAGTTCTACTCCCCCTCCCCACTTGAAAAGAAATCTGATCCAAATGCAAAACACAAGCAGAAGAGAGGAGTTTCAGTTTCAGTTTTACTTTCACAGCAGCAAGCAGGGGATAGGATAGGGGAGGCTTCTATGGGGCAAGGCTGAGGGAGAGAAGGGGATAGATAGGGGAGGATTCTGTGGGGCAAGGCTGAGGGAAAGAAGGGGATAGGATAGGAGACGTTTCTGTGGGGCAAGGCTGAGGGAACGAAGAGGATAGGATAGGAGAGGCCTCTGCGGCAAGCCTGAGGGAGAGAAGGGGAGAGGAGAGGCCGATTGTAACTACTCATTAATTTTCAAGCTGTAAGTGTCTATTTATCAAGGCCAATCACATAGTTTCGTAGTGGAGCACGGGTATTCAGCTAGTTTGAAATAATTTCAACCCTCCATTTTGCCTCTTCGATGGCCTAAAAAACCCCAACCCAGCCCAGCCCAGATTACGGGACATGAAATTCTCAGGCAATTTAAATTCTCTCTCTCTCTCTCTCTCTCTCTCTCTCTCTCTCTCTCTCTCTCTCTCTCTCTCTCTCTCTCTCTCTCTCTCTCTCTCTCTCCTGATTTTGGAAACGAGGGCCTGTAATTCTGCACTTTTCTGATCCGAGCAAAGCTTGCGGAACAGCTGGAAGGTTCAAGGTGACCCCAGCATGAGGGAATCCTGAGCCGTCCATCCATCACTGCTCCGTGCCAGCCCTCACGTTACAGCTTAACTACTTTGGGCAAAATTAACCCCAGCGGATACAATCAAGGGCAATGCTGGTCTGTTTAAGGAGAGAGGATGGGCCAGGGGATATTTCAGCAGGAGGCCAGGAGGTGTCTGCCTGCGATTGGGCCCTGCCGGAACTGGACTTGATAAAATGAAGCCCCGTTTTATCTGATGGTGGTTTGCTCGATTTTTTTTAAAACAACAACTTGGTTAATTTTTTTAAAAAAGAGGTCAAATTGAAAATAGGAAAAGAAAAAAAAGGGTGGGAGGAAAGGAATTAAAAGAGAAGAAAGGGGAAAAAAAGAAAGAAAAGGATAGGGAAGGGATAAAGGAAGAAATATATATAAAAAGAGAGACTTGCAACTTTCCTTCTTACAAATATAAATGTGTAATGAAGCAATCCCTTACTCCAAAATAGAGACAGTCCAGGACTTATGACCACGATTGAGCCTCCAAAATTTCTATTGTTATGCAAGACAGTCGTTAAGTGAATTGTGGCCCCATTTTACGACCTTTCTTATAATTCGTAACAGAATAGTAGAATAACAAAGGACCTTGGAGGACTTCTAGTCTAACCAACTGCTCAGGCAAGAGACTCTATACCCGTGTTGGCGAACCTATGGCACGTGTGCCACAGGTGGCACGCAGAGCCATATCGGAGGGCACGCAAGGCGTTGTCCTATGTCAGCTCCAGTGCGCATTTTTGGCCTTGGGGAAGGCCGTTTTTGCTCTCCGGAGGCTTCAGGAGGCTTCCCTGAAGCCTCCGGAGGGTGAAAAACGGCCCAACGGCCCAACCGGAAGTTCAGAAAAACGGAGAGCCAAAAAAGGTTTGCGAGCCAAAAAAGGTTCGCCATCACTGCTCTATAACATTCCAGACAAATGGTTGTCCAATCTCTTCTGAACAGAAGAGACACACAGAACAACTAGAGGTCTTTAAACTTGGCAACTTTAAGACTTGTGGACTTCAACTCCCAGAATTCTCCAGCCAGCTGGCTGGAGAATTCTGGGAATTGAAGTCCACAAGTCTTAAAGTTGCCAAGTTTGAGGACCCCTGAACTAGACACAAAGACAGTTTTTCCTCCCATGCCATCCCTCTGCTAAACAACTCATTCCCACAACACTGTCAAACTATTTAGTAAGGCTGTATTACTATTATTCTTCTCATCCTTCCCATTTCCTATCTCCTTTTCTACTTATGACTACAACTTTGTTGCTTGTATCTTTACAATGTACATTGTTTTATTTAGTTTCCTAGTATGATTTATGTTGATCGCTCATTTAGTATCTGATGGCTATTACTAAGTGTTGTATCTTATGATTTATGATGAATGTATTTTTATGATGACTACGACTTATCATTTATCACTTATAGCTTCTATGCACACTGAGAGCTTAGACAAATTCCTTATGTGTCCAATTGAAAATATTCTATTCTGTTCTGTTCTATTCTATTCTTAAAAGCCTCCAGTGATGAGGCACCCACAGCTTTTGGTGGCAAGCTGTTCCACTGGTTAATTGTTCTCACTCTCAGGAAATTTCTCCTTATTTGTAGGTTGATTCTCTCCATGCTTACAAAACGGGGAAACAGGTGCTTTATGTGCCTGCCTCTGTGTCTAGATTCTAGGGCTGTGATGGCTAACCTATGGCACGCGTGCCGCAGCTGGCACACAGTGCCCTGTCTGTGGGCACGCAAGCTGTTGCCCAGATTAGCTCCACCGTACGGGCGCATAGGGGCCTCTCGCCCGCCAGCTGATTTTTGGGATGCGTGGGGGGGCAGGGCGCATGCGGGGGTCGCGTGCGCATGCGTGGGGGCAGGGGGTAGCGTGGGGGAGTGCGGCACCCCCCACCGTGGTCCCTTTTTTGGTTCCAGGAGGCTGCAGGGAGGCCTAGGCCCAAAACGTGGTGTGGGGGTGTGTGGTGCCCCCCCCGCCCCACTTTTGGTCCCAGGAGGCTGCAGGGAGGCCTACTAGGCCCAAAATGGGGCGCGGGAGCGTCATGTGCGCATGCGTGGGGGGATGTGGGGAGCGTGGGGGGGTTGCATGTATATGTGCGGGGGGGCACAGGGGGAGCATGGGGGGGTCGTGCATGCATGCGCAGGGCTCCCTGCATTGCATTATGGGTGCCGGCAGGTGCTATATCGCATGCGCACACGCACTTTCAGCACAGAACAACAAAAAGGTTAGCCATCACTACACTAGGACCTCTCCCTCCCTCCCTCCCTCTCTTTCTCTCTCATCTGTCTGTCTGTCTGTCTGTCTGTCTATCTCCTGGATCTATCTCCTGTATCAATCATCCATATCTATTTTTTGTTCTCTCTCTCTCTCTCTCTCTCTCTCTCCCCCCTCTCTCTCTTTCTCTCTCATTTATCTGTCTGTCTGACTGTCTGTCTACCTATCTCCTGGATCTATCTCCTGTATCAATCATCCATATCTATTTTTTATTCTCTCTCTCTCTCTCTCTCTCTCTCTCTCTCTCTCTCCCTCCCTCCCTCCCTCCCTCCCTCTCTCCCTCCCTCCCTCCCTCCCTCCGTCTCTTGCACCCATGGCATTGTGGCACATTTCTGCTTTGACCTCTTTCCTATGAGTGACCAAGAATTGTTTGACAAAACCATGGTTAAGGCTTGACATTCACCAGTAATCGTGGTCGGAGGGAAGCAGCTGTGTTCTGCCAAGGAGGACAGACTGCATTTAGGAGTTCGGCTTGCTGATTTGATTTAAAATAAGAGAAGAAATGTGAAAATAAAAGGCATCTGTTTCAATAAATAAATAGATTCAATAAAAGGCCTTCAATAAAGGTCCCTCCCGACTATTATTCTATTCGAGGTTCTAATAATAATTTGCTTCCATTTGTCACTCTGGGCATACAGGCAATCCTCGACGTGCGACCACAATTGAGCCCCAAATTTCTGTCGCTAAGCGAGACAGTTGTTAAGTGAGTTTTGCCCCATTGCCATAGTTGTGAAGTCAGGAACGCGGTTGTTAAGTGAATCCGGCTTCCCCATTGACTTTGCTTGTCAGAAGGTCGCAAAAGAGGATCACGTTACCCCGGGACACTGCAACCGTCATAAGTACATGCCAGTTGCCAAGCCTCTGAATTTTGATCATGTGACCATGGGGATGCTGCAATGGTCATAAGTGTGAAAACCAATCATAAGTCACTTTTTTCCAGTGCCGTTGTAACTTTGAATGGGTCACTAAACAAATGTTTGTAAGTCGATGTTTAATTGGTCCTGATCTTGTCTTCCCTCTAAAAATGCAGTTTTTCTGGAGAGTTCTAGACTTGACAGAATAACAGAATAACAATGTTGGAAGGGACCTTGGGAGGTTTTCTAGTCCAGCCCGATGGTGGGTTCCTACTGGTGCAGTCCACTCTATAGCACCAGTAGCGGCCCACTGGTGATGTCACAGTACCGGTGCGGCCGGTTGCCAGTGCCTGGGTGCCGCCATTTTTTTTTAAAAAAAATTTTAGATTGTAAAAAAAAATTTCTTCTGCGCATGCCCAGAAACCTGACAATTAAGTCTTTCCCCGTCCCTTCGCTTGAAAATAATAAGAAGCTCGCATTTGACACGTTTCCTTCGCTTTTGCCTAAAGCTTCCCAAAGTGGGCGTTTTCCGAAAGCTTAACCTTTTATACTGTTAATTTTATACAGTTTTATACTGTTATTCTTTAGACGGAAACATTGAGGACTGTTAAAAGATACTGTTCTTTTAACAGTCCTCAATATTTTCGTCTAAGGAATCCATGACTGAAACCAAAAATGCTGTATGAGACTTGCTTGTCTTTTAACTATAGCATTTTCTACATATAAAGGTTGCTGTGTTGCCATGGTGTAACACACACTTTGTATGCAAAGCTTTTCATGTAAGGTATAAAATAGCAAAAATAGTAGTAACATCTCTCTGAAATAACTAATATATGACCAGCAACCCACGCCCACCCAGTCACATGGCTGGCAAGCCATGCCTACTTGGTCACATGGCTGGCAAGCCACACCCACAAAATAAGCCACACCTACAGAGTGGTAGTAAAAAAATCAGGAACCAGCCCCTGGTCCAGCCCCATGGTATCTGACAGCAGATACCATTCTAGAATATAAATGGTTATTTGTTTGGTGTTTCTCTTTATATTTTTCATTTCTCATTACACTGTCATTGTTTTGCTTTAATTAGGGACCTGCTGGGAGCCAAAGAGATAAATGAATAAATAAACCATTTTCGTGCATTAGATTTATGATATATTTAGCCGCTCTCTTTCAGAATAATTGCAAGGTTGCCTGCAGGAAGGTTAAAAAAAAAGAGAAAATCAAAATAACAGCTGCAACTACAGATAGTCCTCGATTTATGACCGGTCACTTAGGGACCATTCGAAGTTATAAACAGGCCTCCAAAACAGCGAGCTATGACCCATTTTGGAAGTTTCAATATACATAATGGCCACTGAGGAATTCTGGGAGTGGAAGTCCACCCATCTTAAAGCATGTTGGCTGGGGAATTCTGGGAGTGGAAGTCCACCCATCTTAAAGCATGCTGGCTGGGGAATTCTGGGAGTTGAAGTCCACCCCTCTTAAAGCATGCTCGCTGGGGAATTCTGGGAGTGGAAGTCCACCCATCTTAAAGCATGCTGGCTAGGGAATTCTGGGAGTGGAAGTCCACCCATGTTTTAAAGCGTGCTGGCTGGAGAATTCTGGGAGTGGAAGTCTACCCACTTTAAAGCATGCTGGCTGGGGAATTCTGGGAGTGGAAGTCCACCCACTTTAAAGCATGCTGGCTGGGGAATTCTGGGAGTGGAAGTCCACCCACTTTAAAGCATGCTGGCTGGGGAATTCTGGGAGTGGAAGTCCACCCACTTTAAAGCATGCTGGCTGGGGAATTCTGGGAGTGGAAGTCCACCCACTTTAAAGCATGCTGGCTGGAGAATTCTGGGAGTGGAAGTCCACCCATCTTAAAGCATGCTGGCTGGAGAATTCTGGGAGTGGAAGTCCACCCACTTTAAAGCATGCTGGCTGGGGAATTCTGGGAGTTGAAGTTCACAGGTTGTAAAGTCGTCATAGATGCCCACCCCTGTAATCTATAACAATTAAACTGAAGGGTATTAGTGGGTGATCAAGGTTTCCTGGGAGGTGTCAGTCAAGAATAGTAAACATTATTAAAGCCATGTAGTGATTAAAAATCAAACTATGCTTGTTTTGGTTTTTGATTAATAATTTAGTAGATTGAGGGAATGCTCTAGATGTAATTGATCTTGATTTTCGGAGAACAAAGTATCCTGTAATGTTTGGATTTGCAAACTAGCTAAATAAAGTCTCGTAGCCTCTCTATGAGATGAGTCCAAGGCTGGGTTGAAAACTGAGTTCTCATTAGCGCTTCTTTCAATAAAACTGCAGTTGGAATGATCAAGGCTCTAGTCCTGGTAGAGGTAGGTTATCAGGTTTGCAGGCAGCATAAAACTGTAGGAAGTTAGTACCCACCCCCTCCTAGAAAAATGAAATATCCTAGGAAATATTGAAAAAGGAAAGAATATGTTTCCCTGAATGAGGAAAAGAGAAACATGTTTTAAATACAAAGCAGCTTCCTGCAGCTCCCTGCCCCCACCCTTGCCACATTCCTCCCACCTAGCCTGGAACAGTCTTCTACATAACAAAGAACCATAATAGGAATCCCAAAGCCCTTTCATAACACCACGTGGGACCTGGTAAGATTCCATCAACCATGCTCCTGGGATTCAGGACAGCCCACAAGAGTTGCCCCAGCATGCCCCTGGGAATCTGACAGCCAATGGAATACATTTCTATATAGGAACAGGAAACAGTTAGGGAGGTGCCCAAGAGAGAGTATAAAGCAAGGAACTCCCAGCATTTTGTCCCCCCCTTTTTCTCTTCACCCACATCTGGAAGCATGTGATCTACCTTTTCTGTAACGGGGCTCATGCCATGTGCTCCTGTCCACCATTAAATCTTCTTTCCAAGCAACTTCCGTGAATCCAGTGTCTTTTTTCCCACTTGGAACTGAACCCAGAAGGATATTCCTTACAACAAAACTAAATGCAAAGAGACTAGAAAATAAAAACAGAATCCCAAATGATCATGTTAAGCAAAGGGAATGACACAAAAAATGAAGTTTAATCAGCCAAATGCAGAGTTCTTGACTTCCGGTGACCGGTTGCTAGTCCCTGTTGTTTTCTTGGCAACATTGGTAGAAGTGATTCGCTCTTGCTTTCTTCCTGGGCCTGAGAAGAAATGACTGGCCCAAACTCACCCAGCTGGCTTCGTGCCTAGAAATAACAGTCTCCAACTTTCTAGTCTGGGGCCTTAATCTGCATCAAATTAGCTCTTTTATATGCATTAATAAATATTTTTCAAATGAATTGTATACCTTTTCCCGTGTTCCCATGAGTTTAGGGGCCAATTATCTACCCGAAGCTCTTCCTTGGCATTAAAAAAAGTCAGTTTTCTGGAAGCTTAGCCTTTACTAGCCTTTCCTGGTTTTTCATTGTGTATTTCATTGTGCATTGAATTCATGTTCAATAAGGCATAGATCAAAAGGAAAAAGGCTGAGCAGGAAAGCAGAAAACAACAATATTCGAATCCCCAATTGATATTTCCTTCTAGGCTCAACTTGTGGCAAATATATGGAGAGGCCTCTGCGATTTTATCGGCACCATTTTGCAAAGTGGTGTGCCATTGCCTTCTTCCTAGGGCTGAGAGAAAGCGACTGGCCCAAAGTCGCCGGTTGGTTTTGGACCTAAGGCATGTCTAGAACTCCCAATGTCCCAGTTTTAAGCCTGCTGCCTTAACCCCTCGCCATCAACAAGATAATGGAGCTGTCTATGGAGCCGAGGTGGCGCAGTGGTTAAAAGCAGCACTGCAACCTACTTCAGCTGACTGCTAGTTCAGCAGTTCAGCTGTTCAAATCTCACCAGGCTCAAGGTTGACTCAGCCTTCCATCCTTCTGAGGTCGGTAAAATGAGGACCCAGATTGTTGGGGGCAATATGCTGAACTCTGTAAACCGCTTAGAGAGGGCTGTAAATGCACTATGAAGCGGTATATAAGTCTAAGTGCTATTGCTATTGCTATGGAGATTCTCAGTCATCCAGGTCATGGTTGTCCCAAAGGTGCTTTTTCAAGAGGCAACTGGACTTTCTGGTTTTTCTTTGAAGACGTTTCGCTTCTCATCCAAGAAGCTTCTTTAGCTCTGAGTGGATGGAGGGGAAGGGAAGGGTTTATATTCCTTGCAGACAGCTGGTCCTTTGCATCGTTTTTGAGGGTCGTTGAGGCCACTTGGAGGTTTGTCTGTGTCCTCAGAGTCACCTGAGTGGTACAAATAGGTGTGGCACCTTCTTGGAAAAGATTGTGTTGTGGAAGGCTCCACACCCATTTGCACCACTCAGGTGACCTTGAAGACAGAGACAAACCTCCAAGTGGCCTCAACGACTCTCTAAAAAGAACACAAATGACCAGCTGTCTGCAAAGAATATAAACCCTTCCATTCCTCACCATCCAGTCAGAGCCGAAGAAGCTTCTAGGATGAGAAGCGAAATGTCTTCAAGGAAAAACCAGAAAGTCCAGTTGCCTCTTGAAAAAAAACACCTTTGGGACAAAAAATAATGGAGCCTCCAGTTGCAAAGATAGTCAACTTTTCAGAGCTAAATCTCCATCCTTCTCCTGCGACATAACCTGATTTTGCTTTTGCAGAAATTTACGATTAGATCTTTTTGCAACCATTCATTTGTATTTTAAGAGGAAACAAAAGGATTTTCCTTTAATGTACCCTGCGTTCTTCTTTTTCAGCTGCCCTAGGTACGTTAGATTTCAGCTTGCTGTATGATCAGGAAAACAACGCGCTTCACTGCACGATCAACAAAGCCAAGGTAGGTGCCTACACATTTCTGAAAATCCATCGTTTTCTCTGTGGATCAAACACAAGGCAATTATTATTGTCAGCATCCTGAGCACATGCATAGGCACAGCATCCTCTGGCTTGTAATTTTATGGTTTGGATGTTCGGACTCTCTATTTCTCTATTGCTCTTCTCACAAAGAAGAGGGAGTCAAGCTATTCTCCAAAACACCTGAGAGCAGGACAAGAAGCAATGGGTGGAAACTAAACAAGGAGAGAAGCAACTTGAAATTAAGGGGAAATTTCCTGACAGTGAGAACAATTAATCAGTGGAACTGCTTGCCACCAGAAGTGGTAAATGCTCCAATACTGGAAGTTTGAAAGAAGAGATTGGAGAACCATTTGTCTGAAATGGTATAGGGTTTCCTGCCTAAGCAGGGGGTTGGACTAGAAGACCTCCAAGGTCCCTTCCAACTCTGTTATTCTAAGAATCTCTTCTGTTCTGTTCTGTTCTGTTCTGTTCTGTTCTGTTCTGTTCTCTTCTCTTCTCTTCTCTTCTCTTCTCTTCTCTTCTCTTCTCTTCTCTTCTCTTCTCTTCTCTCTCCCCTCCCCTCCTCTTCCTGTACCTATTCTATTCTATTCTATTCTATTCTATTCTATTCTATTCTATTCTATTCTATTCTATTCTATTCTATTAATTTTAATTCTAATTCTAATTCTAATTCTAATTCTAATTCTAATTCTAATTCTAATTCTAATTCTAATGATTTTTCATTTTATTGGGGAGCTTAAGCCTGATAGTCGTGCCAAAAGAATTTTAGGAGCAGAATAACAGAGTTGGAAGGGACCTTGTAGGTCATCTAGTCCAACCCCCTGCTCAAGCAGGAGGCCCTATCCCTGTGATGGTGAACCTATGGCACGCATGGCACAGGTGGCACACGGAGCCATATCTGAGGGCACGTGAGGCGTTGCCCTATGTCAGCTCCAGCGCGCCTGTGTGTGATGGCCAGCTGATTTTTGGCCTTCCGGAGGATGGGGGGAGGCCGTTTTCGCTCCCCCAGGCTTTAGGATGGCGAAAAACGGACCCAACAGGCCTACTGGAAGTTTGGAACTTCTGGTAGGCCTGTTGGGCCGTTTTTCGCCCTCCCCAGGCTTCAGGAAAGCGTCCTGAAGCCTGGGAGGGTGAAAAACGGCCCAACGGGCCTACCGGAAGTCCGGAGGCTTCAGTGAGGCCTGCGCGCGTGTGTGTCAGAGGCGATAATTAATCTCACAAAGGAGAAATAGATCTTTTCCCAGACATCAGACATTAGAGAAGAAACCGCAGTTTAAGATTCTAAGTAAAAATATTTATTTCGGTTCAAAACAATAAATCCTCATTATTCTACATCTCTGATATGAAAATAGGTCTTGCTTCAATGGAAGCCAGGAACAGAAGGAATGGAATGGACACATGCGTACAAGAACATATCAATCATGTGCTCAGGAATAAACCATTATATTAGATAGGGATGCTTCTCCCTGCATATACATATAACAGGCAATAAAAATCACTGCGTGACAATGTGCGTGTGGGGGGGCAGCACGGGGGGGGTTGTGTGTGCATGTGGGGAGGGGGTGGGGCATTGCATTATGGGTGTCGGCACGCCCATTTTGGCACCCGAGCAAAAAAAGGTTCGCCATCACTGCCCTATACCATTTCTGACAAGTGGCTGTCCAGTCTTCTCTTGAAAGCCTCCAGGGATGAAGCACCCACAACTTCTGGTGGCAAGCCGTTCCACTGGTGAATTGTCCTCACTGTTAGGAAGTTTCTCCTTAATTCCAGGTTGCTTCTCTCCTTGGTTAGTTTCCATCCGTTGTTTCTTGTCCTGCCCTCAGGTGCTTTGGAGAATAGCTTGACCCCCTCTTCTTTGGGGCAGCCCCTCAGATATTGGAAGACTGCCTGTAGGATTCATTGTCATTGGGTGTATCCACTCATGGTTGATTTGTTTATTTATTAGTCAAATTTATACACTGCCCAGGTCATTGTTTAAGAAACTCCGGGTAGTTTACACATAGTCCTTGACTTGCAACTGAAGCAACGGATAGATACGAATCAAGGAGAGAAGCAACCTGGAACTAAGGAGAAATGTCCTGACAGAACAATTGACCCATGGAACTACTTGCCTCCAGAAGTTGTAAATGCCCCATCCCTGGAGGTTTTTAAGAAGAGATTGGACAGCCATTTGTCTGAAATGGTATAGGTCAGTGATGGCGAACCTTTTTTTCCTCGGGTGCCGAAATAGTGTGTGTGCGCGCTATCACACACATATGCGTGCCCACACCCATAATTCAAAGCCCCCCACTCGCCCCACCCCCCCTGCGCATGCGTGTGTGACCCCCCCACTCCCCCGTTTCATGACTCCCAGTGGGCCCGGTAGGCCCATTTTTCACCCTCCCCAGGTTCCAGAGGCTTTCCTGGAGCTTGGGGAGGGCAAAAATGCTCCCCCCCTGCCACCCCAGAGGTCCTCTGCAGACTGAAATCGCCCTCCCAGAGCCTCCGCGCGAGCCAAAAATCAGCTGACGGGCATGCACATGCACGCTGGAGCTGAGCTAGGGCAACAGCTCGCGTGCCGGCAGATATGGCTCCGCATGCCACCTGTGGCACCCGTGCCATAGGTTTGCCATCACTGGTATAGGTACTCATCGCCTTACAACGGTTCATTTAGTGACTGTTCAAAGTTACAACGGCACTGAAAAAAGTGACTTAGGACCGTTTTGCACAGTTACGACCTTTGCATGGTCATTTGATCAAAATTCAGACGCTTGGCCACGGACTCATACTTATGACCGTTGCTGTGTCCCACGGTCACGTGATTCTCTTTTGTGACCTTCTGACAAGCAGAGTTAATGGGGAAGCCCTTAAAAAACCAGGGTACTAAGTTATCAACTGCAGTGATTCACTTAACAACTGCGACAAGAAAGGTCATAACTCGGAGCAAAATTCACTTAATGTCTCACATAACAACAGAAATTTTGGGCTCAATTGTGGTCGTAAGTTGAGGACTACCTGTGTGTGTGTGTTGTGGGGTTTTTTTTGCCAACGTCCTGCGCAGTGAAAACCGAGTCACAGAGTTTGACAACTGAATGCCAACTCTGTGTGGTCTGTTGAACAACGTGGCAAAGAGGCAATCAATAGCTGTCAATAAATCATCTTCTTTTAATGACCCCAGAATCTCTTGTTGGTGAAGTCTGGGCAACTGAATGGAACTGAGCATTTACTGGCCGGATGCCCTTCCTGTCGCCAGTGCGGAGTTCTATTCAGCAGATACATTCTCATTGTGCCCAGAGGCAGAAATATCTGCCTCTACCTAGGATCTTGATTTTGATGCAAAGAGCTCGCACCACTCAGCTGTCAATCAATCAATCCCCACCGAAATTTTCCCACTTTGGTTTCCCTGCCCCCCCCCTTTCCCGAAAATTCCCCCTCCCCTCTCTGAAAAAAAGAGGAACGTGGGAAGCGGAACATGTGCCATTCAACAGAGAGAGCAGGTGGGCGGAAGGCTAGCTGGGTCTTTGCCAAAATGCAGGCCCGGCGACGGACAGGCCCATCCGAAAGCTGTGAAAATTTGATGGCAAAACGGGAAGGGATGAGTAATTCCTGCCTTCTTCCATCCCGTCCTCCTTTCGATCTAACGTTGGTTCCCGGACCACCCCCTGTTTTTTTAATTTCTTCCCTATGTTCCTTTTCTCTTGATTAACGTCGCTGCCTGAAAAATTGCATGTTGAGCCATTTCCAACGCCCACCTTGCCGGAAAGAAAAATTCCCATTGGACATATTGCTGGACGGGGTGGGGGGTGGGAGTTGGCATATGGGTGGTGGGCTTCCACACTGCAGATAGTCCTCGACGTACAATCACAGGGGAGCCCAAAATTTATGTGGCTAAGCAAGAGAGTTTCGCGAGTTTCGCTTGTTTGACGACCTTTCCTGCCACCGTCATTAAGGGAATTGTGCAGTCGTTTGATTCAGACTGCAGTTGTTAAGTTTATTTATATATTATTTATTTATTTTATTTTTGTGAGGTTTATATACCGCCTCACAGTGCAAGCACTCTCTAAGCGGTTTACACCAGTAAGCAATGTATATTTATATTGCCCCCAACAATCTGGGTCCTCATTTTACCCACCTCGGAAGGATGGAAGGCTGAGTCAACCCTGAGCCGGTGAGATTTGAACCGCTGACCTGCGGATCAGTCAGCTAAAGTGGCCTGCAGTACTGCACTCTAACCACTGCGCCACCTCGGCTCTTGTATCTTGTATCAGTGTGCCGTTCCGGTAGGGACCCGCCGATTGTGCAATTTGCGCGTGACGGCTCCGGTGCCGTCTTCGCTGGTCCGTCGCGCGGCGTCATCTTTTTTTCTGGAATTTTGGGCCTTTTTTTTATTCCTGCGCATGCGCGGAAGCAAAATCTTGCAATGGGACGCGCGCGAGTGCGAGATTTCGGATTTAGTTTTGGTGGTCTTACGTAGGACTTTTGGTGTTTCTGGTGGGAAATTTAAGTGGCCTAAGCAAGACATTTCAGTGGCCCAATAAGGACCTTTGTTGGCCCCACTAGGATGATGGCTGGCTGGGGAATTCTGGGAGTTGAAGTCCATGCATCTTAAAACTGCCCAAGTGGAGAAACAGACTTTAGAGATTTGACTGAATCTGAACATTTTACAACACAAAATTTGGAATAATTCTGGGGCCTTGTGTACAAATTATGAGTGAAAAGATTCCAAAACCGAACAAGTTCTAATTAAGAAGCAATGGGTGGAAACTAATCAAGGAGAGAAGCAACTTAGAACTAAGGAGAAATTTCCTGACTGTTAGAACAATTAATCAGTGGAACAGCTTGCCTCCAGAAATTGTAAATGCTCCAACACTGGAGGTTTTTAAGAAGATGTTGGATAACCATTTATCTGAAGTGATGTAGGGTTTCCTGCCTAAGCAGGGGGTTGGACTAGAAGACCTCCAAGGTCCCTTCCAACTCTGTTATTCTATTCTATTTAATTAAATTGCTGCAGAAGCTAGGTTTAATCATTGAGATATCAGAAATGGAATTTCTAATGGAAGAAAGACGTCAAATTTACACTGAAAATTATACATAGAGAAAACTGGTATGAACTAATTTCCCGTGACTGTATTCCAGCATTGATTGCTAAAATTGATCGCTCGGGATTTGAGAGAACGTTTTTTTTTTAAACCAAATAAACAATTCTAAAAATTGAATGTCTTTTCCAACCTGCTACTTTTAGCAAAATGTTACTAACCCTTCGGATTCCTCTATTAAACTAGCCGTGCACGTGGTTAACTCTGCCTCTGCATTTCCAGTTGGAAAGTACATACTGTTCCTTCCATATAAAAATGGCTAATTGAGGTGTGGGAGCACACTTTCTTTGATGTCCAAAATAGCTTCCAATTTCCAAAGTAAATCTGACACAGAGTTTAAGCGTGCTTGGAAGCCATTTTTACAAGATCATTAAAATTACAGGCCTGTAGCAATCTGAAATTTGGGGTTTCTCTTCACTTCGTCTTAAACACTTTAGCTCAGTCTCAACTTTGGCAACTTTTAAAGGAATAGGGAGTTCTGGGAGTTGTTGAAGTCCATCCTTCTTAAAGTGTGCTGGTTGGGGAATTCTGGGGAATCGAAGTCCACGCATCTTAAAGCGTGGTAGCTAGGGGATTCTGGGAATTGAAGTCCACCCATCATAAAGCATGCTGGTTGGGGAATTCTGGGAGTGGAAGTCCACCCATCTTAAAGCATGCTGGTTGGGGAATTCTGGCAGTGGAAGTTCAACCCTCTTAAAGCATGCTGGTTGGGGAATTTTGGGAGTTGAAGGCCCCCCATCTTAAAGCATGCTGGCTGGGGAATTCTGGGAGTGGAAGTCCACCCGTCTTAAAGCATGCTGGCTGGGAAATTCTGGGAGTGGAAGTCCACCCATCTTAAAGCATGCTGGTTGGGGAATTTTGGGAGTTGAAGGCCCCCCATCTTAAAGCATGCAGACTGGGGAATTGTGGGAGTGGAAGTCCACCCGTCTTAAAGCATGCCATTAAAATAGAATTTTATTTATTTAACTGAATGCTTATTCGAACCATTTCCAAGGCTGTCCATCTCTCAAAATCAGCTCTGGGCAGCCTAGAAGGGTTAAAACGGCCACAACAATGGTGTAATAATGGCTAGCTGGGGAATTCTGGGAGTTGAAGTCAAGATATGTTAAAATGGCTAAGGTTAAGAAACACTGGCTGAATGGAAGGAACCCAGAGCATGGCCTCTGGGCTAGATCTGATGGGGTGTGCAGTGATGATATTTTGCTTTTTGAAAACAACTCCTGTTTGTATTGCAGATATAATTTCCCTTCTTTCCTGACTGTTCCATTTGTAATGCGGTCAGAGGACAGATAGCTTGTTTCATTAATTACTGACGGCTAATTTGTAATTCATCATTGCTGTAATTAATGCTTCAGGAGAGAACATACTGCATACAGTTCAGGGTTGAACCGTGGAGCCCTGGATGCCCTCTGAGCTTGGTTGTTTCCTTGCAGACGTTTCATGACCCAACTAGGTAACATCATTAAGTCTGGGAAGGAATGGAGTTTGTGGAATGAAAGGAGGGGAGGAGCAGGAGGAGGAGAAGGAGGAGGAGGAGGAGGAGGAGGAAAAAGAAAGAAAGAAAGAAAGAAAGAAAGAAAGAAAGAAAGAAAGAAAGAAAGAAAGAAAGAAAGGGAAAGAGGAGGACTGAGAGGCCCTGGGTGCTCTCGGAGCTTGGTTATTTTCTTGCAGACGTTTTATGACCCAACTAGGTAACATAACCAAGTCTAGAAAGGAGTGGAGTTTGTGGAATGAAAGGGGAGGAGGAGGAAAAAGAAAGAAAGAAGGAAGGAAGGAAGGAAGGAAGGAGAAAGGGAAAGAGGAGGACTGAGAGGCCCTGGGTGCTCTCGGAGCTTGGTTGTTTTCTTGCAGACGTTTCATGACCCAACTAGGCAACATCATCAGGTTTTCTTAATCACCTGACCTCTCTCTGAAGGAGAGAAGCTTAGGCCTTAGTGCAGAGGTGACGGTGATCTCGAGGTTAGATTAACATAAGGCATTCTTCATGGAGCAGCCCTGGAAGACTGTCCAAAAATGGCAACAGGTCCAGAGTGCCAACGGATAGTCTCAAAGTAGTGCCATTCAAAGGGTCTAGGTCAGGGGTGTCAAACTCGATTTCATTGAGGGCCGCATCAGGGTTGTGTTTGACCTCGGGGGGGGGCGAGGGGTGTGTGGCCAGCGTGGGCGTGGCCAGCTTGACGTCACTCAGGTCAGGGACGCCTGTGTGGGCCCGAGCGCTCTGCCAGCAAAAACAGGCTCCCAAGCTCCGTTTTCGGCTGCCATAGCAATAGCAATAGCACTTTTCTTATATACCGCTTCATAGTGCTTTACAGCCCTCTCTAAGCGGTTTACAGAGTTCAGCATATTGCCCCCAACAATCTGGGTCCTCATTTTACCCACCTCGGAAGGATGGAAGGCTGAGTCAACCTTGAGCCTAGTGAGATTTGAACAGCTGAACTGTTGAACTAGCAGTCAGCCTGCAATGGCTGCATTTAACCACTGCACCACTTCAGCTCTCGGTCTCCTGCAACCCTCTGCCTGTGAAAACGGAGGGTTGCAGGAGGCCATGGCAGCCGAAAACGGAGCCTGGGAGCCTGTTTTTGCTGGCAGAAGCACCGTGGGCCAGTCCTTCGCTGTTTCCTGGGTGGCCCAGTGGCCCAGATCTAAGTACCCCGCGGGCCGGATCCGGCCCCAGAGCCTTGAGTTTGACACCCCTGGTCTAGATGACTTCCAGATGGACCTATGGCTGGTTGGTTTCAGTTTGGACAACTGTGGGGTCCTTGGTGCTCTCTGAGCTGGGTTGTTTCCTTGCAGACGTTTCATGACCCAACTAGGTAACATCATCAGTGCTGGAAGGGAGGGAGGTTTGCTCTCTGTTTATATACTAGTGCAGTGATGGCGAACCTTTTTTTGCTCGGGTGCAATGCCCTTCCCCCTGTGCCAAAAGGGTGCGCACGTGCGAGATAGCGTGTGCGCGTGTGCCCACACCCATAATGCAATGCCCTTCCCCCTGTGCATGTGTGCTGCCCCCCCGCATGGGCACAATCCCCCTGCGCTCCCCCCCTGCACATGCACACAGGTCTCACTGAAGCCTCCGGACTTCCGGTAGGCCCGTTGGGCTGTTTTTCGCTCTCCCCAGGGTTCAGGAAAGCCTCCTGAACAGGGGCGGGTTCCTAATTTTTTTACTACCACTCTGTGGGCGTGGCTTATTTTGTGGGTGTGGCTTGCCAGCCATGTGACCGGGTGAACGTTCCCCCTCCCCTCAGCAGCTCGAGAAGCCTCGAATGTGCAAAAATGCCTAGGATCATCACCGCGCGTTCGTGGCTTCTTGGACTGCTGAAGGGAGGGGAATGGAGATAGCTCCTGCCGCCCGTTCTTTCAGTGTCTCAGATGCTCCCTCAGCCATCCTCCCCTGCTTGGACTCATTGTGGGGTAGGAAGGCAGCACATGCGCAGTGCCGGAAGCTCGGCTTCTGGGCATGCGCAGAAGAAATTTTGTAAAAAAAATTAAATTTTTTTTTTAAAAAATGGTGGCGCCCAGGCACCGGCAACCGACCACACCGGTACTGTCATGTCACCAGCGGGCCGCTACCGGTGCTATAGAGTGGACCGCACCTGTAGGAACCCACCACTGCTCCTGAAGCCTGGGGAGAGTGAAAAATAGCCAAACGGGCCAAACGGAAGTTTGGAAACGAACTTCCGGTTGGGCCGTTGGGCCGTTTTTCACCGTCCCCAGGCTTCAGGAGTCTTTCCTGAACCCTGGGGACGGCGAAAAATGGCCGAAAAGAAGGCCGAAAATCAGCTGGCCAGCACGCACATGTGCGCTGGAGCTGACATAGGGCAACACCTCGCGTGCCCTCAGATATGGCTCCGCGTGCCACCGGTGGCACGCGTGCCATAGGTTCGCCATCACTGTACTAGTGGTTTGCCCTGTCGGTGATGGCGGAAGTCTTCCTGGTAGAGCCTTGATTGGGCTGTTGATTAATGTCTACGGAGATTCTCCGTCATCCAGGTCACGGTTGTTCCAAAGGTGCTTTTTTTCAAGAGGCAACTGGACTTTCTGGTTTTTCTTTGAAGACGTTTCGCTTCTCATCCTAGAACAGTGATGGCGAACCTATGGCACGCGTGCCACCTGTGGCACGCGCGCCCTAGCTCAACTCCAGCATGCATGTGCGTGCCAGCCAGCTGATTTTTGTCTTGTGTGGAGGCTCTGTGAGGGCATTTTAGGTTTCCGGAGGGCCTCCAAGGGGGTGTTTTCGCCCTCCCCAGGCTCCAGGGAAGCCTCTGGAGCCTGGGGAGGGCGAAAAACGGGCCTACCAGGCCCACCGGAAGTCGGGAAATGGGCCATTTCCAGCCTCCAGAGGGCCTCTGCGGGGGCGGGAAAGGCCGTTTTCATCCTCCCCAGGCATTTAATTATGGGTGTGGGCACTCACACCCGCGTGACAGTGCGCGCGCGTGCGTTTTCGGCATTCGAGGGAAAAAAGGTTCGCCATCACTGTCCTAGAAGCTTCTTCAGCTCTTACTGGAATCCTTCCATTCCGCACCATCCAGTCAGAGCTGAAGAAACTTCTGGGATGAGAAGCGAAACGTCTTCAAAGAAAAACCAGAAAGTCCAGTTGCCTCTTGAAAAACCACTTTTGGGCTGTTAGCTTGTTTGTCTGCATTGGCAGCTCCTTGATTGGGGTGTTGTTTACCGCTTTATTGTTAGTCTACTCTGGGGTTAATGTTGGTGTTAATCACTGCTTCTCTGGGTGTTGATTGCTGTAGAGATGAGGGTTTTTTTGGTCTTTTTGTTTCCTTTTTGGCATTTTGATTCTCCTTTTGAATGATGTGTAGATGTTGTTCATCTCAATATGCCTGTTGATGGCTGATTTGGCAGCCTTCCAGGAATTCTCGGCCGTTTTTGGATTTGGCTTGATCTAGGACAGTGATGGCGAACCTATGGCACATGTGCCACAGGTGGCATGCGGAGCCATATCTGCCGGCACGTGAGCCGTTGCCCTAGCTCAGCTCCAGCGTGCATGTGCACTCCAGCTATCTGATTTTTGGCTTGCATAGAGGCTCTGGGAGGGTGTTTTCGGCTTCCAGAGGGCCTCTGGTGGGCGGGGGAGGGCATTTTCACCCTCCCCAAGCTCCAGGGAAGCCTCTGGAGCCTGGGGAGGATGAAAAACGGGCCTACTAGGCCCACCAGAAGTTGGGAAATGGGCCGTTTCTGGCCTCCAGAGGGCCTCCAGGGTGGTGGGGGAGGCCATTTTCACCCTCCCCAGGGATTGAATTATGGGTGTGGGCACTCGCGCATGCACGATAGGACGTGCGCACGTAATTTCGGCACCCGAGGAAAAAAAGGTTTGCCATCACTGATCTAGGATGCTCCCTGTTTTGAACCTACGGTGAAATCTGTTCACCGACAAGCAGTCAGAAGACACGATGCAAACTCCTTCATTACACAACACAACAACCGAGCTACAAATATTCTCCTCTATTCCAATTTAGCAGGAGGCTTCAAACCTTGATCCAGGTTGCAGATGCAGGAAGAGATGAAAAGTGGGCGTCATATCAACACGGTTATTATTTTTTAATCTTTCAACTTCCTTTCTGAGTTGGGAAGATTGCTTCGTAGGCGTCCTTTGTCGCAAGATCTATTTTCTCTGCCGCATTTGCAATCTCATCTTCCCCGGGGTACAGCCTGGAAATCTTACCAGCTTAAAACTTTATCAGAAATAAAAAGGAGATGGGCCATTCTGGGTAATGTGGTTTTCGGTTTATTCCCTCCAAATATGATTACCTGCAAAACAGTTTGCTGGTTGCAGATAGCAGAATCACACAGTTGGAAGGGACCTTAGAGGTCTTCTAGTCCAACCTCCTGCTCTGGCAGGAGACACATGGTTGTCCAGTCTCCTCTTAAAAACTTCCAGTGATGGAGCACTCCCAACTTCTGGTGGCAAGCTGTTCCATTGGTTAATTGTTCTCACTGTCAGTAAGTTGCTCCTTAATTCCAGGTTGCTTCTCTCCTTGATTAGTTTCCTTCAGTTGCTTCTTGTCCTGCCTTCAGGGGCTTTGGAGAATAGCTTGACGTTCTTGGGTTTTTCCTTGAAAATATTTCGCTTCTCATCCAAGAAGCTTCTTCAGTTCTGACTGAACGGTGGGGAAGAGTTTATATTCGTTGCAGCCATTGGGTCGTTAGCACTCTGAAGGTCCGTGGTTAGCTCTCTGAGAGTGATTTGAAGAGAGAATTACAGAATAACAGAATTGGAAGGGACCTTAGAGGTCTTCTAGTCCAACCCCCTGCTCAGGCAGGAAACCCTATACCACAAATGGCTGTCCAATCTCTTCTTAAAAACTTCCAGTGTTGGAGCAACCACAACTTCTGGAGGCAAGTTATTCCACGTATTAATTGTTCTAACTGCCAGGAAATTTCTCCTTAGTTCTAAGTTGCTTCTCTCCTTGATTAGTTTCCACCCATTGCTTCTTGTTCTACCCTCAGGTGCTTTGGAGAATAGCATGACTCCCTCTTCTTTGTGGCAGCCCCTGAGATATTGGAAGACTGCTATCATGTCTCCCCTGGTCCTTCTTTTCATCAAACTAGACATACCCAGTTCCTGCAACCGTTCTTCGTATGTTTTAGCTTCCAGTCCCCTAATCATCTTTGTTGCTCTTCTCTGCACTCTTTCTAGAGTCTCAACATCCTTTTTACATCGTGGTGACCAAAACTGGATGCAAATATTCCAAGTGTGGCCTTACCAAGGCATTATAAAGTGGTATTAACACTTCGCGTGATCTTGATTCTATCCCTCTGTTAATGCAGCCTAGAACTGTGTTGGCTTTTTTTGGCAGCTGCTGCACACGGCTGGCTCATATTTAAATTGTTGTCCACCAGGACTCCAAGATCCCTCTCACAGTTACTGTTGTTGACCCAGGTACCATTCAGCCTAGGGAAGAATCAGATAAGAGATTACATAGCCTGCAGCTGTACAACAGGCAGAGAAAGAAACTCAGAAAGGATCCACCTTAACTCAGTGATAACGATGATATTATCTGTTCAGCCATGTCCGACTCTTTGCATTATATGATTTTATTGGTTTTTCAAAATATAAAATACAAAGAACAATAAAAAAAGTAGTGGAAAACTAAGAAGGAGGGTTGGGAAAAGAAAAGAAATATAGTGTAAAGGGGGAAAAGGAAAGAAAAAGGCACCACTTTCCCACTCTCTTTAGCACAGTAGAAAATAACAACGTTACAACCACAATGTTTGCTTTTACACAACAGGATGTACAATCCATTTCTATAACAATAAGCCCATCTAGTTTAACAAAAACAAAATCAAAGTTTAATTGTTTTTTTTTTTTCATTGCAAACACAAAATCCGGAAGCAATTTCAAAATAGAAACGAAGTTAGATACCGTATTTTTCAGAGTATAAGACGCACCGGAATATAAGACGCACCTTAGTTTTTGGGGAGGAAAATAGGGGAAAACAATCTGCCTACCAGGTATTCATCTGGCTAGCGTCCTTAGTCTGATCAGCTTCAGCACATTATTTGATCCCCTGGTTAGGAGTTAAAAAAACCTTCTTCTGAGAGAGTAACAATGAAAGAGCCTGCAAGCCAGTAAGAGCTGGGAAGATCATTAGCACCTGGTTAGGGCTAGAAAAAAACTTTTTTGGAGCAAGTAGAGCAATGAAAAAAACCCTGCAAAGACTTAGGGCTGGAAAAACATTCTTTGGAGAGAGTAACAATGAAAAAGCCTGCAAGGTAAGAGCTGGGAAGATCTGTTAGCACCTAGTTAGGGCTGGGAAAAAAGCTACATTCGAAGTACAAGACGCACCCAAATTTTCAGCCACTTCTAGGGAGGAAAAAGGTGCGTCTTATACTCCAAAAAATACGGTATGTATTCTCTTCTTTGGATAAAAGAATCGATTTGACCCCCTCTGCTGTGGGGAGTAATATATGCTTCTGTGAACTCATTAATCTTTATCATAATTTATATTAAGAAAATCCTCTGTATTATTTCAATTTTTTTAACCCTAAAAGGAGAAAACACTTTCCCCACCTAGTTTTAATGTTTTACTAACTTTAAAAAGTACTCAAGTATTATATATAAAGGAGAAGAAGAAAAAAGGCCCTTCGTTTTAAACCCAAGAACCCAAAACACAATATAGTTCAACTCTTGGTCATTCTGTGGGTCAGGTCCAGGGGTGGTTTTCCCTTCCCTGCCGGTTTGCAAATGTGAGCGCACGCGCAGCCACCACACATGTGCACAGCCTCCCCATGCATAGCAATAGCAATAGCACTTAGACTTATATACCGCTTCATAGTGCTTTACAGCCCTCTCTAAGCAGTTTACAGAGTTCAGCATATTGCCCCCAACAATCTGGGTCCTCATTTTACCGACCTCAGAAGGATGGAAGGCTGAGTCAAACTTGAGCCTGGTGAGATTTGAACAGCTGGCCTGCTGAACTAGCAGTCAGCCTGCAGTCGCAGCATTTAACCACTGCACCACTTCAGCTCCTAAGCATGCTCTTAAATCGCACACATGCCTTTCGTGCATGCGCCCAGCCCAGGGGCGGGTTCTACTTACCTTTCACTACCGGTGCTCATCGCAACATCCCGCCGTGCGAGTCTACTTCCGCGCATGCGCAGAAGTAAATTTGAAGCCGAAACACAGCTGAGAAGCCATCCAAACCAGGAAAAAAGCGCCGATTCTACTTCCGCGCATGCGCAGAAGGACATTTCAAGCCGAAAAAAGATGGTGGCGTGCACAGACCGGGAAAGACGGCACCGGAGCCGTCATGCCTAAATTGCGTCATCAGCGGGCTGCTACCGGAGCGCCAGCACCAGACTGCACCGGTAGGAACCACCCCTGGCCCAGCCACAAAAATGTGGCTAAATAGGATGGCATTATATCCGGGCGGGTCCACTCGCAGTCAGCGCTACCGAACCGGTCAGAACCGGCAGGATCCCACAATCTCTCCACATCTTCCGATCTTGAACTGCTTCTTTGAGTTTTTCTACGCTCTGGTTGGTGTCAGCTTTGATGGTATCCAGCCACCATCTTCTTTAGCTGCCAGGTTTCCTCTTCCCGCTAACTCAGGGGTGTCAAACTCAAGGCCGGCAATGTGGGCAGATCCGGCCCGCGGGGCCGTCCTGGTCTACCCAAAGTGAAGAGGAAACATGTCAGCAGTTTGGGGACTGGCATCAAGCTGGCCACGCCCACCCAGTCGGCCACACCCACTCACTCAGCCACGCCCTCCCAGCCCCCCCCCCCCCCCCGAGGTCAACCACAGCACTGATACAGCCCTCAATGAAATTGAGTTTGACACCCCTGTGCTAACTCTTCCCAACACAATTGCTTTCTCCGGTAAATTCCCCTGCACGACATGACCAAAGTAAGTGAGACACACTTGTGTGATTTTGCCTTCCAGTGACGTGTCTTATGGGTTATGTGCTCTAGCTTGTTAGTTATCTTTGCTGTCCAAGGAATACGCAGGAGGGCCGCAGCTCATATAAGCCAATTTTCTTCCTGTCTTGCTTTTTTAAAAGGTCTAAATTACACAACCGGGGGTAGCCACCGGGGGACACACAATACAGTAGAGCATATGTCTACAATCAGACTTGCAAAGTTGATGTGGGATTTTGTGGGAAGAAATATCCACCTGGTTCAGTTCCAAGCCGGGAGAAAGACACTGGATACATGGAGGCTGATTGCAAAGAGGGTTTAATGGTGAACAGAACCACCAAGCACATGGTTCTGGTGCAACTGACCACATGGACTTGAGAGTGGGAGGGTGTTATACCTTCTTTGAGCTTTGCACTTGAGCTTCCTGTTCCTGTGCACGAACATGTCTTCTATTGGCTGTTGTCAGACTCCCATGGGGCCATGTAGGGGTTATGTAGGGGTCATAGCTGGCTCTATAGGCAAAGTACAAATCCTAGGTCACTGATGGCGAACCTTTTCGGCACCGAGTGCCCAAACCAAAATGTGCGCGCGCGCATGCACATGCGCTCTGGAGCCCCAGAAACTAGAAGACCAGCTGGCCGGTGCACATGTGCGCGCTGCCCACCTGGTCTTCTGGTTTCTGGCGTGCACATGCGTGCTGGCCAGCTGGTCTTCGCACATACCGGAGCGCCGGAAACACGAAGACCAGCTGGCCAGTGCGCGCGCATGCGCAAAGATCAGCTGGCCAGTGCACATGTGTGCGCCGGAAATCAGAAGAGTAGCTGGCGATGGCGCGCATGCCCACAGAGAGGGCTTTGTGTGCCACCTTTGGCACGTGTGCCATAGGTTCGCCATCGTGGTCCCAGGTGTTTGTCTGAGCTACGTTTGGTTGAAGTTTGGTCTGCTCTGTGGGCGGACCGCAGGCTGATCCTTTGCTGTTTCCAGGGCAGCTCCGCGGGCCAGATCTAAACACCCCGTGGGCCGGATGTGGCCCGTGGGCCTTGAGTTTGACATCCCTGCTCTATACCATTTCAGACAGGTGGCTGTCCAGTCTCTTCTTAAATACCTCCGGTGATGGAGCGCCCACAACTTCTGGTGGCAAGCTGTTCCACTGGTTAATTGTCCTCACTGTTAGGAAGTTTCACCTTAATTCCAGGTTGCTTCTCTCCTTGATTAGTTTCCATCCATTGTTTCTTGTCCTGCCTTCTGGTGCTTTGGAAAATAAATTGAACCCCTCCTCTTTCTGGCAGCCCCTCAAATACTGGAAGACTGCTATCCTGTCCCTCCTAGTCCTTCTTTTCTCCAGAGTAGCCCTACCCAATTCCTGCAACTATTCTTCGTATGTTTTAGTCTCCGGGCCTTAAATCGTCTTAGTTGCTCTTCTCTGTATTTCCCTTCTCCCTATCATTCCCACACAGGGGTGGGGCTGCTGAGGGTTCGCAGGGGTTCGGGAGAACCTCTAGCTAAGATTCTGTGCAGTTCGGAAAACCCCCAAATCTAAGGTGACCAGACGTCCCGCTTTTGGCGGGACAGACACGCTTTTCAAGCGTGTGTCCCGCGTCCCGCATTCTTTCCAAAAAGTCCCGCTTTTTTGGAAAGAATGCCGAAACAGCGGGACGTCTGGTCACCTTAGAAGGGGAAGCACAAAAGAGAGGTACTACCTGCAAAGCGGAATTTCAGCGAGCCGGCTGCCTGCTGGGGGGAGGGGGAAGGGGGGCTGCTCCTCCTCTCCTTCCCCCGCCCCATCCCTAGCCCCGCCCTCGGAGGCGCCGCTGCTGTTGGGATGCGGGTGGAGGGGTGAGGGACGAGTAGCCGTCGCCGCTGCCGTCGTCTCAGAAAAAGGGGGTTGAAGCGCTGCTGCGGACTTGGAGCGGCGGTTTGAGCTCACGAGCGGCCCCTCCGGCGGCGCAAACAGCCCTTCCTCGTCCCCCTCCCCTTCCTTACCCCCGTCGCCTCGCTGCCGCCGTTGCCCTGGGGCCGGGCGGGTGACCGGGAGACCGCGGCGCTTGGATGCCTGGAGCTCGTGACAGAGACCTAGCCCCGAGCCCGCCATGGGCTGCTGCGGGAGCGCCGCCTCACAGGTTAGCTGCCGGCTGCCTCCTTTCCCCGCCTCCCGCCTCCCGTTCGTTGCTTGCCAGCCCAAGCCACTGCCGGCTCCCGAAGGGGAGGCGGGAGGCGAGGAAAGGCCTCCCGCCTCCCCCCCCCACCTGGACGCCGACATTTGCGTTGTTTTGCCCTCTGCGCATGCGCAGCGTTCTGCGCATGTGCAGAGGGCAAAACTCAAATGGTGGCGCCCAGGCGGGCCCGCCCCCCGTCCCGCTTTAAAAAAAAAATCTGGTCACTTTACCCAAATCCCACTCCTGGCTGGCCCTGCCGGCCCCTCCCCTCCCCTCCCAGGAGTCCCCACGCGGCCCGTTTTGGATGCAGGAAGTGCAGGGTGCGCGCGGAGGCTCCGGGAGGGTGAAAAACGGGCCTTCCGGAAGTTCGGGAAGGCCGGAAACGGGTCCATTTCCGGCCTCCAGAGGGCCTCTGGAGCCTGGGGAGGCCGTTTTTACCCTCCCAGAGGCTCGAAAAAAGCCTCCGGAGCCTGGGGACGGCAAAAAGCCCCCCCCCCCTATCCTGGTGCAGGAGGCCGACTAGGCCACGCCCACCATGGCCACGCCCACCCAGCAACCGGGCAGAGTACCCCTTGCTAACATTTTTGAAGCCACCCCTGTTCCCATATACTATTCCAAGCCAAAAGAGCCAGAGAGAGAAGTTTGAAAAAGACTGACCATTACTCCACGTCCATCTTATTACCACAAAATGACTGTAAGAGCATCACATTCTTGTTAGGTCTCCATTAGGGATTTTTATAGCGCCTTTTAAATCATCGCCGTGCCAAAATAGCAGGATTGAGAACTAGTTTTATATAATTTCAGCGGTGACTGGTTGATGCTATGAAGATAGTGGGGGCCGTGTCATTTGTAACAAACCACAGTAACACCGAAATACAGGCCATCATCATTTAGAAGCCACGATTAGGTTTGGCAACATGTTTCTGTTAAGTGAAGCAGTTACTAAGTGAAACCGCGCCTGTTTATCATCTTAGTTCAGCTTTCCTTTCCTTTACTAAACCTGCCAGGGTTGCCACTGCAAGAACTGGTTGTAAAGTTACTTTGTCACCACCACCATAATTACAAATGTTTGTTAAATGAGGGTGTCACTAAACAAGACATTCCCTGCATTGATACACATGGACTGAAGACTGAAACATGCAACGAATGGTTGCAAGTGTTGGGTATGTCTAGTTTAATGAAAAGAAGGACTAGGGGTGACATTATAGTAGTCTTCCAATATTTGAGGGGCTGCCCCAAAGAAGAGGGGGGGGTGTCAAACTATTCTCCAAAGTACCCGGAGGCAGGACAAGAAGCAACGGATGGAAACGAATGGAGGAGAGAATTGTTTGCGGCTCAATTGTGGTCGTAAGTCGAGGACTACCTGTAAAAAGAAGGACTAACTAACTAACTAACTAACTAAATTATAAGAAAATATATTAAATATGGCTGTGATTGTGACATTTATTGCAATGATTTCTCTATATTATTTGTGGGGGGGGTGTCTTGATTTCGGAACCAAATTTAGCAAAAGCCACTTTATGTATCTGCCAAGCAGTAACTGTGAGAGGGATGTTGGAGTCTTAGTTTGACAACCAATTAAATGTGAGCCAGCAGTGTGCAGCGGCAGCCAAAAAAGCCAATGCAATCCTAAATTGCATTAAGAGAGGGATACAGTCAAGATCAAGGGAGGTACTAATACCACTCTATAAAGCCTTAGTAAGGCCACACCTAGAGTACTGCATCCAATTTTGGTCACCACGATGTTAAAAAGATGTTGAGAAGAAAGAGTACATAGAAGAGCAGCCAGGATGATTCGGGGACTGGAGGCTAAAACATACGATGAACTGGGGATGGCTAGTCTAGTGAACTGGGCATGGCTAGTCTAGTCTAGTCTAGTCTAGTCTAGTCTAGTGAAGAGAAGGACCAGGGGAGACATGATAGCATCTTCCAATATTTGAGAGGCTGCCACAGAGAGGAAGGGGGTCAAACTATTTTCCAAGGCACCCGAAAGCCAGACAAGGAATAATGGATGGAAACTGAACAAGGAGAGATTCAACCTGGAAATAAGGAGGAAGTTTCTGACAGTGAGAGCAATCAACCAATGGAACAGAAGTTGCCTTCAGAAGTTGTGGGAGCTTCATCACTGGAGGCTTTCAAGAAGAGACTGGGCTGCCATCTGTCAGAAATGGTGTAGGGCAGTGATGGCGAACCTTTTTTGGCTCGGGTGCCAAAAGGGCGCGCACGGGCGCGATAGCGTGCGTGTGCGTGCCCACACCCATAATGCAATGCCCTCCCCCCCACACATGCGCACAACCCCTGCGCTGCCCCCCCCCACATGCACACAACCCCCCATGTACTGCCCCCCCACATGCGCACAGGCCTCACTGAAGCCTCTGGACTTCCGGTAGGCCCATTGGGCTGTTTTTTGCTCTCCCTAGAGTTCAGGAAAGCCTCCTGAAGCCTGGGGAGAGCGAAAAACATCCAAACAGGCCAACCGGAAGTTCAGAAACGAACTTCCGGTAGGCCCATTGGGCCATTTTTCACCGTCCCCAGGGTTCAGGAAAGCCTCCTGAAGCCTGGGGAGAGCAAAAACAGCCGAAAAGAAGCCCAAAAAACAGCTGGCTAGCGCGCACATACGCGCTGGAGCTGACATAGGGCAACGCCTCGCATGCCCTCAGATATGGCTCCGCGTGCCACCTGTGGCACACGTGCCATAGGTTCGCCATCACTGGTGTAGGGTCTCCTGCTTGGGCGGGGGGTTGGACTAGATGACCTACAAGGTCCCTTCCAACTCTATTATTCTGTTATTCTGTTATCTGTGTATGTTACTAGTGCTTAATGTTTCAGTTCCATTCTTTACTCATTTCTCTTTTTTTCTTTTTTCTTTCCGTTTTGTGTTGGCCACTCCCTTCCTTTGGTTGTCTCTCCATCTTCCATTCTGCCACGTTCATTTCATTTCTTGGCTGGGATAAACAGATGCCCCAAACACACTACCAAAAGGTAAGGTCTCTTTTAGCTCTACATCCGCCCCCTCTGTGTCCTCCCTGGCAGGGTTGTTGTGATCTCCAAAAGATGCTCCAGAGAAACAAGAGATGCTTATTCAGCATTCAACAGCTGCTTTAAGGCAGCCGCATCAGTTCCTGGAAATTATGGGACAGTCATCACTGCTGCATTGCATCGACTTACAACCGTTCATTTAGTGACCGTTCATTTAGTGACCGTTTGAAGTTACAACGGCACTGAAAAAAGTGACTTATGACCCTTTTTCACACTTATTTATTTATTTATTTATTTGTGAGATTTATATACCGCCTCACAGTGCAAGCACTCTCTAAGCGGTTTACACCAGTAAGCAATGTATATTTATATTGTATGTATATTATAGAGATGTATATTATAGAGATGATCTGAGGCTGAGGGGTTTAGTCACAGTACCCTTGTCGTGGTCAGATCATTTCCTTCTGAGGTTGGATTTCATGGCGCCACTCCTCCACCGCAAGGAGGCGGGACCGATTAAGTGGTTCCGCCCCAGGCGCCTAATGGAATCCGAAGGATTTCAGAGGGAACTTGGGGAAATACCGGACTCCCTGGTACACGATTCATCTGAGGCTCTAGTGACTGCCTGGAATCAGGCGGCAACAGGGGCTTTAGATCGGATTGCGCCTTTGCGGCCTCTCCGTGGCAGCGGATCCCGGAGGGCTCCTTGGTTTACTGAGGAGCTCCGGGAGATGAAGCGCCTAAAGAGACGCCTAGAGCGACGATGGAGAGCCAGTAAAGCTGAGTCTGACCGGACACTTTTAAGAACTTGCATTAAGTCTTACTTAGTGGCGATACGGGCGGCAAAATGTGCGCATTTTTCCGCCCTTATTGCGTCCGCCGACTCCCGCCCAGCCGCCCTGTTTAGGGTGACGCGCTCCCTCCTCGCAAAGGGGGGGGGGCGAAGAACCCTTGCAGGGTAGAGCTGAGGAATTTTCCCAGTTCCTGGCGGATAAAATCACTCAGATTCGGACAGACCTGGACTCCATTTGGACAGGGCAGGCCGAGATGACAGGGGCGAGTCTTAGTCCTGTTATTTGGGAGGAGTTTGAGCCTATCACTCCTGAGGATGTGGACAAGGCCATAGGAGCGATGAGCGCCTCCACTTGTTTATTGTACCCGTGTCCCTCCTGGCTGGTTTCGGCCAGCAGGGAGGTGACACGCGG
The DNA here is from genome assembly GCA_023053685.1 of Diadophis punctatus similis. NCBI lineage: Eukaryota > Metazoa > Chordata > Lepidosauria > Squamata > Dipsadidae > Diadophis > Diadophis punctatus. Next base: position 4,717,551 of record JALIGW010000001.1, read on the forward strand.
CTGGCTCCAGGCTGTTGTGATCGCATCTTTGAGAGAGGGGTCCGTCCCGCAGCCCTTAAAAGCTGCGGTGGTGAGGCCCCTCCTCAAGAAACCTTCCCTGGACCCAGCGGATTTAAAGAACTTCCGTCCAGTCTCCAACTTACCCTTCTTGGGTAAAGTTGTAGAGAAAGTGGTGTCGCTCCAACTCCTGCGGCTATTGGAGGATACTGATTATCTGGATCCCTTTCAATCGGGTTTCAGGCGCGGCTACAGTACGGAGACTGCTTTGGTCGCACTGATGGATGATCTCTGGCGAGCACGGGATGGGGGTCATTCCTCCATCCTGGTGTTACTTGACCTCTCAGCGGCTTTCGATACCATCGACCATGGTATCCTTCTGCGTCGTCTTGGGGAGGTGGGAGTGGGAGGCACTGTTTTACGGTGGTTCTCCTCCTACCTCTCTGACAGGACGCAGTCGGTGTTGACAGGAGGGCAGAGGTCGGCCCCTAGGCCCCTGGTTTGCGGGGTGCCACAGGGTTCGGTCCTCTCGCCCATCCTGTTTAACATTTACATGAAACCGCTGGGTGAGATCATCCGACGACACGGGGTGAGGTATCAGCAGTATGCTGACGATACCCAGTTGTACATCTCCACCCCGTGTCAGTTCAGTGAAGCAGTTGATGTAATGTGCCGCTGCCTGGACGATGTGAGGGTCTGGATGGGAGTGAACAGACTCAGGCTCAACCCAGACAAGACTGAGTGGCTCTGGATTTTGCCTCCCAAGGATTATGTCGACTGTCCCTCCCTGGTTCTCGGGGGAGAAAAATTGACTCCCTCGGAACAGGTCCGCAATTTGGGTGTCCTCCTAGATCCACAGCTAAAATTGGAGCAACATCTTTCAGCTGTGGCTAGGGGGACCTTTGCACAGATTCGTCTTGTGCACCAATTGCGACCTTACTTGGAGAGGGAGGCTTTGCTCACAGTCACTCATGCCCTTGTCACCTCACGGCTAGACTACTGTAACGCGCTCTACATGGGGCTACCCTCAAAGAGCATCCGGAGACTCCAACTGGTACAGAATGCAGCTGCGCGAGCTGTAGTGGGTGTACCGAGATACACCCACGTAACACCTCTCCTTCGCCAGCTGCATTGGCTGCCAATTAGTCTCCGGTTGCAATTTAAGGTGTTGGTCGTTACCTTTAAAGCCCTACATGGCTCAGGGCCAGGTTACCTTCGGGACCGCATCCTACCACATACCTCCCTACGACCGGTTAGGTCCCATAGAGAGGGCCTCCTCCGGGTCCCATCGGCCAAACAATGTCGGTTGGCGGGGCCATGGGGGAGGGCCTTCTCTGTGGGAGCCCCGTCCCTCTGGAACCAACTCCCACCAGAGATCCGGACTATCCCCACCCTGCTGGCCTTCCGTAAAGCCATAAAAACTTGGCTCTTCCGGCAGGCGGGGTGAATAGGAAGATCAGATTCCCCCCTTGAATGTTGTTTTTATAATTGTTTTAACTATGCCTTTTAATTTTAAATTATGATAATTGTTTTTATTGTACGCTTCTTATTCTGTTGTACGCCGCCCTGAGTCCCACGGGATTGGGCGGCCTATAAGAACGTCTATTAAATTAAATTAAATTAAATTAAATTATATTGGCCCCAACAATCTGGGTCCTCATTTTACCTACCTCGGAAGGATGGAAGGCTGAGTCAACCTTGAGCCGGTGAGATGTGAACCACTGACCTGCGGATCACAGTCAGCTAAAGTGGCCTGCAGTACTGCTCTCTAACCGCTGCGCCACCTTGGCTCACTATGACCGTTGCAGCACCCCCCACGGTCACGTGATCAAAACCCTGGGCAACTGGCATGTACTTCTGATGGTTGCAGCGTCCCTGGGTCATGTGATCGCCTTTTCCGACCTTCCGACAAGTTACAACGGTCGTAAGTGTGAAAAATGATCACAAGTTGCTTTTCTCAGTGATGTCGTAACTTCGAACGGTCACTAAATGAACTGTTCTAAGTCGAGGACTAACTGTATTCTACTCCTTTCCTGAAGGTAGAGCTCGGAAATTTTCTAAACCTCTTCCCTCTCTCCTTTTATCACCGCCATATTCTTAGTGAGCAAGATTAGATTAAGGAAAAAATGGCGAATTTTGTTCCTAATGAGACTTGATGGCTTTTTCACAGTCTAAACTGGAACCCTGTTGTAACCACTATGCTACACTGCCCACAGGACTGGCCTGTGGAAATCCTGCTGCCTGGCCCCCTCGGAGTGTGAAGTCTCTAAATCACTTCTGTGTAACTTTTCTGCACCGTTTCAAAAATCACCTTGTGGCCTCTTTTCCTCCCCCGGTCATCTGAGTTGGCCAATAAATCGATCTGTCTTCCGAGAGATCTACCCTAATTGATTAGAGGAAAGACAAGATTTAAATTAATGACTGACCGGAAGCCGCTTAGAGAGGCTTGGGATTTGTGGTTTCGATGACTAGAGAAAAAAAAAGGATAATAGGAAAAGAATGGAGCATTTTTTGGTGATCAAAGAATAAGAGATAACTTTATATCCGCCCAGAATCACATTAAACATTTAATAAACAAACAGAAGAACAAATACATAAAATCCCGCTTGAATTTGTGGCAAAAGGAAATCAGAAGGTTCCCCTTTTATTCCCCCTTTATTTCTATGATATTGTGTGTGTTTTTCTTTGTTTGGTTTCTTCTTTTTTGTTTTTTTGTTGTCGTTATTCTCAATGTGTGGTCCTCAATGGAACTGCATCTACATGGAGGGAAGTATGCAGTGGAGTACCCCAAGGCTCTGTTTTAGGCCCAGGACTCTTCAACATCTTCATCAATGACTTGGACGAGGGGATAGACGGGGAACTCATCAAATTTGCAGATGACACCAAACTGGCAGGAATAGCCAACTCTCCAGAAGATAGGTTCAAGATTCAGAAGGATCTTGACAGACTTGAACATTGGGCACTATCAAACAAAATGAAATTCAATGGTGAAAAAAGTAAGGTTCTACATTTAGGCAATAAAAACAAAATGCACAGGTACAGTATATGTGGTACCTCGCTCAATGGTAGTAACTGTGAGAGGGATCTTGGAGTCCTAGTGGACAACCATTTAAATAGGAGCCAGCCGTGTGCAGCAGCTGCCAAAAAAGCCAACACAGTTCTAGGCTGCATTAACAGAGGGATAGAATCAAGATCACGCGAAGTGTTAATACCACTTTATAATGCCTTGGTAAGGCCACACTTGGAATACTGCATTCAGTTTTGGTCGCCACGATGTAAAAACAGATGTTGAGACTCTGGAAAGAGTGCAGAGAAGAGCAACAAAGATGATTAGGGGACTGGAGGCTAAAACATATGAAGAACGGTTGCAGGAACTGGGTCAGAGGTAGGTTCGGACCAGTTCGCCCGAACCGGTAGTGACCTGCTGGTGATGTCATGATGATGTCACAGAACCGGTTCGGTCAGTGCCGATCCGTAGGCGCCGCCATCTTTTTTAAAAAAAAATGTAAATTTTTTTTTTTAAATTTTTTTTTGGAATTTTTTTCTGGGTTTTTTTCTTCTTCTGCACATGCGCAGAAGCAGAGTTTCCGGCACTGTGCATGCGGTCATCTTGTTTTTGGCTTTTGGGGCGGGTTTGGGGGGGGAAAGGAGATAGGTAATAGGAAAGATGAGAAAAATAATATTATTACAGTCTTACTAAATAGTTCAACAGTGTTGTGGGAATTAGTTGTTTAGCAGAGTGGGGGGGGGAAACTATCCTTGTGTCTAGTTGTTCTGGTGTGCAGTGCCCTATAGCCGTGATGGCGAACCTATGGCACGCGTGCCACAAGTGGCACGCGGAGCCATAATGGTGGGCACGTGAGCTCATGTCCGGCGGGCGCCAGCTGATTTTCGGGCCTTCTGGGCCCACTGGGAGTCGGGAAACATCCTGTTTTCAGACTCCGGAAGGGGTGGGGAAGGCCCGTTTTTTGCTCTCCCTAAGCTCTAGAGCAGTGTTTCCCAACCTTGGCAACTTGAAGATATCTGGTTGAAGAAATGCTTGAAGAAATGCTGGCTGGGGAACTCTGGGAGTTGAAGTCCAGATATCTTCAAGTTGCCAAGGTTGGGAAACACTGCTCTAGAGCCTTTCTAGGAGCCTGGGGAGGGCGAAAACAGCCTCCCCCCCCCCCGGAGGCCCTCCAGAGGTCAGAAATGGCCCGTTTCCCAACTTGATACGGGCCATTTCTGGCCTCGGGAAGGCCTCCGAGGGGGAGGAAAGGCCGTTTCTGCCCTCTCAAGACTCCTAGAAAGGCTCTGGAGCTTGGGGAAAGCAAAAAAACGGGCCTTCCGATTGTAGAAAGTTAGCACCCACCCCTCTCCTAGGAAATGAGATATCCTAGGAGATATTAAAATGTAGGAAATATTCTGTGGAACACATCTGGAAACATGCTTTTTTTTAGGAAATCTAAGAGGTGGGACCCAACTTAGACTATAAAAACCAGGAACTCAGCATTCCTCTTTCTCTTTTTCTCTTCACCACACCTGGAACCATGTAAGTTTACCTTTTCTGTACAGGGGCTCCTGCCATGTGCTCCTGTCCACCATTAAACCTTCCTTCCAAGCAACCTTCATGAATCCAGTGTCTTTTTCCCCACTTGGAACTGAACCTAAAAGGATATTTCCTTATAACACGGTTGAACCGGAAGCCGGCAAATGGGCCATTTTCTGCCTCCGGAGGGCCTCCAGGGGGAGGGGGAAGGCCGTTTTCGCCCTCCCCAGGCTCCTAGAAAGGCTCTGAAGCCTGGGGAGAGCAAAAAACGGGCGTGCCATCGCATGCCGGGATTGGGGGGAGGGTCACGTGCGCATGCGTGGGGGCCCCCGCATGGAATTATGGGTGTGGCCACGCATATGTGCGCCCACCCACGCCCCCCTTTTTGACACGCGAACCAAAAACGGTTCGCCATCACTGCCCTATAGCGTCGTTTTGAGAGTAGCAGCTAAAACAGTTTATATCCAGGATGCGAGCAGTCTGTCGATATTTTCACACCCCTCTTTTTGACTCGTGCAGATAGTGGAGGATTACCTGTAGTTCAACGGTCGGATCTATGAGGAACGGAGATAAATTACTTTTTTCAGTGCCGTTGCAACTCTGAACGGTCACTAAACGAATGGTTGTAAGTCGAGGCCACCCTGCATGCTTTTAAAAAAACAAGTCCGCTCCTTGCTCAGCAAAACCTCGATTTCTCTTCATTCCGGATTGAATGCTCATGAATTCTTTCTGTTTTGCCTTTTGAGAATGTGACAGCCAGATGCTTTTATAAAAACGATGCCAAAGCTTGGCCGTGCGTGCGCCGGCACATAGGCGCTGCTGTCTTTGTGTAGGTGTGCGTTTAAAGGAAATCGGTGTGACTCAGATGTCCCCCCCGCTTGGAGAGTTTCATTCAAGGGGGATCCAGCCAAATTATCCCGCTGGGAAAAGACACGGATCTGAAAAGCCACCGCTCTGGTGCCTGACGGTTTTAATGCTTTCGGCAATGCGACAGGGGCCGAAAAAGCTTTATTCTCGCTTTCTTGAATGCTTCATCAAAAGCTGGCTTTGCCGGGAAGGTTTTGCTTTCACCGCCGAGACGTCGTGTGGCAGAGGAGAACTTAACCTAAACACCTGGAATGGAAACCAGCTGCCGTGTTCTCCTGCCTGTGTGCGCAGAATTTCAATGCAGAAGTTTGTGGGGAAACGGCCGGGTGTGTTTCTGCCGGCAAAACGATCCGGAGGAATCTGGTGTAGCAGCTTTTCAGAAACAACTTAGATGACTGGAATAGAAGGGGAACTCACCAAATTTGCGGATGATACTAAGCTGGCGGGAATAGCCAACACCAGAGGTGGGTTCCTACCAGTTCTTTAGAACTGTTAGTAAACCGGTGGTGATGTCACGGAGCCGGTTTTGTTGGTGCCGGTTTGTGGGCACTGCCATCTTGTTTTTTGCTTCTGTGCACGTGCAGAAGCTGTTTTTTGCCTCTGCGCATGCGCAGAAGCTGAGTTTTTGGCACTGTGTATGCGTGGCCCCCGTGGTGCTCCCCCTGCAGCATGCCCCGCGGTGCAGAATACACCTAGAAGAGAAGGACCAGGGGAGACATGATAGCAGTCTTCCAATATTTGAGGGGCTGCCACAGAAGGGGGTCCAAAGCACCTGAAGGCCAGGCAAGGAATAATGGATGGAAACTGACCAAGGAGAGATTCAACCTGGAAATAAGGAGGAATTTCCTGATAGTGAGAGCAATCAACCAATGGAACAGAAGTTGCCTTCAGAAGTTGTGGGAGCTTCATCACTGGAGGCTTTCCAGAAGAGAGTGGACTGCCATCTGTCAGAAATGGGGTCTCCTGCTTGGGTGGGGGGTTGGACTAGATGACCTACAAAGTCCCTTCCAACTCTGTTAATCTGCAAAGAAGTAATGAGAAGCATCTTTAAAGAAGAACCAGAAAGTCCAGTTGCCTCTTGGAAAAGCACCTTTGGGACAACCATGACGACATAAAATAAATAAATAAAGAGCCTGTTGATGTGGGTGAAGAAGGAGAGTGCAAAAGTTGACTTGAAACTCAACATTAAGAAAACTAAGATCATGGCATCCGGCCTGCTCAATTCCTGGCAAATAGATGGGGAAGAAATGGAGGTAGTGACAGATTTTATTTTCCTGGGCTCCAAGATCACCGCAGATGGGGACTGCAGCCAAGAAATTAAAAGACGCTTGCTCCTGGGGAGGAAAGCTATGGCAAATCTAGACAGCATACTAAAAAGCAGAGACATCACCCTGCCAACAAAAGTGCGTATAGTCAAGGCTATGGTTTTCCCAGTTGCAATGTATGGCTGTGAAAGTTGGACCATAAGGAAGGCTGAAAGAATTGAGGCCTTTGAACTATGGTGCTGGAGAAGACTCCTGCGAGTCCCTTGGACTGCAAGGCGATCCAACCTGTCAGTCCTAGAGGAGATCAACCCTGACTGCTCTTTAGAAGGCTGGATCCTGAAGATGAAACTCAAATACTTTGGCCACCTAATGAGAAGGAAGGACTCACTGGAGAAGAGCCTAATGCTGGGAACGATTGAGGGCAAAAGAAGAAGGGGACGGCAGAGAACGAGGTGGCTGGATGGAGTCACTGAAGCAGTCGGTGTGAGCTTAAATGGACTCCAGAGGATGGTAGAGGACAGGAAGGCCTGGAGGAACGTTGTCCATGGGGTCGCGATGGGTCGGACATGACTTCGCAACTAACAACAACAACCTTGCTTTTAATCTATGTGTCTGTTTGTCTGTGGAGTTGCGCCTTGCCTGAGTCCCTACTTGTGGTTTCTGCTGCTTATTTTCTTGTTGCCAATCTTGTAACTTCCAATCTAATTCGGAGTACATATGTTGTTACGTTTCCTTCATCTCTAACTGACACGTTGCTCAGAATCAGAATCAAGCTGGAAGGGATCTTGGAGGTCTTCTAGCCCAACCCCCTGCTTAGGCAGGAAACCCTATACCACTTCAGACAAATGATTATCCAACATCTTCTTTAAAACGTCCAGTGTTGGAGCATTCGCAACTTCTGGAGGCAAGCTGTTCCACTGGTTAATTGTTCTCACTGTCAGGAAATTTCTCCTTAGTTCTAGGTTGCTTCTCTCCTTGATTAGTTTCCACCCATTGTTTCTTGTCCTACCCTCAGGTGCTTTGGAAAATAAGTTGACCCCCCCTTCTTTGTGGTAGCCCCTCAAATACTGAAAGACTGCTATTATGCCCCTCCCAGTCCTTCTTTTCTCTAGACTAGTCAAAACCAAATCCTCCAACCCTATATCATACCAGACAAATGGCTGTCCAGTCTCTTCTTAAAAACTTCCAGTGTTGGAGCATTCACAACTTCTGGAGGCAAGTTGTTCCACTGATTAATTGTTCTAACTGTCAGGAAATTTCTCCTTCGTTCTAAGTTGCTTCTCTCCTTGATCAGTTTCCATCCGTTGCTTCTTGTTCTGCCTTCGGGTGCTTTGGAGAATAGTTTGACTCCCTCTTCTTTGTGGCAACCCCTGAGATATTGGAAGACTGCTATCATGTCTCCCCTAGTCCTTCTTTTCATTAAGCTAGACATACCCAGTTGCTGCAACCGTTCTTCATATGTTTTAGCCTCCAGTCCCCTAATCATCTTTGTTGCTCTTCTCTGCACTCTTTCTAGAGTCTCGACATCCTTTTTACATCGTGGCGACCAAAACTGAATGCAGTATTCCAAGTGTGGCCTTACCAAGGCATTATAAAGTGGTATTAACACTTTGCGTGATCTTGATTCTATCCCTCTGTTAATGCAGCCTAGAACTGTGTTGGCTTTTTTGGCAGCTGCTGCACACGGCTGGCTCATATTTAAATGGTTGTCCACTAGGACTCCAAGATCCCTCTCACAGTTACTGCTCTTGTCCCAGGTACCACCTATTCTGTACCTGTGCATTTGGGTTTTCTTTCCTAAACATAAGAACTCCCAGTCAAGATTTATTCTTGAGCCTCCAGAGCCTTTGACAGCCTAAAAACAGGAGATTCCGACGTTTGGAAGTTTTGTTTGCAAATTGTTCCAGTAGAGTTTGGGAATTGCAAACCAGGTATATTTCTCTGTTGGCCGTCGGCCACGATGGTGGGACCAAAAAGTATAGGTTTGTACAAATATAGTGATCACACATCAAAGATCCCTGTAATTTGGTAGCTGAAGAAATCCCTCCGTTATTTAAGGCTGGAATTAATTGCAGAGTTGGAACAAAGCGGAAATTTGCATCCAGAACAAATACTGGCGTGTGAATTCTGCTTCAGCCAAAAAAAGAGAATGGAATCCTTGGTTTTATAAACAGAGGCATAGAATCAAATTCACGTAAAGTATTAGTACCGCTTTATAAAGCCTTAGTAAGACCGCACCTGGAATATTGCATCCAGTTTTGGTCCCCACAAAAAAGATGTTGAGACTTTGGAAAAAGTGCAAAGAAGAGCAACTAGGATGATTCAAGGCCACAACCTATTTTCCAAAGCAGCAGAAGACAAGGCAAGAAACAATGGATGGAAACTAATCGAGGAGAAAAGCAACCTGGAATTAAGGAGAAACTTCCTAACAGTGAGGACAATTAACCAGTGGAATGACTTGCCTCCAGATGTTGTGGGTGCTTCCATCACTGGAGGTTTTTAAGAAGAGACTGGACAGTCACTTGTCTGAAATGGTATACGGCAGTGATGGCTAACTTTTTTGTCATTGCATGCCGAAAGCACACACACGCGCACCAATACAATGTGTGTGCGACCCCCCCGTGCGCCCACCCCGTGTATGTGTGTGTGTGACCCCCTGCATGTGCCCCACCCCTGCACATGTGTGTGCAACCTCTCTGCATGCACCCCGCCCTGTGCATGCATGCACGGCCCCACACATGCACATGCAGCCCCCACATATGCACCTCTGTGCATGAACCCCCTGTATGCATGCGCATCTCCCGCATAGCCCCCCGCCCCCCGTGCATGCACGGCAGAGACCCAAAAACCAGCTGGCCAGCGGGATGTGCGCGTGCGCATGCATGGTGGAGCTGATCTGGGGTGACGGCTCGTGTGCCTGCAGAGAGGGCTCTGCGTGCCACCTGTGGCATATGTGCCATATGTTCGCCATTCAGCTCTATTCTGATTCTAATTCTATCTCTCTTTTAATGCGGCCTGGGATTGTTTTGGCCTTTTTGGCAGCTGCTGCACATTGCTGGCTCCTATTTAAATGAATTGTCCACTAGGACTGCAAGATCCCTCTCACAGTTACTGCTATTGAGCCACATTTTACCGAATCTGTCCCTGTGCATTTGGTTTGACTGTAAATCCTTACTTTTCTCTCCACTGAATTTCATTTTGTTAGATATACAGTATATAGCTATTGTGGATGCTTTCTCTGAACTGGATTGTTAGAATAGAATTACAGAGTTGGAAGGGACCTTGGAGGTCTTCTAGTCCAACCCCCTGCTTAAGCAGGAAACCCTACACCATTTCAGACAAATGGTTATCCAACACCTTCTTAAAAACGTCCAGTGTTGGAGCATTCACAACTTCTGGAGGCAAGCTGTTCCACGGATTAATTGTTGTAACTGTCAGGAAATTTCTCCTTAGTTCTAAGTTGCTTCTCTCCTTGTTTAGTTTCCACCCATTGCTTCTTGTTCTACCCTCAGGAGCTTTGGAGAATAGCTTGACTCCCTCTTCTTTGGGGCAGCCCCTCAAATATTGAAACACTGCTATTATGTCACCCCTAGTCCTTCTTTTCATTAAAGTAGACATACCCAATTCCGACATTGAATATGAGACTTTGTGCCGCTGCCCTGTTTCAGCCTTTCTTAAGCCCAGGGCTTGTGCGATAGTCGTGCAGTTTAATCGACTCCTCTTCGGGCACGATCACAGCCGGCTGTAGGAGGGCGGGTGGCGTAATCATTAGACAGAGACGAATGCGTTGTGTAAACAGGAGTGGATAAATTGGTTCTGCCTGGAATAAATCAGGTGGAGACACCACAGGCTCTGAATAGCAAAGAGGGTGGGGGTTGCTTTCCCCTCCCCTTTCAGATTGATAGCAGCTGGATTTCCCCCCTTTATAATCTGTTTTTCCTCTCTTTTCTCTTCAGGGCCTGAAGCCGATGGACCATAATGGACTGGCTGATCCATACGTGAAATTGCACTTACTCCCTGGAGCAAGCAAGGTGCGAGAGTGCCTCTCTTTTATTCAGACGGGTGGGACGCTTCACGGAAGCTATTTTTCTAGGAAAGGATATTCACTGTCAGTTCCCAGGTGTTGTTGGCTGCCGCTCTTCTTGATCCAGGCATCCTCCTGAGCAAATGGGAGGTCAGGGTCAGAGCGTGCAGAGTTTACTGTAGGAGGAGGGGTTGCCTGGAAAACATAAAGGAGAGGAGGGGGGACATGGGAAGGGGAAGGGAGGGAGGGAGGGAGGAAGGAAGGAAGGAAGGAAGGAAGGAAGGAAGGAAGGAAGGAAGGAAGGAAGGAAGGAAGGAGATGGGAATGAGAAAAAAGGAAGGGAGGAATGAGGTAGGGAGGGAGGAGATGGGAAAGAAGGGGACAGGGAGGGAGGGAGGGAGGAGTGGGAGGAAGGAGAGAGGGAGGGAGGGAGGAAGGAAGGAAGAAGATGGGAATGAGAAAGAAGGAAGGAGGGAAAGAAGGGAGGAGATGGGAATGAGAAAAGGAAGGGAGGAAGGAAGGGAGGAGATGGGAAGTGGAAGGAAGGGTGGAAGGAAGGAAGGGATAGGAAGGAAAAGGAAGGAAGGAAGGAAGGAAGGAAGGAGATGGGAATGAGAAAGAAGGAAGGGAGGAATGAGGGAGGGAGGGAGGAGATGGGAAGAAGGAAGGAGATGGGAAAGAAGGGGACAGGGAGGGAGGGAGGAATGGGAGGAAGGAGGGAGGGAGGGAGGAAGGAAGAAGTTGGGAATGAGAAAAAAGGAAGGAGGGAAAGAAGGGAGGACATAGGAATGAGAAAGAAGGAAGGGATGAAGGGAGGAGATGGGAAGTGGAAGGAAGGGTGGAAGGAAGGAAGGAGATAGGAAGGAGAAGGAAGGAAAGAAGGAAGAAAGGAGATGGAAATGGGAAGGAGGGAAGAAGAAAGAAAGAAAGAAAAGGAAGGAAGGAGATGGGAATGAGAAAGAAGGGAGGGAGGGAGGATAGGAAGAAAGGAGGGAGGGAAGATAGGAGAAAGAGGAAAGGAAAAGAAAAGGTAGCAGAGGAGAAGAACAGAGGAAGATGAAGGAGGAAGAAAACGAGGGAACTGCATGACAGGCTTAAATTAGGGAGGGATGGGCTGAATTTTTGTCTTTGTTGAAAAATCTTAAACTGTGGAAATTATAACTGAAGGAGTTGATGGGAGATTGCCTCGTGTTTTCCTACTGAGAATATGGGAGGCTGGGCTAGGTGACCTCGAAAGACCCTTGTTATTTTGAATTTCTCTGCCCTGCATTGGAAATACACATAAGAAAGAACCTTTTGGATGGAGCTCCTTTTGGGCCCAAGGGTTTCCGACCAAATTTAGAAATATGACATAGAAACCAAGAAAGATACCTTTGAGTGTCCCACAGTTTTCACATCAGGGGTCTTGGGGGGCTGTCTAACAATCACAATCAGGAGGTTGTGAGTTTGATCCTAGGTAGAGGCAGATGTAGGGTCTCCTGCTTGGGCAGGGGGTTGGACTAGATGACCTGCAAGGTCCCTTCCAACGCTGTTAATCTGTTAAATCTGTTAAATTCAGATGGTGTCCATTGTCATGTGATCAAAACCTCTTCAATATCCATACAAACAAGGCAAGTTGCTGAGTGCAGAATCAGGGCTTACATGATTGACTGTTTTGACTTTTCATGCCATCTAGCTAACATCAAACCAACATTAAAAAAATATTTCAGCAGTTGGCAATACCAGGTCGCCCTCGACTTACAACAGTTCATTTAGTGACCGTTCAAAGTTACCACGGCACTGAAAAAAGTTACATATGACCGTTTTTCACACTTACGACTGTTCCGGCATCCCCGTGGTCACGTGATCAAAATTCAGACGCTTGGCAACTGACTCATATTTATGACGGTCGCAGTGTCCCGGGGTCACGCAATCCCCTTTTGCGACCATCTGACAAGCCAAGTCGATGGGGAAGCCAGATTCACTTCACAACCTTGTTACTAACTTAACAACAGCAGTGATCCATTTAACAATTGTGGCAAGAAAGGTCGTAAAATGAGGCAAAACTCGCTTGACAAATGTCTCACTTAGCAACATAAATTTTGGCCTTAGTTGTGGTCAGAAGTCGAGGACTACCTGCAATAGATCAGGATTTCTGCTATCCTGGGTGAATCCTTCATTCCCCAAATTAAAATAAATTTTCAAAAATTACCCCTTCAGAATTGGCCAGATCAACATCGCGGCGTCTAAATAAATTCGGGGATTTTGCTGAAGAACTCCCTTGATCTGAGGTGAAATATTGAGCCTTCATGAGGGGTTTTTCTTGATTTATTTTGGGGGAGAGGGAATCAGGAGTGGTGCGGTGGCCTAGAGGTGGAGCTCTCACCTCACAATCAGGAGGCTGTGAGTTCGATACTAGGTAGAGGCAGCTATTTCTCTCTCTGGGCACAATGAGAATGTATCTGCCGAACAAAACTCCGCATTGGCGTCAGGAAGGGCATCCGGCCATTAAAACACTCTGCTAGCTCCGTTCAGTTGCCCAGACTCCACCCTGCAAGGGATTATGGGGTCATTAAATGAAGATGATTTTGAGGGGAATCTAGTCACGAAGGTATAAAGTCAGAAGAATGCTGTTGTGTTATTTCCCCTGGGACCACAAATTCGAGCTGGTTGTGGTGCTTAACAATTCTGTGGCATCCTTCAGGAGGAAGAGCAGAATACGAATTATACAGTATATTAGAGGGGGAAAAACACAATTTGCACGGGTGAGTGGAGAAGGATATCCAAATTAAGCAGGCCTCTTGAATCTCCTCGTGTTAATTAGTTGTTGCATTGTGAACAATCGCCTTTCTGTTTGAAATGTGTGTGTTCCTGTTGTTTTCCGGTGTGACTTTAAGGGAATTTTTATTGCTCATTAATTTAATCCAACCTTGGGGAGGATTTCAAGAGATAGTAGGTAGGCGGCAAATAAATTTAACAAACAGGAACGATAGAATAGAATAGAATAGAATAGAATAGAATAGAATAGAATAGAATAGAATAGAATAACAGAGTTGGAAGGGACCTTGGAGGTCTTCTAGTCCAACCCCCTGCTTAGGCAGGAAACCCTATACCATTTCAGACAAATGGTTATCTAATCTCTTCTTAAAAACTTCCAGTATTGGAGCATTTACAACTTCTGGAGGCAAGTTGTTCCTCTGATGAATAAATAAATTAAACACGCGGTATGTGTAGATAGCTCTCAACATATAAGCATTATTTTAATGGCCGTTTGAAGTTGCAACGGTGTTGAAAAAAGTGACTTATGACTGATTTTTCACGCTTACAACCCGTGTGATCAAAATTCAGACACTTGGCAACTGGCGTGCACAGGTAGTCCTTGACTTACGACCACAATTGAGCTCCAAATTTATGTCGTTAAGTGAGACATTTGTTCAGTGAGCTTGGCTCCATTTTATGACCTTTCCTGCCACAGCTGTTAAGCGAATCACTGCGGTTGATAAGTGAGTCACCCGGCTGTTAAATGAATCTGCCTTCCCCGTTGACTTGGCTCATCAGAAGGTCGCAAAAGGGGATCATGTGTCCCTGGGACCCTGCAGCCGTCATAAATACGAGTCAATTGCCAAGAGTCCGAATTTTGATCGCCTGGTCACAGAGGTGCTGCAACGGTCATAAGTGTGAACATCAGTCCAAAGTCTCTCTTTTTGGTGCCGTTGTAACTTTGAATGGTCATTAAATAAATCATCTAGGCAAGAAAAACAAAATGCACAGGTACAGCATATGTGGTACCTTGCTCAACAGTAGTAACTGTGAGAGGGATCTTGGAGTCCTAGTGGACAACCATTTAAATATGAGCCAGCCATGTGCAGCAGCTGCCAAAAAAGCCAACACAGTTCTAGGCTGCATTAACAGAGGGATAGAATCAAGATCACATGAAGTGTTAATACCACTTTATAAGGCCTTGGTAAGGCCACACTTGGAATACTGCATTCAGTTTGGGTCGCCACGATGTAAAATAGATGTGGAGACTCTAGAAAGAGTGCAGAGAAGAGCAACAAAAATGATTAAGGGACTGGAAGCTAAAACATATGAAGAACGGTTGCAGCAACTGGGTATGTCTAGCTTAATGAAAAGAAGGACTAGGGGAGATATGATAGCAGTGTTCCAATATCTGAGGGGTTGCCACAAAGAAGAGGGAGTCAAACTATTCTTCAAAGCACCTGAGGGTAGAACAAGAAGCAATGGGTGGAAACTAAACAAGGAGAGAAGCAATTTAGAACTAAGGAGAAATTTCCTGACAGTTAGAACAATTAATCGGTGGAACAGCTTGCCTCCAGAAGTTGAGAATGCTCTAACACTGGAAGCTTTTAAGAAGATGTTGGATAACCATTTGTCTGAAGTAGTGTAGGGTTTCCTGCCTAGGCAGGGGGTTGGACTAGAAGACCTCCAAGGTCCCTTCCAACTCTGTTGTTATTATTATTACTATCTTAAGTCGAGAACTACCTGTAATCTTTTATTTTGGGGGGTGTTAATAAAGACATGGCTATGGGGGAGCCAGGAAAGATAATCTACTTAAGATTTTCATAAAGCCCTTGTTATAGTACTTCATCAAAATTTTCTCAGTCGGCTTAACAGCCATGGAATTAAAAAACAGCTGGCTAAGTGATTGATTAAAGACCGGAAAACCAAGAGTAGAAATAAATAGACATTTTTTTCCACAATGAAGTTATATAAAGAACAGAGTCACCCAGAGTTCTATCTTAGGAGTGGTGCTGTTTTTTTAATATAAAGCTAGTCCTCATTTAGTGACTGCAAGTGGGACTGGAACCAGTGATGGGTTCCTACCGGTGTGGTCCACTCTACAGTACCGGTAGCGGCCAGCAGATGGCGCTATTTGTGCGCGACAGCTCCGGTGCCGTCTTCGCCGGTCTGTCACGAGCGCCATCTTTATTTTGGGAATTTTGTGGCTGATTTTGCTTCCTGCACATGCGGGGAAGCAAAATCTTGCGAGGGGATGCGTGTGCGCGCGAGATTTTGGCAATTTTTTGCTTCCGGGCATGCGCGGAAGCAAAAAAAGCACCGAAATTGGGCGCACGCGCATCCCCTCACAAGATTTTGCTTCCGCGCATGCCCAGGAAGCAAAATCGCGCGAGGGCGTGCGCGTAGCAAGGGCACGCACACCAAAACATGGCAATGTGCGCGCAGTGCACCAGTATTGCAAAGAAGAAGCAACCCGCACCTGACTAGAACCCCTTTTGTTAAGCAAAGTGGTCGCTAAGTGGGAAAGTGTGATTGTGCTTTCCTTTTCCCCATATCCCTGCCCTTGAGAATGCTTATCCCAACCCTGGGATAATTAGAGAATTAAGGCTTGTATGTATATTCATTGGAGAGAAAGGGATTACAAGAGAGTAAGCGGACACACAATGGAAAATACAGGTAGTTTGTTTGGTGACCATTCAGAGTTACAACGGCACAGAAAAAGTGACTTATGTCTGTTTTTCATGCTTATGACCATTACCGTATCCCCATGGTCACCTGATCAAAATTAGGCGTTTGGCAACTGACTCATATTTAATGACGGTGTCCTGGGGGTCATGAGTGTCACGATGTGAATATTGCCAGTTGTGCATCTCTATGTTTTCTTATATTTATGGTCAAGCAGACGTATGATATATTCTACTACACATGTCTGCATTCCAGAGGTTTCCTCCTTTCCTTTCTCTTCGCCATTTCTACCAAGGCAGAAGTGATTCTTTTCATTAGCCGATAAAATGTAGCTTAATAAGCTTAATGAGGATTCTTTTTATTATTTTTCTACTGAAATAAATATTTTGTTAATTAGATTTGAATCTCGGTTTTATTTTCTAAGTAAGTATGTTTTCAAAAGGGAAGCAACGATCCATCGACCTCCGGAGGATTTATTCCCCCGCTCACAATGAGATCATCTTTTGCAACCTTCTGACAAGCAAAGTCAATGGGGATTAGATTCACTTAGCAACCTTATTACTTGTTCTGTCCCCAGTTACGAACATATCAAAAACACACCGTTTGAACGAACTTAGTTTAATTAATGAACCACTGCTAATAACTGGCTTAGCAGTGGCAAAACACACAAATCAAAAGAAGCAATCCTTTCTTGCAGAGAGTCAGCTGCTAATTAGTATTCATTAGCAGCTGGCGTAAGTTCAGTCAGTCTTAGCTCAAAACAACCCAATTAGTTCTGGTTATCTCACGTAATGTCCGAAGCAGAGAAACAGGAATTCACAAGACAATGCACAACAGATACTCGAATCTGAACTATTGTTTCCTGCAGCTTTCCAGCTGCCTCTACTGTTCTTAAATAGACTAGGGCAGGGGTAGGCAAAGTTGGCTCTTCTATGACTTGTGGACTTCAACTCCCAGAATTCCTAAGCTAGCATGATTGGCTCAGAAATTCTGGGAGTTGAAGTCCACGAGTCATAGAAGAGCCAACTTTGCCTACCGCTGGACTAGGGGAGTGGCCAATTAGACCCAAGACCGCCTCCCGAGTAACCATTCTTGCCTCTTGGCAGCCCTGCGTGCTCTTGCATTAAGAGGAGGAGAAGCCCCTCCTTCCTCATCACTGCCAAGAGTTGCTGGAGGTTCCGAAGGCCCTGGCTGCACTCCTGCCTCTGGCACCGAGTCCTCGCCAGCCTCCTCACTCTCCGACTCGGGTACCAGCTGCGCAGGCCGCTGGCGGGCCACAACATTACTAACGTAACAATATGCTGTGATTCACTTAACAATTGTGGCAAGCACGGTCATAAAATGGGGCAAAACTCACTTAACAAATGTCATACATAGCAACAGAAATTAAGGCTCCGTTGTGGTTATAAGTTGAGAACTACCTGAACTCACATTGGAAAGCAATGTGTTAGCAGCTGCAAACGGGTCGCACAAGCAGCCCAATGCGTTCCCCATTGTGTGCTTGCTTACTCTCTTATCATCCCTTCCTCTCCAATCTCTCCGTTCTGCGAATGGGAGGGGGGGGACAAAAAATTAAGTCAGACATGGAAAAGAGATTTTCTTGTTGGTTTGTTTTCTTCCTCACCCCTCACTTGTTGAAGCAATCTCTCCACTCCGTGAGGGGGTGGCGGAAAAACACCCCCCCCCCAAGCAATCTCTGCAGGCAATCTCTCCTGTGTTTGACCTGTTTTCCATTTTTAAAAATGTGAGCAACTGTAAAGCGATGCACATTGTGTGAAAAATCGCAACTACACATACAGGGGCAGAACTAGCAGCGACAGATGAGGGAAAAGACGTTGGAGTAATTGGGAAACAGGTCGACGGAGGTGTAGAAACTGGGCAGATCTGCTGTGAAAAAGGTCAGCCTCCCTGTGGAAAACAGAAAAGCCAGCATTATAATCTTCTATTCTATTCTATTTTTTTTTCTATATATATATAAAAAGGGATGTATGTATGTACTGTATATTCCAGCCTAACTCTGGAATGGCTCGAGGAATTTCAACCACATTTGGTACACAGATGATTTACCCTATGGAAATAAATACCGAGCACCCTTCGTGTGTGTGTGTGTGTGTGTGTGTGTGTGTGTGTGTGTGTGTGTGTGTGTGTGTGTGTGTGTGTGTGTGTGTGTTCTAGCATAACTCTGGAAGGCCTGGGCTGTTAAGGAGAGCGAGTGCGGCGTCCTAGAACGCATGGGAGGGGGAAGGGAAAGGACAGGGATGATGGGCATGGGAGTTGGGGGAAGAAAGGCCCCTCCCAATGGCTCCCTGTCAGAGGCAGACGGCGTCCCATGGTTAAGGTGACCAGATTTTAATATTTGTAAAGCGGGACACCATTGACGGGGGGGGGGGGGTTCTAGGGGAGCAAGACGGGAGGGGTCCGTCTCTCTTATCCTGCAGCTTTGTGCACCCCCCCCAAACACCCCCCCTTCATCGCAGCCAGGGTTGGGTTCCTACCGGTGCGGGCTTGCCTGTTCGTCGCCGCAGAAGCTGGTGGCGTTCGCGGCGCGGGGCTTCCCCCGCCCGCTTTCCCTGGCCGCCAGGACGCTGCCATTTGCGTTCTTTTGCCCTCTGTGCATGCGAAAAGCGTTCTGCTTGCGCAGAGGGCAAACTAACACAAATGGCGGCGTCCCGGCGGTCGGTGAAAGCGGGCGGGGGAAGCCCCGTGCCGCGAACGCCACCAGCTTCTTCGGCTCTGCGGTGACGAACAGGCAAGACCGCCGCTGCCCCTCTCACTGCCCTCCCTCCCCGCCTGGCAGGAGGAGGCAGGCGAGGCAGGAGGCAGAGGGGTGTGCAGGGCAAATTCAAATTCAAAAAGCGGGACTTTTTTGAAACGCCGCGGGACGCGGGACAAATTATTAAAAAGCGGGACTGTCCCGCCAAAAGCAGGATGTCTGGTCACCTTACCCATAGTGAATTTGGGCCAAAGTGCCAGGATCGTAGAAAGGGAGAGAAAGAGGAGCGCATGGGAGGAGGAAGGGAGAGGGCAGGGATGATGGGCATGGGAGTACGGGGAAGAAAGGCCCCTCCCAATGGCTCCCTTTCAGAGGCAGATGGCGCCCCCTGGTGGATTTGGGCAGGGGTGGGTTCTAACTGCCTTGAGTTCTTTATAAAAATAATAAAGGCAGGGTAACAATAAAGGAAGAAAGAAAAATATTCAGCAGTCATTTTGCAACTTAGGCTGAGTTACTGAGGTAAACTGCAGGATGAAACTCACCTGGATTCTGGTTTCATTTTTTGATATTTTTCAGCCGTGGTAGTACTTTTCTCATTGATTGATAGATTATCATTTTAAAGCGATCTTTTTATTTTAATCCTTTTGCTGCAAAGATAGTTTACCTCCGTTCAACGGCCTTGGGTCGCTTTTTGTAACATAGCGGAAAGCCCGATAAATCAGAATTGCTGGATACGAGATGGGCAGCGCATAAATTTCATATTAATAATAATAATTTTTTAAAAATGTCTTTTGAAGGGGACGATCCCCCCCCACTGAACAGAGTAAAAAATGCATTAAATTTATTGATAAGATGTGGTTTATTTTTTGTTTATTTTTTATTTTCCATTTTTCCAATTTACATAACAATAAACTTTTTTTTAACAATACTGTGTGATATGTCTCTTGCAGTTATTTACATTTAATAATAATAATAATATAATAATAATAACAGAGTTGGAAGGTACCTTGGAGGTCTTCTAGTCCAACCCCCTGCTTAGGCAGGAAACCCTACACCACTTCAGACAAATGGTTGTCCAACATCTTCTTAAAAACTTCCAGTGTTGGAGCATTCACAACTTCTGGAGGCAAGCTGTTCCACGGATTAATTGTTCTAACTGTCAGGAAATTTCTCCTTAGTTCTACGTTGCTTCTCTCCTTGTTTAGTTTCCATCTGTTGCTTCTTGTTCTGCCCTCAGGTGCTTTGGAGAATAGTTTGACTCTCTCTTCTTTGTGGCAGCCCCTGAGATATTGGAACATTGCTATCATGTCTCCCCTAGTCCTTCTTTTCATTAAACTAGACATACCCAGTTCCTGCAACCGTTCGTCATATGTTTTAGCCTCCAGTCCCCTAATCCTCTTTGTTGCTCTTCTCTGCACTCTTTCTAGAGTCTCCACATCCTTTTTACATCGTGGCGACCAAAACTGAATGCAGTATTCCAAGTGTGGCCTTACCAAGTCCTTATAAAGTGGTATTAACACTTCGCGTGTTAATGTATAGAAATTTATATCGATACATTTTTGTTTCTCTGTTCTAACCAATTATACCACTTATCCCACACCTCATAAAATTCTATTTCCTCTTTGCTTTTCATTTCTTTTTTTTTTTTTTGAATTTTTTAAAATAATATTCTTCATATAAATATCCATACATATACCATAATGTATCATCAAAAATTAACATTAAAATTTTTTTTGGTTATATATCCAATGTTCAGTATTCAAATAAAGTATTTTAACTTCTATCATTACTAAAATTGCTTATCGGTCCTTTTGCTTTTCATTTCTAACGTGAGCTTATACATCTCAGCACATTCTAATATCTTATGCATAATCGTCTCATTGGTTGGTATATTTTCAAGTTTCCAACATTGAGCATACACAATTCTTGCTGCTGTTACTATGTGTAGAATGATATATTGGAGTTCTTTCTTTATCTTTTGGTTAATTATTCCTATTTATTTATTTATTTGCTCCAGGTTTCTCTAAAATACACAGGGAAGTATAAGCATTTGGGAAATTAACCAGGTAAAGATAGTCCCAGCCATTCGCTTAGTGACCATCTGAGGTTAGAACGGCACTGAAAAAAGTGACTTATGACCGTTTTCACACTTAATGACCGTTGCATCGTCCCTGCGGTCACGTGATCAAAATCCAGACGCTTGGCAACTGACTCATATTTATGACGGTCACAGTGTCACAGTGTCATGCGATCTCCTTCTGACAAGCAAAGTCAATGGGGAAGCCAGATTCGCTTAACGACTGCATGATTCGCTTAACGACAGCAGTGGTTCTGTTCACAACTGGAGGTCGTAAAATGGGGCAAAAATAGCTTAATCGCTGTCTCGCTTAGCAACGGAGGTTTCGGGCTCAGTTGTGGACGTAAGTCGAGGACTACCTGTATATATTTGGGGGGGGGGAAAGCTACCAGTTAACTGATTACATTAATTGAGTATTCGGTACACCTCCCCAAGCCAAAAATCGTGATATTAATTAAATAAATTAAAAAATTCCTTCTCCCTTTAGAAGCTCATCGGTGGAGTTAATGAGTAAATATCACCTACTTTATCTTCCTGACATGCCTTGAAATAGGTTAAGCCGAGAGATGATGCTTTGAAATAAATTAATAAAAATTTTCTGGAGCTGATCTGCTGCTAATCCATTCCTTGCAATAATAACAAAGGTAACATAACAATCACAGCCCAGCCAACTTTGATATGCTTGTTTAAACAAAATTATTCGTCATTAATAATGGAAGCTTCTCTCTGTCTCTATTTCTCTGATTTCTTCCCCTTTCTTTCTATTCTCTTTACTAATTTAAAGTTTACCCCTGTGGAAGAAATGTATCAGTTCTCCAAATCTTATTAAATCCCGGTTCAAACGTTGTTTGTTTTCAAAAGGAATCCATCTTCTAAAGAGGAGGAGGAGGCCGTACACAACGAGAGAGTGAATTAAATCATAAAACAGGATTATATTTTCATTGCCGGGAGTCCTCGACTTGCCACCTCAAAATTACTGCTGCTAAGTGAGACAGTTGTTAATTGCAATAGACTTACATACCGCTTCATAGTAGACTAGGATAGAATAACAGAGTTGGAAGGGACCTTGGAGGTCTTCTAGTCCAACCCACTGCTCAGGCAGAAAACCCTATACAAGTGATGGCAAACCTTTTTTGGTTTGCGTGCCAAAAGGGGGGGGCATGGGAGGGTCGCACGGATGCATGCCCACACCCATAATTC
>JALIGW010000001.1:4744645-4899645 GCA_023053685.1 Diadophis punctatus similis
TCATGTGGAAACTCACCCACCCCGGACGCTTCAACTATTGTAAAGTTTGTTGTTGAGCGCCCGGATTTTGTTCATGTGAATGTGCGGAGTGTTGCAATGGTTGTAAGTCTGAGGACTGCTCTTAGGTCACTTTTTGGTTACAAGTTTGAACGGTCGTTAAACGGTTGTATGTTGAGGACCTGGCTACCTCTACAAGTAATCTTCGACTTAGGATGGTAACTTTGGGCCCAGGAGACAGTGAGTTCTAGTACCGCATTACGCACAAAAACTGTTTGGGTGACTTTGGACCAATCCCCAGGAGATGGTGAGTTCTAGTCTCTCCTTAAGCAGAAAAGCCCCTTTAGGCCAATCACCAGGAGACGGTGAGTTCTAGTCATGCCTTAGATATGAAAGCTGACTCACCCAGTCAGGTTTCATATCTAAGGCATGACTAGAACTCACCGTCTCCTGGTGATTGGCCCACCTTCACCCAGTCAGCTTTCATATCTAAGGCAGGACTAGAACTCACCATCTCCTGGTGATTGGCCCACCGTCACCCAGTTAGCTTTCATATCTAAGGCGGGACTAGAACTCACCGTCTCCTGGTGATTGGCCCACCGTCACCCAGTTAGCTTTCATAACTAAGGCGGGACTAGAACTCACCGTCTCCTGCTGATTAGCCCAAAGTTTGGACCAATCACCAGGAGACGGGAGTTCTAGTCCCACCTTAGATATGCAAAGTAATTGGGTGACTGTGGGCCAATCACTAGGAGACTGGGAGTTCTAGCCCTATTTTAGCCATGAAAGCCAGCTGGGTGACCTTGAGCCAGTCCCTCTCTCTCTCTGAGCCCAACCTACCCCACAGGGTTGTTGTTGTGGGGAAAAAGAGGAGGAGGAAGAAGTATTCCGTGGGTTCACCACCTGGAATTCTTTAATAAAGACAAGATAAAAATGGATAAAATAAATAAATAAAATCAATTAAATATTCAACAGTCCTTTTGCAACCTGGGCTGATTTGCATAGATCGACTTGAATTATCTGCAAAAAACAAAAAAAAAAAGTGGAATTGAAATAAATATATTATTTTTACGGCGGTTTGGGGGGGGAGTTGAAACGGGATTCCTGGACTAGAGAGAGGTGATCTTGTTCCAGAGGTTATTAAAAGTGGAGCCGTTTCAGGAAGCCTCTTCTGATTTATCATCCCGTTTTCTTAATTTCTACTTTTATTATTGGTAGATCATAAATATCTGGTGGGTGCTGTTTTTATTATTTTTGTGGACGATCGCACCACGGAGGCTTTAATTGTATGGGGGTTTTTTTGTTCGACATAACACAACGAGAGTGTTTGATTGTGGCGGGATAGTAATGTGAGACATACATAAACAAAACGTGATTGCAAATTTTAATGCAGGGGTTTGCACAAAACTAAACAATGAATCACCAGGAGACAGTGAGTTCTAGTCCCGCCTTAGGTATGAAAGTTGCCTGGGTGACTTTGGGCCAATAGCCAGGAAACTGGGAATTCTAGTCCTGCTTTAGGCATGAAAGCCAGCTGGGTGACTTTGGGCCAATCGCCAGGAGATCGTGAGTTCTAGTCCAGCCTTAGGCATGAAAGCTTCCAGGTGATTCTGGGCCAATCACCAGGAGACGGTAAGTTCTAGCCGCGCCTTAGGTATGAAAGCCGTCCGGGTAACTTTGGGCCAATCACCAGGAGGCAGTGAGTTCCAGTCCCGCCCTTAGGCACGAAAGCTTATTGGGCCAGGCCCATACTCTCAGCCCAACCCACCTCACAGGGTGGTTGTTGTGGGGAAAAATTGTAGGAGGAAAGAAAGATTCTGTGTGTTGGCTGCCTTGAGTTATTCATATAAACAAACTGATTTATTTTCTCCCCACCCCCAGGCGAACAAACTGAGGACCAAAACTTTGCGGAATACATTAAATCCGACTTGGAATGAAACCCTCACGTACTACGGGATCACCGATGAAGACATGATCCGCAAAACACTCAGGTGAGTCCGTGTCAGCCTTCCAGGTAGACAGACAGGGAACCACGACCAGGTGAGCGAATTCTACTTTATTATCAGGCTTGCATGAACAGAATCTCGCAACTCTGAAGGTACAAATCTCCCTCGGTCTCTTTTATAGTCTGAGAAATCGTTTCTGAATCTCTTTCTCCGTCCCTTATGCAGCTGAGGGCTCAGCTGTCTCTTATCTGATTGTTCCCTAGGCAGCTTTTCTTCCTTTGTCTGCCAAGGTCGTTCTCACATACCATAACAGATAGTCTTTGACGTACGACCACAATTGAGCCCAAGGTTTCTGTTGTTAAATGAGACAGTTGTTCGGTGAATTTTGCCTCATTTTATGACCTTTCTTGCCACAGTTGTTAAGTGAATCACTGCAACTCTTAACCGGTTGTTAAGTGAATCTGGCTTCCCCGTTGACTCTGCTTGTCAGAAATTTGCAAAAGGTTTTCACGTGACCCAGGGACACTGCGACGGTCATAAATATGAGTCAGTTGCCAAGAGACACTGTGACGGTCATAAATATGATGAAGAAGATATGACACTCCCCCATGGACAAAATTTACATTGCTAAGTGAGAAATTTGTTAAGTGAGTTTTGCACCATTTTACAACTTTTTCTTGCCACATTTGCTTAGCGAATCACTGCAGTTGCTAAATTAGTCACACCGTTGTTAAGTGAATCCGGATTCCCCATTGACTTTGCTTGTCAGAAGGTTGCAAAAGGGGATCACGTGACCCCCCCCAGGACACTGCAACCGTCATAAATATGAGTCAGTTGCCAAGCATCTGAATTTTGATCATGTGACCATGGGGGAGGGCTGCAATGGTCGTAAGTGTGAAACATGGTCGTAAGTCACTTTTTTCCACGCCGTTGTTACTTTGAACGGTCACTAAATGAACTGTCAGAGCTCTGTTCGACTTGCAAAATTGTGGATCGAGTCTGTCTGGCTTTTGAAGTGTTTTAAATCTCCTTTTGATGGATTATAGTAAGAGCCGAGGTGGCGCAGCGGTTAGAGTAGGGTACTGCAGGCCACTTTAGCTGACTGTGATCCACAAAAATGCTCCATTCTTTTCCTATTATCCTTTTTTTTCTCTAGTCATCGAAACCACAAATCCCAAGCCTCTCTAAGCGGCTTCCGGTCAGTCATTAATTTAAATCTTGTCTTTCCTCTAATCAATTAGGGTAGATCTCTCCGAAGACAGATCGATTTATTGGCCAACTCAGATGACCGGGGGAGGAAAAGAGGCCACAAGGTGATTTTTGAAACGGTGCAGAAAAGTTACACAGAAGTGATTTAGAGACTTCACACTCCGAGGGGGCCAGGCAGCAGGATTTCCACAGGCCAGTCCTGTGGGCAGTGTAGCATAGTGGTTACAACAGGGTTCCAGTTTAGACTGTGAAAAAGCCATCAAGTCTCATTAGGAACAAAATTCGCCATTTTTTCCTTAATCTAATCTTGCTCACTAAGAATATGGCGGTGATAAAAGGAGAGAGGGAAGAGGTTTAGAAAATTTCCGAGCTCTACCTTCAGGAAAGGAGTAGAATACAGTTAGTCCTCGACTTAGAACAGTTCATTTAGTGACCGTTCGAAGTTACGACATCACTGAGAAAAGCAACTTGTGATCATTTTTCACACTTACGACCGTTGTAACTTGTCGGAAGGTCGGAAAAGGCGATCACATGACCCAGGGACGCTGCAACCGTCAGAAGTACATGCCAGTTGTCCAGGGTTTTGATCACGTGACTGTGGGGGGGGTGCTGCAACGCTCATAGTGAGCCGAGGTGGCGCAGCGGTTAGAGGCAGTACTGCAGGCCACTTTAGCTGACTGTGATCCGCAGGTCAGCGGTTCAAATCTCACCGGCTCAAGGTTGACTCAGCCTTCCATCCTTCCGAGGTAGGTAAAAATGAGGACCCAGATTGTTGGGGGCAATATAAATATACATTGCTTACTGGTGTAATCCGCTTAGAGAGTGCTTGCACGGTGAGGCGGTATATAAATCTCACAAAAATAAAATAAATAAAATAAATTATATCAAGACCAGTCAGAAGGATCTTTTGTCTGTCCAGTGGCTAACCATTTATTTTCCCAAAGCATAAAATACATTTTCCCAGACAATGGTTGATCTTAAAGCTGATTTATCTTTTCTTTCCCCAGCCAATTACTTAAATATTTCCCCCCACCCTTTCTCATCTCAGCTTTTAGCAAAACTAAATTGTCTTACCTGCAAAGACACCGGGGGGGGGGGGGTTCCCAGTGTGAGCGGTGGTTGAAAATGCAAATTTTCCATTTGGATTAGCTCGTAACTCTGTAACAACCTAATCTGGCAATTTGAAAGCTGACGGCTGGATGCTATCGAAGCCGCGGTAAACTCGATTTTAATTTCAATGGGATTTTCATTTTTAAATGTCCCGGCTTTGTATTTTTATTAGGCGGTTTAAGGATGGAGATGTTTTAAATAGAGAACGGAGTAATAAAATACAAATCAGGGGTTTAAAAGGAAGTCATAAAATACCCGTCGGGATTTAGAAATGTCAAGGAAATTATCACTTGCTAATATAGCATTACTTAGCTGTAAATAATTGAGGTTGCTCGAAGCACGAGATGGGAGGCATTTATTGTAAATTTGATAATAATAAAAATTTAAAAAATGAGTATAGATACTTCTTGATTTACAACCATTTGTTTAGTGCCCGTTTGAACTTACAATGGAACTGAAAAAAGTGAATTATGACCGTTTTTCACACTTATGACCGTGGCAGCATCCTCATAATCACGTGATCAAAGTTCGGATGTTTAGCAACCGATTCATATTTATGACGGTTGCCACCTCCCAGGGTCACATGATCCCCTTTTGTGACCTTCTGATGAACAAAGTCAGCGGGGAAGCCAGATTCACTTAACAACCATGCCACTAACTTTTACAACTGCAGTGATTCACTTAACAACCGTGGCAAAAAAAGGTCGTGAAATGGGGGAAAACTCACTTAACAACCATCTCACGTAGCAACAGAAATTTTAAGCTCAATTGTAGTCATAAGTTGAGGACTTCCAGTACACAAGTAGTCCTCGACTTACAACAAGGTGATTGTTCCAGCTTACAACAACACTGGAAAAAGTGACTTGTTATGACCATTTTTCACGCTTATGAACCTCCCAGCATCCCCCATGATCATGTGATCAAAATTCAGACACTTGGCAATTGACTCACATTTATGACATTCACAGCGTCCCGGGGTCATGTCATCCCCTTTTGCGACCTTCTGACAAGCAAAGTCAACGAGGAAGCCAGATTCACTTAATAACCGCGTTCCTGACTTAACGACTGCAGTGATTCACTTAACAACCGAGGCAAGAAAGATCATAAAACGGGGTAAAATCCACTTCAGAAATGTCTCACTGAACAAAAGAAGGTTTGGGCTCCATTGTGGTCGTAGGTCGAGGACGACCTGTGCACGGTTCCACTTTAAGTGACTTAAGAGAGGTTGGGATGAGCTTGTATGTGTGAATAATGCCATATTCGATTTAGTGCAAATTGCAAATTGATACCGGGAGGCGTTTAATGTGATCCAGATCTACTTAATGTGAGATTAACCGTTGCGGCTGTGGTTTTTGAGCCTGCTAATTTTCTTCCTTGAAAAATGAGGGAAAAAGCAAACTTTCGTCCGAGGAAAACCGTACAAGTTTTTTTTTAAAAAAACCTTGTTTTTGCCAGCTTATCTTTTGAAAAATGTTTGGATTTTGGGTTAAAATTTGCTTTCTCTAACAGCTCTGTGATTCTGTTAACTGTCAATTTAAATTATAAGTTATTTATTTAATCTGTGTTACTGCCATATCTCATTAATATACATATAAACATTGATGTATTAAAAAATTGTTTTGCCTGTTTTCGTTGAGCTGGAGCCAGTTAACCTGTTTACCGTACCTTGACATACAACCACAATGGAGACCAAAATTTCTGTTGCTAAGTGAGACAGTCATTAAGTGAGTTTGATGACCTTTCTTGCCATAGTTGTTAAGTGAATCACTGCAGTTGTTGAGTTAATACCCAGATTGTTGGGGGCAACATACTGACTCTGTAAACCGCTTAGAGAGGGCTGGAAAGCACTGTGAAGCGGTTTATAAGTCTGAGTGCTATTGCTAATAACACGGTCGTTAAGTGAATCTGGCTTCACCATGGACTTTGTTCATCAGACGGTCATAAAAGGGGATCACTCTAGGACACTGCAACCGTCTGTGATATGAACCAGACACCAAGCGTCTGAATTTTGACCTTGTGACTGTGGAGAAGTTATGACGGTCGTAAGTGTGAAAAATGGTCATAAGTCACATTTTTCAGTGCCATCTTAACTTCAGTCAACTGTAGTGGTAGTGCTTGAATTACGACCACAATTGTGACCATGTTTCAGTTTCTAAGCAAGGCGGTCATTAAGAGAGTCTTTACAGTCTTTTTATGTCTTTACAGTCTTTTTATGCCAGTTGTTAAGTAAATCACTGCAGTTGTTAAGTGAATCATGTAGTAGTCATTCAGCGAATCCAGCTTTCCCCCTTTGAGTTTGTTTGTTGGTAACATTATTGGTGCTAGTAGGGAGTGGGGTTTGCGGTTTATGTACTAGTGGATTATCCTGTCAGTGTTGGTGGTTTAACAACTAATTCCCTCACCACTGTCAAACTATTCACTAAGGCTGCATTACTATTACTATTAGTCTTCTCATTGTTCCTATCACCCATCTCCTCCCACTTATGACTGTATGACTGTAACTTGTTGCTTGTATCCTTACGATTTATATTAATATTGATATTGTTTCCTGATTGCTTATTTGTACCCTATGACAATCATTAAGTGTTGTACCTCATGATTCTTGACAAATGTATCTTTTCTTTTTATGTACACTGAGAGCATATGCACCAAAGACAAATTCCTTGTGTGTCCAATCACACTTGGCCAAAGAATTCTATTCTATTCTATTCTATTCTATTCTATTCTATTCTATTCTATTCTATTCTATTCTATTCTATTCTATTCTATTCTATATTCTATTCTATGCCATATTCTATTCTATTCTATATTCTATATTCTATATTCTATATTCTATATTCTATATTCTATTCTATTCTAGTCCATATTCTATTCTATTCTATTCTATTCTATTCTATTCTATTCTATTCTATTCTATTCTCTACCTACCTACCTACCTACCTACCTACCTACCTACCTACCTATCTATCTATCTATCTATCTATCTATCTATCTATCTATCTATCTATCTATCTATTTCTTGATCAGGCTGTGGTTTACAGAGATTGATGGATGGGATGGATGAATAGATAGATGATAGATTGATATAGATGGATGGACGGATGGATAGATGGATAGATGGATGAATGGACGGATGAATGGATGATAGATAGATAGAGAGATAGAGAGATAGAGAGACAGACAGACAGACAGACAGACAGACAGAGATACCTGTAGGTAGGTAGGTAGGTAGATGGACGGATGGACAGACAAACGGATGGACAGACAGACAGACAGATGATAAGGGGTCCTTGGTGCTCTCTGAGCTTGCTGGTTTTCTTGCAAACGTTTCATTAACCTAACTAGGTAACATCATCAGTGCTTGATGCTGTTACCTAGTTAGGGCAATAAAACGTTTGCAAGAAAACCAGCAAGCTCAGAGAGCACCAAGAACCTCTTAGTTTGACTACTGTATTTTTCGGAGTATAAGACCCACCTTCCCCCCCCAAAAGAGGCCGAAAATTTGGGTGCGTCTCATACTCCGAATGTAGCTTTTTCGAAGCTTTTTTTCCCAGACCTAACGAGGTGCTAACGATCTTCCCGGCTTGCAGGATTTTTTCATTCCTACTCCCTCAGAAGAAGTTTTTTTTTCCCAGCCCTAAGTCTTCGCAGGCTTGTTTTCATTGCTACTCCCTCCGAAAAAGGTTTTTTCCAGCCCTAACCGGGGGATAAAATAATGTGCTGAAGCTGACCAGACTAACCTGGTAGATTTCCCCCCCTATTTTCCTCCCCCAAAACTAAGGTGCGTTTTATACTCCGGTGCGTCTTATACTCTGAAAAATACGGTAATTTAACAATTACAGCGATTCACTTAACTGCCGCAAGAAAGGTCTTAAAACGAGGCAAAGCTCACCGGACCAACGTTTCACTTAGCAACCGAAATCTGGGGCCCAATTTGCAGTCGTAAGTCCAAGGACCACTTGTACTCTTGCAGGTTTTGTAGAATTTAGATTTTCCGGTTTTTGCTAAAAGCTTTGCTTTCAGATCTCACCGGGCACTCATGAAATCAAAACTTTGCGTGTGGCCTTTAGACCCATAATTTATTCTGGGTCTTCTCAACAACATGCTTTCTCAGCAGCAGGTCAGGATAATAGTTGGTCATCCTTTTTTCTTTTCTTTTTTGCACGCTTTCCGGCTCTTGCCCATAAATCCCTGTGGCAGCTGCTTGATATACGGGAAAGGAGCGTGAAGGTGTGCGATATCTTCTCCGGGCACTTTATCTCCGCGGAGTGCAAGGCACAAGATTAAAGAGGCTTGCGAAGGGAGGTCGAGGCAGGTTGGAGAAGCGTAGGAGACAGAATTACAGCTCTAAGCTTCAGTTGCATTTTAGAAAGGCGGGGGGGAATATTTGAAATTTGAAAAAAAAGAAAGAAAAATTTGAAATATTGTGGTCAGAAATGGCCATCTGCAAGCAGCCTAGTTACAGGTGGTCGTCGACTTACGACCGCAATTGAGCCCCAATATTTTTTTTTGAAAAAGTTTTTATTTTTCTCTCCACATTATCCATACAATACAAATATCAATACATACACCTTAAAAATATCAATAACGTATATGGTTATACACAGGGGCGGGTTCCTAATTTTTTTACTACCACTCTGTGGGTGTGGCTTATTTTGTGGGTGTGGCTTGCCGACCATGTGACCGGGTAGGCATGGCTTGCCGGCCATGTTACCGGGTGGGCGTGGCCTGCCGGTCATATATTAGTTATTTCAGAGAGATGTTACTACTATTTTTGCTATTTTATACCTTACATGAAAAGCTTTGCATACAAAGTGTGTGTTACATAAAGTGACCAGATTTTTTTTTTTTAAGCGGGACGGGGGCGGGCCCGCCTCGGCGCCATTTGAATTTTGCCCTCTGCGCATGTGCAGAACGCTGCGCATGCGCAGAGGGCAAAAGTCAAGAGCTGAGTACGGGGCACGGGGCGGGGCAGGCAGGACGGGGTGCCGGGTTGCAGGCCGGCAGCGGCGGAGGGTCGCTTGAACTCGCTTCCCGCCGCGGACCGCGTTCATGCGAGGCGGCGGCAGCAAGCCGGGAGTGCTCGTCTGGAATTGGAATCAGCGAGCAGCTGGGCATCGGGGCTCTTCCCCCGCCTTCTCCATCCTCCAGGGTCGCCACTGCGGGGGTTCCGTCTCTCCGGTGGTGCCTGCGTTGGAAGGGAAGGGGGGGAAAGAAAGGCAGCCTGCGGGGCTTGGCATGGCTGGGAGTTGCGAGGCGGCGTAGCAACCGGGCTGTTCCTCCGGGTGTGCTAAAGTGCTTGAGTTTTTTCTCTCTCACACACACATGCACAACCTTCCAACGACCGGGAAGTCGTGCTGGGAGATCCAGTCCGACCCGGTCGTTGGAAGGTTGTGCACGTGTGTGTGTGAGAGAAAAAACTCGAGCACTTTAGCACACCCAGAGGAAGAGCCCGGTTGCTACGCCGCCTCGCAACTCCCAGCCGTGCCAAGCCCCGCAGGCTGCCTTTCTTTCCCCCCCTTCCCTTCCAACGCAGGCACCACCGGAGAGACAGAACCCCCGCAGTGGCGACCCTGGAGGATGGAGAAGGCGGGGGAAGAGCCGCGATGCCCAGCTGCTCGCTGACTCCAATTCTGGGCGAGCGCTCCTGGCTTGCTGCTGCCGCCGCCGCCGCTCACCCTTCAACAGCCAATCAGCGTGGGGCGCCGACAGCAGCGACGTCATCTCTCCGCGCCCGCCTTGCAGAGAGAGGCATGGGTGGGTGTTTTAAGGTGACCAGATGTCCCGATTTTGAGAGGGCCTGCTGCTGCTGCTGCTGCCCCTGCGGCTGGGCCCAACCTGGCCGTCCTCGAGTGCCTGCAGGCCGATTTTTTGAAAGAATGCCCTAGTCGGGCATTGTTTTAAAAAATCGGGACTTTTTAAGAGGGCGGGTGGGACGCGGGACAAATGATTAAAAAGCGGGTCTGTCCCGCCAAAATCGGGACGTCTGGTCACCTTAGTGTTACACCATGGCAACACAGCAACCTTTATATGCAGAAAATGCTATAGTTAAAAGACAAGCAAGTCTCATACAGCATTTTTGGTTTCAGTCATGGATTCCTTAGACGAAAATATTGAGGACTGTTAAAAGAACAGTATCTTTTAACAGTCCTCAATGTTTTCGTCTAAAGAATAACAGTATAAAACAAGCGGAAAAACGCACTTCCGGTTTGCCGGTATGCTGTTTTTTGCACTCCGGAGGGTTCAGGGAAGCTCCCTGAAGCTCCGGAATGCAAAAAACTACAAAACAGACAAACGGGAAGTGCACTTTTCCGCACTTCCGGTTTGTCCGTTTTGTAGTTTTTTGCATTCCGGAGCTTCAGGGAGCTTCCCTGAACCCTCCGGAGTGCAAAAAACAGCTCACCGGCAAACCGGAAGTGCGTTTTTCCGCACTTCCGGTTTGCCGGTGGGCAATGCTCGCGTGCCGTCTGCTATGGCTCCGCGTGCCACCTATGGCACGCGTGCCATAGGTTCGCCACCACGGCCTTAGACAGTTTAAGACGTGTGGACTACAACCCCCAGAATTCCCCAACCAGCTGTGGTTATGACGGCTGAGGAATTCTGGGAATTGAAGTCCACAAAGACTTGCTACTTTTAAAACCAGAAGGGAACTTTGAAATGCGATGGACTTCAGAACCCAGAATCCTCTGCCAGTATAACCAGGGTTTCTGGAAGCAGAGTTGTCCTCCCAGTATGGTCAAAATGTCACGACAGTGTACAGTGTTCAGGTAGTCCTCAAGTTACCACCACAATTGAGCCCAAAATGTAAGGTTAAGTGAGTTTTGCCCCATTTTGTAACCTTTCTTGCCACCGTTATTAAGCGAATCACTGTTAAGTGAATCTGGCTTCCCCGTTGACTTTTCTGGTCAGAAGGTCGCAAGAGGGGATCACGTAACCCTGGGACACAGCAACGGTCATAAGTATGAGCCATTTGCCAAGCGACTGAATTTTGATCACGTGATCACGGGGTTGCTGCAAAAGTCGTAACTATGAAAAGCGGTCATAAGTCACATTTTTCAGTGCCGTTGTAAGTTTGAACGGTCACTGTTGTAAGTCGAAGACTGCCTGTAATGGAATCTCCGCCTGTTTTTTTATAGGCAAGATATAAAAGCTTAAATTACACCGGATTACCGCCATTTTGACTTTTTTGACCGCAACTGGCCATCAGCTTTGTATGGGAGGTACCAGAGTGGGCAAAACTGAAAAAAATGGGGAAAATGAGGGGCCTGTGCAGGTAGTCCTCGACTTACGACCACAATTGATCCCAAAATTTCTGTTGCTAAGTGAGACCATCATTAAGTGAGTTTTGCCCCATTTTACGACCTTTCTTGCCACAGTTGTTGAGGATTCCTTCTACCTGTATCCTTACCTTGCTCCCCAGAAGGAAAGGAAAAATACAAACCTGGCAAAAACAGCTGCTGTGGCCTAGAGGTAGAGCTCTTGCCTCACAATCAGGAGGTTGTGAGTTCGATCCTAGGTAGAGGCAGATATAGGGTCTCCTGCTTGGGCAGGGGGTTGGACTAGATGACCTGCAAGGTCCCTTCCTACTCTGTTAATCTGTTAAGGTCCCAAAGGTACCAGTATTTTCCCAGAATGCAGCGCACGCTTCCCACATTGCTCCCGCTTTCCACAAAATCACATAACCCATCGCCCGCCCTCCATGTGCGGACTGCAACTCCCATCATCCTCAGCCAGCACTGGTTTTGAGAAAGGCTGCTGTGCAGTTCTCCTTGCCTTTAGAAATGGTGGACACCCCTTCGGCCTCGACCAGCACCAGGAGCCCAGTCAAAGCCATTGTCGGACATATCAGCCTCATCCGAGGCGAGTAGCTGGGAGGGGCAAGGGGCGTGGCCAGGAGGGACAAGGGGCGTGGCCGGGAGGGACAAGGGGCGTGGCCGGGTGTGCAGCGCTACCGGTTTGGGCGAATCGGCCCGAACCGGCTGAATCCCACCACTGGTTGGCGGTCAGTGCATTAAATGTTGAGGACTAGAAACTTTTGCAGTCGCCAAGATTGCTCAGACTGTGCTATAAATCAGCAGGGCATCTCGGCTTCCCACGACTCCCTGAACATTTTTGCTTTCCTTTTTGGGGAAGGACTGTTCAGTCTTATTAAATTTTGCAATCAGTGGTTAAGACGGCAACAGACTCGACGCTGTTATTCCCTGGGCTCCTGCTGCGGCTGTTGGTGCTTAATTGTGTTTTTTTGAAAAGCTCCCAATTCTTTTTAGCCATAAAAATTGGTTTAAAAGCAAATTGCAGCTCTTCCAACATAGCTTGAATTCAAAGAAGACTCAGCATGCACAATATTGAAACGGGATACGGACTTCTAACACGTACAAAGATAAGTTACAATCCTAGCTTGAAAAGGGTCTGCAGTAGTTTGGAATACAAGGTAGTCCTCGATTTACAACAGTTCATTTATTGACCGTTTGAAGTTACAACGGCACTGAAAAAAAAAAGACTTAGAGCCGCTTTTCACACTTACGACCGTTGCAGCATCCCCGTGGTCACGTGATCAAAATTCGGACACTTGGCAACTGACTCGTATTTATGACGGTTGCAGTGTCCTGAGGTCATGTGATCTCCTT
Organism: Diadophis punctatus similis; assembly: GCA_023053685.1. Classification (NCBI taxonomy): domain Eukaryota; kingdom Metazoa; phylum Chordata; class Lepidosauria; order Squamata; family Dipsadidae; genus Diadophis; species Diadophis punctatus. The sequence continues at coordinate 4,757,535 of JALIGW010000001.1, forward strand.
TTGCGACCTTCGGACAAGCAAAGTCAAGGCGGAAGCCAGAGTCACTTAACAACTGTGTTATTAATTTAACAACTGCATGGATTCACTTAACAACTGTGGCAAGAAAGGTTGTAAAATGGGGCAAAACTCGTTTCTCTCACTTAGCAACAGAAATTTTGGGCTCAATTGCCATGGCAGGTCGAGGACTCCCTGTACAGATACTCCTTGACTTACGACCACAACTGAGGACAAAAAATTCCGTTGCTAAGCAAGGCAGTTGTTGAGTGAGTTTTGCCCCATTTTACCACCTTTCTTGCCACAGTTGGATCACTGCAGTTGTTCAGTGAATCACGCGGTCGTTAAGTGAATCCGGCTTTCCCCACTGGCTTTGCTTGTTGGGATTACATGACCCCAAGACAGTGCAACTGTCATAAGTACATAAGCATCCAGAGTTTGGTCACATGACCGTGAGGATGCTGTGATGGTCATAAGTGTGAGGACTGGTCATAAACCATTTTTTTCAGTGCCATTGTAACTTCAAACAGTCACTAAATGAATGGTTGCAGGTGGTGTGAGAGTGGAACTGCTGAGAACCAACGGGGAGGCTTGGACTCAGAGAGAGAGGCAAGCTTAAGTTGTTTAACTTCTTCAAGGCCAACCGTCCTGGGAACGGCATGCATGAGGGCGGCGCGGAGCACCTGGACCAGACACGTTCTCAAAACATCTTCCTGGCCTATGATAGGACTATATTAGCCTGACTATTGAGGGATGGGCTCTAGGGCTATTTTCAATTTGTCTTTCCGTGCGCATTTGCTTCAGACCTTGCCTGACTTTTGCTGCGTTCAGTTGTTTCTTAGTAAAAGTGCCTTTTCTCTAAATCTATGGAGTCGAGGGTTTTCTTTCCTAGGAATTGATCGGAGGCAGCACTGACAGTAAATCGGGGACTATCTGAACTCCCCACCTGTCCTCCCTGTTTAAGCTTCCAGCTTTTCGATGCCTCTTTGTCTTCCTAAACTTTCTTGCGGGCGCCTATGAATCTAAAGCAGCCAATATAAAATATTGTGTCAACTTCTCGCCTTCACAGGAACCTGGAATTCATTTATCACCTTTTGGGTGTTAATGAACTGTGATGCTGACCTCATAAAGATTCAGAGGACAAGTTAGAGCGCCAAGGTTTTCTAGGCCAGATAAATGACTTAGAAATATGTGCCGCCGTAGATTGTGGATGAATTCAATGGAGTTGATGCGAAACTGTGCAAACCGTACGTGTTTCACAGGACCCCCTTGGCAGAAATTGAATCAAAGTCCATGGGATTCTGTGAGAGGGCTTTCCTTCCTAACGTCAGCATGAACTAGTTCTATTAAAAAAATAATATGAAACTTGTTAGAAATAGAACTAGAATCATAGAGCTGGAAGGGAGCTTAGAGGTCTTCTAGTCCAACCCCCAGCTAAAGCAGGAGACTCTATACCAGGGGTGGCCAAACTATGGTTCTTTGAGGACCTGTGGACTTCAACTCCCAGAATTCCTGAGCCAGCCATGCATGCATGGCTAGCTCAGGAATTCTGGGAGTTGAAGTCCACAGGTCCTCAAAGAACCATAGCATGGCTGGCTCAGGAATTCTGGGAGTTGAAGTCCACAGGTCCTCAAAGAACCATAGCATGGCTGGCTCAGGAATTCTGGGAGTTGAAGTCCACAGGTCCTCAAAGAACCATAGCATGGCTGGCTCAGGAATTCTGGGAGTTGAAGTCCACAGGTCCTCAAAGAACCATAGCATGGCTAGCTCAGGAATTCTGGGAGTTGAAGTCCACAGGTCCTCAAAGAACCATAGCATGGCTGACTCAGGAATTCTGGGAGTTGAAGTCCACAGGTCCTCAAAGAACCATAGTTTGGCCACCCCTGCTCTATACCCATGATGGCAAACCAATGGCACGCTTGCCAGAAGTGGCACGCAGAGCCATCTCTCCGGCACGCGAGCCATCGCCCGTTGCTCTTCCGGTTTCCGGCGCGCGCATGTGCACCAGCCACCTGGTCTTCCGGTTTCTGGCAGGCATGTGCGCGTGAAGACCAGCTGGCCGGTGCACATGTGCTCACTGGAAACCGGAAGATCATCTTCCCGGCACCCGCATGCACACACACTCCCGTTTCGGCACTCAGTTCACCAACGCTGCTCTATACCATGCCAGACAAGTGGCTGTCCAATCTCTTCTTAAAAGCTTCCAGTGATGGAGCACCCACAACTTCTGGTGGCAATTAACGACTGGTTAATTGTTCTCACTGTTAGGAAATTTATCTTTAGTTCTAGGTTGCTTCTCTCCTTGATTAGTTTCCACCCATTGTTTCTTAATAATAATAATAACAACAGAGTTGGAAGGGACCTTGGAGGTCTTCTAGTCCAACCCCCTGCCTAGGCAGGAAACCCTACACTACTTCAGACAAATGGTTATCCAACATCTTCTTAAAAACTTCCAGTGTTTGGAGCATTCACAACTTCTGGTGGGAAGCTGTTCCACGGATTAATTGTTCTAACTGTCAGGAAATTTCTCCTTAGTTCTAAGTTGCTTCTCTCCTTGTTTAGTTTCCACCCATTGCTTCTTGTCCTGCCTTCAGGTGCTTTGGAGAATAGTTTGACTCCCTCTTCTTTGGGGCAACCCCTGAGATATTGGAACACTGCTATCATGTCTCCCCTAGGCCTTCTTTTCATTAAACTAGACATACCCAGTTCCTGCAACCGTTCTTCATATGTTTTAGCCTCCAGTCCCCTAATCCTCTTTGTTGCTCTTCTCTGCACTCTTTCTAGAGTCTCAATAAAAAAAATGTTATGATGATAACAACAACAACAACAACAACAACAACAACAACAACAACAACAGACTTGGAAGGGACCTTGGAGGTCTTCTAGTCCAACCCCCTGCTTAGGCAGGAAACCCTACACCACTTCAGACAAATGGTTATCCAACAACTTCTTAAAAACTTCCAGTGTTGGAGCATTCACAACTTCTGGAGGCAAGTTGTTCCACTGATTAATTGTTGTCACTGTCAGGAAATTTCTCCTTAGTTCTAAGTTGCTTCTCTCCTTGATTAGTTTCCACCCATTGCTTCTTGTTCTACCCTCAGGTGCTTTGGAGAATAGTTTGACTCCCTCTTCTTTGGGGCAGCCCCTCAAATATTGGGAGGCTGCTATCATGTCATCCCTAGTCCTTCTTTTCATTAAACTAGACATATCCAATTCCAGTCACCATTCTTTATATGTTTCACCCTCCAGTCCCCTAATCCTCTTTGTTGCTCTTCTCTGCACTCTTTCTAGAGTCTCCACATCTTTTTTACATCGTGGCGACCAAAACTGGATGCATTATTCCAAGTGTGGCCTTACCAAGCCATTATAAAGTGGTATTAACACTTCACGTGATCTTGATTCTATCCCTCTGTTAATGCAGCCTAGCATTGCGTTGGCTTTTTTGACAGCTGCCACACACTGTTGGCTCACATTCCTTGCCAAATGCAAACGGGATGGGGCTTTGACTGCAGTGTCACACCAGCCAAATTGCAAAGGGTTTTTTTTGACAACCTTTGCAACTTAATCCTAACTCTATCTCAAGTTAGGATGGGATCATCATTAGAAACTTGGTTCAGATGACACACTAAACTGAAGGGGCGGGTTAAGAATTTGGGAATAAGGAACAGGGTCTGAATTTACTCATTGCAATAAGCCATTTCCTTTAAACATTCTCATTAAAAAAAATTTTTTTTAACTTTTCTTCAAGAGCAATTAACAAAATATTTCCAAGTCACTGAGGAAAATCTGTAATGCACGGAGACAAAAAAAAAACCTACTGAAAAGTAAATTGAAACGAATTTTAAACGTTCCTATTTACCATTTAAACATCTGCCAAGAACAGGTCTGCGGCAATTAAGATAAAATATAATCTCTGCCCAACTTTGATAGAATAGTCCCTGCTTTTCAGCATTTTAACTTTATGTCAATCATTTTCCCCCCCTTAACGTGGCCTTCGAAAGTTTGGTTGGATGACTAAGCCATCGTGTCTGGCTTTGCATTAACCCTAAACCCTAAATTATGGCTTGTCAATCAAAGTGGCTGGTTTACACGGAGCAGAACTAAATAAAACACTTTATGGCTCATACTCAAGGACTCCTTCACCCTGGAAGGATGGCCTTGAATATGAAAGAAATATAATCCACTTTTCTGAATTCTTTCTCTAAGGAAGGAAATTTACTTTTGCCACTGCGGTATTTGTCTTTAAGTGAAGTTTCATTCAGAGTTTTGCCTTAAGCCTTTGCGCAGTACAGTACAGGTAGTCCTCGACTTATGACCACAATTGAGCCCAAAATTTCTGTTGCTAAGCGAGACAGTTGTTAAAGGAGTTTTGTCCCATTTTACGACCTTTCTTGCCATGGTTGTAAAATCGGTGCAGTTGTGAAGTTAGCAACATGGTTGTTAAGTGAATCGGCCTCCCCCTTTGACTTTGCTTGTCAGAAGGTCACAAAAGGGGATCACATGACCCCGGGACACTGCAACCGTCATAAATACGAGTCAGTTGCCAAGCGTCTGAATTTTGATCAGGTTGCGACAGTCGTTAAGTGTGAAAAATGGCCTTAGGTCCTCTGTTTTCAGTGCCATTGTAACTTCAGACGGTCACTAAACAAATAGTTGTAAGTCTGGACTACCTATAAGTGTGTTGGAGTTCCAACTGTTTGACTTTTGATCACATGATCATGGGGATGCTTCAATGGTCATAAGTGTGAAAAATAGCACTTAGACTTATATACCGCTTCATAGTGCTTTACAGCCCTCTCTAAGCGGTTTACAGAGTTCAGCATTTTGCCCCCAATAATCTGGGTCCTCATTTTACCCACCTCGGAAGGATGGAAGGCTAACCTTGAGCCTGGTGAGATTTGAACAGCTGAACTGCTGAACTAGCAGTCACTGAAGTAGGTTGCAGTGCTGCTTTTAACCACTGCGCCACCTCGGCTCTTAACTCACTTTTCTCTCTGGCGTTGTAACTTCAAATGGTCACTTACTGAATAGTTGTAAGTCGAGGAGTTGCAAAATCCATAGGTAGTCCTCGACATACGAAGGGATGCTTAGTGACATTGTGGCTTGTTGGCCGCCAGCCCCTCCAGCAGCCGAATCAGAGGAGGAGGAGGAGGCGTGGGAGTCAGGACCAGCATCAAGGCAACCTGAGAGCTCCGAGGGGGAAGAGGGAATGGAGCTGGCAGAGAGAGAGAGAGACAGAGACACAGGCAGAGCCTGGGCCGTCCGTCAGCCCTCAGATGGAGAGTCAACAGCCCCCAGGTCTGGAGGTGGCTGATGAGGAAGAGGAGGAACAGCTGGAACCAGTGCCTGATGCGCGGATACGCAGAGGAGAGGAGAGCAGTGGAAATCTATGGGCCGGTCCTCGGGACGGAAGAGCCACCGCTGCTAGCGAAGCCCCACCTTAGCTCTGGGGATAAAAGGCAGAGGGCAGAGATGAATAGGTGTGGCAGACAACTATTCATCTCCCTGCCGGACAGACGTTAGCCTGCGGTGAGAGAGAAACTTTTTTGTCGGGGTTGCTGGCGCTCCTAATAAAGGAATCTTTGAGTTAACTTCAGAGGGTTTGTCGTGTTTGGGGAGCTGGTCAGAACAAGTGATTGTTTGAGCTTACGATGGACCCCGGCCAGTGGTGGGTTCCTACCGGTGCGGTCCACTGTATAGCACCGGTAGCAGCCCGCTGGTGACATCACAGTACCGGTGCGGTCGGTTGCCGTGCCTGGCCGCCGCCATTTAAAAAAAAATTTTTTTTTAATTTTTTTTTTAAAAATTCTTCTGCGCATGTCCAGAAGCCGAGCTTCCGGCACTGCGCATGCACTGCCTTCCTACCCCACAGTGAGTCCAAGCAGGGGAGGATGGCTGAGGGAGCGCGTGAGATGCTGAAAGAATGGGCGGCAGGACCTATCTCAGTTCCCCTCCCTTCAGCAGTCCGAGAAGCCACGAACGTGCGGTGATGATCTAGGCATTTTCGCACGTTTGAGGCTTCTCGAGCTGCTGAGGGGAGGAGGAACGGGCAGCAGGAGCCTAGGATCATCGAATGGGGAGAAGCATTCAGGCTGGACGGAGCCTCCTAGAAGAACCGCTGCCGCAATCTTGCTGCTCCCGCTGCGGAGGGCTGCGTTGCGGGTGGGCAATGCCCCCCTGCTTCTCCAGTCGTTGCCAAGCTCCTGAGGCCCACGCCCACCCGGTCACATGGCTGGCAAGCCACACCCACAAAATAAGCCACACCCACAGAGTGGTAGTAAAAAAAATAGGAACCCACCCCTGACCCCGGCCCACCCATCCAATGGGACTTGCAACTCACTTCTGAACTTCCCAACGACTGACATCCCCCGACCCAGGTATGGCAGGCTGGGGAATTCTGGGAGTTGAAGTCCGCAGGTCTTAGAGTTTCCCAGGTTGGACACCCCTGCCTTAGATCAGACGATTATTTCGATCTCTTCGGAACCCAGCTGCGGAAGCCGTGAATCGCAATCCCGTCTTTTTAGGTTGACAGATGTTGACCCAAAATAACATAGAGAGCAACAAAGATAATTAAAGACCCCGCAGAGTAAAAAATACGAAGAAACGGTTGCTGGAATTGGGTATGGCCAGTCTAGAGAAAAGATGGACTAGTATTTGAGGGGCTGCCACAAAGAGGAGGGGGTCAATTTATTTTCTGAGAGCCTATTCCGATATTTGAGAGGCTACCACAAAGAAGAGGGAGTCAAACTATTTTCCAAAGCCCCTGAAGGCAGGACAAGAAGCAATGGGTGGAAACTAATCAAGGAGAGAAGCAACCTAGAACTAAGGAGAAATTTCCTGACAGTTAGAACAATTAACCAGTGGAACTACTTGCCTCCAGAAGTTGTGAATTCTCTGGAAGTTTTTAAGAAGGTGTGTGTCTGAAGTGGAGTAGGGTTTCCTGCCTAAGCAGGGGGTTGGACTAGAAGACCTCCAAGGTCCCTTCCAACTCTGTTATTACATTATATTAAATAAAAAGTTTTCTGACAAGTGAGAACAATTAACCAGTGGAACAGCTTGCCACCAAAAGTTGTGGGTGCTCCGTCATTCGAGGATTCGTCAGAAACAATATAGGGTCTCCTGCTTGAGCAGGGGGTTAGCCTAGATGACCTCCGAGGTCCTTTCCAGCTCTATTCTGAATTGAATTGACATTTTTTCTCAACTTCCCAGATTCTCCCCTGGGGGCTATCTTCACGAGACACACAGCTGGAGCCCAGAGACTACCTATGCAGGTGTGTGTGTGTGTGTGTGTGTGTGTGTGTGTGTGTGTGTGTGTGTGTGTGTGTGTGTGTGTGTGCTTTTTAAGGCACAGGAGACACTTTCAATTCATCCCTCTCTCATCGTCCCCAATCATTTTACGCATCTTTCTATCGGAGCATCACATCATTTTGTTAAAAAAATTTAAAAAAATTTGGGGAGGAAGCCTTCCTCTCTCCTACCCAGGCAGAGATGGGGAAGGACCGGATCTCGTGGTTTAATTACCTGCCTGGCGGAATGGGAAAGGAGGCGATGGGCACCCTCGCTGGGTTGCTATGGCAACCGAACCTCCGGAAAGATAACCCCAAGGAGGGTTGCCGCCCAATGAATCGCCCAGCAGTTGGCAACAGGAGGCTCAAGTCTTTCTCACACGTCCCGGCCCGAAGATTTTTCTTGACAAATATTTTTTAGAATTATTCTTCCAAGGATACTCGGGTGAAAACCCTGAGATCGATGGGTTTCATGTTTGCTTGTTTTTGGGTAGTTCTGATGCGATCTATTGGGGAATAGCCAGAGTTGGAAGGGAACCTCAGAGGTCTTCTAGTCCAGCCCCCTGCACAGGCAGGAGAGCCTACCCCATTCCAGTTCACAGGTTGTCCAATTTCTTCTTGAAAAACCTCCAGTGTTGGAACATCGGCAACTTCTGGAGGCAAGCCGTTCCACTGGTTAATTGTTCTCACTAACCGGAAGTTTTTCCTTAGTTCTAGGTTGCTTCTCTAATGCCTTGGTAAGGCCACACTTGGAACACTGCATTCAGTTTTGGTCCCCACGATGCAAAAAGGATGTTGAGACTCTAGAAAGAGTGCAGAGAAGAGCAACAAAGATGATTAGGAGACTGGAGGCTAAAACATATGAAGAACGGTTGCAGGAACTGGGTATGTCTAGTTCATAAGGACCAGGGGAGACATGATAGCAGTCTTCCAATATCTCAGGGGTTGCCACAAAGAAGAGGGAGTCAAGCTATTCTCCAAAGCACCTGAAGGTAGAACAAGAAGCAATGGGTGGAAACTAATCAAGGAGAGAAGCAACTTAGAACTAAGGAGAAATTTCCTGACAGTTAGAACAATTAATCTGTGGAACAGCTTGCCTCCAGAAGTTGTGAATGCTCCAACACTGGAAGTTTTTAAGAAGATGTTGGATAACCATTTGTCTGAAGTGGTGTAGGGTTTCCTGCCTAAGCAGGGGGTTGGACTAGAAGCCTCCAAGGTCCCGACTCTGTTATTCTATTCTATTCTATTCTATTCTATTCTATTCTATTCTATTCTATTCTATTCTATTCTATTCTATTCTTGGTTAGTTTCCACCCGTTGCTTCTTGTCCTGCCTTCAGGTGCTTTGTGGCGGCCCCTTAATAGCACTTAGCAATAGCACTTAGACTTATATACCGCTTCATAGTGCTTTACAGCCCACTCTAAGCGGTTTACAGAGTTCAACATATTGCCCCCAACAATCTGGGTCCTCATTTTACCGACCTCGGAAGGATGGAAGGCTGAGTCAACCTTGAGCCGGTGAGATTTGAACAGCTGAACTGCTGAACTAGCAGTAGCCTGCAGTGCTGCATTTAACCACTGCACCAACTCGGCTCTTAAATAGTGGAACGCTGCAATCATTGCCACCCCTGGTCCTTCTCTTTGTTTTGGTCACCACAATATAAAAAAGATGTTGAGACTCTAGAAGGAAGGCAGAGAAGAGCAACAAAGATGATTAAGGGAATGGAGAAGAACAGTTGCAGGAATTGGGGATGGCCAGTTTAATGAAAAGAAGGACTAGGGGGGACATCATAGCAGTATTCCAGTATTTGAGGGGCTGCCACAAAGAAGAGGGAGTCAAGCTATTCTCCAAAGCACCAGAAGGCAGGACAAGAAGCAAAGGATGGAAACTAAGCAAGGAGAGAAGCAACCTGGAATTAAGGAGAAACTTCTCAAAAGTGAGGACAGTTAACCAGTGGAACAGCTTGCCACCAGAAGTTGTGGGTGCTCCATTACTGGAGGTTTTTAAGAGACTGGACAGCCACTTGTCTCAAATTGTATAGTGTTTCCCGCTTGAGCAGGGGGCTGGACTAGAGGACCTCCAGGGTCCCTTCCGACTCAGTGATTCTGTTATTCTGCTCCTGAACCTGTGCGCTTTGCCCCGTCGCATGTAGGGGGTGGACTAGAGGACCTCCAAGGTCCCTTCCGATTCAGTTATTCCGTTATTGTGCTCCTGAACCTGTGCGCTTTGGCCCGTCACATGCAGGGGGTGGACTAGAGGACCTCCAAGGTCCCTTCCGACTCAGTTATTCTGCTCCTGAACCTGTGTGCTTTGCCACATCGCATGCAGGGGGTGGACTAGGGCAGAGGTCTCCAACCTTGGCAACTTTATGAGGTGTGGACCTCAAATCCCAGAATTCCTCAGCCAGCCATGCTGGCTGAGGAATTCTGGGAATTGAAGTCCACTCCTCATAAAGTTGCCAAGGTTGGAGACCTCTGGACTAGAGGACCTCCAGCGTCCCTTCCAACTAAGTTACTCCGTTATTCTGTTATCTGACTGCTCCCCTAGCTGCAATTCTTCCCTCCGTCTCCCAAAATTATTCCCAAAGACCATTCCCAAGATTCACAGGGGTGAGAGGGCCATGTGCTTCTCTCCCCCAAAACGAAAACGAAATCTTGTATGGCCCATTGCGCACTTCCGAATGGGCCCACCTGCCCACGTCTCTTCATTTCTCTTGCTCTTCCCTTCTTTTCTTCCCACCTTTCTCCCCATCTGTGTTTATTTCCCCCCCTCTTCCTTCCAGGCAAGCCGACTTCCTCTTTCCCACCACCCCCTTCCTTGCATATTTGAAGGAAACTAAATTTAGGTGTGCTGTGAAGCAAAGACGCCTGTATGCCAAGCATTTTAATTTTATTTTTTTTCCCAGAAAAAATAAAAGAAAGCGAGGAGGTGGAAGGGAGAGGAATGGTGGCTGTTCTTAATGTGGGGGGCGGTGAGGCCTCTTTGAGGTAGTCCTTGACTTACAACCCTTTGCTTAGTGAGCGATGTTCCAACGGCGCTGAAAACGAGGTGACTTATGCCCGTTTTTCACACTTATGACCGTTGCAACATCCCTGTGGTCACGTGAGCAAAATTCAGACGCTTGGCAACTGGCATGTACTTATGACTGTTGCATTGTCCCCATTTGTAACCTTCCCAGTCAGCTTTGGACAAGCAAAGTCAATGAGGGAAGCCAAATTTGTTTAATGACCGCATGATTCACTTAACAACTACAGTGATTTGCTTCACAAGAAGTCATAAAACGGGAGCAAAACTCTCTTTTAACAACTGCCTTCCGTAGCAACAGAGCTTTCTACCTGTAGATTGAACTGCTTAGCTGAGATCCTCGATCAGGAACTCCAATATAGGGTCCTTGGTGCTCTCTGAGCTTGGTGGTTTTCTTGTAGATGTTTCATTACCCCAAACTAGCGGCCCTGATTATGTTCTCTAGTTGGGTAATGAAACGTCTGCAAGAAAATCAGGAAGCTGAGAGAGCACCGAGGAACACACAGTCACCACCATCCTCCTCCTCCTCCTCCTCCTTCTCTTCCTCCTTTTCCTCTTCCTTTTCTTCTTCCTCCATTCCCTCCCTTCCCCCCTCCTCCTCTTCCTCCTCTTCCTCGTCCTCCTCTTCCTCTTCCTCCCCTCCCTCTTCTCCTTTCCCCTTCCTTTTCCTCCTCCTCCTCCTCCTCTTCCTCCTCCTCCCCTCCCTCTTCTCATTTCCCTTCCTTTTCCTCTTCCTCCTTTTCCTCTTCCTCCCCCTTCTCCTTTCCCCTTCCTCCTCCTCCTCTTCCTCCTTTTCCTCTTCCTCCCCTCCCCTTCTCATTTCCTTCCTCTTCCTCCCCCTCCTCCTTTTCCTCTTCCTCCCCTCCCCCTTCTCCTTTCCCCTTCCTTTTCCTTCTCCTCCTCCTTCTCTCCCTCCTTTTCCTCTTCCTCCACTTCCTCCTTTCCCCCTCCCCTCTTCCTCTTCCTCCTCCTCCTTTTCCTCTTCTCTTCCTCCCCTCCCCTTCTCCTTTCCCCTTCCTTTTCCTCTTCCTCCTCTCCCTCCTCCTCCTTTTCCTCCTCCTCCTCCTCTTCCTCCTTTCCCCCTCCTCTTCCTCTTCCTCCCCTCCCCCTTCTCCTTTCCCCTTCCTTTTCCTCCTCCTCCTCTTCCTCCTCCTCCTTTCCCTCCTCCTTTTCTTCTTCCTCCATTCCCTCCCTTCCCCTTCCTCCTCCTCCTCTTCCTCCTTTTCCTCTTCCTCCCCTCCCCTTCTCATTTCCTTCCTCTTCCTCCCCCTTCTCCTTTCCCCTTCCTTTTCCTTCTCCTCCTCCTTCTCTCCCTCCTTTTCCTCTTCCTCCACTTCCTCCTTTCCCCCTCCCCTCTTCCTCTTCCTCCTCCTCCTTTTCCTCTTCTCTTCCTCCCCTCCCCCTTCTCCTTTCCCCTTCCTTTTCCTCTTCCTCCTCTCCCTCCTCCTCCTTTTCCTCCTCCTCCTCCTCTTCCTCCTTTCCCCCTCCTCTTCCTCTTCCTCCCCTCCCCCTTCTCCTTTCCCCTTCCTTTTCCTCCTCCTCCTCTTCCTCCTCCTCCTTTCCCTCTTCTCCCCCCTTCTCATTTCCCCTTCCTTTTCCTCTTCCTTCTCTTCCTCTTCCTCCTCCTCCTTTTCCTCTTCCTCTTCCTCCCCTCCTCCTTCTCCTTTCCTTTTCCTTCTCCTCCTCTTCCTCCTCCTCCTCTCCCTCCTTTTCCTCTTCCTCCTCCTCCTTTTCCTCTTCCTCCCCTTCCCCCTTCCTCCTTCCTTTTCCTCCTCCTCCTCCTCTTCATCCTCCTCCTTCTCTTCATCCTTTTCCTCTTCCTCCCCTCCCCCTTCTCATTTCCCTCCGCTTCCTCTTCCTCCCCTCCCCCTTCTCCTTTCCCCTTCCTTTTCCTCCTCCTCCTCTTCCTCCTCCTCCTTTTCCTCTTCCTCCCCTCCCCTTCTCATTTCCCTCCTCTCCCTCCTTCTCCTTTTCATCCTCTTCCTCCTCTTCCTCCTTTCCCCCTCCTCTTCCTCCCCTCCCCCTTCTCCTTTCCCCTTCCTTTTCCTCCTCCTCCTCTTCCTCCTCTTCCTTTCCCTCTTCCTCCCCCCCTTCTCATTTCCCCTTCCTCTTCCTCTTCCTTCTCTTCCTCTTCCTCCTCCTCCTTTTCCTCTTCCTCTTCCTCCCCTCCTCCTTCTCCTTTCCCCTTCCTTTTCCTTCTCCTCCTCTTCCTCCTCCTCCTCTCCCTCCTTTTCCTCTTCCTCCTCCTCCTTTTCCTCTTCCTCTCCTTCCCCCTTCCTTCTTCCTTTTCCTCCTCCTCCTCCTCTTCATCCTCCTCCTCCTCTTCATCCTTTTCCTCTTCCTCCCCTCCCCCTTCTCATTTCCCTCCGCTTCCTCTTCCTCCTCCTCTTCCTCTTCCTCCCCTCCCCCTTCTCCTTTCCCCTTCCTTTTCCTCCTCCTCCTCTTCCTCCTCCTCCTTTTCCTCTTCCTCCCCTCCCCTTCTCATTTCCCTCCTCTTCCTCCTCCTCCTTTTCCTCTTCTCTTCCTCCCCTCCCCCTTCTCCTTTCCCCTTCCTTTTCCTCTTCCTCCTCTCCCTCCTCCTCCTTTTCCTCCTCCTCCTCTTCCTCCTTTCCCCCTCCTCTTCCTCCCCTCCCCCTTCTCCTTTCCCCTTCCTTTTCCTCCTCCTCCTCTTCCTCCTCCTCCTTTCCCTCTTCCTCCCCCCCTTCTCATTTCCCCTTCCTCTTCCTCTTCCTTCTCTTCCTCTTCCTCCTCCTCCTTTTTCTCTTCCTCTTCCTCTTCCTCCCCTCCTCCTTCTCCTTTCCCCTTCCTTTTCCTTCTCCTCCTCCTCTCCCTCCTTTTCCTCTTCCTCCTCCTCCTTTTCCTCTTCCTCCCCTTCCCCCTTCCTCCTTCCTTTTCCTCCTCCTCCTCCTCTTCATCCTCCTCCTCCTCTTCATCCTCCTCCCCTCCCTCTTCTCATTTCCCTTCCTTTTCCTCTTCCTCCTTTTCCTCTTCCTCCCCCTTCTCCTTTCCCCTTCCTCCTCCTCCTCTTCCTCCTTTTCCTCTTCCTCCCCTCCCCTTCTCATTTCCTTCCTCTTCCTCCCCCTCCTCCTTTTCCTCTTCCTCCCCTCCCCCTTCTCCTTTCCCCTTCCTTTTCCTTCTCCTCCTCCTTCTCTCCCTCCTTTTCCTCTTCCTCCACTTCCTCCTTTCCCCCTCCCCTCTTCCTCTTCCTCCTCCTCCTTTTCCTCTTCTCTTCCTCCCCTCCCCCTTCTCCTTTCCCCTTCCTTTTCCTCTTCCTCCTCTCCCTCCTCCTCCTTTTCCTCCTCCTCCTCCTCTTCCTCCTTTCCCCCTCCTTTTCCTCTTTCTCCCCTCCCCCTTCTCCTTTCCCCTTCCTTTTCCTCCTCCTCCTCTTCCTCCTCCTCCTTTCCCTCTTCTCCCCCCTTCTCATTTCCCCTTCCTTTTCCTCTTCCTTCTCTTCCTCTTCCTCCTCCTCCTTTTCCTCTTCCTCTTCCTCCCCTCCTCCTTCTCTTCCCCTTCCTTTTCCTTCTCCTCCTTTTCCTCCTCCTCCTCTCCCTCCTTTTCCTCTTCCTCCTCCTTTTCCTCTTCCTCCCCTTCCCCCTTCCTCCTTCCTTTTCCTCCTCCTCCTCTTCATCCTCCTCCTCCTCTTCATCCTTTTTCTCTTCCTCCCCTCCCCCTTCTCATTTCCCTCCGCTTCCTCCTCCTCTTCCTCTTCCTCCCCTCCCCCTTCTCCTTTCCCCTTCCTTTTCCTCCTCCTCCTCTTCCTCCTCCTCCTTTTCCTCTTCCTCCCCTCCCCTTCTCATTTCCCTCCTCTCTCTCCTCCTCCTTTTCCTCCTCTTCCTCCTTTCCCCCTCCTCTTCCTCTTCCTCCCCTCCCCCTTCTCCTTTCCCCTTCCTTTTCCTCCTCCTCCTCTTCCTCCTCCTCCTTTCCCTCTTCCTCCCCCCTTCTCATTTCCCCTTCCTCTTCCTCTTCCTTCTCTTCCTCTTCCTCCTCCTCCTTTTCCTCTTCCTCTTCCTCCCCTCCTCCTTCTCCTTTCCCCTTCCTTTTCCTCTTCCTCCTCTCCCTCCTCCTCCTTTTCCTCCTCCTCCTCCTCTTCCTCCTTTCCCCCTCCTCTTCCTCTTCCTCCCCTCCCCCTTCTCCTTTCCCCTTCCTTTTCCTCCTCCTCCTCTTCCTCCTCCTCCTTTCCCTCTTCCTCCCCCCCTTCTCATTTCCCCTTCCTTTTCCTCTTCCTTCTCTTCCTTTTCCTCCTCCTCCTTTTCCTCTTCCTCCCCTCCTCCTTCTCCTTTCCCCTTCCTTTTCCTTCTCCTCCTCTTCCTCCTCCTCCTCTCCCTCCTTTTCCTCTTCCTCCTCCTCCTTTTCCTCTTCCTCCCCTTCCCCCTTCCTCCTTCCTTTTCCTCCTCCTCCTCCTCTTCATCCTCCTCCTCCTCTTCATCCTTTTCCTCTTCCTCCCCTCCCCCTTCTCATTTCCCTCCGCTTCCTCTTCCTCCTCCTCTTCCTCTTCCTCCCCTCCCCCTTCTCCTTTCCCCTTCCTTTTCCTCCTCCTCCTCTTCCTCCTCCTCCTTTTCCTCTTCCTCCCCTCCCCTTCTCATTTCCCTCCGCTTCCTCCTCCTCTTCCTCTTCCTCCCCTCCCCCTTCTCCTTTCCCCTTCCTTTTCCTCTTCCTCCTCTTCCTTCTCTTCCTCCTCCTCCCCTCCCCTCCCCTTCCTCCTCCTCCGCCCCCTCCCTGTAACCCCTCGTCCCTTCTAGCACTGATGATGTTACCTAGTCAGGTCACGAAACGTCTGCAAGGAAACAAGGAAGCTCAGAGAGCACCAAGGACACCCCCCCACATCCCCACCCACCCCCCAGTTCAACCCTGAGCTACAAATATTCTCCTTTATTGGAGCCATAACATAAGAGCGTCCCTTTTTAAACAAGGAGGGGAGATTGCATAACCCAATTAGACCGATTTGCTTATGCTCCATCCTTCCAGCGCTTCAGTTCCCGCATTTCATCCCCACCTCAGCAGTTCGTCAAAGCCGCTGGAACAGGTGAGAGATGTTACTCGACCTGAGATTCTGTCAAGTGTCCCGTTTTCACTTGTTAAAAAGACGCAACGCAATCGCACATTTTTTTTTTTTGCAAATCTGTCAGGAGGAGAAAATTGACACCCGCTGGGTGGGATTCAGGTGGGCTTGGGGAGGGGGGCCGCTGTTGCTTTAAATACCATATGTGTGTACGAATCTTTAATTAACAAATTAAGGTGCAAAGTTGCAAAATATGACCGCTCCGAAGCTGGTGTGATGCAAAACAACGGGCGAAGGTGTGTGTGTGTGTGTGTGTGTGTGTGTGTGTGTGTGTGTGTAGTTTTAGAGTTCTCCAAAGAGGCTGATTTCAATGGGTTGGAAAATCCAGGTTCTTTCCCCTACAGCCAGCGAAGTTAGACGATGGGATTTGTAGTCTCCACAGCTGTTAGCCCTGCGAGGTAGTCCGGACAAGAAGCACACCCAGGGCTGACAACTGTATCTTGACTGGGAGATTACGTGATCCGAATCTTGCAGATCTGAAGGTACAGGTAGGTCTTCGACTTACGACCTCAATGGGGCCCCAAATTTCTCTTGCTAAGCGGGACAGTGAACTGAATTTTTGCCCCATTCTACGACCTTCCTTGCCACCGTCGTTAAGTGAGTCCCTGCAGTCGATAAATTAGTCACCCGGCTCTTAAGTGAATCTGGCTTCCCCAATTGGCTTTGCTGGCCAGAAGGTCGCAAAAAGGGGGCCACAGACATTGGGACCCTGCGACCGTCATAAGTACAAGTCAGTTGCTCAGCATCCGAATTTTGATCACGTGACCATGCGGGATGCTGCAATGGTTGTAAAGTGTGGAAAACCATAAGCCGCTTTTTCAGTTCCATAAGTACATGCTGGCATAAGTACATGCCAGTTGCCAAGCATCTGAATTTTTTTTAAAATATATATTTTATTTAAAGAACAATTAAAAACAAACAAACATACAACCAACAGGACATAACAAAGACCTAAATACGTAAAAGTTATGTACATGACGGATTATCCAGTTAAAGTATTTACATAAAATTCCTTTATCTATATTTTCTTTTTGAAAAGAATGAAATTTTATACAATTTTTTAAATCTTCCAATTTTCCCGATATCACTTATTCTTGGCTCTCCTTTTATCCCACCATTCATATAATTTATTCCAGGTTTCATAATATTCCGTATCTGATTTGTCCTTCAAGCCTCTGAATTTTGATCACGTGACTATGGGGATGCTAAAATGGTCGTAAGTGTGAAAGACGGTCATAAGTCACTTTTTTTCAGTGCCATTGTAACTTTGAACGGTCACTAAACGAACGGTTGTAAGTCGAGGACTACCTGTACTTCTCCCCTCCTTTCCTTTTACTCTCCCAAAAAGCCAGAGCGGATCGTTTTTGAGTTGATTCACACACCCTTCCTTCTTCTGTGGGCTAAGAGATCTCTTATCTACCAGTTATCCAATCTCTTTTCTGTCTACCTAGCTCAGTGTTGGCGAACCGTTTTGGCGCCGAGTGCCGAAATGGGAGCGTGCGGGAAACCAGAAGAACAGCCGCCCAGCGCGCATGTGCGTGCCAGGCGGCTGCTCTTCCCGTTTCCGGCACGTACATGCGCACCGGCCACCCGGTCTTTCTGGCATGCATGCGTGTGTGAAGACCAGATGGCCGACCTGCATGTGCATGCCGGAAACCAGGAGAGCAGCCGCCCGGTGCACACATGTGCACTGGGTCGCTGCTCTTCCGGCGCTCCCGCATGTGTGAAGACAATCTAGCCGGCACGCTGGAACCCGGAAGAGCAACGGCCGATGGCTCGCGTGCCTGGAGAAATGGCTCTGCAATCCTAGCTTATCCCCCGTACCTCTACAGGTAGTCGTTGACTTACAACTGTTTGTTTAATGCCCGTTCGAAGTTACACTAGAACTGAAAATGTGCCTTATTGTCATGGCCCCGTTGGAGCCTGAGTCCGCGGAGGAGGACGAGCCGGAGCTGGGGCTGACAAAGGTCAAGGGGGCGGCCTCGTTGGCTTCGGAGGAATGCTGGGAGGAGCAGGACAAGACAGCCCCGGGTCCCTCGGGCTTGGGATGGCTTGCCAGCAGGGAGGAATGGGGGGCAGGACGACCGAGAGAGAGGGGGAAGAGAGGGCAGGCAGTGGAGATGAGGAACGACGGAGCTCAGGCGACGAGCAAGTACTGTCCCCTCCTGATCCCCGAGCATGGAGAGTGGAGAGAAGGCAGGAACAGCGTAGGCCGACCCAACGACTCAGGAGGAGAGCGCCCCGTCCCTCTTCACAAGGCACACCTGAGCATGGAGAGTGGAAGAGTAGGCGGGAGCAGCACAGGCCGACCTGACGACTTGGGAGCAGAGCGCCCTGCCCATCTTCAGAAGGCACACCTGGGGACTGAGACTTAAGGAGACGCTGTCGGGATCAAACGCTGAATTCGTGGACTCATTGCCTTGTTCCCTTGCCTTGCTGGACTTCTTGCCTTGAAGCCATTTTGTTAACAGCGTTTTGCTGGACTACTCACAGCTAGAGGCTGCTGGAGGTGGGTGGGTGTGAGCGTTTTGCTCGGGGACTCGCCATAAACGTGGGGGAAAGCGTTTGGGGGAAAGTTGGAGCAATAAAGGGGCGTTTGAACCAGGGGTGAAATCCTCCCGGTTCGCCCGGGCCAGTCCTTCGGTGTATAGCCGATGGAACTGGCGGCGGTCGCGGCGCGGAGCTTCTCCCGCCCGCTTTCCCGGCCCGGCTGAACACAATCACCGCTTTCCCGGCCCGGCTGAACACAATCATTCGGGTTATTTTTCCCTCTGTGCATGCGCGCGCATGCACAGAGGGAAAAATAACCCGAATGGCGGCGTTCAGCCGGGCCGGGAAAGCGGGCGGGAGAAGCTCCGCGCCGCGACTGCCACCAGTTCCATCGGCTATACGCCGAAGGACTGGCCCGGGCGAACCGGGAGGATTTCACCCCTGGTCTGAACTATCAGTGTTGCCTCCGTGCCTTGCCCCGGATCATCACACTTATGACCGTTTCCCACACTTACGACCCTTGCAGCCGCCTCATGGTCACGTGATCAGAATTCAGATGCTTGGCAACTGGCATACAGTTATGACGGTTGCAGTGTGCCGGGGTCGCGTGATCCCCTTTTGTGAACAGAGTCAACGGGGAAGCCGGATTCACTTAACAACCGTGTTACTAACTTAACAACTGGAGGAATTCACTTAACAACCGTGGCAGGAAAGGTCGTAAAATGACCTTTCAAAACTGACTAAAGAACTGTCTGGCTTTGCAGTGGAAATTTGGGGCTCAATTGTAGTCGTAAGTCGAGGACTACCTGTCACATATTACACCGAAATGAATATTTTATATAAGGCTTAAAAGTGACATCCTGATTCACACATGTTGATTGACAAATAACCCAACCTTAATTTAGCTCAGTGGGTTGTGTTTGATGAATCCAGCCAAACTAGTTTTCTCAAAATATTTCGACGTCTGATACCAAAAGCACGTACTTTTCTTTAAAAAGGTGATCAGAGATATAATTTTAAAGGCTGCTGGAATTGGGGAAGTGTGAAATTCCACTCGCGCATCCGGATGTTGTTGGTTAAGAGTTTTTCAAGTCGAAAACTCAAGGACCTCTTAGCTATAACCCTAAATAGAAGCAGAGGCGCTTCATAAGCTCACAGATGTTCCAGTGAAATGCAGAGAAATCAAAAATCGAAAGCAATATTAGTGGTTATGGCAGCAGGCTAGAAACCAGGAGACTGGGAATTATAGTCCCTCCTTAGGTGTGAAAGCCAACTGGGTGACTTTGGGCCAATCACCAGGAGGCTGTGAGTTCTAGTCCCGCCTTAGGTGTGAAAGCCAACTGGGTGACTTTGGGCCAATCACCAGGAGGCTGGGAGTTCTAGTCCCTCCTTAGGCGTGAAAGCCATCTGGGTGAATTTGGGCCGATCACCAGGAGGCTGGGAGTTCTAGTCCCTCCTTAGGTGTGAAAGCCAACTGGGTGATTTTGGGCCAATCAGTAGGAGACTGTGAGTTCTAGTCCTGCCTTAGGCATGAAAGCTGACTGGGTGACTTTGGGCCAATCACCAGGAGACTATGAGTTCTAGTCCTGCCTTAGGTGTGAAAGCCAACTGGGTGACTTTGGGCCAATCACCAGGAGGCTGGGAATTCTAGTCCCTCCTTAGGTGTGAAAGCCCACTGGGTGATTTTTGGGCCAATCACCAGGAGACAGTGAGTTCTAGTCCCGCCTTAGGCATGAAAGCTGGCTGGGTGACTTTGGGCCAATCACCAGGAGACTATGAGTTCTAGTCCTACCTTAGGTGTGAAAGTCAACTGGGTGACTTTGGGCCAATCACCAGGAGGCTGGGAATTCTAGTCCCTCCTTAGGCGTGAAAGCCCACTGAGTGACTTTGGGCCAATCACCAGGAGACTGTGAGTTCTAGTCCTGCCTTAGGTGTGAAAGCCATCTGGGTGAATTTGGGCCAATCACCAGGAGGCTGGGAATTCTAGTCCCTCCTTAGGCGTGAAAGCCCACTGAGTGACTTTGGGCCAATCACCAGGAGACAGTGAGTTCTAGTCCTGCCTTAGGCATGAAAGCCAACTGGGTGACTTTGGGCCAATCACCAGGAGACTGTGAGTTCTAGTCCTGCCTTAGGTGTGAAAGCCATCTGGGTGACTTTGGGCCAATCACCAGGAGGCTGGGAGTTCTAGTCCCTCTTTAGGCACTAAAAAAGTGACTTATGACCATTTTTCACACTTTCGACTGTTGCAGCATCCACGTGGTCACGTGATCGAAATTCGGATGCTTCGCAATTGGCTCATTTGCCGCATTTTACCATCTTTCTAGTCCCAGTTGTTAAGTGAATCATTGTAGTTGTTAAGTGAGTAACATGGTTGTTAAGTGAATCTGGCTTCCCCATTGACCTTGCTTGTCAGAAGGTCACAAAAAGGGATCATATGTGACCCCAGGACGCTGTAAGGGTCATAAATATGAATTTTCATCATGTGACCATGGGGATGCTTCAAAGATTATAAGTGTGAAAAATGGTCATAAATCACTTTTTTTACTGCTGTTGGAACAGTCACTAAATGAATTGTTGTAAGTGGAGGACTACTTGTACTTATGACGGTTGCAGTGTCCCGGGCTCATGTTTTGCAAACTTCTGACCAGCCAAGTCAACGGGGAAGCCGATTCACTTAACAACCGGGTTCCTAACTTAACACCTGCCCTGATTCACTTAATGTCTGTGGCAAGAAAGATCGTAAAATGGGTCAGTACTCACTTAGCAAATGTCTCACATAACAACAGAAATTTGGGGCTCAATTGGTAGGTGTAAGCCGAGGGTTACCCGTATTCCAATGCGCAAAGTTGAGTTCCCCCATTGTAGTTTTGAGTAGGTTG
This sequence comes from Diadophis punctatus similis, assembly GCA_023053685.1. Lineage (NCBI taxonomy): Eukaryota > Metazoa > Chordata > Lepidosauria > Squamata > Dipsadidae > Diadophis > Diadophis punctatus. Next base: position 4,778,267 of record JALIGW010000001.1, read on the forward strand.
ACCCGGAAGGAGGAATTGTGACCCAGTGGTTACAGTTCTCTCAAACATGCAAGACCCTGAGTTCCGTCCCCCACTTTGGGGTCTGAACGTCTCCAAGCAGACCAGAAGACCCCAACAGATACCCCCTGCCATTCCCGCTTGATTCATATTAACTTAGGTCAGGGGTGGGTTCTAACTTACCTCGTTGCCGGTTCACTTCCTCCCACGCCGCGTGGCCGCGCCGCGTGGGCGTGCGTGCACTGCCAAAAAATCCAAAAAAAATCTCCCCCCCACCCAAAAAAAAAATCTGAAAACAAGATGGCGACGCATGCGCAGTGCCGGAAACTCGGCTTCTGCACATGCTCAAAAGAAGAAAGAATTCCAAAAATAAATAAATAAATAAAGGATGGTGGCACCCATGGACCAGCACCGACCGAACCGGTTCCGTGACGTCATCATGACATCACCAGCGGGTCACTACCGGTTCAGGCGAACTGGTCCGAACCGGGACTTAGTCATGTTTGGAGTAGATCTATTAAAATCATCGGGAGGAGTTAGTGTGATTACATTTAAGAAAACTTTATGGGATTAATATACTGCCATAAATGTACATTTCTCCAATTCTTTGCTATTTCTATGGGTCAGGCACACATGCACAGAAATACACAGCAAACAGTGTATATCATCTGTACTGTTTGGTGTTTGCTGTTTGGCAAATTGCTGGGAAGCAGAGGCCTTTTTCCCTTGTTTTCCTCTCCCAAAACTAAGGTGCGTCTTAAACTTCGGTGCGTCTTATACTCCGAAAAATACGGTAGGTTTATTTAGATAAACCTTTGTTTATTCATTCTCTTTCTATTCTACTGGTGGCTTTGCCTTTGAGATGATAGAACCCATCAGGCAGTGCAAAGAGGCCCTGCAACAAACCAACTTCTGAGCCCTTCAGCAAATCATGTATTATTGAGAAGAACTTGGAGCTACCAGCCAATTATGACTCCATTCCCTGATATGACTTTGGGCAAATAACAGCCTTGCTCGAGACATGAATTATTAACCAGGATTGTCTGGTCTGTCTTTGCTGGAGGCATCAGCCCGTCTGGGTTTCTGTCCTTGGCAAAGTGACCAGATTTTTTTATTTTTAAGCGGGACGGGGGGGGGGCGCCTGGGCGCCGCCATTTGTTTTGCCCTCTGCGCATGCGCAGAACGCTGCGCATGCGCAGAGGGCAAAACAGCAAATGTCGGCGTCCAGGTGAGGTGGGGGGGGAGAGGGGGGGAGGCGGGAGGGCGCTTGGATGCCTGCAGCTCGCGACAGGTAAGCTGCCGGCTGCCTCCTTTCCCCGTCTCCCGCCTCCCGTTCGTTGCTTGCCAGCCCGGCCGAAGGGAAAGCGGGAGGCGAGGAAATGGGGAAAGTCTCCTCGCCTCCCGCCTTCCCTTCGGCCGGGCTGGCAAGCAACGAACGGGAGGCGGGAGACGGGGAAAGGAGGCAGCTGGCAGCTTACCTGCTCCAAGCATCCAAGCCCCGCGGTCTCCCGGTCGCCCGCCCGGCCCCAGGGCAACGGCGGCAGCGAGGCGACAGGGGGAAGAAAGGGGAGGGGGACGAGGAAGGGCTGTTTGCGCCGCTCGTAAACTCAAAGCGGCGACGCCTCCTCGTCCCTCACCCCACCCAACAGCAGCGGCGCCTCCGAGGGCGGGGCTAGGGATGGGGCGGGGGAAGGAGAGGAGGAGCAGCCTCCCTTCCCCCTTCCCCCAGCTTCCAGCCGCCGCCGGAGGAGTCAACAACGCGGGACGCCCGCCCGCCGCCAACGCCGTCCACGGCCGGCCCGAACTGAGAGGCCTGCTGCCTTTCAGGTCGATTTTTTGAAAGAATGCCCTAGTCATGCATTCTTTCAAAAAATCGGGACTTTTTAGAGGACGGGCGGGACGCGGGACAAATGATGAAAAAGCGGGTCTGTCCCGCCAAAATCGGGACGTCTGGTCACCTTAGTCCTTGGGGGAGCTGGGCAGAGAGACTCTGAGACTGGGGTTGGGAGGAGAAGTGCAGGCGAACCCCTAAACTCTATGGTTGTAAAGAAGGGCGAGGTGAACCCCAAAACTAAGTGTCATGTCCCCATCGGAGCCTGAATCTGCAGAGGAAGACCAGCCGGATTTATTTAGCGTATGGCTGGTCACACACAATATTAAAACACTTCATTTTTACAAATTAAAAACAGTTAAAGCAGTAAGAAAAACCTAAAAAGGAAAACAGAAATAGCATTTCAAAGCTTAATATCAAGTTTGGAGATCCAGTCAGTAGCTGCCGTTGTTGTGCAGAGGAAGTCCCTACAGTAAAGTGACCAGATTTTTTTTTTTAAAGCGGGACACCGATGGGGGGCGGGGCCGCCTGGACGCCGCCATTTGAGTTTTGCCCTCTGCGCATGCGCAGAACGCTGCGCATGCGCAGAGGGCAAAAAAACGGCTAATGTCGGCGTCCAGGTGGGGGGGGGAGGCGGGAGGCCTTTCCTCGCCTCCTGCCTCCCCTTCGGGAGCCGGCAGTGGCTTGGGAAGGGGAGCAGCCCCCAGCGTCTCTTGGCTTTCCTCCTCCCTCCCCCCCGCCCGCCCGGGGGTCCCGCGCCGCCCGCTGACCTCGCGCACGTCCTGCAGGCACTCGAGGACGGCCAGGTTGGGCCCAGCCGCAGGGGCAGCAGCAGCAGCAGCAGCAGCAGCAGCAGCAGGCCTCTCAGCTCGGGCCGGCCATGGGCGGTGTTGGCGGCACCGGCTCTTCCGCCAGCTTCCAGCCGCCGCCGGAGGAGTCAACGCGGGACGCCCGCCCGCTGCCAACGGCCGGCCCGAGCTGAGAGGCCTGCTGCTGCTGCTTCTACTGCTGCTGCTGCCCCTGTGGCTGGGCCCCCAGTCCCGGCTGCCTCGGCGGCGGGAAGGCGGCGGCGGCGGCCCCGGCCGCCTGAGCCAGCGCCGGCCCGAGGGCCATCTTGGATGCGACTCCTTTGCTCGGGCCGCCCCGCCCACTGCGACGCCAGCCGTTTCGAGAGGGCGGGGCTGCATCAGGCGCCTCTCCACCGTGTCCTTCACCGCCCTCCAGTGCATACCCGGCGGCTTGTAGACTGCGAAGAGCCCTTGCAAAGCCGTGCCCGCCGAAAGTTTAACTCCCCCCAATCTCGCACGCCGCCCTTTCAGGCCGATTTTTGGAAAGAATGCCTTAGTCGTGCATTCTTTCAAAAAATCGGGACTTTTTAGAGGACGGGCGGGACGCGGGACAAATCATTAAAAAGCGGGTCTGTCCCGCCAAAATCGGGACGTCTGGTCACCTTACCCTACAGCAGTGATGGCGAACCTTTTTTTCCTTGTGTGCCGAAATAGTGCGCGCGCAAGCTATTGCACACGCGTGCGTGCCCACACCCATAATTCAAAGCCCGCCACTTGCCCCAGCACCCTGCGCACTCCCCCATTTCCCGACTTCCAGTGGGCCCGGTAGGCCTGTTTTTTGCCCTCCCCAGGCTCCAGAGGCTTTCTTGGAGCTTGGTAGGGCGAAAATGCTCCCTCCCACCACCCCGGAGGCCCTCCGGAGGCCAAAACCGCCCTCCCAGAGCCTCCGCGCGAGCCAAAAATCAGCTGGCAGGCATGCACATGTGCACTGGAGCTGAGCTAGGGCAACGGCTCATGTGCCGGCAGATATGGCTCCGTGTGCCACCTGTGGCACCCGTGCCATAGGTTCGCCATCACTGCCCTACAGTCTCCTGGATATCTTCTGTTAGGGCATTCCCTCACTATATGCTGAATAGTCTGTCGAAGAGCCCCACAATCACATTGTGCTGAAGGTGTGTCTTTCCCCATTTATGCAAGGAGTCAGCACACACCCCATGAGTTGTTCTAATTCTATTATATGTCACCCACATGTATCGGGGTAGGCCAAATCCTGGAGGTATACTACTAGGGCTAATGTGCCCAGAGATATCTTGGGGGGTACAGCTATTCCAGGCCTCCATCCACTTTTGTGTGATGTTCTGATGGGTCAGCCATCAACTTACGTGCTGTCAAGAGTGGTGGATTTCTTGATTTTAATCGACATCTTAAGAGGTCAGGAATATATCCATGTATGGGTAGAGAGGAATTTACCAGGATCTTGCTGTACTTGCTGTAGGAGCCGAGGTGGCGCAGTGGTTAAATGCAGCTACTGCAGGCTACTCCAGCTGACTGCTAGTTCAGCAGTTCAGCTGTTCAAATCTCACCAGGCTCAAGGTTGACTCAGCCTTCCATCCTTCCGAGGTGGGTAAAATGAGGACCCAGATTGTTGGGGGCAATATGCTGAACTCTGTAAACCGCTTAGAGAGGGCTGTAAAGCACTATGAAGCGGTATATAAGTCTAAGTGCTATTGCTATTGCTATTGTACTCCCGAATAAGGGCTTCTTGTCATCGTAAGTGCGGGGGGAAGTATGTGACTAAGTGACTAAGTGACCAGCCGGAGTTGGCTTCAGAGGAATGTGGGGAGAAGCAAGCCGAGTCAACCCAGGACCCTTCAGGATTGCGACGGCTTGTTGGGGGGGGAACGGGGGCAGGATGACCAAGAGAGGGCAAGCAGTGGACATGAGGAGCGACGGAGCTCAGGCGATGAGCAAGGACCACCCCTCCTCTACACTTTCTCCAGAGCTTTAATGTCTTTTTCACCACACTATAAAAAAGACATCGAAGCTCTAGAGAAAGTGCAGAGGAGAGCAACAAAGATGATAAGGGGACTGGAAACTAAAACATACGAAGAGCGGTTGCAGGAACTGAGCTTGGCCAGTCTGGCGAAGAGAAGGACCAGGGGTGACATGATAACAGTGTTCCAATACTTGAGGGGCTGCCACAGAGAGGAGGGGATTAGGCTGTTTTCCAAAGCACCCGAAGGCCAGACAAGGAATAATGGATGGAAGCTGATCAAGGAGAGATTCAACCTGGAAATAAGGAGGAACTTTCTGACAGTGAAAGCGATCAACCAGTGGAACAGCTTGCCTACGGAGGTTGTGAGAGCTCCAACACTTGAGACTTTCAAAAGGAGATTGGACTGCCATTTATCCGAAATGGTGTAGGGCCGTGGTGGCGAACCTATGGCACGCGTGCCAGAGCTGGCACGCGGAGCCATAGAAGCCGGCACGCGAGGGTTCCCACCGGCAAACCGGAAGTGCGAAAAAACGCACTTCCGGTTTGCCGGTGTGCTGTTTTTTGCACTCCGGAGGGTTCAGGGAGGCTCCCTGAAGCTCCGGAATGCAAAAAACTACAAAATGGACAAACCGGAAGTGCACTTTTCCGCACTTCCGGTTTGTCCGTTTTGTAGTTTTTTGCATTCCGGAGCTTCAGGGAGCTTCCCTGAACCCTCCGGAGTGCAAAAAACAGCATACCGGCAAACCGGAAGTGCGTTTTTTCGCACTTCCGGTTTGCTGGTTTCGTCGTTCCAGGCTCCGTTTCGTCGTTCCAGGCTCCGGTAAGTGGGCCTGTGTGGGGGTGGGGGTGTGTGCGCATGCACAGGGGGCAGCATGGGGGGGTGTTGTGCGCATGCGTGGGGGGGAGGGAATGGGTGTGGGCACGCGAGCACGCGCAAGCGCGCCCCCCCCCTTTTTCGGCACGCGAGCCGAAAAAGGTTCGCCACCACTGGTGTAGGGACTCCTGCTTGAGCGGGCGGTTGGACTAGATGACCTACAAGGTCCCTTCCAACTCTAACAATAATCTAATCTAATCTAATCTCCTGATCCTCAAGCATGGAGAGTGGAGAGGAGGCGGGAACAGCGCAGGCCGACCCGACCACTCGGGAGGAGAGCGCCCCGTCCCTCTTCACAAGGCACACCTGGGGACTGAGCCTTTTTTTCCCTTTTTTTTAATCAAGTTTTTTATTTATATATAAATATTTTGAAGACAGTGTATTGTCCAGGCATTTCATTTGACAAAAGAAGGAAAAAATTAACAGATATACTGATAGTAATAATGATTATACACGTAATAATTACAACCATATTTCTAATTGTATTAGCTTATTTATGATCATATTAATTGTACTAGCATACTTATAATTATGAACAGCATTCATATTTTACTTTACATATAACAATAATCTTTCTTCATCTAACTTCTACCTCTTATCTCTAACCATTGATAAAACCTATTCAGGGGTTCTCTGCCCGGTTGCTGGGTGGGCGTGGCCATGGTGGGCATGGCCATGGTGGGTGTGGCCTAGTTGGCCTCCTGCACCACGGTGGGGGGGGGGGCTTTTTACCCTCCCTGGGCTCCGGAGGTTTTTCTCGAGCCTCCGGGAGGGCAAAAACGACCTCCCAGGCTCCGGAGGCCCTCTGGAGGCCAGAAATGGGCCTGTTTCCGGCCTTCCCAAACTTCCAGTAGGCCCGTTTTTCGCCCTTCCCAAGCCTCTGTGCGCGCCCTGCACTTACCTGCATCCAAAATGGAGGATCCTGGGAGGGGTGGGCGGGGCCAGCCAGGAATGGAATTTGGGGGTTCTCAGAACTGCACAGAATCTTAGCTAGAGGTTCTCCCGAATCCCTGCGAACCCTCAGCAGCCCAGCCCTGAACCTGTTCCACGTTGAACAGTACTCTGTATCTCCTTTATCTTTTATTTTCAATGTCGATCTATCCATCGCGAGAGGGATCTCGGAGTCCTGGTAGACAGCCAACTAAATATGAGCCAGCAGTGTGCAGCAGCAGCCAAAAAGGCCAACACAGTCCTGAGCTGCATAAATAGAGGGATACAATCAAGGACCAGAGAGGTACTAGTACCACTCTATAAAGCCTTGGTCAGACCACACCTAGAGTACTGCATCCAGTTTTGGTCACCACACTACAAAAAAGACATTGAAACCCTAGAGAAAGTGCAGAGGAGAGCAACCAGGATGATAAAGGGTCTGGAAAATAAAACATACAAAGAGCGGTTGCAGGAACTGAGCTTGGACAGTCTGGCGAAGAGAAGGACCAGGGGTGACATGATAGCAGTGTTCCAATACTTGAGGGGATGCCACAGAGAGGAGGGGGTCAGGCTGTTTTCCAAGGCACCTGAAGGCCAGACAAGGAACAATGGATGGAAGCTGACCAAGGAGAGATTCAACCTGGAAGTGAGGAGAAACTTTCTGACGGTGAGAGCGATCAACCAGTGGAACAGCTTGCCAGCGGAGGTTGTGAGAGACCCAACACTTGCGACCTTCAAGGGGAGATTGGACTGCCATCTGTCTCAAATGGTGTAGGAACTCCTGCTTGAGCAGGGGGTTGGACTAGATGACCTACAAGGTCCCTTCCAACTCTAATAATAAATCTAAATCTAAATCGCTGCACAGTCCAATATTTTCCGAATTATGGTTTCATCTGGTGGGGTGTTCTCATTTTTCCAATATCGTGCAAATACAATTCTTGCTGCTGTTAATACATGTAGCATTAAGTACATGGTCCCTTTATCATAACTTTCCTGGGGACTGAGATTTAAGGAGAAGCTGTGGGGAGGGGCATTTGTTGGGAACAAAGGCTGAATTGGTAGAGTTTGGTAGAGTTTGGTGTGCCGGTGCAGATATTTGGAGTTTGCAGGACTACTTGCTTCTTCCTTACTTGTGCACTCAGTGCCTTCTTCCTGACTTCGTGGACTCAGTACCTGGTTCCTGACTTTGTGGACTCATTGTTTGTTCCTTGTTTTGTGGACTCCTTTCCCTGTTCCTTTGTTACATTGGACTGGGCGCAGCCCAGGGGTGGGTTCTAACTTACCTCGCTGCCGGTTCACTTCCTCCAGCACCATGTGGCTTTCACATGCGCAGTGCCAAAAAAATTTAAAAAGTTAAAAAAAAAGCTGAAAACAAGATGGTGACGCATGCGCAGTGCTGGAGACTCAGCTTCTGCACATGCGCAGAAGAAAAAAAAAACCAGAAAAAAATTCAAAAATAAAATAAAATAAAAGTTCAAAAAATTCAAAAAAAAAGGTTCAGTGACATCATCGTGACATCACCAGTTGCTTGCTACCAGTTTGGGTGAACCGGTCCGAACTGGGAGGAACCCACCTCTGGCGCAGCCAGAGGCTGCCGTGCAGAGGTGGTATTCAGCTGGTTCGGACCGGTTCGGGCGAACTGGTAATAGCAACCTGGTGGGCCTCCCACCTGCCCCGGCGCTATGCTTGCCTATTTAGCCACGTTTTCAAGCCACATGTATGCATGCAAGTCATGCGCATGAGCAAAGCGCATGGGCGGAAGGCCACATGCATGCGCAGAAGGCGCACACACAAAATGAGTGTGCACGCACGCGCGCTCACATCTGCAGACCGGTAAGGAAATTATGTGAATCCCACCTCTGCTGCCATGTGTGTGTGTGTGTGTGTGTGTGTGTGTGTGTGCTTTGCTCTGGGCCTTGCCACAAACTTGGGAGCATTTGAGGGGACATTTGCAGCATTAAAGGGGAGTTTGACCTCTCAGCTGGCTGTTTGACCTTTGTGCCTTGTCCTGGGTCAGCACACTAAAGCTCTCTATTTGGGAGATGAAAGGCAATGGAGATTGGGAGTCGGGAGAAGGAAGGCAGGGTGAACCCCAAAATTGGAGAGCCATAGTTGTGACAAGGGCAGGGTGAACCTGGATTCGCTTAACAGCCAACTGATTCACTTAACGACTGCAGTGGTGATTCGCTTAACACTTGTGGCCGAGCAAGTTTGTAAAACCGGGCACAACTTGCTGAACAACCATCGTTTAAAGCAAGGAAAATTCCGATTGTGGTTGTAAGTCAAGGACTTAAAAGCATGCACCTTTATGCACTCGAATTTCCTAAAAGCCAAAAATCCTCCCTCTCTTCATTTTTCATGGCTGCATGGAACTTGTTCTTGGCTCCTTGCGGATCGATTTCTTAGTTTTATTTTATTTTTCGGGGGATTGTCCAATTTGCCATTCCACCCCCCTAAAAACGCGCATGAAAAACCTGACGAGCTTCATCGATTCTATGCCCTGAAATGCCAAAAGAGAAAAGTAATTGCTTTGAACGTCTCTTGGTGGAGAAAATGAACGGAGTCGCTTAAGGGGACTGACCGAACTCTCTCCGCGCCGTGCCGGGAGTTGTGACCACCTCGGCGGTGGTTGGCAGACCAAAATGAACCCCATAATGAGGTTAAAACATCCAGCGTTCCCTCCAGATTGCAGGTTAAGTCCAGTCGAGCATGGAAAGAAGTCATTCGCCTGTGATGGAAAAAAAGAGAGATAACAACGAAAATTCATTTTGCAAAGCATGAGGTCAGCTAAAAGATTTTCTTCCTTGAAGACGAGAGCAACCAAGATGATTAGGGGACTGAAGGCTAAAACATACGATGAATGGTTTAGATGACAGATTAACAGAGTTGGAAGGGATCTTGTAGGTCATCTAGTCCAACCCCCTGCTCAAGCAGGAGACCCTACACCCGTGATGGCGAATCTATGGCACCCGTGGCACGCGGAGCCATATCTGCGGGCATGCGAGCTGTTGACCTAGCTCAGCTAGGGCCATTTCCGGCCTCTGGAGGGCCTCTGGAGGGCCTCTGGAGGGCCTCTGGAGGGGTGGGGGAGGCTGTTTTCACCCTCCCCATGCTCAAAGAAAGACTCTGGAGCCTGGGGAAGGCGAAAATCGGGCCTACTAGAAGCCTGGAAACGGGCGGTTTCCGGCCACCGGAGGCTTCAGGGAGGCCTGCTAGGCCCAAAACGGGGTGTGTGGGGGAGTCGCGCGCGCATGTGCAGTGGGGGTGGGGCGCAGGGGGCATTGAATTATGGGTATGGGCACACACGCGTGTGCTATTGCAGTGCGCGCTTTCGACACCCGAGGAAAAAAAGGTTCGCCACCACTGCCCTACACCATTTCTGACAGGTGGCAGTCCAGTCTCTTCTTGAAAGCTTCCAGTGATGAAGCTCCCACAACTTCTGAAGGTAGCTGTCTTCCAATATTTGAGGGGCTGCCAAAGAGAGGAGGGGGTCAAGCTGTTTTTCCAAAGCACCTGAAGGCCAGATAATGGGTGGAAACTGAACAAGGAGAGATTCAACCTGGAAATAAGGAGGAATTTTCTGACAGAGAGATCAATCAACCCATGGAACAGAAGTTGCCTTCAGAAGATCATGCAATCAAAATTCAGATGCTTGGAAAGTGGTTCATATTTATGACCGTTGCTGTGCGACCTTCTGACAAGCAAAGTCCATGGGGAAACCCGATTCACTTAACAACCGGGGTACACAGTTATCAACTGAACTGTTTTGCTTAACAACTGTAGCTAGAAAGATCTCAAAATGGAGCAACACTCACTTAACATATGTCTCACTTAACAACAGAAATGTTGGGCTCAATTGTGGTCGTAAGTCGAGGACTACCGATTCGCTTAACCACCGTGTTACCAACCGAAGAACCGCAGTGATTCACTTAACACCTGGGGCAGGAAAAGTCGTAAAGTGGGGACAAAACTTATTTAACAACCGTTGCAATTTTGAACCATCACTAAATGAATGGTTGTAAGTCGGGGACTTCTATACAAATTAGAAATCCTTGAAATTTCCATTATGTGGGAGTAATGGATTTCTGGTTTGGCGTTCTCTTTCTTTCAGTTAGCAGATTTGCGGTATCTTGATTTGAATATTTTTGTGTTGTGATGTACCGATTTGGCAAATTGAGGGTGACAAACAACAGACAGGCGAGTTTTACTAATGGAACAGTGGGAACATCTAAACCATGTTTCATTCTGCATTAGGCTTCCATTTTCCCAGGGCTATTTTTCTATCTGTCCTTTCCTTTTCCAGTTTTATTGTTGCAGCTGTCCTATTAACCAAGTTTATATCGAGTCCTTAATCGCTTTACCTTCAGAAATAATTGACTAACAGACCTTAATTTCTCCAGAGACTCTGCGAGCGAATTGAGAACAAAACTCGGAGGATAAAGTTCATTATTTATCTCTTGAATTCTCCCTTAATCTTTGACTGTCTCCTCCAATTTGGTGCCAGATTGGAACTAAACTTCCCAGAATGCCTAGGGGATTCTGGCAGGGGTGAAATCCTCCCGGTTCGGCCCGGTTCGGGCGAGTAGGTAGGGGTTGCGGCGGCTGGTTTGGAGAACCGGGATGGCAGCATGAGGCCCACCCGCCCTGACATCCTCAATTCCTGGTTTTTTTAAAAAAAATTAAAGCCTTTTTTCCCTGCAGGTTACTTGCATTTTTTATGTGCTTTTGAACTGCTAGGTTGGCAGAAGCTGGGACAAGTAACGGGAGCGCACTCCGTTACGCGGTGCTAGGGATTCGAACCGCCGAACTGCAGACCTTTCCGATCGACAAGCTCAGCGTCTTAGCCGCTGAGCCACCATGTCCCCTATCAGTGACTATATCCCTCCGTAAATCCAATTTGTTGTTGTTAGTTGCGAAGTCGTGTCCGACCCATCTCGACCCCATGGGCGACGTTCCTCCAGGCATTCCTGTCCTCTACCATCCTCTGGAGTCCATTTAAGCTCACGCCGACTGCTTCAGTGACTCCATCCAGCCACCTCGTTCTCTGCCGTCCCCTTCTTCTTTTGCCCTCAATTGTTCCCAGCATTAGGCTCTTCTCCAGTGAGTCCTTCCTTCTCATTAGGTGGCCAAAGTATTTGAGTTTGATCTTCAGGATCTGGCCTTCTAAAGAGCAGTCAGGGTTGATCTCCTGGGCGAGAGTGACCATGTAATACTAAAATTCACCATAACGCAAACACAAATAACTGAACATAACGACACCTATATCCCAGACTTTAAAAAAGCTGACTTCAATAAACTCAGAGAAAACTTGGGGAAGATCTCTTGGATGAAAGTACTAAAGGGTAAAACAACTCAAGAAGCCTGGGAGATCCTGAAAAACATGATCATAAAAGCCCAGAACGTCACAATACCAATGAGGAAGAAAAACAAGAAATCCAAAAGGAAACCAGCATGGCTAAACAAAGACCTCACCGATAAACTGAATGAAAAAAAAAAGATAAATACAAAAAATGGAAAGAGGGGCACATAACCAAGGCAGAGTACCAACAGACAGCCAGAATCTGTAAAGAAACAATCAGGACAGCAAAGGCCCAGAACGAACAAAGACTCACAACAAAAATCAAAGACAACAAAAAAAGCTTCTTCCAACACATAAACAACAAGAAAAAAAATATCAAAGAAACAGTTGGTCCGCTAAAGAGAGAAGACAGCAAAGAAGTAACAGACAACACAGACAAAGCAGAGCTACTGAACACGTTCTTCGCATCAGTCTTCACACAAAAGGAAACTGCAGCTCAACTACCCAGCAACACAAATATAAAAAACAGATTTGAAGCAAGACTCAACCTAAGCAAAAATACAGTAAGAGATCACCTATCTGAACTTAACGAATACAAAGCACCAGGACCAGACGGATTACACCCCAGAAAAAATGATCATGAAAAACTGGAAAAATGTGCCAATAAAACAAGAATAAGCCGGGGTGATTACTTCCTTTACCTTAATGTGATTTCTCCCTGCGCGCCCCCCCCCCCAGCAAAAAAGAGGGGCCGCTTAATCAGATCTCATTTAAGATCTGGAGTTTTAATTGTAAACAGACTCGGCTCGGATTCCCACTGTTGCTAATTGTCCCAAGCAGGATTTCCTATCGGCTGGATCCAGCTGCCTGGAAAATCAGATTAAAACATCTCTCTTCCCTCCTTTGAGGTCTGTTTGCTCCAGATAATTCCTCACAAATACGGTGGTTTTTCTCCTCCTCACCGTTGAGAACAAATTCGCCGTAGCTGGGTTGGAGATGATGGGCGAGATTCTTGGCATACGTCGGGCGTCTCGGTGTTTTGCCCATAATTAAGGGAAATTGTGTGTTTCCGTGTGTTTCAGGCTCTTTAGTCAACAGAACTGGTAGGGAAGGGAAGGAATTGAGAAATCACCTTTTTTTTCTGTGATTATGTGAATTATGAGGCTGGCGTTTACTTCTACCAGCCAAGGAAAAAAAAACACCAGTTTGAAGTTTGGCACAGTTGCCAAAAAAGGAAAACAATTGGATCCTAGGTAGAGGCAGGTGTAGGGCCTCCTGCTTGGGCAGGGGGTAGGGCTAGATGACCTCCAAGGTCCCTTCCAACTCTGTTTATCTGTTATCTGTTTGTTTGGATTGATTAATGATTGATTTTTAGCCTGCCTTTATTAATGTTGATAAGTAATTCAAGATGGCAAACGGATGTAGTACTCTATCTTCCTCCTCTTTTTCCTCACAACAACAACCCTGTGAGGTGGGATGGGCTGAGAGAGAGAGGGACTGGCCCAAAGGTACCCAGCCATCATTTACGCCTAAGGTGGGACTAGAACTCACCATCTCCTGGTTATTGGCCAAAGTCACTCAGCTGGCTTTCATGGCTTAGGCGGGACTAGAACTCACCCTCTCCTAACCCGCCCAGAGTTACCCAACTGGGTTTCAATTTTAAGTGAAACTAGAACTCAGCCTCTCCTGGTGATTGGCCCAAAATCACACAGCCAGATTTCATGCCTAAGGTAGAACTAGAACTCACCCTCTCCTGGTGATTGGGCCAGAGTCAACTCGCAAAGCATACCTGGCCTGCTCTCAAGTTGCCATAAGAATGGGGGGATGGGAAACCGATGAAACAGCATGGCAGCCAAAGACAGAAGCACATTCCAGTCTAATCTCTCTCAAGGCTGTATCCCAGGGTTACTTATAGCGGCCAAAGGGGAGTGACTCTACAACCCACGAAATTGCTCCGGTGGCGAATGTGATTGATGATACACCCTGGGGGGGAGGGGGAAACAGGGTCATGATTGGAGCCGTAAATTACGTGAGGTCAGAACTGGCTTCACTTGGGAACATGCTGGCATGAAGCTCCAAATAAATAACTGGATTTCTTTTGAAGCTTGGCTCGAGGCTCATGATTTAATTAGAACATCTGTCGGAACCCTTACAACGGGTGTCAAACTCAAGGCCCACGGGCCAGATCTGGCCCACGATGTGGTTGAATATGGCCCACGGGGCCGTCCTGGAAAATGTAAGGGGCCAGCCCATGCCGCTTCGGCCCAGTCTACCTGCGTCACTTTGGCCCGGTCTACCTGCGTGGCTTCAGCCCGGTCTACCCAATGCGAAGAGGAAACATGTCAGCAGTTTGGGGAGTGGTGTCAAGCTGGCCATGCCCACCCAGTTGGCCACGCCCCTAATCAGCCACACCCTGTGAATGGCATCAAGCTGGCCATACCCACACAGTTGGCCACACATCCCCCCGAGTTCAACCACAGTCCTGATGCAGCCCTCAATGAAATTGAGTTTGACACCCCTGATCTAGATGGCTCCATTCATAAGCAAAGCAAATACTGCCCATAGAAATCCATTCAAGACAGGATATGTCGATGCCCCTTACAGCAATTTCGACAGCTAACAAAAGCAGAGTGATAGGATTAGAGCAGGCTGTTCCCTCACCCAAAAATCTAACACAGGGCATGGTCATCAGCCACAATAAGAATGACCCAACACCCTTTCAGAACACAAAGCCCATCTTCCACAAATCCCAAGCTTCAAAGTTATAGAAACTATAAACATCCATCCACTCATTCAGCCGTTTGGTCAGCTGCCCCAGAACCACAAACCCTGGTGGTTCTGCTTCATCAATAAATGGACCTTCTGTCCAATCAGCATCCGGCTGTCATGCCCCCATCAGAGTCTGAATCTGAGACGGAAGACAAACAGCTGACAGAGAGCGGGAGAGTGGCTCCGTTGGCTGTGGAAGAAACTGGGGAAGGGCAAAGTCAGGCTGGGCAGAGCAGGGGAGGTAGAACAAGGGAGAGGGGATTCAGATGAAGACCAAGGCCCACCCCCTCCTCATCCTTGGGTGCGCAGGGAAAAACGCAGAAGAGAGCAATGTGGGTTGCTTGGCTTACGAGGAAGGAAAGGGCCTCGATTCCTTTCACAAGGCACACCTGGGGATGGAGTTTAAAGGAGAGGCAGTTGGGTGGGGTGTTTGTCGGGAACAAACGCTGAATTCATCTAGTGTGGAGAGTTGTGGCCTGCATTCCTGGCATTACTCCTGACTGAATGATTGTCGTGGTTCTGTGTGCTTATCTTGCTTTGCTGGAATTATTGCCATGAATTCTTCACTTCTGGGACTCATTATTTTGCCCTGCTGGAGTGATTGATTTGCAGTCATTCTGCTTACAACCTTTGGACTGGAGTATCTGCCGCAGGGGTGAAATTCAAAAATTTCCCCTACTGTTTCTGTGGGTGTAGCTTGGTGGGCGTGGCAGGGGGAAGGATACTGCAAAATCCCCATTCCCTCCCCACTCCTGGGGGAAGGATATTGCAAAATCTCCTTTCCCACCTCTCTAGGGCCAGCCAGAGGTGGTATTTGCCGGTTCTCTGAACTACTCAAAATTTCTGCTACCGGTTCTCCAGAACCTGTCAGAACCTGCTGAAATGAAATGCTAACAACATTGCCAAAAAGGCACTAAGAGTTGTTAATCTAATCTTGTGTAGCTTCTTCTCTGGCAACATTACATTGCTAACCAGAGCATACAAAACATTTGTTAGACCAATTCTGGAATACAGCTCACCTGTCTGGAACCCGCACTGCATATCAGACATAAATACAATCGAGAGAGTCCAGAAATATTTCACAAGAAGAGTCCTTCACTCCTCCGCTCACAACAAAATACCTTATTCCACCAGACTTGAAATACTGGGATTAGACAATTTACAACTACGTCGCCTCCGATCTGATCTAAATGTAGTTCATAAAATCATATACCAAAATGTCCTTCCTGTTAATGACTACTTCAGCTTCAACCGCAGCAATACACGAGCACGTAATAAATTCAAACTAAATGTAAAGCGCTCCAAACTCGACTGCAGAAAATACGACTTCAGCAACAGAGTGATCAATGCCTGGAATGCACTACCTGACTCTGTGGTTTCTTCCCCAAACCCCAAAAACTTTAACCTTAGACTGTCTACAGTCGACCTCTCCCCGTTTCTAAGAGGTCTGTAGGGGCATGCATAAGCGCACCACTGTGCCTACCGTCCCTGTCCTACTGTCCTATTGTCCTCTTTTATTGTTACTTTTTACTTATGTTTATACAAACTACTACTATCCTATACATGTTTGACAAATAAATAAATAAAATAAATAAATAAATTTCACCCCTGATCAGCAGCCAGAAGCTGCTGCAGGTTTGTGGGAGAGCTTTTCTCCAGGCCGGAAAGTAAACGGGACGTTGCGGGCAAAGTTGGTGCCAATAAAGGGACTCATACCGATTCTCTGACTGTGTTGCCTTCATGCCACACCCCTGGTCATCACACCGGCCTCCATTTTATTTCCAGTGTCTTTCTTTCAGTTTGGGACTGAACCAGGCGGATTTTCCTTCCAACACTTCTTAAACCGAATTTGAGAGGAGGAGGAGGAGGCCACAAATCTTTGCTGTCGTCTTTGATTTCCCAGGTGGCCGAAAAAAACCAACTTATAATCAATTCCAAAGCTCCAGTTTTGCCCTGAAAAAAAAATTAAAATAACTTGCTGGCACTCGGTTCTCTCTTGCCAACAATAAGTGATATTGAAGGCCAGGGAGGCAAGGCCTCTGAACTCCTGGGAGATAAAAAGAAAATGAAATTTTTTCCCTTCTTTTCTTCAATTTCCCCCGGTTTTTATTACTACTCTTCCTTGTCCGTCTTTTTTTTTTATCAACTCCTGATCCCCACAGCCTGTTATGAAAGAAGGGACAATCTTGTTAACTCCAACGTTCAAACCATTTTTGCCCTCCAGGGGAGAGTCACTCACAAGCGCGCACACACACACACACTCTCTCTCTCTCTCTCTCTCTCTCTCTCTCTCTCTCTCTTTTAAAAAAGGGGTGAAAGGTTTCCTTTTTTTTTTTTTTTTTTTTTCCAAAAAGTTTTATTAGTACAAAATTACATAGATAATAGCTAAACATTAAATAGAAAGTACAAACATTTTTTTTAATTTTTCTCCCCCCTAACCCACCCCTTTCCCTCCCCCCTCCCCCCCGGACTTCCCAGAGAGAGTACAGGGCATAATATCAATAAAATAAATTTAAATTAAATTAAAAAATTTTGACTTCCACCTTATTTTTTTAAAACTTCAACTCCAAATTGTACACTAATAAAAATTCCTTCCTCCTCCTTTCAATCATCTACCCTTCACAACATTTCTTCACTGTTAACTAAGAATTAAATGATTATTACATAAATGATGACTAAGTATTAAATACAAAAACCTTAAACTTCATCATAAAATCAATCAGTATATAAATAACTTACTATTACTATATATCAGATTATAAGCACTAATTCCAAACTTTAAATAACCTTCCTCCCAAAAAAAAAATGTTAAATCTAATTGTAATATTTTATAACTGGATAGATAACAATTCCAAATCTTTCTCACAATTAAATAAAACTTAAATTGATATTACACAAAAAATAACTAAATAATAATACAAAAACCTTAAACTTCATCATAAATTCTACCACTCTATTAGTAACAAAATGTTACTATGTATTAAATTATTAGGTTCAAAAAAGTTCTAAATCTTTAAAAAGAATTAATAATACTTTGAATAAGCCCCCCAAAAAAAACAAAAGAAAAAAAAAGAATGCAAGAAGTAAAGAAAAGAAAAAAAAATTAAGGAAAGAAGGGAAAAAGAAAAGTACAGTCATAATGGCAACCATCTGTCCAATAAACTTCAACACTGCATCTTGTTGTATCTTGATGATGGTTGCATCTTTTTGTAACTTGATAATTTTGTAGTTGTCAGCTCGCCTCCCATCTGACCCCGATCTTCCATCTCCTTTTCCAGACTGTAGACATCTGTCTGGCTCTGCCAATCATTTAAATTTTGTAAATCTGTTTCGATTTGAAGAGGAAGGGATGGCTTTCCCTCCTCCTCCTCTTTTGTTTTCATACATCTTTCCTCTGGAATCTTGGATATATCAGCCTTTAAGACGTTGACATAAAATTCAGTAGCTTTCTTTGTTGTATTAAGCCGATATCTTTTTCCCAGAAATTTCACTGCAACTCCTGTTGGTGCTTCCCATTTGTAATGTAAATTTAACCTTTTAAATTCATCAATCAGAAAGGTATAATCTTTTCTGGCTTTGAGCATTTTAGAGGGAATTTCTTTCCATATCATCAGTTCCTGGCCATTCACCTGCAGGTTATTTTTAAACGTCGCCTGTATAATCCTATTCCGTAAGGCTCTTGTAGTAAAGTATATTACAATATCCCTTGGTAGGTGTTTTTGTTTTGCATACCAGGAGTTGATTCTATATATTTTATCAATTTGCCTGGCTAGTTCTTCTTTAGACAGTCCAGACACCTGCTCCAAAGCTTCCACCATCCTTCCTTTCAAATCTTCATATAATCCTTCTTTCAACCCCCTGACCCTTATGGCAAATTCCATGGATCTGAATTGCGTCATTAACACCTCTGTTTCAAAATTTGCAATGTCATTTTGTATTTTATCTATATATTCTACTGAAGTTGTCAAAACTTGTTTGTTTTCTTCAATGCGGTTTGCCAAAACTTCAATATTTGTTGCTAGACCTTTACATACCTCCAACACATCATTTCTAATTTGTTGGTCAATATTCTTTAAAGCAGCCTGCATTTTATTATCTATTTCACTAATTTTTTGGTTAAATTCAACAATAAGTTCATCTTTCATAATCTTTAAGGTACTTATTAAATTTTCAGGTGTTAAAGACTTTGGGGGTGTTAACTCAGTGGTAAGTTGCATTTTAGAAATATAACCAGATGAATAATCCATTCTTTTATTCAAAACAATCTTTCCAGATTTTGAAGCCATTTTAGTATTTCCAGTGGTGAACAAAGAAAAAGCCAAGCCTCTAGTTAAAGTTCTTTTAAATTTCTTTTAAAATTCTTTCAAATTCCAAAGCCAGATAGAATTTTATTTTTAAAAAATTGTCAGTTATTATTTAATCCAGAATCGGGAGACAGAGAGGGTAAAGCCAACTTTCAAAATCAAAAATTTCCATAAGAAAAAAAGCTGCTAGGGAAACGAAAGTTACTTTCACTTCTCCTCCCACTTTCTCCGATCGCCATGTTGTAGCCTAATAACTGTTACTTAGTTTCTTCTGAAGTGAAAATCAGCAGTGGAGTTGAAAGAAAAAAAAAATCTGTACTTGCCCTTTAAAATCCTGTCTCTCTCTGTCTGCTTGTTTAAACAATTAAGTAGTTGTAATCCCATTCACGAAGCAGCGGGTGGTCACAGCATCTTGCTCCGCAAAAGCGGAGGTTTCCAAGTCCCCGGAGCAAGAGACAGGCTGGCTGGGGAGCCCTCACCTTTCGCGCCCCTAGCTGACACTTGGGGCACTAGGGGGGGCTCTACCCCACCTGTCCGGCTCTCATCTCTCCCCTTTGCCCGGGGCAGAGACTTTCAAGCCGCCAGACAGCTGTTCTGGCGGCTTTAACGGGGAAAAGGAAAGGCGCTCAACGAGGAGCGTCCGCGATGCAGCGATCCGGAACCGGAAGTCTCAAAGGTTTCCTTTTTTTATAGGCAGTCCTCAAGTTATGACCACAATGGAGCCCAAAGTTTCCATGGCTAAATGAGACAGTTGTTAATTGAGTCTTTACAATCTCCATTTACAATCTTTCTTGCCACCGTTGTTAAGCAAATCTCTGCCGTTTTTAAGTTTGGTAACACAGTTGTGAAGTGGCATCCCTGTTGACTTGTTGGAAGGTCACAAAAGGGGATCATGTGATCCAGGGGTGGGTTCTAACTTATCTCGCTGCCGGTTCGCTTCCTCCCGTGCTGCGTGGCCGCGCCACGTGCGCAGTAACAATATATATATATTTTAAAAATGCCGTAAACAAGATGGTGACGCATGCGCAGTGCTGGAAACTCGGCTTTTGCACATGCACAGAAGAAAAAAACCCGGAAAAAAATAAAAATAAAATTTAAAAAATCCAAAAAAAAAGATGGCTGCGCCCACAGACTGGCACCGACAGAACCGGTTCCGTGATGTCATCGTGATGTCACCAGCAATTTGCTACCGGTTTGGGTGAACTAGTTCGAACCGGTCCGAACCCACCTCTGTTGTGATCCTGGGACACTGCGACCGTCATAAATATGAGTCAGTTGCCAAGTGTCTGAATTTTGTTCACATGACCATGGGATGGTGCAACGGTCGTATAAAATGAATTTTTTGTTAAATGAATCAATGCAGTTGCTAACTCAGGAGCACGGTTGTTAAGTGAATCTGGCTTCCCCATTGACTTCACTTGTCGGAAGGTCGCAAAATGGGATCATGCGACCCCAGGACGCTGCCACTGTCATAAATATGAGCCACTTGCCAATTTGAATTTTGATCACGTGACCACAGGATGCTGCAATGGTCGTAAGTGTGAAAAATGGTCATAAGTCACTTTTTTCAGTGCCGTTGTAACTTCAAACGGTCACTAAATGGATTGTTGCAAGTCGAGGACTGCCTGTACTTTGAAAGGGGAAAAATCTAATGCTCTTCCTTTTTTCTAAATTTGCCAATTGAGTTGCAGATCACACCAGCAGAGGCTGTGTCCGAATTCCTGGTGGTTTTCTAAAGTGACTAGTCCAGGGGTGGGTTTCTACCGGTGCGGTCCAGTGCACAGCTTTGGTGGGGACCCGCCGATTACTCAATTTGCGCGCGACTGCTCCGGTACCGTCTGCACCGGACAGTCGCCCGTGTCGCCATCTTTTTAAAAGAATTTTTCAGCTTTTTTGCTTCTGCGCATGCGCGGAAGCAAAATCTCGCCAAAATCTTGCGAGGGGACGCGCGTGTGTGTGAGATTTTGGCGAGATTTTGCTTCCGTGCATGCACGGAAGCAAAATCTCGCCGGAATCGCGCATGTGTGTGTGTCCCCTCGCAAGATTTAGGCGAGATTTTGCTTCCGCACATGTGCAGAAGCAAAATCTTGCCAAAATCGTGCAAGAAGGCACACGCGCGTAGGAAGTGCGCGCGCACACAAAACATGGAGGTGCGCGCACAGCACACTGGTATTGTTAAGCAAGCAACCCGCCCCTGGACTAGTCCTCATTGTTAGATTTCTGTGCTGTATCTCTTTCTATGCAGCATCTCATAAATGAGAGGGGGAAAATCAGGAACACTTTCCCATGTTGTGAGTTTGTGTGTTGTAGATGTGTGAACGAACGTATGTTGCTTTCTATGATCAGGAGGCTAGGTTTTAAAACAGATTAAACTTAGAGGCCTCTTTGGAATATTACATGCTGACTTGGAAATACATGTAGGTAGTTCTTGAGTTGCAACAATTCATTTAGTGACCGTTCGAAGTTACAGCGGCACTAACAAAGTGATTTATGACCATTTTTCACGCTTATGGCCATTGCAGCATCCCCACGGTGAACAAAATTCGGATGCTTGGCAACTGACTCATATTTACGACGGTTGCAGTGTCCCGCAGTCATGTGATCCCCTTTTGCGACCTCCTGACAAGCAAAATCAATGGGGAAGCCAGACTCACTTAACAACCGTGTTCCTGACTTAACAACTGCAGCGATTCATTTAATGACTGTGGCAAGGAAGCTTGTAAAACGGGGCAAATTTCACTTAGCAACCTTCTCACTGAACAACGGAAATTTTACAGGATCAATGGCAGTCCTAAGTCGAGGGCTAGTTGTAGGGAGGTAGTCCTCGAGTTACGACCGTCACTGTGCCCAGAATTACAGTCTTCTCAGCCTGCAGATCCACACTGCTTTTGGTGAAATGGAGTCTTTTTGGATTTCTTTAAAACAGATAGTCCTTGACTTACAACAGTTCATTTAGTGACCGATCAGAGTTACAATGGCACCGATGAAAGTGACTTACGACCACTTTTCACCCTTACGACCGTTGCAGCATCCCCGCAGTCACATGATTTACATTCGGATGCTTGACAGCCAACTCACATTTATGACGGTTGCCGGGGTCACGCGGTCCCCTTTGGTGACCGTCTGACGAGCAAAGTCAGTGGGGGAGCCGGATTCGCTTAACAACCCTGTTCCCCACTTACCAACGGCGGTGATTTGCTTAACAACGGTGGCAAGGAAGGTCGCGTGACTAATGGAAGAACCGGAGCGATTCGCTTAACAAATCTGGCGAGAGAAGTCGTAAAACGGGGCAAGGCTCCCTGAACACACCTCCGCGAGCAACATCAATTTTGGCCTCCGTGGCGGTCGTAAGTAGAGGACGGATCTGTACGCTACATGACAAAAAAATAAAATCCTCTCAAAGCATCTGTGGAAAACAAGAGACTAATGGGATTTTGAAATGGTTCCAACGAGCTGCCGGAAAAAAAATATGAAAGTGTCATTTTAAGATGAAGAGAGTCGAGAAGAAGAGAGAGAGAAAAAAACCCTCCCAGAATAGCATTTGGGATTTGAATGCTTACAGCCCGCTCGCCCTCCGATATCTTGCTATTAACGCAGATAAAAATATCTTGATTTTTTTTTAAATAGGAGGGAAGAGAAAACATGGAGAACATTATTTTCGATGTCAGGGTTCCAAGTAATAGATTCATTGCAAGCAAAACCTCCGAGGCAGGTAGATTCCTCAAAGAATAGCTTTATTGGAGATATCATATTGGCACATATCTGGTGAAAACCGACTCTGAAGGTTCCCGCTGTTTTCACCTACCGTATTTTTCGGAGTATAAGACACACCTTTTTACCCTCAAAAAGAGGGTGAAAACTTGGGTGCGTCTTATACACAGAATGCAGCCTCACCCAGCCACCCCCACCCTTTGGCCTCTGCCTGCCAGCAATTTACCTCTTTGCAGCAAGCAGGGCAAAGCACAAGAAGAGCACAAGAAGAGATGATCTGCCTCCCGACCTACAGCTGACGGAGGCTTGCAAGCCATGTGGTAAAATGAAACTAACTACGGTGGCTGTGATAAGACATATTGCTGGGAGATAAACTGCTGGCAATATTAGACTGCTGAAATTGCAAGAAGGCAAGCTAGAGCTGCTGTGGCTCAGCGATAGAGCTCTTGCCTCACAATCAGGAGGTTGTGAGTTCTATCCTAGGTACAGGCAGATTCTGTTAATATGTTATTTTGTTAAATGTTTGTAGAGTGTTCAAATTATTAGACTTATTTTTTAAAGACTGCTTTATTATTGTTCTAGACAACTTAACAAAATGAAGAAGCTTTTTAAAATAAATGCTTGCTCTGAAGAGGCCCAGTGCTATTGTATCTTATTTTAAATAGCAGGGAATACTTCCAGAAAGCCACATCAATTTTAAAGATCTGTAAAAGTATAATCTGAAATGTCCTGTTTTAGTATTAAGTATTAGTATTAAAATAAGGCAGCTGAATTAAACCCTGACTTAGTCATGTTTGGAGTAGATCTATTTAAATAATTGGGAGGAGTTAGTGTGATTACATTTAAGAAAACTTTATGGGATTAATATACTGCCATAATGTACATTTCTCCAATTCTTTGCTATTTCTATGGGTCAGGCACACATGCACAAAAATACACAGCAAACAGTGTATATCATCTGTGCTGTTTGCTGTTTGCTGTTTGGCAAATTGCTGGGAAGCAGAGGCCTTTTTCCCTTGTTTTCCTCTCCCAAAACTAAGGTGCATCTTATACTGCGGTGTGTCTTATACTCTGAAAAATACGGTAATTAAAAGTGAAAGTCGCCCCCCCCAAATCCCAAACAATCAGTCACATAGCCCAATCAAGGCAGCGTCCGCTCGTCAGGCAACATCACTCCTCCTTCCTCCAGCCAGCTGTGAGAACGTCCTTGGTTCCCAAGAGAAAGTATTTTGTTTTGACTACACAGCCCCAACTATCTCTAATGCCTCCACCCTATCCCTCAGCTCCATTGTGGCAGCACTGAGGCTCCAAGATGGCTTCAGCCAGGCCAGCTTCCGGGTTGGTTGACACTCGAGGCATTAATCTCTATTATTATAGATGCATTAGAATCAGCGTTATTCTCTATTCGGGCACCATTTTCATTAGCATCCGTAGAATTTACTCCTTTGCACAGGTAGTCCTCGACTTGACACTGTCGTTAAATGAATCGCTGCCATTGTTAAGTCAGAAACACGGCTGTTAAGTGAGGGAGTGAGGCTGGGAGTGAAGGCTACCCCTCTTAGAGCCTGTTGACTGGGGAATTCTGGGCGTGGAAGTCCACCCATACTAAAGCATGCTGGCTGGGGAATTCTGGGAGTGGAAGTCCACCCATCTTAAAGCATGCTGGCTGGGGAATTCTGGGACTGGAAGTCCACCCATCTTAAAGCGTGCTGGCTGGGGAATTCTGGGAGTTGAAGTCCACCCATCTTAAAGCATATTGGCTGGGGAATTCTGGAGTGGAAGTCCACCCATCTTAAAGTTGGCAAGGTTAAAAACACTGCTAAAGAGAATTCTTAATTTGCAATTCTGCTATTTTTCCAGGCAAGAAAGCTATTTAGCCAGCCCAAATTCTCCATACAAATTTCTCTGTTCCCCACACACCACATTCTTCATCTAAGGAATGCAAAATGTTTCAACTCATCCCCTCGGGACGCCCGCTGCAGGGCATTGCGTGACAAAATACCTAGGCCCAGAGACAGTTTTCCCCCACGCCATCATACTGCTAAACACCTAATTCCGCAAGCGCTGTCTTATGTCTAAGGATATTTATCCCTGAAGTATTACTGTATTACTCAGAGGTGGGTTCCTACCAGTTCAGACCAGTTCTATAGAACCGGTAGTAACTTGGCAGCCTGGGTCGCTGGAACCGGCAGTGACCCAGGCCTGCCATGCCCCCGAGCCAGTTCTATCAGTGCCGCCATTGGTGCCGCCATCTTGTTTTTTGCTTCTGCGCATGCGCAGAAGCTTTTTTTGTTCTGCGCATGTGTGCGCAGTGCGTAACATGCACTCACCCGCACAGTGCATCCCTGAGCGAACCGGCAGTAAAGCAATACGGAATCCACCTCTGGTACTATTATTATCCTTCATGTCTTTCCTTCTACCTTCTATATATATCTTAGGATTATTTTACTTTGTTGTTGGTATGTACACTGAGAACCTCTGCACTGGAGATCAATTCCTTGTGTGTTCAATCACACTTGGCCAATAAACAATATTCTGTTCTGTTCTGTTCTGTTCTGTTCCTAGTTCTAGTTCTTGTTCTTGTTCTTGTTCTGTTCTATTCCATTTCTCTGTTCCGTTCCATTCCATTCTCTTTAATTCTAATTCTAATAATTCTATTTAATTCCATTCTATTTCATTCTGTTCCAGTCCATTCCATTCCATTCCATTCCATTCCATTCCAATTCCAATTCCAATCTATTTAATTCCGTTCCATTTTGTTCTGTTCCATTCCGTTCCATTATATTCTAATTGCTCTTCTGTTCTATTCTGTTCTGTTCTGTTCTTTCTGTTCTGTTCTGTTCTGTTCTGTTCTGGTCCGTTGCGTTCCATTCCATTCCAATTCCAATTCCAATTCCAATTCTTATTGTGTTCCATTTAATTCCATTCCCCTTCCTCCTTTCCTCCAAAACCCAGGATGGCCACTCTGCAGATTCTGCACTCCCTTCCAAGGACGCCTTCCCTTCCCCCTCCCCACACCTGCCGAATGGGATGTCACTTTTAATCATCCTTAATTATGCTGAGTTTTGCTCTTCCCTAGTTGTGGCTCATTGGGGGAAAAACAATAGCTGCATTGGGAGGCTGTAATTAAGATACGTTTTGACACAGCCCCTATTTTGAGCATTATTTCCACATGCACTGGCAGGAGAGACAGTGTGCATAGGAGATATTCACTCACACACAAACAAACAAACACAAAGGCACACATATACACACCAACACACACACTCAAACACACACACAGAAACACACAAAACTGGCAACCGCGAAGGGACGTTTGCCGCGATTTTCACTCACGAGTAGAAAGAAGATTCTACAGGCACTCATTGACTTACAATATTTATTTAGTGACTGAAAAAAGTGACTCATTACCTTTTTCCACACTTTACGAATGTGGCAGCATTCCCATGGTCCCATGATCAAAATTCGGACGCTTGGCAACTGGTTCATATTTATGACGGTGGCATCATCCCGGGGTCATGTGATGCCCTTTGGCGACCTTCTGACAAGCAAAGTCAACAGGGAAGCCAGATTCACTTAACGATGGTGTCACTCACCTAACAACTGCAGTGATTCACTTAACAACCGTAGCAAGAAGGGTCATAAAATCTGGCAAAACTCACTTCACAACTGTCTCGCTTAGCAAACAGAAATTTCAGGCTCCATTGTGGCCATAAGTCAAGGACTACTTATACGTTGTCTCTTTGCTTCTTGAAAAAGAAGCGCTCCCTTCTCGGAGTCTAGACTACGTTCCACAACACCCAGCAAGTAACAATGGTTTAGACAAGATTTACCAGGGGTGTCGAACTCAAGACCCGCGGGCCAGATCCGGCCCACAGGGTGCTTAAATCTGGCCCATGGGGTTGGCCTGGAAATAGCAAAGGACCCACCCGTGGTGCCTTTAGCAGCCAAAATGGGGCATGGAGGGGCTAAGAGCAGAAGTGGTGCAGTGGTTAAATGCTGCGACTGCAGGCTGACTGCTAGTTCAGCAGTTCAGCTGTTCAAATCTCACCAGGCTCAAGGTTGACTCAGCCTTCCATCCTTCTGAGGTCGGTAAAATGAGGACCCAGATTGTTGGGGGCAATATGCTGGACTCTGTAAACCGCTTAGAGAGGGCTGTAAAGCACTATGAAGCGGTATATAAGTAAAGTGCTATTGCTATTGCTATGTGCGGGCCGCCCCCAGGCCCTGTTTTCGGCCTCGACAGCCTCCTGCAACACTGCCAGCCAAAATGGGGCTTGTGGGAGGCCATGCACAGCCCCCGCGTCCCGTTTTCGGCCTGGATGGCCTCCCGCAGCATTCTGCCAGCCAAAATGGGGCGTGGGGGAGCCGTGTGTCTCCCCTCCCAAGCCCAATTTGGGCCGGCAGGGTGCTGCAGGAGGCGTCTGTCCCATCTCCCCCCTCCCCCCGGCTGGCCCATGGAGGAGAACTACAATGCTCATCCAGCCCTCAAAGAAATTCAGTTTGACATCCTGGTGTAAAAGACTTAAGTGATAATCCACCGAGCCATGGTGGTGCAGTGGTTAGAATGCAGTGCAGGTTCATTCAGTGACTATTCAATGTTACAACGGCACTGAAAAATGTGACTTGTGACCGTTTTTCAGAGTTATGACCTTTGCAGCATCCCCATGATCATGTGATCAAGATCCAAATGCTTGGCAACGGACTCATATTTATGATGGTTGCAGGGACCCGGGATCCTTTTGCGACCTTCTGACAAAGCAAAGTCAATGGGGAAGCCAGATTCACTTAACAACCAGATTACTGGCTTATCAACTGCAGTGATTCACTTAACAACTGTGGCAAGAAAAGTGATAAAATGGGGACAAAAGTCACTTTACAAATGTCTCAGCAACCTAAGTTGAGAACTACCTGTATTGCAGGTTGATTCTGTCCAGAGTCAGGAGTTCGATCCTGACTGGCTCAAGCCCGACTCAGCCTTCCATCCTTCCGAGGTTGGTAAAATGAGACCCAAGATTGTTGGGGACAATACAGTAGGATGACTCTGTAAACCGCTTAGAGAGGCCTGTAAATAGGGGTTTAAAATTTTTTAGCAACCGGTTTGCTGCCCGGTTGCTGGGTGGGCGTAGCCATGGGGGCATGGCCTACCTGCCTCCTGCACCACGGACTTTTCAGTAACCGAGTTATGTTTAGGAAACCCTGATAATTTTGAGGTTCCCAACAGAGGTGTGCCAGGAAGGCTATAAGCTTCAGGGTAGGTACATGTGATCCTTGGCTTATGACCACAATTGGCCTCACAATTTCTGCTGCTAAGGAAGGCGTTTTTTTTAAGTGAGCCGTGTCTGATTTTAGGATCTTTTTTGTCCTGCTTCTTAAGCAAATGGTGTTCCTGTAACTCAGTGTTTCCCAAACTTGGCAACTTGAAGATGTCTGGACTTCAACTCCCAGAATCCCCCAGCCAGCATTCGCTGGCTGGGGAATTCTGGGAGTTGAAGTCCAGACATCTTCAAGTTGCTAAGGTTGGGAAACACTGCTGTAACTGTTCTTCATATTCTTCACTGGGCCTTTGAAACAACGTTATGCCTTGGATTGTTTCTTTGCTCTGAAGACTGACTTCATTTTGTGCCTGGACTCTGCCTTGTGAACTGGACTTGGGACCCTGGACCTTGCCCTGTCAGTGGGCTCCTACTTTGTGGGCTCTATAGGGGCTGTAACCAGTCCAAATTTCTGCTACCGGTTCACCCGAACCGGTCCGAACCGATCGAATACCACCACTGGGGCTGTTGTTTGGGGGACTGAGGCCGGCTGCCTTCAGGGTAGCCTGGGGTGTGAAGCCTTACCGGCCAGTGGATGACCATAGCTGAAACATTTGTTGAGAGAAATAAAGGGGTCCCCAATCTGTGGGCCGCAGGCCAATACCAGGCCGTGCCTGTTGGCCACTGGGCCGCATGAGTGACTGGCTATCCCAAAGGTGCTTTTTTCAAGAGGCAACTGGACTTTCTGGTTTTTATTTGAAGACGTTTCGCTTCTCATCCAAGAAGCTTCTTCAGCTCTGACTGAATGGTGGGGGATGGAAGGATTTAGATTCCTTGCAGACAGCTGGTCATTTGCATCCTTTTAGAGAGCCGTTGAGGCTACTTGGAGGTTTGTGTGTGTCCTCAGAGTCATCTGATTACTGCAAATGGATGTGGAGCCTTCCACAACACAGTCCTTTTAACAGTTCCAAGAAGGCTCCACACCCATTTGCACCACTCAATTGATCCTGAGGACACAGATAAACCTCCAAGTGGCCTCAACGACTCTCTAAAAGGATGCAAATGACTAGCTGTCTGCAAGGAGTTTAAATCCTTCCATTCCCCACCATCCAGTCAGAGCCGAAGAAGCTTCTTGGATGAGAAGCGAAATGTATTCAAAAGAAAAACCAACCAAACCAAATCCAGTTTCCTCCTGAAAAAGCACTTTTGGGACAACCATGACCTGGATGACAGAGAATTTCCATAGATGAATGACTGGCTAGTGCGCACATGTGTGTGCCCATGCACCCCCTCCCACTCAGACTAGTGTCACTGCGACCGTCATGTGGGCACTAGCGTCGCACGCCTGCTCACAGTACTGTTTGCATCGCGCACACGCTCGCGGCCCCATTTGTGCATGTGTGTGTATGCATAAAGGTGCGTGCCGTCTCACCCCCCCAACCCCCAGGCTGCCAACTCAGAAAGGTTGAGGAACTCTGCTCTAGAGGCCTGGGTCTTTGCCTTGATCACCTGGGTCATAACAGGGACCTTGGAGGTCTTCTAGTCCAACCCAGTGCAAACCTAGTCCAGTGCAAAATGCGGCTGCGCGTGCTGTGGTGGGTGTTTCAAGATACACCCACGTAACACCCATACTCCGCCAGCTGCATTGGTTGCCCATTGGTCCCTGGGTACAATTCAAGGTGTTGATCATCATCTTTAAAGCCCTACATGGCTTAGGACCAGGTTACCTCCGGGACCGCATCCTACCTCATTCTTCCCTTCGACCGGTCAGGTCCCACAGAGTGGGTCTCCTCCGGGTCCCATCAACCAAACAATGCCGACTGGCGGGGCCTAGGGGGAGGGCCTTCTCTGTAGGGGCCCCTGTTCTCTGGAACCAACTTCCCCCAGAGATCCGAATCATCCCCACCTTGCTGGCCTTCCGAAAAGCCATTAAGACATGGCTCTTCCTGCAGGCAGGGTTCTGAGACAATTTTACATCCGAGGTCTCCCCCATGTATGCATGGTGTCGTGTGTCTTTTAAAAAACTTTTTAAAATTGTTTTTAATGATTTTATTGTTTGGTGTTCTCTAAAATGCTGTACGCCGCCCTGAGTCCTTAGGGAGTAGGGCGGCATAGAAGAATTCATTCATTCATTCATTCATTCATTCATTCATTCATTCATAAATAAATAAATAAATAAATAAATAAATAAATAAATAAATAAATAAATAAATAAATAAATAAATAAATAAATAAATAAATAAATAAATAAACAAATAAACAAATAAACAAATAAACAAATAAACAAATAAACAAATAAATAAATAAATAATAACCTTGTTCATCTTTCTTTTGACTTTGCAACTCGAATGATTGTCCATCCCTGCTATTCGCAATCCAGGCTAAGCCATGAGTTAGGAAGAGATTGTGCTGAATTGATGCTGTTACTAACCCTTTTTCACTGGCAACTTATGGCCTTGTTCGTTCATCTCCCGTCTCCCTTTCGGTGCCTTTCAGAATCTCGGTTTGCGACGAAGACAAGTTCCGCCACAACGAGTTCATTGGCGAAACGAGGATTCCTCTCAAGAAACTGAAACCCAACCAGACTAAGAAGTTCAACATTTGCCTGGAGAAGCAGCTGCCGGTGAGTGACAGTAAGATGTCAGGCGGCGATTTGAGAAAGGGAAGGAAGGACGGAAGGAATGAAGGAGAGAAAGGAAAAGAAGGAAGGGAGGGAGGGAGGAAGGAAGGAAGGAGAAGGGAAAAGAGGGAGGGAAGGAGGGAGAGAAAGCAAGAGGTGGGGTAGTCTAAATAAATAAATAAATATATAAATAAATAAACACATGAAAGAAAGAGGAAGGAAGGAAGGAAGGAGAGAAGGAAAAAGAAGGGAGGGAGGGAAGGAGGGAGAGAGACAAAGGAAGAGGTGGGGTAGTCAAAAGGAAGGAAGGAAGGAAGGAAGGAGGGAGGGAGGGAGGGAGAGAAGGGAAAAGAAGGGAAGGAGGGAGGGAAGGAAGGAAGAAGGAAGAGAGAGAAAGGAAGAAAGGAAGAAAGAAAGAAAAAAGGAAGGAAGGAAGAAAGGAGAGAAGGGAAAAGAAGGGAGGGAGGGAAGGAGGGAAGGAAGGAACGAACGAAGAGAAGGAAGGAGAGAAGGAAAAAGGGAGGGAGGGAAGGAGGGAGAGAGAGAAAGCAAGAGGTGGGGTAGTCGAAAGGAAGGAGGGAGGGAGGGAGAGAAGGGAGAAGAAGGGAGGGAGGGAGGGAAGGAAGGAAGGAGGAAGAGAGAGAAAGCAAGGAAGGAAGGAAGAAAGAAAGAAAAAAGGAAGGAAGGAGAGAAGGGAAAAGAAGGGAGGGAGGGAAGGAAGGAGGGAGGGAGAAAGCAAGCAAGGAAGGAAGAAAAAAGAAACAGAAAGAAAGAAAGAAAGAGAAAGAAAGAAAGAAAGAAAGAAAGATGAAATGAAACGAAATGAAATCTGGGAAACTGCTCAAGAGTTCTGGATGAGCAATTCCAGGATAAAGAGGAATGTGTGGGAGGCCAGAGACGGAGAGAAACTCTCTCCGTGGGACTCAAGCGTAAGAAGGTGGCATTTTCTCTCATCTCAGGCTGATGGCTAGAAGGATGTGAGTGTCTTCTTGCCTTGATCCAGGAGCCTCTTCTGCCCCCCCCATTCCCCCCCCCTCAAATTCAAATTAAGTAGGACACTTTTACAAAACCCCAATTTCATCCGCAAAGCCCCTGGACAGACCCCTCTGCTTTTAAGTCTATCCTCAACAGGCTGAAATTCAGTCGATGTGACTCCGGAGTTGCTTTCTCACAAAGGTCCAGAAAGCCTGTTTTCTAGCTGAGCTACTAATTACTCTCACTGATTTTTTTCCCCCTGACAGCTGTGCCTTCTCCCTTTTCCTGAGGATAAAGTAAAATCAGAGAAGGAAATGACTTTTTTTTTCCTTTTGAATAAAATCTATTAGTGGGGAAAGGTGTTACCAGAATCCTGGTTTTTGTCTTTGTGTCTTTGTCTTTTGTAATTTCTATTCTATTCTATTCTCTTCTATTAAATAGAATAGAATAGAAATTAGAATAGAATAGAGAATAGAATAAAATAGAAATTAGAAGAGAAGAGAGAAGAGAAGAGGAGAAATTAATAGAAGAGAAGAGAAGAGAAAAGAATAAGAATAGAATAGAAATGAATAGAATAGAATAGAATAGAATAGAATAGAATAGAATAGAATAGAATAGAATAGAATAGAATAGAAATTAGAATAGAATAGAGAATAGAATAGAATAGAATAGAATAGAATAGAAATTAGAAGAGAAGAGAGAAGAGAAGAGAAGAAATTAATAGAAGAGAAGAGAAAAGAATAAGAATAGAATAGAATAGAATAGAATAGAATAGAATAGAATAGAATAGAATAGAAATTAGAATAGAATAGAGAATAGAATAGAATAGAATAGAATAGAATAGAAATTAGAAGAGAAGAGAGAAGAGAAGAGAAGAGAAGAAATTAATAGAAGAGAAGAGAAAAGAATAAGAATAAGAATAGAATAGAGAATAGAATAGAATAGAGAATAGAATAGAATAGAATAGAAATTAGAAGAGAAGAGAGAAGAGAAGAGAAAAGAATAAGAATAGAATAGAATAGAATAGAATAGAATAGAATAGAATAGAATAGAATAGAATAGAATAGAATAGAATAGAATAGAATAGAATAGAATAGAATAGAATCTTTATTAAGCACAGAAAAGAACACAATAGAATAAAATAGTTAGAAGGGACCTTGGAGGTCTTCTAGCCCAACCCCCTGCTTAGGCCGGAAACCTTATAACATTTCAGAATAGGGCAGTCCCCTCCTCTCTGTGGCAGCCCCTCAGATACTGGAAGACAGCTATCCTGTCTCCCCTGGTCCTTCTCTTCACTAGACCAGCCATGCCCAGTTCCTGCAACCGTTCTTCGTATGTTTTAGCCTCCAGTCCCCTAATCCTCTTGGTTGCTCTTCTCTGCCCTCTTTCTAGAGTCTCAACATCTTTTGTGTATCGTAATTTGCTTTTGGGAGATCATCTTTTCCTGGATGTTGGGCTTCCAGGCAGAAATTTAGGGTTGAGCCATTTCTTTTCCTTCTCTGTTCACAGATGGACAAAATGGAAGACAAGTCACTGGAGGAACGTGGTCGGATCCTTGTTTCCTTGAAATACAGTTCTCAGAAACAGGGCCTGATGGTTGGCATCGTCCGCTGCGCACACTTGGCTGCCATGGACGCCAACGGTTATTCAGATCCCTATGTGAAAACGTAAGTGAGCATGGTTTAGAGCAGGGGTCTCAAAACCTGGCCACTTTAAGACGTGTGAACTTCAACTCCCAGAATTCCTCAGCCAGCCAACTCCCATTTGAAGCCCACATGCTGGCTGGGGAATTCTGGGAGTTTGGAAGGCTCCTTGCAGATAGCTGGTCAGTACAATGCAGTGAGCCATGTGCAGATCTGTACATTGGGGAAACAAAACATCCACTTCACAATCCCATGGCGCAACATAGGAGAACAAACCCATCGGGACAAGAATCAGCAGCCCACCTGCATTTGAAAGACAAAGGCCACTCTTTTGAAGACAGCAAAGTCCACATTTTGGACAGAAAGATCCGCCAGTTTGAAAGAGCGGTCAAAGAAGCCATCTATGTCCAAATTGAACAGCCCTCTCTCAACAGAGGGGGAGGGATACCACATCATCTATCTCCACTCTACAACTCAATCCTTTCAGCAGTTCCAAGAAGGCTCCACACCCATTTGCACAGAGGTGGGTTCCTCCTGGTTCAGACCGGTCCCTGGGCGCCGCCATCTTTCTTTTGAAAAAAAAATTTTTTTTGAATTTTTTTCTTCTTCTGAGCATGCGCAAAAGCCGAGTATCTGGCACTGCGCATGCGTCGCCATCTTGTTTTTGGTATGTGTGTGTGTGTGTGTGTGTGTGTGTGTGTGTGTGTGTGTGTGTGTGTGTGTAACTTTTTTGCTAATAAATGAAAATAAAGGGAGACTATTATAGATCTATTTTGAGCTATTTTGCTCTCGTCAGATAGCCATACCCTTAGTGGGATTTGAACCTGAGCAAAACCGTGTGTGTGTGTGTGTGTGTGTGCGTACGTACATACATACACACACACACAGACACAGACACACACAGACACACACAGACACAGACACAGACACACACACACACACACACACACACACACACACATATATATATATATATCGTGTGTATGTATGTATGTATGTATGTATGTATGTATGTATGTAGGTAGATAGATAGATAGATAGATAGATAGATAGATAGATAGATAGATAGATAGATAGATAGATAGATAGATAGATAGATAGATAGATAGATAGATAGATAGATAGATAGATAGATAGATAGATAGATAGATAGATAGATAGATAGATAGATAGATAGATAGATAGATAGATAGACAGACAGACAGATAGACAGATGGACGGCCAGACAGACAGACAGATAGATAGATAGAGATTTTTTTGGCACTGCGCATGCACGCACGAGCCCATGCGTCGTGGCCACTTGTCGCGGGAGGAAACGAACTGGCCGCAAGGTAAGTTAGAACCCACCCCTGCATTTGTACTACTCAGGTGACCCTGAGGGCACAGATAAACCTCCAAGTGGCCTTAACGACTCTCTAAAAGGATGCAAATGACCAGCTGTCCCCAAGGAGTATAAATCCTTCCCTTCCTCACCATCCTGTCAGAGTTGAAGAATCTTCTTGGATGAGAAGCGAAATGCCTTCAAAGAAAAACCAGAAAGTCCAGTTGCCTCTTGAAAAGAGCACCTTTGGGATGTTCACATGGAGAGGAACCTCGCCCTGTCTTGGATGTTTTTGCCCACTGAGTGAATCCAACGCATTGCTGCTGGTTCAACAAACCAAAGTTTAAACGCAGCTTAGTTTGATGTGCGTCCCAACCTTGCTCTCTTGGGTAAAATCCAAGCATTTCATTTTTCTCCTGAATTTTTCAGCTCTGCTGTTTGCGCCAGGCAAGCATAATTTATTCCACAGAACGTTTAATCTCCAAGCTTTATAGCGCACGGGGTAAATTTATAAGGCAATCCACAAGATCATAATTTTTAGCACACACAGAGGTCCCACACGCACATACGCACGGGGACGACAAAGGAAAGGAGATAAATAAAGTATGATAATAATACAGCGAGACGATAAAACAGCCACAGAGACCTATAGGATTAAATGCCAAAACAGCCATAAAACAGTGTGCTCCTTCTGTTTAATTAAAAGCCTCAGAGAAAATAATTGCTTTACTCTGGTGCCTCAATTAACGGCGGCAGTTTTACTTTGCCTGCAAGAGCATGGGAATTCTGTTGAATTCTAGCGTGGGGAAGGTCCCTCGAGGTCATCTAGGCCAGGGGTCAGCAAACCGCGGCTCGTGAGCCACATGCGGCTCTTTGGGCCCCCTGCTGTGGCTCCCTGTCCCATCACTGGCTGGCCTCTCCCCCCCCCCCTCACCTGGCCTGAGAGGGTAAGGGCGACAGCGGGAATGGAGAAGCGGCCGGGGCTGATTCTCTGGCGTTGGTTGAGGAACATAGCCACCCCCGGCTGAGGCTTCCCTTCGGGTGACGCTCCTCATGCGCGCCGGCCAGCTGCTCTCTTCCGGGTTTTGGTGCTCCGGCGCATGCGCACTAACACGAGCACGTTCCTGTTTCGGCACACTGTGCCAAACAAGTTAGCCACCACTGGTGTAGGGCAGGGGTGAAATTCAAAAAATTTCCCTACCAGTTCTGCGGGCGTGACTTGGTGGGCGTGGCAGGGGAAGGATATTGCAAAATCCCCATTCCCACCCCACTCTGGGGCCAGCCAGAGGTGGCATTTGCTGGTTCTCCGAACTACTCAAAATTTCCGCTACCGGTTCTCCAGAACCTGTCAGAACCTGCTGGATTTCACCCCTGGAATGTAAAGTCTCCTGCTTGAGTAAAGGGTTGGACTAGAAGACCTCCAAGGTCCCTTCCAACTCTGTTATTCTGTTATTATCTAAATCCTGACTTACGGCCCAGGTAACAGAACCGGATGTTATTCTTTACAGCTACTTGAAACCAGATGAGGACAAGAAATCGAAGCATAAGACGGCGGTGAAAAAGAAAACTCTCAACCCTGAATTTAATGAGGTATGTCTTGTCAGGATATTTTTTGCGTCAAAGGGTGAACTTTGGGCTGGATTGAATCTAACCGTACGTCTGTCTCCCGAAATGATAACCAGGATGGAGCAGCAAATATTTTTTAATATCTCTAAATATCTCTGCAAGCCTTTCTCTGAAACGATGAGCAGAAATAGAGCAGCAAATCTGTTGGCCTCTTTAAGACAGGTGGACTCCAAGTCCCAGAATTCCCCAGCCGGCTTGTTGGCTGGGGAATTCTGGGAGTTGAAGTCCACTCGTCTTAGAATGGTAAAGTTTGAGAAAGACTTGTCTAACGGTTGGTACATGACACATTTCCCCATCATTCTTCCCTCCACCCCCTAGAAGATCCAAGATTTTTATAAATTCTGTCCTGTCAAAAGAACAGAATTACAGAGTCGGAAGGTACCTTGGAGGTCTTCTAGTCCAACCCCCTGCTCAAGCAGGAGACCTGTGATGGCGACCTATGGCACGTGTGCCACATGTGGCATGTGGAGCCATATCTGAGGGCACGCGAGGCGTTGCCCTATGCCAGCTGATTTTCGGCCTTCCGGAGGGTGGTGGGAGCCGTTTTTGCCCTCCCCAGGCTTCAGGAAAGCCTCCAGAGCCTGTGGATAGTGAAAAATGGACCCAACGGGCCTACCGGAAGTTTGGAAATGAACTTCCGGTAGGCCTGTTGGGCTGTTTTTCACCTTCCTGAAGCCTGGGGAGGTCGAAAAACGGCCCAATGGGCCTACCGGAAGTCCAGAATTTATAATAAATAATAAATAATAAATAATAAATAATAAATAATAATATAATAATATAATATAATATAATATAATATAATATAATATAATATAATATAATATAATATAATATAATATAATATAATTAATATAATATAATAATATAATATAATAATACTAATATAATAATAATAATAATAATAATAATAATAATAATAATAATAAAATAAAATAAAATAAATAATAAAATAAAATAAAATAAAATAATAAATAAAATAAAATGAAATAAAATAAAAAAATAAAATAAAATAAAAAAATAAAATAAAATAAAATAAAATAAAATAAATAAAATAAATAAAATAAAATAAAATAAAATAAAATAAAATAAAATAAAATAAAATAAAATAAAATAAAATAAAATAAAATAAAATAAAATAAATAAAATGGCATCCTCCCCCCCAATCACATCATTGCAATTTGGACACTTGGCAACTAACTTGCAGTTAGTTCTTTTTATTATTTATTTATTAAACAAATTTGTATAGCTGCCTCCAGCTGGTTTACAACATTTGATAAAATCCACCAGATAATAAAAACCCATAAAATAACCCCCCATGGCAGCACCAACACCAACAGATCAAATCAATGTAAATCAAATTTACAGTGGTTGTGATGTTTTGCGGTCACACAATTGCGATTTGCAACTTTCCCAGCTTGCTTCTGCCAAAGAAAACTCAATTGAAAAAGCAGGATTTGCTTAATGACCTTGTGATTTCCCTAACAATCAGGGGACATGCTTAATGACTGCAGTAGAAATGGTCAAAAAAACAAGTCAGCTCTTGTGATGGTTCACTTAACTATTCGCTTAAATATTCGCTTAGCAGCTGAAATTCCAGTCATAAATTGAGGACTACCTGTAGGCAACAACACCAGATTTGCAATCAAGAAAGACAAAAAGCACCTCAATCAACACCCAGAGAATTTCACTCTTCCTCACACTGATGCTGTTACCTAGCTTGGTCACGAAACATCTGCAAGAAAGCCATCAAATACACAGAGTATCAAGAACCCAACCATTCAACCCTAAGTTACAGATGGTTGTGGCCTGTCGGCCACCGGCCCCTCCAGCAGCCAAATCAGAAGAGGAGGCGGCGGCATGGGAGTCAGGGCCAGCATCAAGGCAACCTGAGAGCTCCGAGGGGGAAGAGGGAATGGAGCTGGCAGAGAGAGAGAGAGACAGAGGCGGAGCCTTTCCTCTCCTCTTCTCAGATGGAGAGTCAACGGCCCCCAGGTCTGGAGGTGGCTGATGAGGAAGAGGAGGAACAGCTGGGTCCAGTGCCTGACGCGTGGATGCACAGAAGGCAGAGGAGAGGAGAGCAGTGGAAATCTATGGGCCGGTCCTTGGGACGGAAGAGCCACCGCTGCTAGCAAAGCCCCACCCTAACTCTGGGGATAAAAGGCAGGGGGCGGAGATGAATAGGTGTGACAGACAACCTATTCATCTCCCTGCCAGACAAACTTGTTAGCCTGCGGTGAGAGAGAGATTTTTTGCCGGCGCTTCTAATAAAGAAATCACTGATTGTCGTGTTTGGGAGCCGGGTCAGAACACAGATATTCTCTTAGGTGTCTTTCCTTTTTAAATCAAAATCATTTTAACACCAGGCACAGTTCCTAATTGAAGCTCAGACACAAATATTGAAATTTGTCAGAAATGGTGTAGGGCCGTGATGGCGAACCTATGGCACGCGTGCCACAGGTGGCACGCGGAGCCATATATGCTGGCACGCGAGCTGTTGCCCTAGCTCAGCTCCAGCATGCATGTGGGCGCCCGCCAGCTGATTTTTGGCTCGCATGGAAGCTCTGGGAGGGCGTTTTCGGCCTCCGGAGGGCCTCCAGGGGGGCAGGGGAGGGCGTTTTTGCCCTCCCCAAGCTCCAAGAAAGCCTCAGGAAACGGGGGCGCGTGGGGAGCATTGAATATGGGTGTGGGCACATGCACGCATGCGATAGCGTGCGATAGCGTGCGCATGCACTATTTCAGCACCCGAGGGAAAAAAGGTTCGCCATCACTGGTGTAGGGTCTCCTGCTTGGGCAGGGGTTGGACTAGATGACCTACAAGGTCCCTTCCAACTCTGTTAAATCTATTAAATCTGGATCCAGCCCCTCTAAAAATCAATTTTGCAAAGAAACAGAACAGCCTGGAATCGCCTCCTTGCTCATATTTGTACCATCCAGAACCTCAAACCCAGGGGGGAAAATGGTTTCTTTCGCATTTAAATGCAGACTAATCTCATTTCACACTTTCAAGCCAATCACAGGGTAAGCAAAGTTAATTTTCCAAAATGCAGACCTCCAAATTTTGCAGCGTCGCTTGCTAATTGAAACAGTGCGTATTCGGGTGTGTGTGTGAGGGGAAAGGAGCTGCGAAAGGACAAACATCCGCGAAAGCGATGATTAAAATGTTCTGTATAAAAATCCGTGTAAAGGATGTGTCTGTGAGGCAACCTGGCATGCCATCACATTGGCAAATTGGAAAATATTATAAAAACACAGAGTATAAACAAATCTCAATTGAAACAGAACAGCTTTCCCAGATCCGTGTTTCGTTTTAAAAACAAAATTGTTGACATATGTTGGAGACACAGTAAGCGTGAAGGCATCAGCAATGTCAGGTTGTGGGAGGGAGGGTCCAAGCAGGCAAGAACACACACACACACACACACACACACACACACACACACACACACACACACACACACACACACCAGGGGTGGGTTCTAACTTACCTCGCCACCGGTTCTCTTCCTCCCGCTTTCTCCCGCAGCGCAATGCTGAAAATCAGCAAAAAATTCAAAAAAATATTTTTTTAAAAAAATATATTTTTTAAAAAAATATTTTTTTAAAAAAATATTTTTTAAAAAAATATTTTTTAAAAAAATATTTTTTTAAAAAAAGTATTTTTTAAAAAAATATTTTTTAAAAAAAAGTATTTTTTAAAAAAGCCGAAAATAAGATGGCGGCGCATGCACAGTGCCGGAAACTCGGCTTCTGCGCATGCACAGAAGAAAAAGTCAGCAAAATATCCCCCCCCCAAAAAAAGATGGCCGCGCCCACAGACCGGCACTCACAGAACTGGCTCTGTGATGTCATCAGCTGTTTGCTACCGGTTCTATAGAACCGGTGCGAACCGGGAGGAACCCACCTCTGACACGCACACACACACACACACACACACCGCACAAACACTACTAGATGCCATTTTAAATTTAATTACTAAGGGTTTTTTTAAAAAATTGTTGACATATGTTGGAGACACAGTAAGCATGAAGACATCAATAATGTCAGGTTGTGAGAGGGGGGATCCAAGCAGACAAGAAGATAGGACACAAACACACAAACACAAACCAATAGATCCCATTGCAAGTTTCATTACTAAGGAGGCTTAAGATACATGCCTTGATAACCTCTAATGCAGTGTTTTCAAACCGTGATTACTTTAAGATGGGTGGAACTTCAACTCCCAGAATTCCCCAGTCAGCCATGCTGACTGGGGAATTCTGGGAGTTGAAGTCCGCCCATCTTA
Organism: Diadophis punctatus similis; assembly: GCA_023053685.1. NCBI lineage: Eukaryota > Metazoa > Chordata > Lepidosauria > Squamata > Dipsadidae > Diadophis > Diadophis punctatus. Next base: position 4,818,488 of record JALIGW010000001.1, read on the forward strand.
AAGTTGCCATAATTGGGCAACAATCCTCTAATGAGCTAAAATATTCTTACTTCAAGATGTTCCTGGAAGGGAGTGATGCTTTTAAATTGTCAAAGTGTGGCTAAACTATTTTCAAACAAATTTAGTTTGTGTTTATTAATGAGGACCTTCGAGTTAACCATGTGTTGTGGCCCGCCAGCAGCCCGTGCAGCTGATAGCGGATCCCGCGCGAGAGGAGACCAACTTGGTGTTGTGCCGACGGCCCGTGCAGCTGGCACCCGAGTCGGACAGTGAGGAGGCTGGCAAGGACTCAGTGCCAGAGGCTGAGGTTCAGCCAGGGCCTTCGGAACCTCCAGCACCTCTTGGCAGTGATGAGGGGCTTCTCCTCCTCTGAATGCAAGAGCACGCAGAGCTGCCAAAAGGCAAGAATGGTTACTCCCGAGGAGGTCTCCTCGGGAGTAAGACTTGGGGCTAATTGGCCACTCCCCTAGTCTATTTAAGAACAGTAGAGGCAGCTGGAAAGCTGCAGGAAACAATAGTTCAGACTCGAGTATCTGTCGTGCATTGTCTTGTGAATTCCTGTTTTTCTGCTTTGGATTTCTTATCAAGAAAGACTCCTGGGCATTTTGCCAAGCCTTCGGACATTACGTGAGATAACCAGAACTAATTGGGTTGTTTTGAGCTAAGACTGACTGAACTTACGCCAGCTGCTAATGAATACTAATTAGCAGCTGACTCTCTGCAAGAAAGGATTGCTTCTTTTGATTTGTGTGTTTTGCCACTGCTAAGCCAGTTATTAGCAGTGGTTCATTAATTAAATTAAGTATGTTCAAATGGTGTGTTCATAACTGGTGCTTGGACGCTTGCATCCCCAAACCATCCTATGTTTTTCTTAGAAATTCTGTTTTATATGTAGCACCACAGACCAAATGAAGAGTACAGTCACCATGTGCTTTACTGCTTAACTGCTCCACTTTAAGGGGAAACAGGAAAGTCTACTTAGTGCAAAAGATATAGAGTGTATATATTCCATAGATCCAAACTTGTAAACACTGCCATTGGCTGAATACTACTGTAGGTTTTGTTGCATAAAAATACATTCCAACAAAAATGCAGCCAATAGCAAAAATGGACTTAAATAAAATGTAGTAAAGGGAGTCTTAGGCCGACGGCCACAACGGAGCCCAGAATTTCTGTTGCTAAGCGAGACAGTTCTTAAGTGAGTTTTGCCCCATTTTGCAACCTTTCTTGCTACTCAGTTGATGAGTAAATCAATGCAGTTATTCAGTTAGTAAGACGGTTGTTAAGTGAATCTGGCTTCCCTGTTGACTTTGCTTGTCAGAAGGTCCCCAAAAGGGGATCACATGACCCCGGGACACTGCAACTGTCACAAATATGAGTCAATTGCCAAGCGTCCGAATTTTGATCACGTGACCATGGGGATGCTGCAACGGTCGTAAGGGTGGAACCATAATTATATACTTCTATCCAAAATATCATACATATATCCTTAATTTGCTCCTTTTATACTTTTATCTCCAGTCTGGTTTCCTTCTATATTTCATACTACTCCCCTCTCTCTATCTCCCTCTCTCCCCTCTACCTTCTTTCTCCCTCTCTCCCTCTTTCCTACTTCCCTCCTCCCTCTCTCCCCTTCCTATCTACTTCCTCTTCCTCTTATCCTTCCCTGAGTGCATCTAATCATAATCCCTTTTATGGTTAGCAGATTAGCAATTCAAAAACCCTAACTTCATTCCAACATCGGAGCTATTTCTTAAACATATATCTTTCCCTTTATCTATATTTATATATTTAGTACGTTCTACCAGGTATATCTACTATTGTTCTAATGCTGCCTCCTTCTCCTATTTTTGTCGCCTGGGTCTACCATCTCTAATTTTCCACTTTCTTCCAAATTAATCGCTATGGCTTACCAAGAATGTTCGTTATCTCTTATACCTCTTAATTTTAGACCGTTTTCTTCCCTCTCCTCAATTAGTATCTTTACTCATCATTTTCTCTCTTTTTTTTACGTTCCATCATTTCTAAATGTCCTAAATATCTCTCTTCCGACTTTCTAACTCAATTTTCTATAATTTTAAATCATTCTCTATATTTGTACTAATATAATCCTTATCATTACTATTTCATCCATTGGTTAAACATTCTACATTCATTAAAAAAAACCCAACTTGTAGATTATATAATCTTATATAAAGACATTTAAAATATTAATTATGCTAATCTTATATCATTCCTACAGCATCTGTTGTAAGTTGAGGACTACCTGTACTAATTAGCCTTTGTATTGCCATAAAAGAAAAGGGAAAGGCACAATGATTTCCTGACAATTAGAACAATAAACCAGTGGAACAACTTGCTTCCAGAAGTTAATAATAACAATAACAATAATAATATTTATTTTGACAAGCATATGTAAGATTTCAGAGAAAGTATAAACATGGTTATGAATACATGAGATGATTATGAATACATGGGGACATTAGGACAGGGACGGTAGGCACGCTGGTGCGCTTATGCATGCCCCTTACAGACCTCTTAGGAATGGGGTGAGGTCGACAGTAGACAGTCTAAGGTTAAAGTTTTGGGGGTTTGGGGAAGAAACCACAGAGTCAGATAGTGTATTCCAGGCATTGTTGTGGCGGTTTTTAAGAAGAGACTGGACAGCTATTTGTCTGGAAGAGGGTCTCCTGTTTGAGTAGGGGGTTGGACTAGAAGACCTCCAAGGTCCCTGCCAACTCAGTTGTTCTGTATTCTGATGGTGGATGACCAAAGCTCACATCATTGTTTAAAAAGTTTAGAAGACTTGCTCATTTCTAGTATAGGTTTACCATTTAATTATGGAATGAATAATTTTCCTCCTTTCTCAATTCCTTTTTTTGCAGGAATTTTTGTATGAGATAAAGCATGGGGATTTGACCAAGAAGACCTTGGAGGTTACAGTCTGGGACTATGACATTGGCAAATCCAACGATTTTATTGGTAAATCTGGGTATTGGATGGGAGGTGGCTCAGAATTGTAACTCTGGGTTCTCACAATGCTATTTTGCAGTGGATCACACGAATTTGTCATTGGCTCTCATTCTATCGTCATCACACACTCTCAGCTATGTTTCAAACCCCATCCTAAAGCCACCTAATATCAACTATGATTCAGTTAGGCCAGAGTTTCCCGATCTTGGCAACTTTAGGGTTGGTGGACTTCAACTCCCAGAATTCCCCAGCCAGCATGCTTTAAGATGGGTGGGCTTCCACTCCCAGAATTCCCCAGCCAGCATGCTTTAAGATGGGTGGACTTCCACTCCCAGAATTCCCCAGCCAGCATGCTTTAAGAGGGGTGGACTTCCACTCCCAGAATTCCCCAGCCAGCATCCATTAAGATGTGTGTGATCCTATGAGATTGTGGAACTCTCATTTTATTTATTTATTTACTTGTTTATATACTACCTTCAATATTTTTACAAAAAACTCAATGCAACAAAACATATCCAGTACACCTTCTTCCTATTTTCCCTCAACGACCCTGTAAGGTGGGTTAGGCTGAGAGAGTGAGGGACTGGCCCAAGATCGCCCAGCCGGCTTTCATGCCTAAGGCAGGACTAGAACTCACCATCTCCTGGTTATGGGCCCAAAGTCACCCAGGTGGCTTTCTAACCAAAGGTGGGACTAGAACTCACTGTCTCCTGGTGATTGGCCCAAAGTCACCCAGCTGGCTTTCATGCCTAAGGCAAGACTAGAACTCACCGTCTCCTGGTGATTGGCCAAAGTCACCTAGTTGGACTAGAACTCACCGTCTCCTGATGATTGGCCCAAAGACACCTAGCTGGACTAGAACTCACTGTCTCCTGGTGATTGGCCCAAAGTCACCTAGTTGGACTAGAACTCACCGTCTCCTGGTGATTGGCCCAAAGTCACCTGGTTGGACTAGAACTCACTGTCTCTTGGTGATTGGCCCAAAGTCACCTAGTTGGACTAGAACTCTCCGTCTCCTGGTGATTGGCCCAAAGTCACCTAGTTGGACTGAGAACTCACTGTCTCCTGGTGATTGGCCCAAAGACACCTAGCTGGACTAGAACTCACCGTCTCCTGGTGATTGGCCAAAGTCACCTAGTTGGACTAGAACTCACCGTCTCCTGATGATTGGCCCAAAGACACCTAGCTGGACTAGAACTCACTGTCTCCTGGTGATTGGCCCAAAGTCACCTAGTTGGACTAGAACTCACCGTCTCCTGGTGATTGGCCCAAAGTCACCTAGTTGGACTAGAACTCTCCGTCTCCTGGTGATTGGCCCAAAGTCACCTAGTTGGACTGAGAACTCACTGTCTCCTGGTGATTGGCCCAAAGTCACCTAGTTGGACTGAGAACTCACCGTCTCCTGGTGATTGGCCCAAAGTCACCTAGTTGGACTAGAACTCACCGTCTCCTGGTGATTGGCCCAAAGTCACCTAGTTGGACTAGAACTCACCGTCTCCTGGTGATTGGCCCAAAGACACCCAGCTGGACTAGAACTCACTGTCTCCTGGTGATTGGCCCAAAGTCACCCATCTGGCTTTCATGCCTAAGGCAGGACTAGAACTCACTGTCTCCTGGTTTCTAGCCTGGTGCCTTAACCATTACAGCAAACTGGCTCTCATTGATTATCCTGGTTACTTGTTTCCGTCTCTTCCGTCCCTTTTTTGCATCTAGGTGGCGTGGTTCTGGGTATCAATGCCAAAGGTGAACGTCTGAAGCATTGGTTTGACTGCTTAAAGAACAAGGATAAGAAAATCGAACGGTGGCACACGCTTACCAACGAATTACCGGGAGCTCTCCTTAGTGACTGACCGTCAGACCTCAAACCCGGGACCTCACCCGCCAAACATCAGAGAGACAGCTGGCTGTGGATTGTGGGTTTCTTGACCGCACACGATTCATTCAGGGCCTCCCAGGGTGGTGGGGAGAAGCGGGCTGGGCGAGGGGCATGGCTCATTTTCCGATGACTCCAATCCGAAGCGGTTTGATTTCTTGGTCGTGTGGCAAATCCGTGCTAGAAGGTTTTTTTTTTTCTGGGATGCCTTGAACCCTGTGTGTGTTTGTGTGTATGTGTGAGAGTGTGTGCGTTCGGGGAAAAGTAACGCTGCATGTATTTACAGTGGGGATTTATATGAATATTCTGAATTCCAGGCTTGAAAAGTCAGCCTCTAAATACGTTTCAACAGGTTTACTAACGCTCTAAAACTGCAATGTACAAACTTTGCAACTTTTAAGACCTGTGGACTTCAACTCCCAGAATTCCCATCTGGCTGGGGGAATTCTGGGACTTGAAGTCCACAGGTCTTAAAGTTGTTAATGTTGGATACTCCTACTGTAATAGAAAACACTCTGGATTCCATGTTTGGCGGTTGGATAATTTGGGGCGGGGTCTTTTCCTGCGTTTAATGTTTACGGTGATTTTAGTTCTTGGTTTGTGTGCTTGTGTGTATGTGTGTGCGCGCGCACATATACATGTGTGTCTGGTTGTGCAATGAAAGTTTGCTGTACTTTTGGCGTCCCAATGTTTTAGCTGCCCTTTCTGACAATCTGTACAAAACCACAAAGGGCTGTGTAACTAATTACTCATTGTACACCCACAATAGCGTTTTTGTGTTTCTTCGGCTTTACCTCTAATTTACAAAAACAATGCAAAATTCTAAAAGAGCAGCTCAAAATTTCCCGTTCGTTCAAAATACAGCAGTCCTTGGCTTACGACCACAACTGAGCCCAAAATTTCTATTGCTTAAAGAGAGACAGTGAGATTTGGCCCATTTTACGACCTTCCTTGCCACAGCTGTTAAGTGAATCACTGCCGTATGTGAGTTAGTAAATCAGTTGTTAAGTGAATCTGGCTTCCCCAGTGACTTTGCTTGTGTAAGAAGGTCGCAAAAGGGGATCACAGGACCCCGGGATATTGCAGCCGTCATAAATATGAGTCAGTTACCAAACATTTGAATTTTGGTTACGCGACCACGGGGATGTTACAATGGTCGTTAAGTGTGAAAAATGGTCAAAAGTCACTTTTTTCAGTGTTGTAACTAAACTCTTATAAGTTACTACCTGTAAATACTACCTGTATTGTACCCAGTTAGGAGCATCTATTCATGGGTCAAAGGAAGGAAGATGGCAACTCCAACAGCATAATTAAAATCCGTCTCTTTAAGGATCATCATCTTCATTTGGTTGATCCACTCCCAAAGGGAGATCTGGGAAACACTTGTTTCCACCTTAACAGCTCTAAGTTGTATGGACTTCAATTCCCACAATTCCCAAGGTAGCATGACTGGTTGGGGAATTCTGGGAGTTGGAGTCCACCCATCTTAAAGCATTCTGGCTGAGGAATTCTGGGGGTTGAAGTCCACCCATCTTAAAGCATTCTGGCTGAGGAATTCTGGGGGTTGAAGTCCACCCATCTTAAAGCCTGCTGGCTGAGGAATTATGGGAATGGAAGTCCATCCACCTTAAAGCATGCTTGGCTGGGGAATTCTAGGATAGGGAATTCTGGGAGTGGAAGTCCACCCATCTTAAAGCATTCTGGCTGAGGAATTATGGGGGTTGAAGTCCACCCATCTTAAAGCCTGCTGGCTGAGGAATTATGGGAATGGAAGTCCACCCATCTTAAAGCATGCTTGGCTGGGGAATTCTAGGATAGGGAATTCTGGGAGTTGAAGTCCACCCATCTTAAAACATGGCTGGCTGAGGAATTATGGGAATGGAAGTCCACCCATCTCAAAGCCTGCTGGCTGGGGAATTCTGGGAGTGGAAGTCCACCCGTCTTAAAGCATTCTGGCTGAGGAATTCTGGGAGTGGAAGTCCTCCCCTTTTAAAGCATTCTGGCTGAGGAATTCTGGGAATGGAAGTCCACCCACCTTAAAACCTGCTGGCTGGGGAATTCTGGGAGTGGAAGTCCACCCACCTTAAAGCCTGCTTGGCTGGGGAATTCTAGGATAGGGAATTCTGGGAGTTGAAGTCCACCCATCTTAAAACATGGCTGGCTGAGGGATTCTGGGAATGGAAGCCCACCCATTTGAAAGCTGACAAAGTTGAGAAACACAATCTTGGAGAAACACAATCTCTGGATCCTATTTCAACGCTGAGAGCAAAAGGCAAATTCCGTTTCCCCTTCTAAATTTTTACCTACGTAGAATCGACATTTTAAACTTTGCACAGGAACAAAGAAAGCCCATTATTTCTGATTGGAAGTGGGAACAGGTGGGCCGGATCCTTATGGCAGGGCGATGCCTCCTCCTTCTTCACGTCCCTCGTTTGCACGTTGTGTAAATCCCCTCTCCTCCGGCTGGGTTTTACTCTCCACCCCGTAATCTGTTGTGGATGCTTTCATTTTGTATGAGACCCTTTTGTTTTCCCACCTGAAAACTCTGTATAAACCGACCTATACAGAGGTGGGATCCTGCCTCTGATTGCCGGTGCGATTAATCGCTGAGTTCGGAGCAGAGCCGAAGACGCTGCTCGAGCCTGCTCCCGTTCGCGTTCCGCATGCGCAGAGGGCAAAAGAACGCAATTGGCGGCATCCATGCGGGCGGGGAAAGCGCCCAGGGAAAGCTCCCGCTCTGTGAACGGGAGCAGGCTCGAGCAGCGTCTTCGGCTCTGCTCCGAACTCAGCGATTAACTGCACCGGCAATCAGAGGCAGGAACCAACCTCTGGACCTATACATAGCTATCCTTATACAGCATATAAATATATAAATAACAGGCCTATTTAAACTAAATTATCTTATTATTGCATGCCGGTGGGTGGTTGTCATGCAACAGACTTGTTAAATGTTTGATACCAAATGTTTTGCTACGACGTGGTCGCTGCTGAAGACAGTCCTGACTACGACTTCAGACATAAATTTTGTATTCCACTATCGTTTTATGTGCCTTTATTTATTTATTATTTGTCAGATTGGTTTAATCTTACGAACTTGAAATCTCTTTAAAAAAAATTTTTTTTTTGCAAATTGGTGGTTTGCCACCTGGATTCCCAACGTGGCATCCTCAGGTGCTGATGTCTAACTAGTCCTCGACGTACAACCACAATGTCAAAGTAAGGTGGTCATTAAGTGAGTAGGTAGTCCAGGACAGGTAGTCCTCGACTTACAACCACAATGCAGCACAAAAGTTCTGTTGCTAAGCGAGACAGTGGTTAAGTGTGCATTTTGCCCCATTTTACGACCTTTCTTGCCACAGTCGTTAAATGGATCGCTGCCGTTGTTAAGTTAGTAACACGGTTGTTAAGTGAATCTGGCTCCCCCACCCCACATAGACTTGGCTTGTCGGAAGGTCGCAAAAGGGGATCACATAAACCCCTGGGACACTGCGACCGTCATATCTATGAGTCAGTTGCCAAGCGTCTGAATTCGATCACGTGAACTGCTGAAGTTGTTAAGTGAATCCTACAGACGTTAAGTGAATCTGGCTCCCCTCATTGGACTTTGCTTGTCAGAAGCCGGCTGGGAAGCTAGCAAATGGCAATTACGTGATTTCGGGACATTGCAACCTTCGTAAGTACCTGCCATTTGCCAGGTGTCTAAATTTTGATCACGTAGATGCTGCGCAGTCATAAGTGCAAGGACCAGTCATAAGTCGCTCTTTTTAGTGCTGTAAATTCGAACGGTCGTTAAAGGAACGGTTGTGTGGGAAGCCACCCCGCCTCCTAGAAGAATGAACTATTTTGAGGAATATTAAAAAAAAGGCAGAATATTATATTTCCTAAATAAGAAATGGAGAAACATGGTTTTTTTTAGAGGCAGGAAGCAGACTCAGTCTTTCTTAATAGACCCCAGCATTTATTTTCTGCCCATTAAGAAAGACTGGGCCATCCTGCCTACAAAACAAAAAGACCGTCAGCTCCAGGGTGATGGGATTAAGAAGAACAGGACACGATCCTTCAGGATACAATAGGATTAACCCACTACCAGGGGCGGGTTCCTAATTTTTTTACTACCACTGTGGGCGTGGCTTATTTTGTGGGTGTGGCTTGCCAGCCATGTGACTGGGTGGGCGTGGCTTCTCGGACTGCTGAAGGGAGGGGAACTGAGATAGGTCCTGCCGCCCGTTCCCCCTCCCCTCAGCAGCTCGAGAAGCCTCAAACGTGCGAAAATGCCTAGGATCATCACCGCGCGTTCGTGGCTTCTCAGACTGCTGAAGGGAGGGGAATGGAGATAGCTCCTGCCGCCCGTTCTTTCAGCATCTCACGCACTCCCTCAGCCATCCTCCCCTGCTTGGACTCACTGTGGGGTAGGAAGGCAGCGCATGCGCAGTGCCAGAAGCTCAGAAGCAAAAGAAATTTTTTAAAAAAAAATTTTAAAAAAATTTTTTTAATGGCGGCGCCCAGGCACCGGCAATCGACCGTACCGGTACTGTGACGTCACCAGCGGGCCACTACCGGTGCTATAGAGTGGACCGCACTGGTAGGAACCCACCACTGCCCACTACCATTTAGCAGAAGACACAGAGCTCACTACATTTGCCCAATCTCCTACGGGTATTTTCAGTCACTGCATCACCCTCAGAAACTTCAGCCAAACTTAGCTCAGACAAACACCTTCCATCGGATTTGTATTTTGCCTATAGAGCTAGCTGTGACCCCTACATGACCCCATGGGAGTCTGACAACAGCCAATAGAATATATGTTCTTGCACAGGAACAGGAAGCTCAAGTGCAAAGCCCAAGAGAAGATATAAAACCCCTCAACTCTATGTGGTCAGCTGCACCAGAACCACAAACATGTGGTCCTGTTCATCATATTAAACCGTCTTTCCAATTAGCCTCCATTTTGTCTCCAGTTCCTCCGGATTGGAACTGAACCAGGTGGATATTTCTTCCAACAGTTGTAACTCAAGGACTACCTATATCAGTGATGGCGAACCTTTTTTTCCTCGGGTGCCGAAATAGTGTGTGTGCGCGCTATCACACACATGTGCGTGCCCACACCCATAATTCAAAGCCCCCCACTCGCCCCACCCCCCCTGCGCATGCGTGTGTGACCCCCCCACTCCCCCGTTTCATGACTCACAGTGGGCCCGGTAGGCCCATTTTTCACCCTCCCCAGGCTCCAGAGGCTTTCCTGGAGCTTGGGGAGGGCAAAAACGCTCCCCCCCTGCCACCCCAGAGGTCCTCTGCAGACTGAAATCGCCCTCCCAGAGCCTCTGCGCGAGCCAAAAATCAGCTGGCGGGCATGCACATGCACGCTGGAGCTGAGCTAGGGCAACGGCTCGCGTGCCGGCAGATATGGCTCCGCGTGCCACCTGTGGCACCCGTGCCATAGGTTCGCCATCACTGACCTATATAGTACACTGTATATGCAAATACTGTATCTTCTTCAAGGCTCCCCGAAAGGTTGAAGAAGGATGTGAACCTGGTTTGATAATTCTGAGTAAATTTTAGAAATTTTTAGAAGCACAAGAAGTCACACGCGTGTGCACAAAAGGGTGAGGTTTCGAACCCACCACACCCCCGCCCTCTTGCAGATTTTGGCACACCTCACAGGTGCCGCACGTTCTGTTTAATCCCTTTTGCATTCCATGAATAATTTTTGGGAAACTGAACCGAAGGTGTAAACAGCTAAATTGGAACACTGGAAAAACAATATTTATCTACAACCACCAGGTTGGCGGAATGCAAAGCCTTCAGCAATTTTCCCAGGTTTGCTTGTAACCTGGTTTTCAATTTGTTTTCAATCAAGAAGTTTCTAAGGTCCTTGGTGCCCTCCGAGCTGGCTTGTTTTCTTGCAGACGTTTCATGACCCAACTAGGTAACATCATCAGAGCTAGAAGGGAGTTGGTTTTAAAGATTGGAGGAGGAGGAAGAGGAGGATTGTGGGGTTCTTGGTGCTCTCTGAACTTGGTAGTTTCCTTTGCAGACGTTTCATGACCCAACTAGGTAACATCATCAGTGCTAGAAGGGAGTGAGGTTTGCAGGGAGGAGGAGGAGAGGAAGAAGGCTGCGGGGTTCTTGGTGCTCTAAGAACCTGGATGTTTTATGACCAAACTAGGTAACACTATCAGTTTTAGAAGAGAGTGGGGATTGCAGGGAGGAGGAGGAGGAGGAGGAGTAGAGGAAGAGGAGGAAGGCTGCAGGGTCCTTGGTGCTCTGAACTTGGTAGTTTTCTTTGCAGACGTTTCATAACCCAACTAGGTAACATCATCAGTGCTAGAAGGGAGTGGGATTTGTAGAAATGAGGAGGACAACTGTGGGGTCTTTGGTTCTTTCTGAGGAGGGGTGCACAATACCACAATTGAGCCTAACATTTATCTTGCTAAGCTAAGCAAGACAGTTGTCAAGCGAGTTTTGCTCCATTTTATGACCTTTCTTGCCACTGTTGTTAAATGAATCGTTGCAAGTGTTAAGTTAGAACCACGGTTGTTAAGTGAATCTGGCTTCCTCAAGGACGTTGCTTGTGTCAGAAGGTCGCAAGAGGGGACGGCACAACCCCGGGGATACTGCCGCCGTCCTAAATATCATAAATGGGCTGCTTTACAAATGTTTTAAATAAATAAAAATAAAATAATAATAAAAAAGATGAAGACCTTTGACTGCCAAACAGAGTTGCTCAGAAGATGGGGCCCTAGATAAATGTTTTAAATAGATAGAAATAAAATAATAAAGAGATTTCCCCTCAGAGTTGCTTGGACGATGAAGAACTATGTAAATGTTTTAAATCAGTGAATAAAAATAAAATAATAAATTAAATTAAACAAAATAAACTAAACTAAGTAAAATAAGAAACTAAACTAAATAAAATAAAATAATAATAAAATAAACTAAATAAAATAAAATAAGAAACTAAAATAAAATAATAAAATAAAATAATAATGTAAATGTTTTAAATCAGTGAATAAAACTAAAATAATAAACAAAACAAAACAAAATGAAGTAATAAACTAAACTAAATAATAAAATAAATAAACTAAACTAAACTAAAATAATAAAATAATAATGTAAATGTTTTAAATCAGTGAATAAAACTAAACTAAACTAAACTAATAAAATAAGAAACTAAACTAATAAAATAAAATAAAATAATAATGTAAATGTTTTAAATCAGTGAATAAAACTAAAATAAAATAAACAAAATAAAATAAAATAAAATAAATAAAGTAATAAACTAAATAAAATAATAAAATAAAAATAAAATAAAATAAATAAAATAAGAAACTAAACTAAAATAATAAACTAAAATAATAATGTAAATGTTTTAAATCAGTGAATAAAACTAAAATAATAAACTAAACTAATAAAATAATATAATAAACTAAAATAATAATGTAAATGTTTTAAATCAGTGAATAAAACTAAAATAATAAACTAAACAAAATAAACTAAACTAAGCAAAATAAACTAAACTAAACTAAACTAAATAAAGTAAACTAAACTGAAATGATAAACTAAACTAATAAAATAAAATAAAAAAAGAAAAGAAAAGAAAAGAAAAGAAAAGAAATGAGGCTTTGACTGCCTGGCTGCTGCATCTTCACAATTTTGCCCCCTCCCACAAAAGCCCCTAATCCCGATTTAAATGTCCCCAAGGAAGGGATTCGTCCCTTGCCTGTTAATCCCACTAGCACCACACCAGCTTTCAAACCTGTTAAAAAAACAAAGGATTTGTGGCATAACAACCATATTTTATCGGTCCCCTTTTTAATTTAACTCCGAGGCCGGCAATCCAATATTCACAGGATTTTGCTTGGACTCTGAAGCCGCATTCAGTAGCCCCTCTAATCCTTGTTGGTTTATTTTTTTATTTTTTAAATTTTAAATTCCAAAGCCCGTCCGCTGCCAGTGAGCTTTTGATGATCTCAAAAAAGACATCTAAATCTCAAAGCAGCTTGGCACGAAACAGCAGCAACTTCAGTTTGACATTCTTGAACTCCGGTTTATGTGATTTGCGACGTCATGAAAGTTTTGGATGGAAGGGTTGAGGGCCTTGATCGATGCGACAGAATGCCGGAAAATCTGCGGCGCCAGAAAAAAATAAATGCCCCATCCGATCCATTCAATAGCCTGGCATTGAAATAACAGGTAGCCCTCGACTTACGACCAAAAAAATTGAGCCCCACATTTCTGTTGCTAAGGCAGTGTTTCTCAACCTTGGCAGTTTGAAGATGTGTGGACTTCAACTCCCAGAATTCCCCAGAATTCAATTCTGGGAGTTGAAGTCCACACATCTTCAAACTGCCAAGGTTGAGAAACACTGCGCTAAGGGAAACATTGGTGAAGTGAGTTTTGTCCCGTTTTACGACCTTCCTTGCCACCGTTGTTAAGTGAATCACTGCAGTTGGTAAGTGAGGAAGCCAGATTGTTAAGTGGAACTGGTTTCCCAGTGGACTTTGTTTGTCAGAAGCTCGCAAAAGGGGATCACGTGATCCCCGGACATCGCAACCGTCATAAATACGAGTCCGTTGCCAAGCATATGAATTTTGATCACCTGACCATGGGGATGCTGCAATGGTCGTTAAGTGTGAAAAACGGTCACAAGTCATTTTTCAGTGTTGTCGTAATCTTGAACGGTCACTAAATGAACTGTTGTAAGTCGAGGACGACCTCTACAGTTCGTTTAGCGACCGTTCGAAGTTACCACCACAGTGAAAAAAGTGACTTATGAGCAGGGTGTCACACAGCTGTGATAACATACAACAATTACAGGTAGTCCTCAATTTACAGCAGTTCATTTAGTGACCGTTCGAAGTTACAACAGCACTGAAAATAGTGACTTATAACAGTTTTTCACACTTACGACCATTGTAGCATCTGTGGTCATGTGATCAAAATTCAGAGGCTTGGCAACGGACTCATATTTATGACGGTCACGTGATTCCCTTTTGCGACCTTCTGAACGTGGAAACTGGACTGGGGGCAATATTGAAATTAAAAACTGTCTTGCTGAACGACAGAGAGATTAGGCTCAATTGTGGTCGTAAGTCGAGGACTACCTGTATTGGAAAAACTGGGAAACCTGTTCCATCAGCGTTATTCAGCCTGGTGTTGAAATACAGGCAGTGATCGGCGTACAATTTGTTTAGTGACCGTTTGAAGTTACGACGGCAGAGAGAAAAGTGACTTGTAACCAGGGTTCACACTTACGACCGCTGCCACATCTCCTTGGTCATGTGATAAAAATATGGACGCTTGGCAACTGACTCATATTTATGACGGTGTCACCGAGTCGTGTGATCCCTATTTGTATAACTTTCCAGATGGCTTCCGGCAAGCGAAGCCAGATTCACTTAATGACTGCATGATTCACTTAACGACTGCAGCGATTCGCTTCACAACTGTAGAAAAAAAGTTTGTAAAATGGGGGCAAGACTCACTTAACAACAGCCTTGCTTAGCCACGGAAACGTTGGGCTTGGATTGTGGTCGTAAGTCAAGGACTACCTGTAATTAGTTTAAGGTGGATGGGGAAAAAATGTTTTCCTGCTCGTAAACAACTTCAGCCTTTGAGTATTAAGTGTGGGGTGTGTCTTTGTATATGTGTGTGTGGGGGGGTTTGTGTGCCGCAAGAATGTTTGTGTCAGTCATGCTCCATAAAGCAGACTTAATCAGTGCAAATGAGTTGACCAGAGCTGAGATGCAAATTAAATGTTTTAAATTTAACAGATATTAATTGTAGCTAATTACAGGAAATATGATTACTCTCGTCTCGTGGCGTTAAGGCCACATTCCCCCCCCCCCGTCTGCATTCAATCAATCAAAATAGGGCTGGAAGGGACCTTGGAGGTCTTCTAGTCCAGCCCCCTGGAGACCCTACTTTACGGCCTTGTTATTTGTAAAAATAATGAAGGCAGAATATAAATAAATAAGTTTCTGTGTCAAATGCCCATCATGGCCACGCCCCCCCCCAACCCAACCCCCACCTGCCCTCCGAGGTCAAACACATCCCTGATGCGGCCCTCAATGAAATCGAGTTTGACACCCCTGCCCTACACCATTTCTGACAGATGGCAGTCCAGTCTCTTCTTGAAAGCTTCCAGTGATGAAGCTCCCACAACTTCTGGTGGCAAGTAGTTCCACTGGTTAATTGTTCTCACTGTCTTAATTCCAGGTTCCGTTCCTCTCCTCTCCTCTCCTCTCCTCTCCTCTCCTCTCCTCTCCTCTCCTCTCCTCTCCTCTCTCCATTCCATTCTTCTCTATTCTATTCTATTCTATTCTATTCTATTCTATTCTATTCTATTCTATTCCAGTGATGGCGAACCTATGGCACGAGTGCCATAGGTGGCACGCGGAGCTATATCTGCTGGCACGTGAGCCGTTGCCCTAGCTCAGCTCCAGTGCACATGTGTGTGCCCGCCAACTGATTTTTGGCTCACATGGAGGCTCTTGGAGGGCAATTTCGGCCTCTGGAGAGTCTCCGGGGTGGCAGGGGGGAGCATTTTCACCCTCCCCAAGCTCCAAGAAAGCCTCTGGAGCCTGGGGAGGGCAAAAAACGGGCCTACTGGTCCCACTGGAAGTCGGTAAATGGGGGTGTGGGGGGTCATGCACGCATGCGCAGGGGAGTGGGGCAAGTGGGGGGGCTTTGAATTATGGGTGTGGGCACGCACGCCCGTGCAATAGCACATGTGCGCACTATTTCGGCACCCGAGGAAAAAAAGGTTCGCCATCACTGTTCTATTCTATTCTATTCTATTCTATTCTATTCTAATTATTCTATTCTATTCTATTCTATTCTATTCTATTCTATTCTATTCTATACTATTCTATTCTATTCTATTCTATTCTATTCTATTCTATTCTATTCTTAGTTTCCATCCATTGTTTCCTGTCCTGCCTTCTGGTGCTTTGGAAAATAAGTTGACCCCTTCATCTTCTTTGTGGCAGCCCCTCAAATACTGGCACCATCATATCCCCCATATCCCCCCCCCCTTAGTCCTCCTTATCTCTAGGCTGGCCAAACCCAAATCCTGCAACCGTTCTTCTTGTTTTTGTCTCCAGGCCTTTAATCATCTTAGTTGCTCTTCTCTGCACTTTTTTCAAAGTCTCGGCATCTTTTTTGTACTGTGGGGACCAAAACTGGATGCAGGATTCCAGCTGTGAAAAACAGTCACAAGTCACTTTTTTTCCCCACTGCCACCGTAACTTCGGTCGCTAAAGGAACTGTTGTAAGTCGAGGACTACCTAGCTTTGAACTGAAAGTGTGTTAAGGAAGCGAGAGGATCCCTCTAACACAGGGGTCCCCAAACTTGGCAACTTTAAGACTTGTGGACTTCAACTCCCAGAATCCTCCAGCCAGCTATGCTGGCTGGAGGATTCTGGGAGTTGAAGTCCACAAGTCTTAAAGTTGCCAAGTTTGAAGACCTCTACTCTTAACATGTAAAATTCTCGCATAACCCGAATTCCCAAAACTGGTTTGTCCTTTTTATCCTACCGAACGTCATTCCTCATTTTTTCTATGCACCCGAACTAGAGATTCCAGCGCCTGGCATTAAGTCCCCCATCGCCTTGCCCCCTTAAAAGATACTGTAGCTTGCTCGAAATCTGCTTTAGCTGGCATCAATATGTCCTTTTCACACATTCCTGGAGAAAATATAACAGTGTTCATTCACTTCTCTTTCTACCATATGGTTTCTGTGGGTTGTTTTTTTTTTAATTTCCCAGGGTGTTTTTTTTTAAGGAAAGTTTTGGGTTTTTTTTTGTTCTTTTGGATTTCTGCCTGCAGCACCGGTTGCCCCTGACTTACAATCACTCATTTAGTGACCATACCGTAGAGTGGTGCGGCGGCCTAGAGGTGAAGCTCTCGCCTCACAATCTGTGAGGCTGTGAGTTCGATCCTAGGTAGAGGCAGGTATTTCTCTCTCTGGGCACCATGAGAATATATCTGCTGAACAAAACTCCGCATTGGCGACAGGAAGGGCATCCGGCCATTAAACACTTTGCTAGCTCCATTCAGTTGCCCACAAGTCCACCCCACAAGGGATTATGGGGTTGTTAAATGATGATGATTGTGACCATTTCGTTAACACGGCACTGAAAATGTTACTTCTGTTCAATCCTCACACTTACGTCTGTCACAGCATTCCCAAAGAGGCATTTGATCAAAATTTGGGTGCTTGGCGATGGGCATTTATGACAGTCCCCGGGTCATGTGATCTTCCTTTTAGTGACCTTCCAAGGGGGCTTCTGACAAGCATGGGGAAAGCCGGATTCGCTTAAACACTTCCTGCTTCGCTTAACAACCAGCAGTGATTTGCTTAAGAACCGTGGCAAAAAAGGTTGAAAAACTGAGTGCGACTCACTTAACGACTTCCTTGTTTAGCAATGGAAATTCTGGTCCCAATTGTGGTCATAAGTCGAGGACTTCTTTATCTTCCCTGCCTTTGATGCTAGCTTGAGCTCTTAAGAGCGAGCCAGGGAACAGACAAATTTAATTCCCTGGTTAAATCAGACACAAAATTGCAGGAAGTCCTTAATTTATGATTACAATTAGGATTAGAACTTCTATTGCTCAGCAATGCAGTCACTAAGTGAGTCGCACCCAATTTTATCCTTGCCACAATCGTTAAGTGAATCACACAATCGTGAAGCAAATCAAACTTCCCCCATTGACTGCTTGGAACCTGGGAAGACGTTAATGATGATCACATGACACCAAGGCACCCCAACTGTCAAAAATATCTATCAAGCAACCATCTTAAAGCATGCTGGCTGGGGAATTCTGGGAGTGGAAGCCCATCCGTCTTAAAGCATGCTGGCTGGGGAATTCTGGGAGTTGAAGTCCACCCATCTTAAAGCATGCAGGCTGGGGAATTCTGGGAGTGGAAGTCCACCCATCTTAAAGCATGCAGGCTGGGGAATTCTGGGAGTTGAAGTCCACCCATCTTAAAGCATGCTGGCTGGGGAATTCTGGGAGTTGAAGTCCACCCATCTTAAAGCATGCTGGCTGGGGAATTCTGGGAGTGGAAGTCCACCCATCTTAAAGCATGCTGGCTGGGGAATTCTGGGAGCGGAAGTCCACCCATCTTAAAGCATGCAGGCTGGGGAATTCTGGGAGTTGAGGTCCACCCATCTTAAAGCATGCTGGCTGGGGAATTCTGGGAGTTGAAGTCCACCCATCTTAAAGCATGCTGGCTGGGGAATTCTGGGAGTTGAAGTCCACCCATCTTAAAGCATGCTGGCTGGGGAATTCTGGGAGTGGAAGTCCACCCATCTTAAAGCATGCTGGCTGGGGAATTCTGGGAGCGGAAGTCCACCCATCTTAAAGCATGCTGGCTGGGGAATTCTGGGAGTGGAAGTCCACCCATCTTAAAGCATGCTGGCTGGGGAATTCTGGGAGTGGAAGTCCACCCATCTTAAAGCATGCTGGCTGGGGAATTCTGGGAGTTGAAGTCCACCCATCTTAAAGCATGCTGGCTGGGGAATTCTGGGAGTGGAAGTCCACCCATCTTAAAGCATGCTGGCTGGGGAATTCTGGGAGCTGAAGTCCACCCATCTTAAAGCCTGCTGGCTGGGAAATTCTGGGAGCGGAAGTCCACCCATCTTAAAGCATGCTGGCTGGGGAATTCTGGGAGTGGAAGTCCACCCATCTTAAAGCATGCTGGCTGGGGAATTCTGGGAGTTGGAGTCCAGTCATCTTAAAGCATGCTGGCTGGGGAATTCTGGGAATGGAAGCCCACCGATCTTTAAAGCATGCTAGCTGGGGAATTCTGGGACTTGAAG
This sequence comes from Diadophis punctatus similis, assembly GCA_023053685.1. NCBI lineage: Eukaryota > Metazoa > Chordata > Lepidosauria > Squamata > Dipsadidae > Diadophis > Diadophis punctatus. The sequence goes on from JALIGW010000001.1 coordinate 4,837,160, forward strand.
CCTGCCTATCTTGAAACATGCTGGGAGTTGATGTCTACCCACATTAAAACCGCCAAGTCTGAAAAACACAGATTTATTGCAAACTCTAGTTCTTTCAAGCCCCCGAGTGCCTTTGCAAGAAATCCTGCCCCCTTCCCCTTTTCAAAAGAGTTTCCCACAACACACCGGGGGGGGGGGGATAAAGAAACAGGAGACACGCAATTAGCCAGCCGAGTGTCCGTTTATCTTGTGGGTCTTAAGAAAGTCCTTCAATGTTTTCGATGGAACCTTCGGACTCGCTGAAACTTTCTTCGGCTCCCCCTTTCATCTCAATGTTCCCGTGGTGGGCGCAGCTCGGCTCCCCCCTTCAAAGACAGAAAAGCCCCTGTCAAATGCAGCTTTTACAAACGCTCAAAGGACGAAGCAAACCTCGGCATGCATAATTTATCAAAGAGTTGGAATATAACAAATCGCTCGTCCTTGGCTCCAAGGAAGAACGAGAGAACATGGAATACAATGAGTCCTCGACCTACGACCACGACGGAGCCCAAAATTTCTGCTGCTAATCAACGGTGGCTAAGTAAGCTTCACCCCATTTTACGACCTTCCTTGCCACAGTTATTAAGTGAATCGCCACCGTTGTTAAGTGAGTCACACAGTTGTTCAGAGAGAACCTGGCTCCCCCAATGACTTGGCTTGTCGGAAGGACGCAAAAGGGGATCGGATGACCTCGGGAGACTGCAACCACGGTCATAAATACGAGTCTGTGGCCAAGCGTCCGAATTTTGATCATGGAGACCACGGGGATTTGGCAACGGTCGTTAAGTGTGAAGAACGGTCTTTCAGTCACTTTTTCCAGTGCTGTTGTTATTCTGAACGGTCACTAAATAAACCGCTGTAGGTCGAGGACTATATGTAATAGGGTTGAGAAGAGAGCTTGGTGGTCTTCTAGTCCAAAGTGGTAGGAGACCCTATACCAGTGGTTCTCAACCTTCCTAATGCCGCGACCCTTTAATACAGTTCCTCATGTTGTGGTGACCCCCAACCATAAAATAATAAAATTATTAGGAAACTCAGGGGTGGGTTTTAACTTACCTCGTTGCCGGTTTGCTTCCTCCTGCGCTGCGTGGCCGCACCTCGTGGGCACGTGTGTGCTTTGTGCACGCACAATGCCAATTTTAAAAAAAAATTGAAAAAAAAAAGTCGAAAATAAGATGGCGACGCATGTGCAGTGCCGAAAATTTGACTTCTGCGCATGCTCAGAAGTTCCCATGGTGTCTCGGTTCGTAAGACCATCGGAAATATGTGTTTCCCCCTTTCACAGGGGTCGCCTAAGACCATCGGAAATATGTGTTTTCCGATGGTCTTAGGCGACCCCAGTGAAAGGGTCGTTCGACCCCCAAAGGGGGTCGCGACTCACAGGTTGAGAACCGCTGCCCTATACCATTTTAGATTTAGATTTATTATCAGAGTTGGAAGGGACCTTGTAGGTCATCTAGTCCAACCCCCTGCTCAAGCAGGAGTTCCTACACCATTTAAGACAAATGGCTGTCCAATCTCTTCTTAAAAACTTCCAATGTTGGAGAATTCACAACTTCTGGAGGCAAGTTGCTACACTGGTCTCAATTGTTCTCACTGTCAGGAAATTTCTTCTTAGTTCTAGGTTGTTTCTCTCCTTGATTAGTTTCCATCCGTTGCTTCTTGTCCTGCCCTCAGGTGCTTTGGAGAATAGCTTGACTCCCTTTCCTTGTGGCAGCCCCTTAAATACTGGACGATATCACCTTCTTTTCAGTCAGATAGGATGGGGCAGGACAAGAACAAAACAGAACAGAAGAATGGAGTGGAAAGGAATGGCATGGAATGGAACAAAACAGAACAAAACAGAACAGAATAGAAAAATGGAATGGAATGGAATGGAACAAAACAGAACAGAAGAATGGAGTGGAGTGGAGTGGAGTGGAGTAGAGAATAGAATAGAATAGAATAGAATAGAATAGAATAGAATAGAATAGAATAGAATAGAATAGAATAGAATAGAATAGAGTAGAATAGAGTAGAATAGAGTAGAATAGAATAGAATAATGGAGTGGAGTGGAATAGAATAGAATAGAGAATAGCATAGAATAGCATAGCATAGAAACATAGTTGGAAGGGACCTTGGAGGTCTTCTAGTCTAGCCCCCTGCTCAAGCAGGAAAGATTAGACTTTCCCAATTCCTGCAGCTGTTCTTTGTATGTTTTAGCCTCTGGTCCCCTAATTAATCTTTGTTGCTCTTTGTGTTTTTCTCCTCCTGGAGAGTACAAGTAGGTCTAATGGAGGAAGCTTGGTACAAAATGATTTTATTGATCCCTCCTGTGGGCATCGTAATTTTTTTTTTCCAATCCCAACCAGCTTCTATTGAACATGTCAGCGTTGGCACCCTCAGTTTTAAGCCTGTGAACAGCAAGGATCACATCCATTTGCTTCCCCACTCAATATTAATAGCTCCTATCAATTACTGGGTTATTGTAAGGCTATGTGGAAATGGCCTTGGGAGACAGGAGGAGAAGTCACGGACGACGAGGCAACGGTTATGGAAAATTACCTCAGTCCATAGAAGGAGAGGGGATGTGTGAAGGGTTTCGGAAGGGCCCTGCCTAGTTTCTCCAGAGTAAAAAAAAAGGGGAGAAGGAATAATATTTCAGACTTGTGAGATTCTGTTTGCAAGGAAGGTAGCGTTAATTCTCATAGTGTAATGCAGGAATCGCCAAATTTGGTGACTTTTAAGACTTGTGGACTTCAACTCCCAGAATTCCCCCGCCGGCATGCTGAACCACTCATCTTAAAGCATGCTGGCTGGGGAATTCTGGGAGTGGAAGTCCACCCCTCTTAAAGCATGCTGGATGGGGAATTCTGGGAGTGGAAGTCCACCCCTCTTAAAGCATTCTGGCTGGGGAATTCTGGGAGTGGAAGCCCACCCCTCTTAAAGCATGCTGGATGGGGAATTCTGGGAGTGGAAGTCCATCCCCTCTTAAAGCATGCCGGCTGGGGAATTCTGGGAGTGGATGTCTACCCATCTTAAAGCATGCTGGATGGGGAATTCTGGGAGTGGAAGCCCACCCCTCTTAAAGCATGCTGGATGGGGAATTCTGGGAGTGGAAGTCCATCCCCTCTTAAAGCATGCCGGCTGGGGAATTCTGGGAGTGGAAGTCCACCCATCTTAAAGCACGCTGGCTGGGGAATTCTGGGAGTGGAAGTCGACCCCTCTTAAAGCATTCTGGCTGGGGAATTCTGGGAGTGGAAGTCGACCCCTCTTAAAGCATTCTGGCTGGGGAATTCTGGGAGTGGAAGTCCACCCCTCTTAAAGCATTCTGGCTGGGGAATTCTGGGAGTGGAAGTCCACCCATCTTAAAGCATTCTGGCTGGGGAATTCTGGGAGTTGAAGTCCACCCATCTTAAAGCATTCTGGCTGGGGAATTCTGGGAATGGAAGTCCACCCATCTTAAAGCATTCTGGCTGGGGAATTTTGGGAGTGGAAGTCCACCCCTCTTAAAGCATTCTGGCTGGGGAATTCTGGGAATGGAAGTCCACCCATCTTAAAGCATTCTGGCTGGGGAATTCTGGGAGTTGAAGTCCACCCATCTTAAAGCATGCTGGATGGGGAATTCTGGGAATGGAAGTCCACCCATCTTAAAGCATGCTGGTTGGGGAATTCTGGGAGTTGAAGTCCACCCCTCTTAAAGCATGCTGGCTGGGGAATTCTGGGAGTGGAAGTCCACCCCTCTTAAAGCATGCTGGCTGGGGAATTCTGGGAGTGGAAGTCGACCCCTCTTAAAGCATTCTGGCTGGGGAATTCTGGGAGTTGAAGTCCACCCCTCTTAAAGCATGCTGGCTGGGGAATTCTGGGAGTGGAAGTCCACCCCTCTTAAAGCATGCTGGCTGGGGAATTCTGGGAGTGGAAGTCCACCCATCTTAAAGCATTCTGGCTGGGGAATTCTGGGAGTGGAAGTCCACCCCTCTTAAAGCATGCTGGCTGGGGAATTCTGGGAGTGGAAGTCCACCCCTCTTAAAGCATGCTGGCTGGGGAATTCTGGGAGTGGAAGTCCACCCCTCTTAAAGCATGCTGGCTGGGGAATTCTGGGAGTGGAAGTCCACCCATCTTAAAGCATTCTGGCTGGGGAATTCTGGGAGTGGAAGTCCACCCATCTTAAAGCATTCTGGCTGGGGAATTCTGGGAGTGGAAGTCCACCCCTCTTAAAGCATGCTGGCTGGGGAATTCTGGGAGTGGAAGTCCACCCCTCTTAAAGCATGCTGGCTGGGGAATTCTGGGAGTGGAAGTCCACCCCTCTTAAAGCATGCTGGCTGGGGAATTCTGGGAGTGGAAGTCCACCCCTCTTAAAGCATTCTGGCTGGGGAATTCTGGGAGTGGAAGTCCACCCCTCTTAAAGCATGCTGGCTGGGGAATTCTGGGAGTGGAAGTCCACCCCTCTTAAAGCATGCTGGCTGGGGAATTCTGGGAGTGGAAGTCCACCCCTCTTAAAGCATGCTGGCTGGGGAATTCTGGGAGTGGAAGTCCACCCCTCTTAAAGCATTCTGGCTGGGGAATTCTGGGAGTGGAAGTCCACCCATCTTAAAGCATGCTGGATGGGGAATTCTGGGAGTGGAAGTCCACCCATCTTAAAGCATGCTGGCTGGGGGATTCTGGGAGTGGAAGTCCACCCCTCTTAAAGCACGCTGGCTGGGGGATTCTGGGAGTGGAAGTCCACCCCTCTTAAAGCATGCTGGCTGGGGAATTCTGGGAGTGGAAGTCCACCCCTCTTAAAGCATTCTGGCTGGGGAATTCTGGGAGTGGAAGTCCACCCATCTTAAAGCATGCTGGCTGGGGAATTCTGGGAGTGGAAGTCCACCCATCTTAAAGAATGCTGGCTGGGGAATTCTGGGAGTGGAAGTCCACCCATCTTAAAGCCTGCTGGCTGGGGAATTCTGGGAGTGGAAGTCCACCCATCTTAAAGCAGACTGGTTGTGGAATTATGGGAGCTGGAGTCCACCCATCTTAAAGCATGCTGGCTGGGGAATTCTGGGAGTTGAGGTCCACCCCTCTTAAAGTATTGTGGCTGAGGAATTCTGGGAGTGGAAGTTTGCCCATTGTAAAACAAGCTGGCTGGGGAATTCTGGGACCTGAAGTGTAACCACCTTAAAGTCCCTGAACTTGACAAACACCGATCTAGGTGTTTCCACCCACACAAGCATTTGAGGGGTGACCGATGTGATGGGCACCAGCATCCTTACCTCTGGATGGCATCTAGCAGGCCCTTATTTATGTCGTGGCTGTCGGCAGTTGGACAAAGAAACTCCAACACTTTGTCAAGGCTTGAGTTAGCTCTGCAAAATAATAAAAGGAAAGGAAAGACCATGAGCAAGGTCAACAGCTGCTGGACTGACTGGCAGAGAGAGAGAGAGAGAGAGACAGACAACTGGTTGTTGCGTCGTTGTCATTTGCACACCCCTCCAGCTGTTTGCCTTGGATAAACCCATCCAGTGCCATTTGCTAACCTGCCCGTTTTTACAAGGTTAATCTAAACGGGCAGCAAGCACAGATTGTGCCTTGCAGGGAACGGTTTCTCCTGCAAGGCTTGGCCGCAACCAAAAGAATAACATAGAATAACAGAGTTGGAAGGGACCAGTGGTGGGTTCCTACCAGTGCGGTCCACTCTATAGCACCGGTAGAGGCCCGCTGGTGATGTCACAGTACCGGTGCGGTCAGTTGCTGGTGCCTGGGCGCCACCATTTAAAAAATTTTTTTAATTTTTTTAAAAAATTTCTTCTGCGCATGCCCAGAAACCTGACAATTAAGTCTTTCCCCGTCCCTTCGCTTGAAAATAATAAGAAGCTCGCATTTGACACTTTTCCTTCGCTTTTGCCTAAAGCTTCCCAAAGTGGGCATTTTCCGAAAGCTTAACCTTTTATACTGTTAATTTTATACAGTTTTATACTGTTATTCTTTAGACGGAAACATTGAGGACTGTTAAAAGATACTGTTCTTTTAACAATCCTCAATATTTTCGTCTAAGGAATCCATGACTTAAACCAAAAATGCTGTATGAGACTTGCTTGTCTTTTAACTATAGCATTTTCTGCATATAAAGGTTGCTGTGTTGCCATGGTGTAACACACACTTTGTATGCAAAGCTTTTCATGTAAGGTATAAAATAGCAAAAATAGTAGTAACATCTCTCTGAAATAACTAATATATGACCGGCAAGCCATGCCCACCCGGTCACATGGCCGGCAAGCCACACCCACAAAATAAGCCACGCCCACAGAGTGGTAGTAAAAAAATTAGGAATCCGCCCCTGGAAGGGACCCTGGAGGTCTTCTACTAGTCCAACCTCAGACAGGAGACCTTATACCCTTTCAGACAAATTGTTGTCCAATCTCTTCTTAAAAACTTCCAGTGTTAGAGCAGCCACGACTTCTGGAGGCAAACTTGGTTTGGGGTCTTGCCACACTGTACCCCAATCTTTTGGGAATCTTAAGAGCAGGAAAGGGGATTGGGAGAAGGGGAAGGGGAGGAATTGATGCAGGAAGGATACATGTCATGTGGATGTATCAATGAAGCAGCAGTGTCCGGTGGGAAGTTCAATGGAGAAAGCAGAATACTGACTTAGTTCTCGACTTACGACCACAATCGAGGCCAAATTCCCTTTGCTAAGCGAGACGGTTAAGCGAGCTTTGCCCCATTTTATGACTTTTCCTGCCACAATTCTTAAGCAAATCCCCTGCGGTTGTTAAGTGAATCCATCCGTCCCCCGCTCAGTTTGCTTGTCAGGAGGTCGCAAAAGGGGATCCACACTGCAACAGTCGTAAGTACATGCCGGTTGCCAAGCGTCTGAATTTTGATCACGTGACCATTGGGATGCTGCAACGGTTGTTAAGTGTGGGGAAAATGGAACATTAGTCACTTTTGCCACAGTCGTTAAGTGTAAGGATGGGTTGTATTAAGTCCCTTTCCTCAGCCCAGTTGGAACGCTGAATGGTCGCTAAAGGGATGGTTGTAAGTCGAGGACTACCTGTGTAACGTTAACAAATACATAACTGGAGATGTGTTTTTAAGAAGAGATTGGACAATGTTACAGCACTAGTAGGAATTGTAGTCCTTAAACCAGGGGTCTTCACACTTGGAAACTTTAAGACTTAAGCTTAAGCTCTGCTGGCTGGAGAATTCTGGGAGTTGAAGTCCACAAGTCTTAAAGTTGCCAAGTTTGAAGACCTCTGGTATAGGGTCTCCTGCCTGAGTGGGGGGTGGGGGGGTGGGTGGACTAGAAGACCTCCAAGGTCCCTTCCAGCTCTATTCGGATTCTGATTCTGAAATTTAAAAAAAATATTTTCTTTTTTTGGACACCCGCTCATACAACCCATAGAAAAATATGATCTCCTGTTCTTCTCCTCCTGTTCCAGAGACGAGCTCTTACCTTTCTGTATCTTCTCCCAGGCAGATGCTCTCCCTCAACCAGAGGCTGTCATCAGTTTTGGTCGCGTTGGGCGCTTCCTTTTCTTCTTGCTTCCCTGGTTTTTTTGAATCCAGTGGATCGGGATCTCCTGACAAAAACAGAGCAAGGGGTCAATTTAGAAGCATGTTGCGGTGCATTCATTCATGCAGTCCTTCCTTCTCCTCCCTCTCTCCTTCCCTTTTCCTTCCTTCCTTTCTTTCCTTCTTCCCTTTTTCTCCCTTCCTCTCTCCCTCTTCCCTTTCCCCCTTCCTTCCTCCCTTTTCCTTCCTTCCTTCCTCCCTTTCCCCCCTCCTTCCTTCCTCTCTCCTTCTTCCCTTTTCCTTCCTTCCTTCTTTTCCATCCTCCCTTTTCCTTCCTTCCTTTCTTCTTTCCTTCCTTCCTCCCTTTTCCTTCCTTCCTCCCTTTCCCCCCTTCCTTCCTTCCTCTCTCCTTCTTCCCTTTCCCTTCCTTCCTCCCTTTCCCCCTTCCTTCCTTCTCCTCCCTCTCTCCTTCCCTTTTACTTCCTTCCCTTCTTCCTTTTTCTCTCTCCCTCCAACACTTCCTCTCTCCTTCCCTCTCTCCTTCTTCCCTTTTTCTTCCTTCCTCCCGTTCCTTCCTTCCTTTCCCCCTTTCTTCCTTCCTCTCTCCTTCTTCCCTTTCCCTCCCTCCCTATCCTGCCTTTATTATTATTTTAACAAACAACTCAAAGTGGCAAACATATCCAACAGATCTTTCTCCTCCTAATCTCCTCACAACAACAACCCTGAGCGGTGGGCTAGCCTAGAGAGGGGATGGGGGGCTGGCCCAAAGTCACCCAGCCAGCTTTCACGGCTAAGGCAGGACTAGAACTCACCGTCTCCTAGTGATTGGACCAAAGTTACCCAGTTGGCTTTCACAGCTAAGGCGGGACTAGAACTCACCGTCTCCTAGTGATTGGATCAGTCACCGAATTGGCTTTCACGGCTAAGGCGGGACTAGAACTCACCGTCTCCTAGTGATTGGATCAGTCACCCAATTGGCTTTCACGGCTAAGGCGGGACTAGAACTCACCGTCTCCTAGTGATTGGACCAAAGTCGCCCAGCTGGCTTTCATGCCTAAGGCGGGACTAAAACTCACGGTTTCCCGTTTTATAGCCTGGAACCTTAATTACTAGACCAAACTGTCCCTGAGGGGAATCAAAACTCCTCAACAGCTGTCCAACCTCATCCGTTAGGGCTTCATATCACCAAAGTCCAACATATAACAATATGGAAGGGTTAATAACAATGGTTCTTGGCGGGATTAACCTCCCGCTTCCCCTTTTATTTTAAAGAAAAAGGAGAGATATTTAATTTACTGTGGTCTGTAGGAAGCTACAAGAAAGGAGAAAAAGAGGAAGTCGGCTTCGGACAACGGTTTCTTGCTCTGATCGCTACTATAATGATTTTCTAATTGGGCCAATCAAGAAAAAAAAATTAACTGATTCCCAGAAGAGACGATGCATAACAAGATTTGAGCAAATTCAATGATCACTGGATTAACAGTCAGAAGGTGTCAGATATTAAACTGTCCCCACTCCACAAGAGCTCAGTGGACGATGGGTCCTGTAGTGGGAAACCAGCACTGAGCAGGCTGGATGATCTGGCAACCCCACTGCATTTATGCCTTTCATTCAATCACAGATCAATTTATGCTGCCAAGAGATGAGAAGGTTCGTAGCTCAGGGTTGAACTGGGGGATCCCTCATGTTCTGAGCTTGGTGGTTTTCTTGCAGACGTTTCATGACCCAACTAGGTAACATCATCAGTGCTAAAAGGGAATGGGTTTTGCAGGGAGTAGGAGGAGTCCCATGTGGCCCTTGATGCTCTCTGATCTTGGTTTAGATTAGATTAGATTAGATTAGATTAGATTAACAGAGTTGGAAGGGACCTTGTAGGTCATCTAGTGCAACCGAGGTGGCGCAGTGGTTAAAAGCAGCACTGCAACCTACTTCAGTGACTGCTAGTTCAGCAGTTCAGCAGTTCAAATCTCACCAGGCTCAAAGTTGACTCAGCCTTCCATCCTTCCGAGGTCGGTAAAATGAGGACCCAGATTGTTGGGGGCAATATGCTGAACTCTGTAAACCGCTTAGAGAGGGCTGTAAAGCACTGTGAAGCGGTATATAAGTCTAAGTGCTATTGCTAACCTCCTGCCCAAGCAGGAGACCCTACCCCATTTCTGACAGATGGCAGTCCAGTCTCTTCTTGAAAGCTTCCAGTGATGAAGCTCCCACAACTTCCGAAGGCAACTTCTGTTCCATTGGTTGATTGTTCTCACTGTCAGAAAATTTTTCCTTATTTCCAGGTTGAATCTCTCCTTGATCAGTTTCCATTCGTTATTCCTTGTCTGGCTTTTGGGTGCTTTGGGAAATAGCTTAACCCCCTCCTCTCTGTGGCAGCCCCTCAAATATTGGAAGACTGTTACCATGTCTCCCCTGGTCCTTCTCTTCGCTAGACTAGCCATGCCCAGTTCGTGCAACCGTTCATCGTATGTTTTAGCCTCCAGTCCCCTAATCATCCTGGTTGCTCTTCTCTGCACTCTTTCTAGAGTCTCAACGTCTTTTTTATATTGTGGCGACCAAAACTGGATGCAAATATTCCAAGTGTGGCCTTACTAAGGCTTTATAGAGTGGTATTAGTACCTCCCTTGAGCTTGGGTGTATCCTTGTTGTTTTCTTGCAAATGTTGTATGACCCAATGAGTTATCATCACTGCTAGAAGAGAGGAGGGTTTGAAGAGAGGAGGAAGAGAGGAGGAGGAGGAGGAGGAGGAGGAGGAGGAGGAGGAGGAGGAGGAGGAGGAGGAGGAGGAGGAGGAGGAGGAGGAGGAGGAAGGGAGACAGACAGACGGGAATGACGACTGTGGAGTTCTTGGTGATGTCTGAGCTTGGTGGTTTTCTTGCAGACATTTTATTACCCAGCTAGGTAACATCATCAGCGCTACAAATGTGTGTGTGTGTTTATTTATTCGTTTGTTTGTTCATATTTATATGCCGCTCTCTTGTTACTTTACAAACAGCAGCCCCTGTCAAGATTAGGCTAATCCGATGAGGTTGTTGTTTACTACTAAACAAGAACCAAGAAGTACCATCAAGAACACTCCCACCAACATTGACAGTGCAAGCCACTTCTATATTCCCTTTTGTGACCTTCTGACAAGCAAAGCTAATAGGGAGACCAGATTCACTTAGCAAACCGTGTGACTAACTTAACAACTGCAGTGAGTCACTTAACAACGGTGGCCAGAAAAGTCTGTACAATAAGGGAAACTCACTCAAGAAATGTTTCGCTTAACAACATAAATTTCGGGCCCGGTTGTGGTCGTAACTCGAGGCCTACCTGCACATAAAACCTACCAGTTCGTGTATGAAAGCATAGTAGGATGTGATTAAAATACTAGAGCAATTGCACAGGGGCTTTTAATATTAAAACCTGAGACACTGCGGTGTGAAGTAAAAATAGAACCCAAGATGAAGCGATCTAATAACAAAACGATTAAAATTAAATTGCAATCCTTAAGTGTACATAAAAAAGACTGGAGAACGGCTCCTGGTTTATTATTTTTTCATCCTCATCTGTCAGAAACAATTAAAACGTAAAGGGCAAAACAGAAACTAAACACAATTCCCACTCCCCCTGCATCTGTTATTTGCGGGTGGATTCGGGCTGCAACCGTACAAAACTTTGGAAAAAGCCCTGAAATTTAACAATACAGGTACTCCTCGACTTACAACCGCTCGTTTAGCAACTGTTCAAAGTTACAACGCCATTGAAAAAGCGACCTAGCACCATTTTTCACACTTACGACTGTTGCAAGCGTCCCTGTGGGTCACATGATCAAAATTCGGACGCTTAGCAACTGACTTGTACTTATGACGGTTGCAGGGTCCCGGGGGGTCATGTGATCCCCCTTTTGTGACCTTCTGACAAGCAAAGCCAATCGGGAAGCCCGTTTCACTTAACAACCGTGTTGCTAAATTAATGACCGCAACGATTCACTTAACGATGGCAAGAAAGGCCATAAAATGGGGCAAAAACTCACTTCACTGTCTTGGTGAGCAACGGAAATTTCGGGGTCAACTGTGGTCATAGATCGAGGACTACCTACACGTAAGAGTTTTTAAAGATTAAAACCCGATTTTCTGTGGTAGGAAGTTAAAAACAGAACCCACTAAGAGACAAAATGACATCATGACAAAATGATTAAAAATTAAAACTGCAATCCTTCTGTGGACATAAAAAGATTGGAACTGCTTCTGGTTAATTATTTATTCATCATCATATACTAGACATAATTAAAATGTAAACGGCAGAATACAGAATCTTGACAGACTTGAACATTGGCTCTATCTAACAAAATGAAATTCAATGGTGAAAAAAGTAAGGTTCTACATTTAGGCAAGAAAAACAAAATGCACAGGTACAGTATATGTGGTACCTTGCTCAACAGTAGTAACTGTGAGAGGGATCTTGGAGTCCTAGTGGACAACCATTTAAATATGAGCCAACAGTGTACGGCAGCTGTCAAAAAAGCCAACGCAATCCTAGGCTGCATTAACAGAGGGATAGAATCAAGATCACATGAAGTGTTAATACCACTTTATAAGGCCTTGGTAAGGCCACACTTGGAATACTGCATTCAGTTTTGGTCGCCACGATGCAAAAAAGATGTTGAGACTCTAGAAAGAGTGCAGAGAAGAGCAACAAAGAGGATTAGGGGACTGGAGGCTAAAACATATGAAGAACAGTTGCAGGAACTGGGTATGTCTAGTTTAATGAAAAGAAGGACTAGGGGAGGCATGATAGCAGTCTTCCAATATCTCAGGGGTTGCCACAAAGAAGAGGGAGTCAAACTATTCTCCAAAGCACCTGAGGGTAGAACAAGATGCAATGAGTGGAAACTAAACAAGGAGAGAAGCAACTTAGAATTAAGGAGAAATTTCTTGACAGTTAGAACAATTAATCCGTGGAACTACTTGCCTCCAGAAGTTGTGAATGCTCCAACACTGGAGGTTTTTAAGAAGATGTTGGATAACCATTTGACTGAAGTGATGTAGGGTTTCCTGCCTAAGCAGGGGGTTGGACTAGAAGACCTCCAAGGTCCCTTCCAACTCTGTTGTTGTTGTTGTTGTTGTTGTTGTTGTTGTTGTTGTTATTAATTATTATTATTATTATTATTATTATTATTATTATTATTATTATTATTATTATTATTATTATTATTATTATTATTATTATTATTATTATTATTATTATTACAAACTAAATACACTTTTCCCATTCTGAATGCAGTGTTATCTGCTGACAGATTCTGGCTGCAAAACCGTACAAAACGTTTGAAAGGCAGGCAAAGATCCTGCAATTTAATAATACAGTAATTCCTCGACTTATAGCCATTCGAAATTATAATGGCGCTGAAAAAAAACTTTAAAACCCAGCCTCCTGATCGTAGCAAGCCAAGTACATTCACACATCTACAACACACAAACCCACAACACGGGAAAGCCTTTGGCCTCTTGTTTCAGAGATGCTGCATAGAAAAGAGGTACGGCACTGAAATCGAACAATGTGGACTAGTCACTTTAGAAAACCACCAGGAATTCGGACACAGCACAACCCCTGGTGATGCGACCTGAAGCTCAAATGGTGAATTTAGAAAAAAGGAAGAGGATTAGATTTTTCCCCTTTCAAAGTACAAGGAGTCCTCGACTTACGACCACTCATTTAGTGACCATTTGAAGTTATAACGGCCCTGAAGAAAGTGACTTATCGCCGTTTTTCTTTCACACGGCCGCTGCAGCACTCACCAGGTCATGTGATCAAAATTCAGACGCTTGGCAACTGGCATGTACTTATGACGGTTTTCGTGTCCCGGGGTCACGTGATCCCCTTTTGCGACCTTCTGACAAGGAAAGCCAATGGGGGAGCCAGATTCACTTCATAACCGTGTGACCTAACTTTTAACAATTGCAGAGATTCACTTAACGACTGTGGCAGGAAAGGTCGTAAAACGGGGCGAAACCCATTTAACGACGGCCCTGCTGAGCTTGGCGACAGAATTTTGGGGGCTCCGTTGCGGTCGTAGGTCGGGGACTAGCTGTAGGTATCTTGGATGCCCTGGGGACACGTTTTCAGGACCCTCAACCTACCTCTTTGGGGTGGGCTTCGCTGAGACGAAGGAACCTCCCTTCCCGATTCTGCCAGAGTCCTCGAGACGGGCAGCCAAGTGGTCCTGTCCTGAAAAACACGAGAAGGGCAGAATTAAAAGTTTGAGGTGAGCTGGGAGGTTGGGGTGTCAGAAAGGGAGGCTTGAATTGGGTGCCTCCAACCTGGTGCCCTCGGATGCTCAGGGCTTCGGCTTCCGCAACGGAGCCAAACTTATCTCCGTGGGATATCTGACACGGACTGGATTGTACCACCTCCATCTCTGCCCTCACTGGGTTGTTGAGTAGCAGCCTTTTCAACACTGGAATTGGCTTGGCTGGGGAGGAGGAGGAGGAAGAGGAAGAAGAGGAGGAAGAGGAAGAAGAGGAGGAAGAAGAAAAGGAAGAAGAGAGGAGGAGGAGGAATAGCAATAGCAATAGCACTCAGACTTATATACCGCTTCATAGTGCTTTGCAGCCCTCTCTAAGCGGTTTACAGAGTTCAGCATATTGCCCCCAACAATCTGGGTCCTCATTTTACCCACCTCGGAAGGATGGAAGGCTGAGACAACCTTGAGCCGGTGAGATTTGAACAGCTGAACAGCTGAACTGCAGTGCTGAATTTTAACCACTGCGCCACCTTGGCTCAGGAGGAGGAGGAAGAGGAGGAGAAAGAGGAGGAGGAGGAGAAGGAGGAAGAGGAAGAGAGGAGGAAGAGGAGGAAGAGAAGGAGGAAGAGAAGGAAAAAGAGAGGAGGAGGAGGAAAAAGGAGGAGGAAGAGGAAGAAGAGAGAAGGAGGAAGAGGGATGAAAGCGGAGGAAGAAGAGGAGGAGGAGAAAGAAAGAAAAAGAGAAGCAGGAGGCAGAAGAGGAGAGGAAAATAGAGAGAGAAAAAGAAAAAGGGAGGAGGGGAAAGGAGAATAGGAAGATGAGATGGAAAAGGAGGAGGAGAGGAAGGAGGAGGAGGAAAGGAGAAGAGGAAGAGGAAGAGAAAAAGGAGAGGAGAGAAAAGAAGGGAGAGAGAAAGGAGAAGAACAGAAGGAGGAAAGAAGAAAAAGAGGAAGAGAAGAAGAAAAAGGGAGTAGGAAGAGAAAAAAAGGAAGAAGAGAGGGAAGAGGAGGAGAAAAAGAGGAAGGAGGGGGACAGAAAAGGAAAGGAGGAGAAGAAAAAGAGAAAGAAGAATAAGAATAAAAAGGAAGAGGAGGAGGAGAATTCTGCAGGAGGCCACTGGAGCCTTCTCGTTTACTGACCTCCATTAAAACCAGAAGGCGAAGCTTTGTCTATTTCCCGTCTGAAATCCCCCATTTCCACCTGGGAAAACTTCCGCCTGTCTTAGACGGAGACTCCGGACTGAGGTCACACGCTCCACAAATGTACCTTCACTGGGCAAGGGTGTGCGTGTTTGTGTCTGTGCGTTTGTGAGCCCGTGTCTGCCCAGAGCAACACAATTACCTGCAACCGGGAACTTAGCTGCCCGTTCGGCAAATTGCTTCTTCTTTGAAAACCATCCTTGCCAGGGGAAAATTAGGGTTGCTATAGAGCCAAGACGGCTTTGCAGTTGCGTGTGTCAGGGTTCCAAAGAGCATCCCAAATTAAATCAGAGTCCGAGTCGAAATATTCCTCAAAGTCCCAATTTATTAACAGAGCCATGTTGGCACATCTGGGTGAAACCCGAATCTGAAGTCCCCAGGGTTTCACCACCCAGTTGAAAGTTCAAGTCCTTGCTCCCACACCCACAAATCCATCACGTTGCCCAATCTTCAATTGCCACTCTAGCAGAATCCACCCATCTCCTTCCGTGCAGGTGCAGGAGCGCAGAGACAAAGGATGACCTTGACTATCTAGAATTTGTTATGGCTACATACAGACAGCCCTCATGCAATTCCCCCTCCCATTTTCCCACAGTAGAAAATGCATAGTAGAATAGTATAAAGTGTGGCAGGCCAAAGACTCCAAATAAAATGGCTTCGGCCTGACAGCATGTGGTTGTAACTTTTTATTTCCTTGAGCTTAAAAAAAAACAAACCCCACAACCTGGCAGGTTCAATCTTGTTCTTTCTCCGGAGTGTATTTTGCCAGCGGTTGTTAAAGCCTAAGTGCCTGGTAACGGATAAAATAGCTACTAATGGAAAAGAATATTGTACAAATTACTTTTTATCCCCTGTGCGGTAGCTGAGTGCCTCAGACAGTTATTATTTAACTAACTGTTTGCGGAGACAAGCTCCTTTAAATTCTTATCCTATGGGAAATTTTTGCAACCTTTAAAAACGGGTTTTCAAAAAAAATTATCCTTTTGGCTATTCTTTTTGGCAAGTTGGTCGCCTGGTAGCATAACGGCTAGGTTTGCCTGAATACAGGTAGTCCTCGACTGACAAGGGTTTGTTTAGTGACCGCTCGAAGTCACAACGGCACTGAAAAAAGCGACTTATGACCTTCCCCCTATCGCAACATCCCGGGGGGGGGGGGTGTCACGTGATCAAAATTCACACGCTCGGCAACTGGCATGTACTTGTGACGGTTGCAGTTTTCCTGGGTTCATGTGAATACCCTTCTGCCACCTTCTGACAAAGTCAATGGGAGAAGCCGGATTTGCTTAACGAACCGTGTTACTGACTTAAGGAGTGCACGGATTCAGTTAACAATGGGGGCAGAATTCACTTATCTCTCTCACTTAGCAACAGAAATGTTGGTCGTATGTCGAAAACTACCTGTAATCAAGGCCACATATGGAGAGATAGAGAGAGAGATCAGTACAAACAGCTACCAAATTAAAGTGCCAAGTTGAAAAACAAGATAAAACAGGACTAGGGGTGACATGATAGCAGTCTTTTTAACAGATTAACAGAGTTGGAAGGGACCTTGTAGGTCATCTAGTCCAACCCCCCCTCGCCCAAGCAGGAGACCCTACACCATTTCTTCCAATATCTAAGGGGTTGCCCCAAAGAACAGGGGGTCAAATTATTCTCCAAAGCACCTGAGGGCAGGACAAGAAACAGTGGATGGGAATTAATCAAGGAGAGAAACAACCTGGAATTAAGGAGAAATTTCCTGACAGTTAGAACAATTAACCAGTGGAACAGCTTGCCACCAGATGTTGTGGGTGGCTTCATCACTGGGGGTTTTTAAGAAGAGACTGGACAGTAGTTTGTCTGGAATGGTATACGTTCTCCTGCTTGAGCAGGGGGCTGGACTAGAAGACCTCTAAGGTCCGTTCCAACTCGGTTATTCTGATCCATACCAAATTCCTATTGATTCTGAGGATCGAAACACATCAAACCCCTAGAATTTAAAGACACAACACTGGAGTTCTCTTCAATTAAATTCTGCCTGAGAGCAGCCGGCACAAGGTGGCCCAACGGAACACTTTGAATGAGGCCGTTATGTGCAGCGTCTGAAACAAAATCCGTTTTCAATTTCACGCGCATCCCGAAGACACAGATCTCAAGGGCACCCAGCCCTCCGACTGATCCCTGGCAGGAATAACTTGTGTTTCTCACCAGTCTGTTGGCATGTCTTTGTGACAGTCTTTGCAACACACATACACACTGAACCTTCCCTTCTTTTCCTCCACCCCCCACCAAATCTCTGGCAGAGGTGATGTTCCGTATAGACTAGGGGTGTCAAACATCCAGCCCGCGATGTGGTCGGATCCGGCTTGCGGGGCCAGTTCTGCCCCAGCTACGGACCAGAGAAAACGTAGCACACACGCAGTTTGTTCAAACCTATATTTAATTGTTTAACAACTACTAATAAACTGGCTTAGTAGTGTTCACACACAAACAAATCTTAAAGCAGTCTTTTCTTGAAAAAACCTAGCTGTTAATTAAGCGGCATTAACAGCTGGCATAAGTTCATAAAGTCATAAAGCAAAGATAAGTAATTAGTCCTGGATATCACAGGAAGCTTACAGAGGTTGGTAAGATGCCTGGAATCAGTCCACAAGAAGTAAGCCAAACAGATAAGCCGAGCGGAGGTTTTCCAAATAAGAGGCACACAAAGGAACAAATTATCAAATGAGTTGTTTCCTGCAGAGTTTTTTCTGTCTTTGTCATTTCTTAAGTAGACTAGGGGAGTGGCCAATTAGCCCCAAGCCTACTCCCGAGGAGACCTCCTCCTGAGTAGCCCTTCCTGCCTTTTGGCAGCTCTGCGTGCCCGTGCATTAAGAAGAGGCTCCTCCTCTTCTTCCTCATCACTGCTGTGAGGTGCTGGAGGTTCCGGAGGCCATTGCTGAACCTCTGCCTCTGGCACCGAGTCCTCTCCAGCCTCCTCACTGTCCAACTCGGGTACCAGCTGCACAGGCCGCTTGCGCATCACCTCATCGGCCTCGTCTCGGACAGGATCCGCTACCAGCTGCACGGGCTGCTGGCGGGTCACAACAGAGCCATCCTAGAAAATGTAAGGGGCCGGTCCGTGTCGCTTCGGCCCCGTCTACCCAGTGCAAAGAGGAAACATGCCAGCAGTTTGTGGTGGGGTGTCAAGCTGGCCATGCCCATCCAGTCGGCCATGCCCTGTGAGTGGCGTAAAGCTAGCCACGCCCACCCAGTCGGCCATGCCATGAGTGGCATAAAGCTGGCCACGCCCACCCAGTCGGCCATGCCGTTGGTGGCATAAAGCTGGCCATGCCCACCCAGTCAGCCATGCCCTGAGTGGCATAAAACTAGCCACACCCACCCAGTCAGCCATGCCGTGAGTGGCATAAAACTAGCCACACCCACCCAGTCGGCCATGCCGTGAGTGGCGTAAAGCTGGCCACGCCCACCCAGTCAGCCATGCCGTGAGTGGCATAAAGCTGGCCACGCCCACCCAGTCGGCCATGCCGTTGGTGGCATAAAGCTGGCCACGCCCACCCAGTCGGCCATGCCCTGAATGGCATAAAGCTAGCCACACCCACCCAGTCAGCCATGCCGTGAGTGGCATAAAACTAGCCACACCCACCCAGTCGGCCATGCCGTGAGTGGCCTAAAGCTGGCCACGCCCACCCAGTCAGCCATGCCGTGAGTGGCATAAAACTAGCCACACCCACCCAGTCGGCCATGCCGTGAGTGGCCTAAAGCTGGCCACACCCACCCAGTCAGCCATGCCGTGAGTGGCATAAAACTAGCTACACCCACCCAGTCGGCCATGCCGTGAGTGGCCTAAAGCTGGCCACGCCCACCCAGTCAGCCATGCCGTGAGTGGCATAAAACTAGCCACACCCACCCAGTCGGCCATGCCGTGAGTGGCCTAAAGCTGGCCACGCCCACCCAGTCGGCCATGCCCTGAGTGGCATAAAGCTGGCCACGCCCACCCAGTCGGCCACACCCACCTGCTTTCCCCCCCAGGTCAACCACAGCCCTGATGTGGCCCTCAATTAAATTGAGTTTGACACCCCTGGTATAGACTGATACTACCAGGAGGGAAGGGGCTTTTAAGAAGAAACCAGACAGCCACTTGTCCGGAATGGTATAGGGCAGTGATGGCGAACCTTTTTTTCCTCGGGTGCCAAAAGTGCATGTGCGCATGCTACTGCACATGCGCGAGTGCCCACACCCATAATTCATTGCCTGGAGAGGGCAAAAATGGCCTCTCCCGCTCCCCCGGAGGCCCTCTGGAGGCCGGAAATGGCCCGTTTCCCAACTTCTGGTGGGCCCGGTAGACCCATTTTTCGCCCTCCCCAGGCTCCAGAGGCTTCCCTGGAGCCTAGGGAGGGCAAAAACACCCTCCCCCGTCCCCCCGGAGGCCCTCCGGAAGCCAAAAATGCCCTCCCAGAGCCTCCATGCGAGCCAAAAATCAGCTGGCCAGCACGCACATGCGCGCTGGAGCTGAGCTAGGCAACAGCTCGCGTGCTGGCAAATATGGCTCCGCGTGCCACCTGTGGCACGCGTGCCATAGGTTCGCCATCAATGGTATAGGGTCTCACAGGGGGTTCGACTAGAAGACCTCCAAGGTCCCTTCCAAATCTTCTATTCTAGGTTATTCTACAATTTCTCCCTGGAATTTGTCTAGATTCAGAGGCATTAACAGAAGGACAAAATCAAGATCACGTGAAGTGTTAATACCACTCTATAATGCCTTGGTAAGGCCACACTTGGAATAATAGATCCAGTTTTGGCCACCACGATGTGAAAAAGATGTGGAGATTCTGGAAAGAGTGCAGAGAAGAGCAACGAAGATAATCCAGTCAGGGGACTGAAAGGTAAAACATATGAAGAACGGTTGCAGGGATTGGATAGGTCTAGTTTAATGACTGGGGGGGACATGACAGCATCTTCCGATATTTGAGGGGCTGCCCCAGAGAAGAGGGGGTCCACCTATTCTCCAAAGGACCTGAAGATCTCCCCCACGTATGTATGGTTTTGTTTGTTTGTTATATAAATTTTTTAAAATTGTTTTAAATTTGTTATTAAATCCTTTAAATTGTTTAGTTGTTCTTGACATGTTGTATGCTGCCCTGAGTCCCCAGGGAGTAGGGCGGCATATAAGAACACTAATATAAATAATAAATAAATAAATAAGGCAGGACAATAAGCAACAGATGGAAATTAATCAAGGAGAGAAGCAACCTAGAACTAAGGAGAAATTTCCTGGCAGTGATAACAATTAATCAGTGGAACAACTTGCCTCCAGAAGTTGTGGGTGCGCCAACACTGCAAGTTTTTAAGAAGAGATTGGACAACCATTTGTCTGGAACGGTATAGGCTCTCCTGCCTGAGCAGCGGGTTGGACTAGAAGACCTCCAAGGTCCCTTCCAACTCTGTTATTTTGTATTATTCTACAATTTCTCCCGTGAATTTGCCTGACTCTCAGGCAAACACCCCTTTCTTAGGGGAGAGGAAGAGACTCGTAAGAAGCAAAATCTTTTCAATAATTTATCTTTCCTTTCTAGCGGAGCTGTTTTCCCGCGCGGAGGCCATCGCAGGCCAGAGGAAACTGCAGCTCCTAATGAGCTGATTAAGCACCGCCTGGCTGAGCTGTCAATCCAAAGAGGACGGAGGGGGGGGTGACCAAGGGCAGCGGCTGACGGTCTCCTTCCTTGATCTACAATTCCTCTAATTCCTTCTGCCTGAAGACTGAAGCCGAGATGGCAAAGAATAGAACAGAATATTCTTTGTTGGCCAAGCGTGTTTGGACACACAAGGAATTTGTCTCCGGTGCAGAATCTCTCTGTGTATGTACAAGTAACAAGTGATATATCGTGATCATCCTCTTTTAATGACCCCATATTCCCTTGCGGGGTGGAGTCGTGAGCAACTGAATGGAGCTGAGCGTTTACTGGCCAGATGCCCTTCCTGGCGCCAATGCGGAGTTTTGTTCGGCAGATATATTCTCATGGTGCCCAGAGAGAGAAATATCTGCCTCTACCTAGGATCGAACTCGCAGCCTTGTGAGACGAGAGCTCCACCTCTAGGCCACCGCATCATTCAACAAGTGATATATCATGATGATAATCATAAAATACAATCGTCACAAATAATACAACTTTCAGTGATAGTCATAGGATACTAAATAAGCAATTCACATATAACAACGGATAACGGTTGCAGGAACTGGGTATGTCTAGTTTAATGAAAAGAAAGGACTAGGGGAGACATGATAGCAGTGTCCTAGTATTTAAGGGGCCGCCCCAAAGAAGAGGGAGTCAAACTATTCTCCAAAGCACCTGAGGGTAGAACAAGAAGCAAGGAATGGATAGGAATCAAGGAGAGAAGCAACCTAGAACTAAGGAGAAATTTCCTAACAGTCAAAACAATTAACCAGTGTAACGGCTTGCCTTTAGAAGTTGTGAATGCTCCAACACTGGAAGTTTTCAGGAAGAGATTGTACAGCCATCTGCCTGAAATGCAGCGGTGAAATGCACCTGGTTCGCTTTTACCTGTCGGTCGTCGGAGAGCCGATTGCGAAGGCAGCGCGACGCTCCGCCCACCGCTGGGACACCGCCATTTGAGTTCTTTTACCCTCTGCGCATGCACAAAGCGTTCTGTGCATGCGCAGAGGGTAAAAGAACTCAAATGGCGGTGTCCCGGCGGGTGGGCGGAGCGTCGCGCTGCCTTCGCGATCGGCTCTCCGACGAACGACAGGTAAAAGCGAACCGGGAGCATTTCACCCCTGCTGAAATGGTATAGGGCAGATCAGGGGTGGTATTCAGCAGGTTCTGACCAGTTCTGGAGAACCGGTAGCGGAAATTTTGAGTAGTTCGGAGAACGGGTAAATACCACTTCTGACTGGCCCCGCCCCCATCTATTCTCTGCCTCCCGAGTCCCAGCTGATCGGGAGGAAATGGGGATTTTGAAGTAACCTTCCCCTGGAGTGGGGAGGGAATGGAGATTTTACAGTGTCCTTCCCCTGCCATGCCCACCAAGCCACACCATGCCCCAAGCCACGCCCACAGAACCGGTAGTAAAAACAATTTGAATCCCACCACTGAGGCAGGGGTGTCAAACTCAAGGTCCAGGGGCCATATCCGGCCTGTAATGTAGATCTGGCCCTCGGAGCCGCCCTGGAAATAGTTAAGGACCGGACCACGGTGCCTTGGCCTGACCCAGGCTGACCAGGCGCTGATCTACAACCCAGTGGCGGCCATCCGGGGTGGAACACAGTCAGTCTTAGATCCGTGGGGCTGCCTAGGAGGCAACGAGGGACCACCTCCGTCCCGCCATCTAGGAGTGCGGACAGGAGGCAGCGAGCGCGCGGGGGGCCTGGTGTTCTGAGCGCCTCCCTTTGTCATTGCCTGCTTCCTAGGGCTGAGAGAGAAGGACAGGCTCAAAATCACCCATCTGGCTTTCGTACCTAAGGTAGTGCTAGAACTCACTGTCACCTGGTAATTGGCCCAAAGTCACGTAGCTGACTTGGGGGTCAATCACTTGGGAGCCAGGGAATTCTAGTTCTGTCTTAGGCATGAAAGCTGATTAGGTGACTTTGTTCCAATCACCAGGAGACTGTGAGTTCTAGTCCCCACCTTAGGCCCAAAAGCCAGCTGGGTGACTCTGGGCCAGCCCCTCTCGCTCAGCCCTAGGAACCAGACAATGGCAAACCACTTATTATGTCCTATTGTCCTCTTTTATCGGAACTTTTTACTTATGTTATGTTTATACAAACAACTACTATCCTGTACATGTTTGACAAATAAAATAAATAAATAAATAAATAAATAAATAAATAAATAAATAAATAAATAAATAAATAAATAAATAAATAAATAAATAAATAAATAAACAAACTACTTCTGAAAAACCTTGCCAAGGAAGCTGCAAGAACCAGTCCAGCCGGTGGCCGGCAGTGAAAAACTGAAGACCCACAAAGACATACGCCAAACCCACAGTTGTGTGATTTTCTGAATCCACTTACAGGTTGCACAAGCCCAGGTGATGGATGTGGGGCGGCAGGTACCTCTTCTATCCTCAACCCTGTTGCAGGAAACGTAGTGACTCCCAACAAGGAGACGTCGTCCGTAACCCAAGAGGACGTATCAATGGTCATCACACAATAATCCTTGTATTTTGTGACGGTGGAGGAAAATGTTGGTGATGGATTCACTGGGGAAAAAAGGGGGAAAAAAAGAGAGGGAGAGAGAATGGAACGATTTTTAATCCGTCTTTTTCTTTCTCCCACGCACAATTTATTCAAACAAGTTCTAAATAGCTCCTTCAGATTCACCTCTGGGGGGGGGGAGGATAAAAATTACTGCCAGATGTTCAGGCAGAGGAGATTCATTGAAATTCAATGTAGAGAAAAGCAAAGTCTAACACTTGGGCAAGAAAAACCAGAAGGACACATATGGACTGGGTGAAACCAGGCATAATAGCAGTGACTGGGAGAGGGATCTTGGAGTCTTAGTGGACAACCAGCTAAATATGAGCTAACAGTGTGCGGTGGCAGCCAAAAAAAGCCAACGCAATCCTAAGTTGCATTAACAGAGGGATACAATCAAGATCAAGGGAGGTACTAATACCACTCTATAAAGCCTTAGTAAGACCACACCTAGAGTACTGCATCCAGTTTTGGTCACCACACTATAAAAAAGATGTTGAGAAAGAGTGCAGAGAAGAGCAACCAGGATGATTAGGGGACTGGAGGCTAAAACATACGATGAACGGTTGCAGGAACTGGGCATGGCTAGTCTAGCGAAGAGAAGGACCAGGGGAGACATGAGAGCAGTGTTTCAATATTTGAGGGGCTGCCACAGAGAGGAGGGGGGTCAAGCTATTATCCAAAGCACCTGAAGGCCAGACAAGGAATAATGGATGGAAACTGAACAAGGAGAGGTTCAACCTGGAAATAAGGTGAAATTTTCTGACAGTGAGAACAATCAACCGATGGAACAGAAGTTGCCTTCGGAAGTTGTGGGAGCTTCATCACTGGAGGCTTTCAAGAAGAGACTGGACTGACATTTGTCAGATGTAGGGTCTCCTGCTTGGGCAGGGGGTTGGACTAGATGACCTACAAGGTCCCTTCCAACTCTGTTAATCTGTTAGGTGCTTTCAGCTCAGTTCTTCCCTCCTGCTAAAAATTCAACCCATTTACAACACAGGTAATCCTCGCCTTACGGTCACCACTGACTCAGTGAAATGCTCCTGGTTCGCTCTTGCCTGTCAGTCGTCGGAGAGCCGATCGCGAAGGCAGCACGACTCTCTGCCCACCCGCCGGGACACCACCATTTGAGTTCTTTTACCCTCTGTGCATGCGCAAAGTGTTCTGTGCATGCGCAGAAGGTAAAAGAACTCAAATGGCGGTGTGCAGGCGGGTGGGCGGAACGTTGCGCTGCCTTCGCGATCGGCTCTCCGACGACCGACAGGCAAGAGCGAACCAGGAGCATTTCACCCCTGCATTGACTCCAAAATTTCTGCTGCTAAGCGAGACAGTTCTTAAGCGAGTTCTGCTCCATTTTATGACTGTTTGCCACAGTTGTTAAGTGAATCAGGCAGACGTTCCAAGCGAACCTCGCGATCCCCCATTGAATTTGCTTATCGGGAGCTGGCTGGGAAGGTCACAAATGGAGATCACGTGATCCCAGGACAGCACAAATGTGATAACATGCCAGTGGCCACGTGTCCAAATTTTAATTACGTGGCCTTAGGGGTGCTGCAACAGTTGTTAAGTATGAAAATTAGTCATAAGTTACTTTTTTCAGGGCCGGTGAATCTTTGAGCCATCACTACATCAATGGCTGTAAGTTGAGGACTTTCTGTAATTCTGTAACCTTTCTGTAACCTCGAGCCTAGTGAGATTTGAACAGCTGAACTAGAATGAGTGATAGTAACCTGAAGACTACCTGTATACATCCGAAAGGTGCATTTTTCAAGACAGACTGGACTTTTTTGGTTTTTCTTCGAAGACGTTTCGCTTCTCATCCAAGAAGCTTCTTCGGTTCTGAGCGGGATGGTGGGGAATGGAAGGATTTATACTCCTTGGGGACAGCTGGTCATTTGCATCCTTTCTAGAGGGTCGTTGAGGCCACTTGGAAGTTTGTTTATCTGTGTCCTCAGGGTCACCTGAGTGGTGCAAATGTGTGTGGAGACTTCTTGGAACCGTTGAAGTTGTTCCACTGATTAATTGTTCTAACTGTCAGGAAATTTCTTCTTAGTTCTAGGTTGCCTCTTTAAAAGCATGCTGGCTGGGGAATCCTGAGAGCTGAAGTCTACACCTCTTAGAAGTTACCAAGTCAATCTAATCTTGCGTAGCTTCTGCTCCAGCAATATTACACTGCTAACTAAAGCATACAAAACATTCGCTAGACCAATACAGCTCTCGAATACAGCTCACCTCTCTGGAACCCGCACTGCATATCGGACATTAACACAATTGAGAGATTCCGGAAATATTTCACGAGAAGAGTCCTCCACTCCTCCGCTCGCAACAGAATACCTTATGCCACCAGACTTGAAATAATGGGCTTAGGCAACCTAGAATTATGTCGCCTTCGAACTGATCTAAATGTAGTTCATAAAATCATCTGCCACAATGTCCTACCTGTCAATGACTACTTCAGCTTCAACCGCAACAATACACGAGCACGTAACAGATTCAAACTCAATGTAAACCGCTCCAAACTCGACTGCAGAAAATACGACTTCAGCAACCGAGTGGTCAATGCCTGGAATGCACTACCTGACTCTGTGGTTTCTTCCCCCAAACCCCCAAAAACTTTAACCTTAGACTGTCTACAGTCGACCTCACCCCATTCCTAAGAGGTCTGTAAGGGGCGTGCATAAGCGCACCAGCGTGCCTACCTTCCCTGTTTTACTGTCCTATTGTCCTCATTTATCTGTACTTACTTTGCTTATGTTTATGTTTATACCTATACCTGCTGTCTTGTACATGTTTGACAAATAAATAAATAAATAAATAAATAAATAAATAAATAAATAAATGAATGAATGAATGAATGAATGAATGAATGAATGAATGAATGAAAAATGGAGATCTCGTGTTCTATTGTAACATGCCTCTCTTATGCAACACATTTTTCTGCAGCTTTCTAGAGGTTTGGACCCTGGAAACAGCAAAGACTAAAGCTGAGCCCCAATTCTCCCAACTTTGAAGGGTGCTTCTCTCCCCCCCCCCCCCCGAATTATCAGTTATACCGTTGCTGCTTCTGCAGGCCCTTGACTGACCGGGGATAAGCGGGGTGCTGGTCTTAATTGGGGAAATAGAATTTCTGGGAGTTTTCACAGCTGACGTCTTCGACAAATCCTTGCAGAGGATACTAGATATTTCTTGAATATCTCCAAGGGATCTGGCCAAAACAAAACAAAAAGGATAAGAAGACATCAATCATGGTTGGTTTCTCGCCTTAGGCACGAAAGCTAGTTGGATGATTTTGGGCCAATCACCAGGAGATGGTGAGTTCTAGTCTCACGTATGACAAGTTGCCAAGGTGGGTCGCCTCAGGCCAATCAGCAGGTGACTGTGAATTCTAGTCCTATCTTAGGCATGGAAGCCAGCTGGATGACTTTGGGCCAATCACCAGGCGACTGTGAGTTCTAGTCCCGCCTTAGGCATGAAAGCCATCTGGTTAACTCTGGGTCAATCAACAGGCGACTGTGAGTTCTAGTCCTGCCTTAGGCAACAAAGCCAATTGGGTGACTTTTGGCCAATCACCAGGCGACTGTGAATTCTAGTCCCGCCTTAGGCATGAAAGCCATCTGGTTAACTCTGGGTCAATCAACAGACGACTGTGAGTTCTAGTCCTGTCTTAGACACGAAAGCCAATTGGGTGACTTTTGGCCAATCACTAGGCGACTGTGAGTTCTAGTCCCGCCTTAGGCATGAAAGCCATCTGGTTAACTCTGGGTCAATCAACAGGCGACTGTGAGTTCTAGTCCTGTCTTAGACACGAAAGCCAATTGGGTGACTTTTGGCCAATCACCAGGCGACTGTGAGTTCTAGTCCCGCCTTAGGCATGAAAGCCATCTGGTTAACTCTGGGTCAATCACCAGGCGACTGTGAGTTCTAGTCCTGCCTTAGGCAAGAAAGCCAATTGGGTGACTTTTGGCCAATCACCAGGCGACTGTGATTTCTAGTCCTGCCTTAGACACGAAAGCCAACTGGATGACTTTGGTCAATCAACAGGAGAAGGCGAGTTCTAGTCTCGCTTTAGGCATGAAAGCCAGCTGGGTGACTTTGGGCCAGTCTCTCTGTTTCTCTCAGCCCAACAGGGTTGTCTTTGTGGGGGAAACACGAGGAGGAAAGAGGACGAAGTAGATTAGCCAGCTCGAGTTATCAATCAAAATAATAAAGACAGACCATCAATCAATCAATTAATCAATCAATCAAATAAATTTGCAAAACTCCAGAGAACAACGGCATTCACTGGTGCAAAATTGGGTCATAACCAGACTCCCCAGGCCGAATCCCCCTTTTCCTCAATGAGGGGCCTGTCACAACTGCGCTTCCCTGTGTCCCTCCCTCCCACCCACTGAAACCAGCTCAGCTCCGAAGCAGCGAAAAAGTCATTACGTGTCTTTTGCTCCGAAGTCTCTTGGAGGCTCACTGAGATTTCCGTGTTGTGCTGCTCCAGGGCTGCAGGGGAATAAACACAATACAAGCACCTATACAGGTAGCCGTGGACTTATGATCGTAATGGAGCCCAGAATTACAGTCGTATGGCGGGCCGGTCGTTCAGTGGGTCAGCACTGACTGTGCCCAATGTGACGACCTTTTTCGCCGCGGTTGCGAAGCGAACTGTGCAGGGGTCTCCAACCTTGGCCACTTTACGACTTGTGGACTTCAACTCCCAGAATTCCTCAGCCAGCGCGTGCATAAAGTGGCCAAGGTTGGAGATCCCTGGTTTAGTGGATCCCTTGTCCACAATGGCGGTTTTTGTTGGAAAACAAACTAGTTTCCAGAAACCCCAAAAAATGTTGCAAGTCACGGTCAGAAGGGTGAGACGGTACACATGGCCGTAAATGCAGGTCAGCTTCCAGATGCCGGAAATGCGATCACGTGTCCATCGAGGGACACCCCCCACACCACCACCAGACCACCATCAGGACTTTCAATCAGGAGGTCTGATGTAAGTTCAAAGAGTTGATACGTGACTGGTCGTACGCTGAGGAGGACTATTTTAAAGTAATTCCCATAGAACAGTGATGGCGAACCTATGGCACACGTGCCACAGGTGGCACGCGGAGCCGTATCTGAGGGCACGCGAGGCGTTGCCCTATGTCAGCTCCAGCGCACATGCGGGTTCTGGCCAGCTGATTTTTGGCCTTCTTTTCGGCCGTTTTTGCTCTCCCTAGGCTTCAGGAGGCTTTTCTGAACCCTGGGGACGGCAAAAAACAGCCTAATGGGCCAACCAGCCGTTTTTCACCGTCCCCAGGGTTCACTTCTGATTGGCCCGTTGGGGTATTTTTTGCCATCCCCAGGCTTCAGGCGGCTTTCCTGAAGCCTGGGGAGGGCGAAAAACGGCCCAACAGGCCTACCGGAAGTCCGGAGGCTTCAGTGAGGCCTGTGCGCATGCGCGGGGAGGGGGCAGTGTGTGGGGGTGTGTGTGGATCAGTGGTGGGTTCCTACCGGTGCAGTCCACTCTATAGCACCGGTAGTGGCCCGCTGGTGACGTCACAGTACCGGTGCGGTCGGTTGCCTGGGTGCCACCATTAAAAAAAATTTTTTTAATTTTTTTTAAAAAAATTTCTTCTGCGCATGCCCAGAAGCCGAGCTTCCGGCACTGCGCATGCGCTGCCTTCCTACCCCACAGTGAGTCCAAGCAGGGGAGGATGGCTGAGGGAGCGCGTGAGACGCTGAAAGAACGGGCAGCCGGAGCTATCTCCATTCCCCTCCCTTCAGCAGTCCGAGAAGCCACGAACGCGCGGTGATGATCCCAGGCATTTTTGCACGTTTGAGGCTTCTCAAGCTGCTGAGGGGAGGGGGAATGGGCAGCAGGACCTATCTCAGTTCCCCTCCCTTCAGCAGTCCGAGAAGCCACGAACGCACGGTCACATGGCTGGCAAGCCACACCCACAAAATAAGCCACGCCCACAGAGTGGTAGTAAAAAAATTAGGAACCCACCCCTGGTGAGGCAGCATGGGGGGCGGAGAGAGCATTGCATTATGGGTGTGGGCACGTGCACGCACACTATCACGCGCGGGCGCATCCTTTTGGCACCCGAGCCAAAAAAGGTTCGCCATCACTGCCATAGAACATTAGAAAGATGTTGTCCCGTGTTGGATTGGGCCCCTGGCTCAATCCACTTAAAAACCAGGGGTCAATATTCAACCCAGGTAGTTCTCAACTTGCAACCGTTTGCTTAGTGACCATTTGAAGTTACAAAAAAGTGACTTATGACCGTTTTTCACACTTACGACCGTTGCAGCATCCCCATGCTCACATGATTGAAATTCGGACGCTTGGCAGCTGGCGTGTGTTTACGACGGCTGCAGTGGCCCCCCCGGGGGGGTCACGCGATCCCCTTTTGAGACCTTCTAACGAGCCAAGTCATTGGGGGGAAGCCAGATTCGCTTAACAACGGCAGTGGTTCGCTTAACAAGTGTGGCAAAAATGGTCGTAAAACGGGTCACAGCACAATTAACCATCTCGCTTAGCAATGAAAATTTGGGGGGGGGGGGGCTCAATTGTGGCCATTAAACCAAGGACTACCTGATTGCGAGACTTTTGTCATTTATGCTTCCCCACATCTGAACTTCAACCATATTTGGGGTGAACCAATCACTGAGAAGCTTATAAACAAGGCAGCCATGTTTTCATGTTCTAAAAAAGTTGTTTTTTTAAAAAAAAAGGTTTTATGTTTTCAAAAACCGGTTTTGCAGAAGAGACTAGATAGCCATTTATGCAGAATGGGAGAGGGTCTCCTACTTAAGCAGGGGGTTGGACTAGAAGACCTCCGAGGTCCCTTCCAACTCTGTTACAGATAATCTTTGACTTATGACCACAATTGGCTCTCTGGAACCAACTCGCCCCAGAGATCCGGACTATTCCCACCCTGCTGGCCTTCCGTAAAGCCATCAAAACATGGCTCTTCCAGCAGGCGGGGTGATATTGAGATCAATCCCCCACGTATGAATATTGGTTTGTTTTTTAACTTTTGTAATTTTTTAATTATTATTACTGTTTTTACATTGTTCTTAGACTATGTTGTACACCGCCCTGAGTCCTACGGGAGATGGGCGGCCTATAAGAAGTATTAATAAAATAAAATAAAATAAATTGGGATCAAAATTTCTGTTGCTAAGTGAGAAATGGAGTTTTGCCTCATTTAACGACCTCATGTGCCACAGTGGTTAAATGAATCACTGCAGTCGATTTATGCTCTGTCTGCATGAAAACGGTCTCAAAGTGGTTGTAAAATACACCAAAACAAACAAATAATTCTACAACAAACTTGGTAACCGAAGACAAACAGAAAAACTGAAGGGAATGAGGTTAAAAAAACAAAACAGTAGCAAAAAGAAGTCATTAAAATAACGCCAGCCTGTGTTAAAAAAGAGAGATTTCATCGGAAGGGCTGCCTAAACATTAAATAAAAATTCCTACCCGTTTGCAGACGTAAACATGTCCTTCCTGGGCAGGTTGTCATGGATATATTTCGTACCTGTCCCACAGGAACACTCTCGTCCTATGGAATGTAAGTAGGAACATGCTCAGAGAACTTGAAATAAAGACAAAAATGAAAAAACCAACAAAACGCATTTATTTTATTTTCTGTTATTGGAGTCTCCTGCTACGGGCCAGTTGCAAAGACGATGTTTTAAAAGAGGCCCCTCCGTCTTCTGCACGATCTTTTTAAAGAGGGTGGGGGTTCCCCCTCCCCTTAATAATTGCATTCGGAATCCCCCAGGGATGCTTAAACACTTATGAGCACCAGTGAATATTAATACGATGTTAGATGCCTGAGACTACCTTGTCTCTAATAAAGGAGAATATTTGTAGCTCAGGGTTGAAATGGGGTGTCTCTGAGCTTGCTTGTTTTCTTGCAGACGTTTCATGACCCAACTAGGTAACATCATCAGTGCTAGAAGGGAGTGGGGTATGTGAGGAAGAGCAGGAGGAGGAAAAGGACTGAGAGGCCCTTGGTGCGCTCTGAGCTTGGTAGTTTTCTTGCAGACGTTTCATGACCCGACTAGGTAACATCATCAGTGCTAGAAGGGAGTGGGGTATGTGAGGAAGAGGGGGAGGAGGGGGGGAGGAAAAGGACTGAGAGGCCCTTGGTGCTCTCTGAGCTTGGTAGTTTTCTTGCAGACGTTTCATGACCCGACTAGGTAACATCATCAGTGCTAGAAGGGAGTGGGGTGTGGGAGGAGGAGGAGGAGCAGCAGCAGCAGAAGAAGGAAGAGGAGGAGGAGGAGAATGAGGAGGAGGACGACGACTATTGGGACCAAGGACCCCACAGACCTCCTCCTCCTCCTCCTCTCAAACCCTTCTCCCTTCTAACACTGATGATGTTACCTAGCTTGGTAATGAAACGTCTGCAAGAAAGCAACCCAGCTCAGAGAACACCAAGGATTCCAAATTCCACTTTCCCCCTTTGGTCATCAATGCTACACCAGAAAAACCAAGCGATTAAACTTATTTTTGGAGAATCTTGGGTCAATTTTTTAATTTCTCCATCGCTCACGGAAATGACCTGAATTTTTCTAAGCGCAGGTAGCGCTCGACTTACGGCCATAATTGAGCCCTTATTTCCATTGCTAAGCGAGACAACTGTTAAGAGAGTTCTGCCCCATTTTACGACCTTTCTGGCCACAGTTAAGTTAATCACTGCAGTCGTTAAGTTAGTAACACGGTTGTTAAGCGATTCTGTCTCCCCCGTTGACTTTGCTGGTCAGAAGGTCGCAAAAGGGGTTCACGTGACCCCAGGACTCTGCAACCGTCATAAATGTGAGTCACTTGTCAAGCGGATGAATTTGGATCCCATGACCGTGGGAATGCTGCAAAAGTTGTAAGTGCAAAAAATGGTCATGTCATTTTTTTCAGTGCTACTAGTAATTTCAGTCACTAAACAAATGGTTGTAAATTGAGGACTACCTGTAATTAAGATGACAGGACGAGTTAATATTTCACGCACACGTACAAAAATATCCTTACTCTGCCTTGAATTGATGGGACGTTCTGTCTGACCCCAGATTCCTTCAGGTGTTTTCGACTTTTCCTTGTGCCCAGAAATTTCCTCCGTTCTTCCTAGAATATCGTCTTCCTCCTCTTCCTCAGCTGTTGAATACTAGAAGGATAAATCAGAGTTTCTCAGCAGTGAAAAAATTGAGTTGTCTCAACGAAGCTTCAACCTTGGAACACAAGATGACTTATTGTTCGTATATTTATTCTTATTGACTCAACGTGAACTTTGTTATTTACTGTCTGGAACAATGAGCTCTATGCAATATTAACACAAGCTGTTTTGTCCTGGAAGGACAAGTTATAGATGTATCGTCATGGATAAAAATCTAACTATGTGTTGTTGGGAATGACTTGATGGCACATAATCGATCGATCGATCGATCAATCAATCAATCAATCAACCAACCAACCAATCACCTCAACCTAGTATTCTCCGTTCGCCAGTTCATGAGTCCTCCAAATCAGGAGTTGAAAGAACCCAAACAGGCTTCAGGATACATTGGACTACAGATTATAGCATCAAATAACTTCATAGAAATGCCTCGTAGAAATCTCAGCCCAACTCACCTTACAGGGTTGTCGTTGTAGAAAAGGGAGGAGGAAGGAGTATTGATTATGCTCACTGGCTTGAGGGAGGGAGGGAGGGAGGAAGGAAGGGAGGGAGGGATAGAAAGAGAGAAAGGAGGGAGGGAGAAAGGGAGGGAAGAAGGAAAGGAAGGAGAAAAAGAGAGGGGAGGTAAGGGAGGGAGGGAGGAAAGAGAGAAAGGAAGGAAAGAGAAGGAGAGAAGAAAGGAGGTAAGGGAGGAAGGAGGAAGGGAGACAGAGAAGGAAGGAAGGAGGGAGGTAGAGTGGGAGGAGAAAGAAGGAGGGAAAAAGGGAAGGGAGGGAGGAGTAAGGAAGACAGAGAAGGAAGGGAGGGAGGGAGGGAGGGAGGGAGGGAGGGAGGGAAGAAAGAAAGAAAGAAAGAAAGAAAGAAAGAAAGAAAGAAAGAAAGAAAGAAAGAAAGAAAGAAAGAAAGAAAGAAAGAAAGAAAGAAAGAAAGAAAAGAAAAGAAAAGAAAAGAAAGAAAGACTATATGTTCAGACTCAAAGACTCATCTACTATAATTTCCATACTATCTAGAAAGGAATCTGAGGAAAAAGAGTAGCTATCAAGTGGGGTGCAAATAAAGGATCCCCTGGATTGGGAGACCTAATTAATTGGCCAGGACCAACCCTGGACCACCAGAGATAACCCAACATTTTAGCTTCTTGTCTGGAGCTCTCCAAGGTCCTGATGGTGGCCAGTTTACTGGCAAAGAATCACCCAGCCTTTCATTTTCTCTGGGAACTCTCCAGGGTGCTGAACACAAGGGCATGCATACAGGTACTCCCTGAGTACCAGCCCAATTTCTGATGCTAAGCATGTCAGCTGTTAAGTTAGCTGCCCTGATTTTACAGCCTTTTTGTCGCGGTTGTTAAGCGAATCACTGCAGCTGTTAAGTGGATCATGTGCTCATTAAGTGGCATCCCTTATTGATTTTGCTTGTCGGAAGCTGGCTGGCACAGGAATTCTGGGAATTGAAGTCCACAGGTCCTAAAGTGGCCACAGTTGACCACCCTGCCTCAGGAATTCTGGGAATTGAAGTCCACAGGTCTTAAAGTGGCCATAGTTGCCCACCCTGGCTCAGGAATTCTGGGAATTGAAGTCCACAGGTCGTAAAGCGGCCATAGTTGCCCACTCTGCCTCAGGAATTCTGGGAATTGAAGTCCACAGGTCCTAAAGTGGCCATAGTTGCCCACCCTGCCTCAGGAATTCTGGGAGTTGAAGTCCACAGGTCGTAAAGCGGCCAAAGTTGCCCACCCTGCCTCAGGAATTCTGGGAATTGAAGTCCACAGGTCGTAAAGCGGCCATAGTTGCCCACCCTGCCTCAGGAATTCTGGGAATTGAAGTCTACAGGTCTTAAAGTGGCCATAGTTGCCCACCCTGCCTCAGGAATTCTGGGAATTGAAGTCCACAGGTCCTAAATTGGCCATAGTTGCCCACCCTGCCTCAGGAATTCTGGGAGTTGAAGTCCACAGGTTGTAAAGCGGCCATAGTTGCCCACCCTGGCTCAGGAATTCTGGGAATTGAAGTCTACAGGTCTTAAAGTGGCCTTAGTTGACCATCCCTGACTCAGGAATTCTGGGAGTTGAAGTCTACAGGTCTTAAAACGTCGCTATAGAGCACTGCACACCAAGACAACTAGACACAAGAACAGTTTTTCCCCAAATGCCATCACTCTGCTAAACAAATAATTCCCTCACCACTGTCAAACTATTCATTAAGGCTGCACTACTATTACTATTAGTCTTCTCATCGTTCCTATCACCCATCTCCTCCCACTTATGACTGTATGACTGTAACTTGTTGCTTGTATCCTTACGATTTATATTAATATTGTTTCCTGATTGCTTATTTGTACCCTATTACAATCATTAAGTGTTTTTTACCTCATGATTCTTGACAAACATATCTTTTCTTTTATGTACACTGAGAGCATATGCACCAAAGACAAATTCCTTGTGTGTCCAATCCCACTTGGCCAATAAAGAATTCTATTCTATTCTATTCTATTCTATTCTATTCTATTCTATTCTATTCTATTCTATTCTATTCTATTCTATTCTATTCTACTCTACTCTACTCTACTCTACTCTACTCTACTCTACTCTACTCTACTCTACTCTACTCTACTCTACTCTACTCTACTCTACTCTACTCTACTCCATTCCATTCCATTCCATTCCATTCTATTCTATTCTATTCTATTCTATTCTATTCTATTCTAAAGTCACCATAGTTGCCCACCCCAGGCTCAGGAATTCTGGGAGTTGAAGTCCACAGGTTGTAAAGTCGCCCCTCCTTGCTGTAGGCGGCCTCGGAGCTCTTCCAAAGGTAATTGAGGAGGAGGAAGGTGTTTGGCCTGGTGGGTGGGGTGGGAATCAGACGTTATGGAGGGGGCGTCCCAGTCGGAATGGGAATAGGTATATGGGGACCCCAAAGGCAGGAAGCGAAGCACACGAGACATCTTATGGGGTGGAGAAGGCCTTGGGAGGGCTGGCGCAGGTTGTCCTGGATCTGGGTTAGACCTCCAAAGGTCTCCCCCAGACCTGAGTCACCGGTGCTCCTCTTAATGACTTGCACATTCATTGAACGATTCATGGGGAGAGCAGGGATTGGGGGGGAAACATTAAGTGAGACATTTCACCTAATGACCACCATGACATACAGTCTCAATTATGGTCGTATCTTGAGGACTGCCTGAATTAGCTTCTTGACATCTCCCTGAAACCAAAGTTTCCCTCCCTTTCCGCTGCTCCAGGATCATCTCCATCTATTCTCCCTTGTCGCCTTTTCTCTCATTTTTTTTTTTTAAAATAGGTTCAAAATTTGGTTAATTTATCCAGATACAACATACCGGAATAAAAAGAAAAATGAAAATAAAGATAAAATAGGGGAGGAAAAGGGGCAGAGAGAAAAGTACAGAGGGGAAAGAGTGGGAAAGAAACCATTGACTTCTGACTCCTTGTGGTGCAATACAGCAAGTCCTCGAGTTACAGCAGTCCGCTTAGTGACCGTTCGAAGTTACAACGGCGCTGAAAAAAGTGACTTACGATCTTTTTTTCACACTTTTGCAGACTGGTGCAGCATCCCTATGATCACGTGATTTATACTCGGACGCTTGGCAACTGACTCGGATTTATGACGGTCGCAGTATCCCAGGGTGGTCCTGTGATCCCCTTTTGCGACCTTCTGACAAGCAAGGCCCACGAGGAAACCAGATTCATTTAACAAATTAGTGTGACTAATTTAACGATGGCAGTGATTCACTTACCAACGGTGGCAAGAAAGGTCGTAAAATGGGGCAGAACTCACCTAACAAATGAGCACCTAACAAATGAGCAAAGCCAAGGGGAAAGCCCCATTATGTTATTTAGCCACTGTAGCGATCCATTTAACAACGGTGGCAAGAACGGTCATAAAATGGGAAAGTCAAACTCACCAACCATTTCACTTAGCAACATAAATGTTGGGCTCAATTGCAGTCGTAAGTTGAGGACTACTTGTAGAATCAGGTCATAACATGAAACCTCAACTTTTTACTTTTATATATATTCATATATACTAGCCCAGCGTTGGTGAACCTTTTCGACACAGAGTGCCAAAACGGCAGCGTGCGCGTGCCAAAAACCAGAAGAGCTACTGCCCAGTGCGCATGCGCATGCCGGGAAGATCATCTTCTCGTTTCCAGTGCACGCATGCGCACCGGCCAGCTGGTCTTCGTGCATGCATGCACGCCAGAAACTGGAAGACCAGGTGGTCGGTGCGCATGCACGCGCTGGAAACCGCCCAGCGCCCGGCGCACGCATGCGCACCGGGCGGCTGCTCTTCCGGTGCTCCTGTGCACGTGAAGACCAGCTGGCCGGCCCGCTGGAACCCAGAAGAGCAACGTGCGACGGCTCGCATGCCCGGAGAGATGGCTCGGCGTGCCACTTCTGGCACGCGTGCCAGTGGTGGGTTCCTACCGGTGCGGTCCACTCTATAGCACCGGTAGCGGCCTGCTGGTGATGTCACAGTACAGGTGCGGTCGGTTGCCGGTGCCTGGGCGCTGCCATTAAAAAAAATTTTTTTAAATTTTTTTAAAAAATTTCTTCTGCGCATGCCCAGAAACCTGACAATTAAGTCTTTCCCTGTCCCTTCGCTTGAAAATAATAAGAAGCTCGCATTTGACACGTTTCCTTCGCTTTTGCCTAAAGCTTCCCAAAGTGGGCGTTTTCCGAAAGCTTAACCTTTTATACTGTTAATTTTATACAGTTTTATACTGTTATTCTTTAGACGAAAACATTGAGGACTGTTAAAAGATACTGTTCTTTTAACAGTCCTCAATATTTTCGTCTAAGGAATCCATGACTGAAACCAAAAATGCTGTATGAGACTTGCTTGTCTTTTAACTATAGCATTTTCTGCATATAAAGGTTGCTGTGTTGCCATGGTGTAACACACACTTTGTATGCAAAGCTTTTCATGTAAGGTATAAAATAGCAAAAATAGTAGTAACATCTCTCTGAAATAACTAATACATGACCGGCAAGCCACGCCCACCCGGTCACATGTGCCCACCCGGTCACACCCACAAAATAAGCCACACCCACAGAGTGGTAGTAAAAAAATTAGGAACCCGCCCCTGACGCGTGCCATAGACTCGTCATCACAGTACTAGCCATTTCTATAACCACCAAACCTAACCAATCGGCAAAACCCCAAATCAGTGTTTCATTTTCCCGCCCCACCTCAAGCAGAAAGTCCAGAAAGGGTTTCCAGGTAGAAACAAAATGAGCTGCGTTCTTTCCTTTAATCAAAGCAGTCAATTTAAGCCATCTTGGCTAACTCCATCAATTTTTTTCTCTTACTTCCATTTCTGAAGGCTCGTGAGGAGCAGAACTGCCCCAAAAATAGTCGGTGTCTGGAGTGAAAAACTCCTCGGATACGTTAAGGGACAAAGATGGCGAATGGGTCATCTCCTCCAGCAGCTCCTGCAAGAGAGACGGAAATTAAAACGGTATCTTATCCAGAATAGTATAGGAAGGAGGAAAATATTTATTTTGTTACCTGCCCCATATCTGTTTAGTGAATATTCCACCTTTCCTTGACAGTTCTCAACTTACAACACAATTAGGATCAGAATTTCTGTTGCTAAGCGAGACAGTCGTTAAGTCGGACCGTCATGCCCGATGTTGTAACCTTTTTTGGCACAGTTGTTAAGCGAATCACCGTTAGGTGAACCATGCGGTCGTTAAGCAAATCCATTTCCCCCCCCCACACACACACATTGAGTTTGCTTGTCGGAAGCCCATAATTTCCATCGTTAAGCGAGGCGGTTGTTGAGCGAGTTACACCTCGTTTTACTACCTTGTTTTGAAACAGCCGTTAAGGGAATCGCTGCAGCTGCTAAATGAATCGTGTGGCTGTTAAGTGAAAAAAAACCACAACCTTTTGACTTTGCTTGTCTGAAACCAGCTGGGACGGTCGCAAATGGCGATCACATGACCCCGGCATGCTGAAACCGTCATAAGTACATGCCAGTTGCCAAGTCTCCAAATTCTGATCTTGTGACTTTGGGGATGCTGCAACGGTTGTAAGCGTGAGGATTGTCCGCTAGTCCCTTTTTCCCAGTGCTCTTGTAACTTTGAACGGTTGCTAAGTGAATCATCGTTAAATCGAGGACTGCTAAGGAAGTAGTTCTCTGCTTATTTATCATAGCGGAGATAGCAATAGCAATGGTACTTAGACTTATATACCACTTCACAGTGCTTTACAGCCCTCTCTAAGCGGTTTACAGAGTTCAGCATATTGCCCCCAACAATCTGGGTCCTCATTTTACCCACCTCGGAAGGATGGAAGGCTGAGTCAACCTTGAGCCTGATGAGATTTGAACAGCTGAACTGCTGAACTAGCAGTCAGCTGAAGTAGCCTGCAGTGCTGCACTCTAACCACTGCGCCACCTCGGCTCTTAGAGATGTCACTGCAATACCCCAATCCAGGAACTACCAACTCAGACAGACGATCAGTAAACTACATTTCTAAGAATACACCCACCAGTGCTGACAGGGCAAGCCATTTGTCTATGGACTGAGAGTATTCCCTATGGATGCTGTTATCTAGCTGGGTGATGAAACGTCTGCAAGAAAACAAGCTCAGAGAGCACCAAGGATCCCACAGTCCTCTGCTTGCTCCCTCCCTCCTTTCTGTAAACCCCACTCTCTTCTAGCACTGATGATGTTGCCTAGTTGGGTCAATAAATATCTCCCAGAAAACAACCAAGGACCCCACATCCATTTATCTAATCTAATCTAATCTCTCTCTCTCTCCCTCTCTCTGTGTGTCTCTCCCTGTCTCTGTGTCTTTCTCTCTGTCTTTTTCTGTCTCTCTCTCTCTTTCTGTCTCTGTGTTTTTCTCTCTCTCTTTCTCTCTCTGTATCTGTGTTTTTCTGTCTCTGTCTCTCTCTTTCTCTCTCTTTCTGTGTCTTTCTCTGTCTTTTTCTGTCTCTCTCTCTCTTTCTGTCTGTGTTTTTCTATTTGTCTTTCTCTCTCTGTATCTCTGTGTTTTTCTGTCTCTGTCTCTCTCTTTCTCTCTCTTTCTGTGTCTTTCTCTCTGTCTGTCTGTCTTTCTCTCTGTATCTCTCTCTGTCTTTTTCTGTCTCTGTCTCTGTCTCTCTTTCTCTTTTTCTGTGTCTCTTTCTGTCTCTGTGTTTTTCTATTTCTCTTTCTCTCTCTGTATCTCTGTGTTTTTCTGTCTCTGTCTCTCTCTTTCTCTCTCTTTCTGTGTCTTTCTCTCTGTCTGTCTGTCTTTCTCTCTGTATCTCTCTCTGTCTTTTTCTGTCTCTGTCTCTGTCTCTCTTTCTCTTTTTCTGTGTCTCTCTCTCTTTCTGTCTCTGTGTTTTTCTATTTCTCTTTCTCTCTCTGTATCTCTGTGTTTTTCTGTCTCTGTCTCTCTCTTTCTCTCTCTTTCTGTGTCTTTCTCTCTGTCTGTCTGTCTTTCTCTCTGTATCTCTCTCTGTCTTTTTCTGTCTCTGTCTCTGTCTCTCTTTCTCTTTTTCTGTGTCTCTCTCTCTTTCTGTCTCTGTGTTTTTCTATTTCTCTTTCTCTCTCTGTATCTCTGTGTTTTTCTGTCTCTGTCTCTCTCTTTCTCTCTCTTTCTGTGTCTTTCTCTCTCTCTGTCTGTCTTTCTCTCTGTATCTCTCTCTGTCTTTTTCTGTCTCTGTCTCTCTTTCTCTTTTTCTGTGTCTCTCTCTCTCGCTCTCTGTCTTTCTGTCTGTCTGTCTCTCTTTCTCTCTCCCTCTGTCTGTGTCTTTCTCTCTGTCTGTATCTCTCTGTGTTTTTCTGTCTGTGTCTCTCTCTTTCTCTCTGTAGTCTTTCTCTCTGTGTGTGTGTCTTTCTCTCTCTTTCTTTCTCTCTGTCTCTCTCTCTCTGTGTGTGTCTTTCTCTGTCTGTCTGTCTTTCTCTCTATCTGTCTCTTTCTCTCTGTGTGTGTGTGTGTCTTTCTCTCTCTCTCTCTGTGTCTTTCTATCTCCCTCTGTCTTTTTCTGTCTCTCTCTCTCTCTGTATCTTTCTGTCTGTGTCTCTCTCTTTCTCTCTGTGTGTGTGTGTCTTTCTCTCTCTTTCTCTCTCTCTCTCTCTCTGTCTTTCTCTCTCTGTGTGTGTCTTTCTCTGTCTGTCTGTCTTTCTCTCTATGTCTCTTTCTCTCTCTGTGTGTGTGTCTTTCTCTCTGTGTCTTTCTCTATCTCCCTCTGTCTTTTTCTGTCTCTCTCTCTCTCTCTGTATCTTTCTGTCTGTGTCTCTCTCTTTCTCTCTCTGTGTGTGTCTTTCTCTCTCTCTCTTTCTTTCTCTCTCTGTGTGTCTTTCTCTCTCTGTCTTTCTCTCTCTCTCTCTCTCTGTCTGTATCTCTCTCTGTCTTTTTCTGTCTGTCTCTCTCTCTCTCTGTCTGTCTGTATCTCTCTCTGTCTTTTTCTGTCTGTCTGTCTCTCTCTGTCTGTCTGTCTGTATCTCTCTGTCTTTTTCTGTCTGTCTGTCTGTCTCTCTCTCTCTGTCTGTCTGTATCTCTCTGTGTGAGTTTCTGTCTCTGTCTCTCTGTGTCTATCTCTCTCTCTCTCTGTCTGTCTGTCTTTCTCTCTGTCTGTATCTCTCTCTGTGTTTTTGTCTCTGTCTCTCTCTGTGTGTCTTTCTGTCTGTGTCTCTCTCTTTCTCTCTCTGTCTCTCTCTCTCTCTCTCTCTTTTTATCTGTGTCTTTCTCTATCTCTCTCTTTCTCTCTGTGTCTTTCTCCATCTCTCTCTCTCTCTCTCTGTATCTCTCTGTCTTTTTCTGTCTCTCTTTCTCTCTCTGTCTGTATCTCTGTGTGTTTCTGTCTCTGTCTCTCTCTGTGTGTCTTCTCTCTCTCTGTCTGTCTCTCTGTCTGTATCTCTCTGTGTGTTTTTGTCTCTGTCTCTGTGTCTTTCTGTCTGTCTCTCTCTTTCTCTCTCTCTCTCTGTCTTTCTCTGTCTGTCTGTATCTCTCTCTGTCTCTTTCTGTCTCTCTCTCTTTCTCTGTCTGTATCTCTCTGTGTGAGTTTCTGTCTCTGTCTCTCTCTCTGTGTCTTTCTCTCTCTCTCTTTGTCTGTCTGTCTTTCTCTCTGTCTGTGTCTCTCTCTTTCTCTCTGTGTGTCTTTCTCTCTCTCTCTCTCTCTCTCTCTGTCTGTCTGTCTCTCTCTCTTTCTCTCTCTGTCTCTCTCTCTCTCTCTCTCTTTTTATCTGTGTCTTTCTCTATCTCTCTCTTTCTCTCTGTGTCTTTCTCCATCTCTCTCTCTCTCTCTGTATCTCTCTGTCTTTTTCTGTCTCTCTTTCTCTCTCTGTCTGTATCTCTGTGTGTTTCTGTCTCTGTCTCTCTCTGTGTGTCTTCTCTCTCTCTGTCTGTCTCTCTGTCTGTATCTCTCTGTGTGTTTTTGTCTCTGTCTCTGTGTCTTTCTGTCTGTCTCTCTCTTTCTCTCTCTCTCTCTGTCTTTCTCTGTCTGTCTGTATCTCTCTCTGTCTCTTTCTGTCTCTCTCTCTTTCTCTGTCTGTATCTCTCTGTGTGAGTTTCTGTCTCTGTCTCTCTCTCTGTGTCTTTCTCTCTCTCTCTTTGTCTGTCTGTCTTTCTCTCTGTCTGTGTCTCTCTCTTTCTCTCTGTGTGTCTTTCTCTCTCTCTCTCTCTCTCTCTCTGTCTGTCTGTCTCTCTCTCTTTGTGTCTCTCTCTCTCTAAGCCTAATGAAGGAAGCTCCAAGGACTCTCCTACCAACACTGATGGGGTTGGCAACTCTCTTGTTATATAAACATAGACCAAACCCCACTTCCTAGTAGCACTGATGATGTTACCTGGTTGGGTCGTGAAACGTGTACAAGAAAACAACCACGCTCTGAAAACACCAAAGACCCCACAATCCTCTTCCTCCCCGCTCCTCCACAAACCCCCCCTCCACAAACCCCCCCTCCCTTCCTCCCCTTCTAGCACTGATGATGTTATCTAGTTGGGTCCTGAAACGTCTGCAAGAAAACAACCAAGCTCAGAGAGCACCAAGGACCCCACGTGCTAACCTTTGTTAGAAAGGTCTCCGCTCTCTAGCAAGATTGATTGACAACCTTTTGCTCAGATTCTTTGCTTTGATTCAAAGCACCGGTTGTTAAAAAACATTCACGTATTTCTGGGAGGGATTGCATTAAAATATTATCTCCGGAATGGCTCAACGCCGTGTAGTTCTGGTCTTATTTTGCTCAACGATCTGGATCGGCCGATTGGACCCAGAACGATCGCTTAATTATTCAACGGCCGAAGGAGCGAAAAACCGTACCCGGAAAGAATCCTCCGAAGGGAGAGAAAGGCACATGGGCTTGCATGGCGCTGCGCCGCTCTCGCAGGCTGGAACCGGACTGCCTCTTCCTAATAATAAATTAAGACAACATGAAATGCAACATCACCCCCCCCCCCAGAGAAACGAGGAGGGGTGGGAGTCGGAATTAGCATGCAGAGGAAAAACTCGGTCTCTTGGACGACGGACAGGCTGGAAAAACAAATAATTGAGAAAGCGCCAATAGAGGCTGATTAGACGGGGATGATAATAGCAATTAAATAGCTAACCCACAGAACCAAACCCCCTCAAATTATCCTTTAGGGAAGAGGAATAAAGCCTCCTCGATAAATGGATTTTTAAAAACGGTCTCTGGAAAAAAAAATCCATCCCTTTTGGTTCTTCTGGGAGCCAGAGCAGCGAATCCACTCGCTACCGGTGGCGTCGAAACCGTCAGGAAAATGGAACGTACCCAGAACGCTAAAATTGCTACAGACAACCTCTCTCGTTGCACGCCAATTATGTCAAAGTCGATTTGCGTTCCTGCTCCTTAGCCATTTTATTCTGGGGAAGGGTCTTCTCCCCCAGGGAAGGGGTGGGCAATTCACAGCACAGCATCTGCAATTTGCTGCTTCTTGTTCAAACGGTTACAGGTAGGGTAGGGTTAAAACAAGAAGAAGAATTAAGATGCGGTGGGTTGCTAAATTTAATTTTTTTTAAACCCATCTTAATAGTTTTGATGAATAACCCAAAGTGGTGAACAGAACTAATCTTCTTTCCTCCTCCTATTTTCCCCCACAACAACAACCCAGCGAGGTGTGCTGGGCTGAGAGACTGGCTCAAAGTCACCCAGCTGGTTTTCATGCCTAAACTGGGACTAGAACTCTCCCTCTCCTGGTGATTGGCCCAAAGTCACCCAGCTGGCTTTCATGCCTAAGGCGGGACTAGAACTCACAGTCTCCTAGTGATTGGCTTAAAGTCACCTAGCTGGCTTTCATGCCTAAGGCGGGACTAGAACTCACAGTCTCCTAGTGATTGGCTTAAAGTCACCTAGCTGGCTTTCATGCCCAAGATGGGACTAGAACTCACCCTGTCCTAGTAATTGGTCCAAAGTCACTCAGCTGGCTTTCATGCCTAAGGTGGGACTAGAACTCACAGTCTCCTAGTGATTGGCTTAAAGTCACCTAGCTGGCTTTCATGCCTAAGGTGGGACTAGAACTCACAGTCTCCTAGTGATTGGCTTAAAGTCACGTAGCTGGTTTTCATGCCTAAGGTGAGACTAGAACTCACCATCTCCTGTTGATTGGTCTAAAATCACCTAGTGGGCTTTCATTACTAAGGTGAAACTAGAACTC
The DNA here is from genome assembly GCA_023053685.1 of Diadophis punctatus similis. Taxonomy (NCBI): domain Eukaryota; kingdom Metazoa; phylum Chordata; class Lepidosauria; order Squamata; family Dipsadidae; genus Diadophis; species Diadophis punctatus. Next base: position 4,881,047 of record JALIGW010000001.1, read on the forward strand.
ACTGACTCCTAGTGATTGGGTCAAAGTCACTCAACTGGCTTTCATGCCTAAGGCGGGATTAGAACTCACCGTCTCCTGGTGATTATAAAGTCACGTAGCTGGCTTTCATTACTAAGGTAAAACTAGAACTCTTCCTCTCCTGGTGATTGACCCAAAGTCATCCAACTGGCTTTCATGCCTAAGGTGGGACTAGAACTCACTGTCTCCTAGTGATTGGGTCAAAGTCACTCAACTGGCTTTCGTGCCTAAGCCAGGCCTAGAACTCATCGTCTCCCAGTTTCGAGCCTGCTGCCTTAACCACTAGACCAAACCACCACAGCAAGATTGAAGCTTATCTGGATCGCTGGGGCTGCCTAAATCTGGCAGTGAAATGTATGCATTTTGGCTACTTTTGGGGAGGGGGGGTCTGTTTTTATGAGCAGACACGCGGAGGTAAATGCCACCGAACCGAGCTGTGCTGCCTGGGGAATTCTGGGAGTTGTAGTCCGCACATCTTCAAGTTCTTAAGGTTGAGAAACAGAGCTGTAACTCAACCCTCCTTACCTTCTTTCTCCAGGCCCGGGACTCTTCCGAACGTCCCGTCTGCATTTCTGTGTTTTTCGGGGTCGCAAAGCACCTTGTGGTCCCCGATGGCCCTGCTGCGCTGCCCCCTTCCCGCCTCGCCGTTCTCCTGGTAGGATCGGACCCGCTCGCAAATGGTGGGGCTCGGGAAACCGGTCATGGCGTCCTGCGCCTCGCTCTGCAACATCCATCTGGGGGCAGGGTGCTGCGTCGGTAAATGAAGCTGCCCCGAGGCTGCCTGTTTGGCCATCTGCTTCACTTCGGCTGCAGCGAAATCGTGACAGAAGAAGGACGGTTGGATTTAATCAATCAATCAATCAATCTTTGGACTGGTTTTAGTGGGACTTGACCATTTCAGCTGCTACGGTAAGGAAGCTACATAGGATTAAATACAGGTAGTCCTCAACTTATAACAGTTCATTTAGCGACCATTTGAAGTGGCAATGATCGTGAAAAAAGTGACTGAGGACCCTTTTTCAAACTTACCAGTGTTTCCCCGAAAATAAGACCCTGTCTTACATTTTTTTGAACCCTGAAATAAGCGCTTGGCCTTATTGCCATGCACGCAAAAGCCCCATTGGGCTTATTATCAGGGGATGTCTTATTTTGGGGGAAACAGGGTATCTATCTGTCTGTCTGTCCCTGTCTGTCCGTCCGTCCGTCTATTATCTGTCTCTATTATATCTATCTATCTATCTGTCTGTCTATCTATCTATCATATCTATCTATCTATCTATCTATCTATCTATCTATCTATCTATCTATCTATCTATCTATCATCGTCTGTCTGTCTGTCTGTCTATCTATCATGTCTATTCTCTCTCTCTCTCTCTCTCTCTCTCTCTCTCTCTCTCTCTCTCTCTCTCTCTCTCTCTCTCCTGTGTTTCCCCAAAAATAAGACCCTGTCTTATATTTTTTTGAACCCTGAAATAAGCGCTTGGCCTTATTGCCATGCACTCAAAAGCCTGATTGGGTTTATTATCAGGGAAGGTCTTATTTTGGGGGGAAACAGGGTACAACTGTTGCAACATCCCCATGGTCATGTGATTAAAGTTCAGACTTTTGACAACTGACTCATATTTATGACGGTTGCAGTGTCCTGGGGGGGTCACGTGATCCCCTTTTGCGACCTTCTGACAAGCAAAGTCAATGGGGGAGCAGGATTTGCTTAACAACTGCATGACTAATTTAACAACTGCAGTGATTCGCTTAACGACTGTGGCAAGAAAGGTTGTAAAATGGGGGGAAATTCACGTGACAATTTCTCATTTAGCAACATGAATTTTAGGCTCAATTGTTGGTCGTAAGTCGAGGAATACATCTACAGTTAGTCTTCGACTTACAGCCACAATTGAGCCCAAACTGTATGACACTGAATGAAACAGTTGTGAAGCGCGTTTTGCTCCATTTTACGACCTTTGCCATTGTTGTTAAATGGATCACTGTGGCTGTTAAGTTAGAAACACTGTTATGGTTTCCCATTGACTTTGCTTGCAACAATAGATGGAAACTAATCAAGGAAAGAAGCAACCTAGAACTAAGGAGAAACTTCCTAACAGAGAGAATAATTAACCAGTGGAACTACTTGCCTCCAGAAGTTGTGGATGTCCCATCACTGGAGGTTTTGAAAAAGACATTGGATAGCCATTTGTCTGAAATGGTGTAGGGTCTCCTGCTTGAACAGGGGGCTGGATTAGAAGACCTCCATGGTCCCTTCCAATTCTGTTATTGTTGTTAAGTGAGTTTTGCCCCATTTTATGACCTTTCTTGCCACTGTTATGAAGTGAACCACTGCAGTTGTTAAGTTACTATCATTAAGTGTTGTACCTCATGATTCTTGACAAATGTATCTTTTCTTTTATGTACACTGAGAGCCTATGCACCAAAGACAAATTCCTTGTGTGTCCAATCACACTTGGCCAATAAAGAATTCTATTCTATTCTATTCTATTCTATTCTATTCTATTCTATTCTATTCTATTCTATTCTATTCTATTCTATTCTATTCTATTCAATAATTCTATTCAATAATTCTATTCTATTCTATTCTTCAATTCTATTCTATTCTATTCTATTCTACTCTATATTCTATTCTATTCTATTCTATTCTATTCTATTCTATTCTATTCTATTCTATTCTATTCTATTCTATTCTATTCTATTCTATTCTATTCTATTCTACTCTACTCTACTCTACTCTACTCTACTCTACTCTACTCTATTCTATTCTATTCTATTCTATTCTATTCTATTCTTAAAACATATGAAGAACAGTTGCAGGAATTGGGTTTGGCCGGTCTAGAGAAAAGAAGAATTAGGGGGGACATGATAGCAGTCTTCCAGTATCTCAGGGGCTGCCACAATGAGGAGGGGGGGGGTGTCAAGCTATTCTCCAAAGCCCCTGAAGGCAGGACAAGACGCAATGGATGGAAACTAATTCAGGAGAGAAGCAACCTAGAATTGAGAAACTTCCTAACAGTGAGGACAATTAACCAGTGGAACAGCTTGCCACCAGAAGTTGTGAATGCTCCAACACTGGAAGTTTTTAAGAAGAGACTGGACAGCCATGTTATCTGTAATGGTCTAGGCAGGGTCTCCTGCTTGAACAGGGGGCTGGACTAGAAGACCTCCAAGGTCCCTTCCAACTCTTGACATTCTGTTAATGACAATAAGTGAGTCCAACTTGAAACAGGAGGAAGAAACTTTGAGACAACTTCTGACCTTGATTCTAAGAATCCAATGGACTCTTAAGATATTATACAGGTAGTTCTCAACTTACAATTTACTTTCCAAATCACGTGAAGGCAGGACAAGAAACAATGGATGGAAACTAATCAAGGAGAGAAACAACCTGGAACTAAGGAGAAACTTCCTAACAGGGAGGACAATGAACCAGTGGAACAGCTTGCCACCAGAAGTTGTGGGTGCTCCATCACTGGAGGTTTTTAAGAAGAGACTGGACAGCCACTTCTCTTAAACGGTACCATTCTCCTGCTTGAGCAGGGGGCTGGACTAGAAGACCTCCAAGGTCCCTTCCAGCTCTATTCTATATTCTATTCTTCCCTTGCAACTCTTATTCTCATTCTGATTTTGCTTGTCAGAAGGTCCCAAAAGGCGGGATCACATGACCCCAAGACATTGCAACCGTCATAAACGCAGGCCAACTGCGCTCTGAGTTTTGACTGGGTGACCACAGGGATGCTTGCAGCCGTCGTTAAGTGTGCAAAAGGGTCACACGTTACTTTTATCAGTGGCGTCACAACTTCAAACGGTCACTAAATGAGTGGCTGTTAAGCAGAGGATTACCTGTAATGGAATAAAAGCGAGCACACCGAAGGGTTGTTGTACCAGTGCTGTGTTACTCTGTCAGATTATTCATGAACTGGGAGAGCCAATGGTAACAAGGTCAGCCAATGAATAGGCATAGCAACTAAGTCAGCCAATGGGAGCTTCAACACTTCTGAGTCTGTGCAGAGAATGGAAATTGAAACTGAAGCTAGAAGGCTGGGCGTGGCTAAGCCCACTCGGTACTCTCAGTCCACGCTGAACTCTGCTGAGATGAAACTAACTGTTCTCTCCTGCCTGTGTGTTTGCTTGTAACTGCTTGAAGAAGAATCTACGTTGATATTGTATATACCGTATTTTTCGGAGTATAAGACGCACCTTTTTCCTCCCTAAAAGTGGCTGAAAATTTGGGTGCGTCTTATACTTCGAATGTAGCTTTTTTTTCGAGCCCTAACTAGGTGCTAACAGATCTTCCCAGCTCTTACCTTGCAGGCTTTTTCATTGTTACTCTCTCCAAAGAATGTTTTTCCAGCCCTAAGTCTTTGCAGGGTTTTTTTCATTGCTCTACTTGCTCCGAATAAGTGTTTTTCTAGCCCTAACCAGGTGCTAACGATCTTCCCAGCTCTTACTGGCTTGCAGGCTCTTTCATTGTTACTCTCTCAGAAGAAGGTTTTTTTAAGTCCTAACCAGGGGATAAAATAATGTGCTGAAGCTGCTCCAAATAAGTTTTTTTCTAGCCCTAACCAGGTGCTTACTATCTTCCCAGCTCTTACCTTGCAGGCTTTTTCATTGTTACTCTCTCCAAAGAATGTTTTTCCAGCCCTAAGTCTTTGCAGGGTTTTTTTCATTGCTCTACTTGCTCCGAATAAGTTTTTTTCTAGCCCTAACCAGGTGCTAACGATCTTCCCAGCTCTTACTGGCTTGCAGGCTCTTTCATTGTTACTCTCTCAGAAGAAGGTTTTTTTAAGTCCTAACCAGGAGATAAAATAATGTGCTGAAGCTGCTCCAAATAAGTTTTTTTCTAGCCCTAACCAGGTGCTATCTATCTTCCCAGCTCTTACTGGCTTGCAGGCTCTTTCATTGTTACTCTCTCAGAAGAAGGTTTTTTTGTCCTAACCAGGGGATAAAATAATGTGCTGAAGCTGACCAAACTAAGGACGCTAGCCGGATGAATACCTGGTAGGCAGATTGTTTTCCCCTATTTTCCTCCCCAAAAACTAAGGTGCGTCTTATACTTCGGTGCGTCTTATACTCCGAAAAATACAGTATATTCTTGTGTATAAAGGAGTTTCTTATTTAAATGAATCCTGTTGCATCGGTCTGCCTGTGTGTGCTTTCTGGATTCTTGATATACTCTCTGATGGCAAAACAACAGCAAAAAACCCCCAAAGTTCTGGCTTTTTCCAAATAATACATTTTTATTTGATAGGCTTTTAAACAAAATAAACGAGGTGGGAAAAATTCCCAACAGATTCCCACAGTTCATTAAAGTTTATGCCTTTTATTGCAAGGAGAGGGAGGGAAAGGCAGATGGATAATCACATTATACTATTTTTTGTATATTTTAAATGGACTGGCAATTCTCGAACCATCAACGCTGCTTTTAAAGGGAATTATAGTACTTTTAATCGCGAGAAATTATGGTCATTTGGCCACTTCGCAATTCAAACGATGCAATTTCTGTAAATTGGTTTAAACGTGCCATAGATGTGACAATTAAGATATATAAAGAAACCAACAGCCAAATATAGTGTATAAATAAACTTGCTATGATTTGAAATCTCCAGGCCTATCTAAGAGTCCTCGACTTACAACTTTTCGTTTAGTGAGCGTTCAAAGTTACAACGGCACTGAAAAAAGTGACTTACGACCGTTTTTCACACTTACGACCGTTGCAGCATTCCCATGGCCAGGGGATCAAAAGTCAGATGCTTGGAAATTGACTCATTTTTATGACGGCCGCAGCGTCCCGGGGTCACAGAGACCCCCTTTTTGCGTCCCTCTGACAAGCAAGGTCAATGGGGAAGCCGGATTCCCTAAACAACCGTGTGACTCACTTAGCAATGGCATTGATTCACTTAACAACTCTGGCAAGAAAGGTTGTAAAACGGGGCACAAAGCTCACTTTAACAACTGTGTTGCCTAGCAACAAAAATTATGGGCTCCAATGTGGACGTAAATCAAGGACCACCTGTAAAAGTAGACCTTGACTTACCACCACAAGTGGGACTGGAGCGTCTGTTCCTAAGCAATGCGGTCATTAAGTGAATAAATGCCCAGTTGTATGACCGTTTTGGCTGCGGTTGTTAAGCAAATCATAAAGAAATCCCGCTTCCCCCACAACTGACTTTGTTGGGAGACCCTAGAAGGGTGCCAATAATGATCTCATGACCCCAGGATGCTGTAACCATGGTAAATGCAAGCGCCCAAATTCTGGGATGCTGTGATGGTCATAAGTGCGAGGATCGGTTGTAATATTTTTTTCAGTGCTGTCATAACCAGTTTTTAAACGACCTTTTATTGCTTTTTCATTATATTGTAAGCTTCCCAAGTTGCTGCATCAGTCAGATGGGCAGCATAATAATTTAATAAATCAATATAAATCAATAAAAAATCTACAAAGTGGATATTTTCAAGGAGAGATTTAAAAAAAACACAATTTCGTTTTCTTTGGCCTCTACTGCCATCTTGTGGGCAGAAAGGAAACAACAGAGCTACTTTTCCGCATCTCAAATGATCCATCTGTTAAACTACGGAAGTTTGCAGATCATACAACAGTGATTGGTCTCATTCGAGACAATGATGAAACCGCATACAGATGAAACTGCATACAGACGGGAGGTTGAACAACTAGCCTCGTGGTGTGACCAGAACAATCTGGAACTGAACACATTGAAAACCGTAGAAATGGTGGTAGACTTTAGGAGAAACCCCCCCATACTTCCACCTCTTACAATACCAGACAACACAGTATCAACAGTAGAGACCTTCAAATTTCTAGGTTCTATCATATCTCAAGACCTAAAATGGTCACCCAACATCAAAAACGTCATCAAAAAAGCACAACAAAGAATGTTCTTTCTGCGCCAACTCAGGAAGCTCAAACTGCCCAAGGAGCTGCTGATACAGTTCTACAGAGGAATCATTGAGTCTGTCATCTGCACCTCTATAACTGTCTGGTTCGGTTCTGCAACCCAACAAGACAGACACAGACTTCAGAGGATAATCAGAACTGCAGAAAAAACAATTACTGCCAACCTGCCTTCCATTGAGGACCTGTATACTGCACAAGTCAAAAAGAGGGCCGTGAAAATATTTACTGACCCCTCGCATCCTGGACACAAACTGTTTCAACTCCTACCCTCAAAACGACGCTATAGAGCACTGCACACCAGAACAACTAGACACAAGGACAGTTTTCCCCCGAACGCCATCACTCTGCTAAACAAATAATTCCCTCAACACTGTCAAACTATTCATTAAGGCTGCACTACTATTACTATTAGTCTTCTCATCGTTCCTATCACCCATCTCCTCCCACTTATGACTGTATGACTGTAACTTGTTGCTTGTATCCTTCCGATTTATATTAATATGGATAGTTTCCTGTTTGCTTATTTGTACCCTATGACAATCATTAAGTGTTGTACCTCATGATTCTTGACAAATGTATCTTTTCTTTTATGCACACTGAGAGCATATGCACCAAAGACAAATTCCTTATGTGTCCAATCACACTTGGCCAATAAAGAATTCTATTCTATTCTATTCTATTCTATTCTATTCTATTCTATTCTATTCTATTCTATTCTATTCTATTCTATACATCCATACAACAGTCTTAACAATATTTTTCTTAATAATTACAATTAATTTATCACTTCATTTTTAATACATATTCTAATATCATCCTTCCATTTCTAAAACCTTCTAGCCCTTCTCTCACATTTCTTTTCATCTTAATATCTATCTTTTAGTCTTTTCCCCCTCTTATTTTATCTCTATTTTAATTCTCTTTTCTTTCCCCTTTTTTCTGTTCTTGTCTTTCCATTCCAACAATCAAAGATGTGGTCTTTTCCCACCTTATACATTTCTAGTATTAATATATTTTACTTCTTTTCTAAACAATAATAAAAAATAATTTTTACTTCTTTTTTCTCTTTTCCATATGATTCTTGCTCTTTAATACAAGTTGATTTTATCCTCTTAACAGTTAATTCCATCCCTTTATCACATTTCTAACAATCATTCAAAACTAGTTTTTATCTCTTATACCTCATACAAAACATTTTTCAAGGTTACCAACTTTCAATCTTCTAATTAGCATTTACATTCTTCATATATTTTCTTGTGGTTAATTTATAACTTCATTTCTATAAACTATTCACACATATATTTAATACAAATTATTTTTCCCATGTTGTAACTCTTCTATATTCATAACTCATATTCAAGAATATTTTTTTTATTTCTTATCACCACAATAAACAATTATTCAAATTATTTAATTCTAATATACTAATTTAGCATATACATTCTTATTCTTTTTTATCCCTTATCTTTTACCCTATTCCATATTTTTAATCCTCTTTTCTTTTTCTTTTGGTTGTCTCACATATATTTCTTTCTCTTTCATTTCTACTCTTAAATCCATTCTTTAAAAATTATTTATTTAGAGTTCTTAATATGCCGCCCTACTCCCTGAGGACTCTCTATCTTTTGCTATACTCTCTATCATTCTCTCATCTTTTTTCCTCCTTTGTTGTTTTATTTTGCTTTCATGTTTTCTAGCTTTTTCTTCTTTTCCCTTTCTGGCTTTCTTTTTCTCCCATATCTTTTCCATACTTCCCTTTCTAATCCTTTTTTCACACTCCGTGTTTCCATCATCCCTTTATTGTGTTTTCTTTCTTGTTGTTTATTGTCCGGTTCCTCTTTTTTTCCCCACTCTTCCCAAATCCTCAGTATTTTCCTCATTTATCTGGTCTGCACTTGTTATTCTTTGTATTATATTCTCCAGTTTCAGTTCTATGCAATCCATATCTTCCAAGTATTTCCTTCATTCCTGTCACGCAGTGATTTTTATTGCCTGTTATATGTATATGCAGGGAGAAGCATTCCTATCTAATATAATGGTTTATTCCTGAGCACGTGATTGATATGTTCTTGTACGCATGTGTACATTCCATTCTTCCCTTCTGTTCCTGGCTTCCATTGAAGCAAGACCTACTTTTATATCAGAGATGTAGATTAATGAGGATTTATTGTTTTTGTACTGAAATAAATATTTTACTTAGACTTTTAAACTGTGGTTTCTTTTCTAATGTCTGATGTCCGGGAAAAGATCAAACTTCTCCTTTGTGAGATTAATTATCGCCTCTGTCAATTCCCATACGCTGCTTATTTATAATGTCCTTAATATCCTGATGAATCCATTCCATGTCTTTATTTCCACTTGTTATCATTTTTACAATCCAACCAAATTTCAAAGGAAAAATCCGGGGGCTTTACCACTACTTTTCCTTCTTTTTGATTTACTCAGCTTTATTTATCCAGCAAAACCAAAGTTCCGAGGGTTACACCCTTCTTTCTTTCTTTCTTTCTTTCAAATGGCGCGCCTGCTTCAAGTCAATATTATTCCTCTTCGTTATTCTGCGCTCTCAATTTCATTATTTTGTGTATATAAATCCAGCGTATAGATAGGTACGTGATAATCAGTTTAATTATGATAAGGTAAAGACAACTTTCAATTGGAATATACATATTTTTCTTTAACACAAAGTATCTTTCCAGAACCGCATCTTCTTTTAAAACTTTCAAACAAACTTTTTTCCCCCTCCTAGTTCCCAAACGTTTTCTTCAAATTTTTAATGTGCTTGTCCCGCCGCTAATATTTGATTTCCGTATTTCTTTCCCCTCATATTTTTGGGGTTATTCTTAAAAAGCAACAATCCTTTTTAGCCCAGATCGCAAATCATTCACTTTTCCCTCCTGCTCATTCTTAGTTTTTCTGGTCTTCTTTCAGCTTTGTGGCAGCCATATTTGTTGCCGCTGCTCCACACCGTCGACTAGGGGCTTTCCAGCTCAGGAAGGGGAGATGCGGCTCCCCTCTACCCTTCTGGCGGTCCCCCTTCGCTTTGCCCCCTCTACGGGGGGGCTTAGGTCCCAATCCGGACCTTCGGATGTGAAGTGTTCGGAGCCGGCTGCGGAGCTCGCAGTCCCGGCTTCCGATGTCGCCAAAAGCAAAACCAGAAGTCTTCACGTGATCTTGATTCTATCCGTCTGCTAATGCATTGGCTTTAAGATGTCTGGATTTCAACTCCCAGAATTCCCCAGCCAGCATGCAGAATTCTTGATGAGTGAACCAGCCCAAAGCCTATTACTAATCTGTGTAACTTGCTGCCCCAAACTTTAGATGGCCGTAAAAGGGGACTGGATAAATTCCTGCAACAAGGTCTATCAAGGGTTACCCATCTGGATGACCTTACAATGCCTCCAAATGCTAAATCCTAATTTTGGGGGAAAAGGGGGAGGGAGAAGGATGTGTCTCCGTCTGTTGAGCCCCCAAAGAACATCTAGCTCAGTGGTTCTCAACCTTCCTAATGCTGCGACCCTTTAATACAGTTCCTCATGTTGTGGTGACCCCCCAACCATAAAATAATAAAATTATTAGGAAACCTAAAGGTGGGTTCTAACTTACCTCGCTGCCGGTTCGCTTCCTCCTGCGTTGCGTAGCTGCGCCTCGTGGCCGCATGGGCGCTTTGCGCGCGAGCACACATGTGTAGTGCCAATTTTTTTATTGCAAAAAAAAAAAAGCCAAAAACAAGATGGTGACAGATGCGCAGTGCCGGAAATTTGGCTTCTACGCATGCTCAGAAGTTCCCATGGTACAAATTTTTTTTTGTAGTAGTCTATTTGCATGTGGGTAGATCCGCCTGGAGACAGATAGAGGAGCGGTGTCTCGGTTCCTAAGGCCATCGGAAATACGTGTTTTCCGATGGTCTTAGGCGACCCCTGTGAAAGGGTCGTTTGACCCCCAAAGGGGTCATGACCCACAGGTTGAGAACCGCTGATCTAGCTGATCCCAAATGCTAGATTAGCATCTTATCCAACCTAATCCAACAGGATCAATCTTCTAACTGTAGGGCTGAGAATGCTGGGTATTGTAGTCCCAGCTCAATTGAATGCCCCCCCCCCCATTTCTGTGGACTGGAAAACCCCAAAACTCACTTGTCCATTCAGACTGGGCCATTCTCCTCTCCTCGCTTCTCAAATTCGCTTCGTAGATTTCGGGACCTGTTTTTCTGAAGGACCTGCAAAAACAGGTTAATGGCATCATTTTTACCGACCACAGATAGGATGCGCTTACAGTTCGACTCCACTTTATCTAGGCTTCTTCTAAACATCCTAGACCAGTGATGGCGAACCTATGGCACGCGTGCCACAAGTGGCATGCGGAGCCATATCAGTGAGCATGCGAGCTCAGGTCCGGCACGTGCAGCTGATTTTCGGGCCTTCTGGGCCCACTGCGAATCTGGAAACAGGCTGTTTCCAGCCTCCGGAGGGGCTGGGGAAGGCCCGTTTTTTGCTCTCCCCAAGCTTCAGAGCCTTTCTAGGAGCCTGGGGAAGGCGAAAATGGCCTTCCCCACCCCCATGGAGGTCCTCTGAAGGTAGGAAACGGCCTGTTTCCCAACTTCCGGTATGACCGGAAGTCCCGTTTTTTTGCTCTCCCCAGGCTCCAGAGCCTTTCTGAATGCAGTATTCCAAGTGTGGCCTTATCAAGGCATTATAAAGTGGTATTAACACATCACGTGATCTTGATTCTATCCCTCTGTTGATGCAGCCTAGAACTGTGTTGGCTTTTTTGTCAGCTGCTGCACACGGCTGGCTCATATTTAAATGGTTGTCCACTAGGACTCCAAGATCCCTCTCACAGTTACTACTGTTGAGCAAGGTACCACATATACTGTACCTGAGCATTTTGTTTTTCTTGCTTAAATGTAGAACCTTACTTTTTCCACCACTGAATTTCATTTTGTTTCATAGCGCCCAATGTTCGAGTCTGTCCAGATCCTTGCAGTCATAAATGAAGAACTGCTTTTACTGTTTTTCTCTTGAGAATTCAGACTGTCTCCCACCCCGATTTCTTTTTAGGCGCAACGTGCACCCAATGCTGCATTTTTCCTCCGCCCACCACACCCCTATTTCTCTTGTGCTACAACCGGGGATTGAGGAAACAGTACTCACCCATCTGCTGCCTTGATCCCGTCCAACATGGAGCTGCCTCGACGTAGTTGGCAGCTTTTCTTCCTCCTGAAGGTCACACCTGGGGGCAAGGGCTGAAAATCACATGGATAAGGAGGCGATCTGGGGCCGGGGGGACACACACACGACTATTTCTGTGCAGGTAGTCCTCGACTTACAACCGTTTGTTTAGTGACTGTTTGAAGCGACCAAGGCACGGAAAACAGTGACCCGTGACCAGTGGCAGGTTGCTGTCTTACTGGTGCTGGTGCGCGCGCATCTCCACGTTTCGGGGGGGGCGTGCACTCGCTACGCGCACACGCCCCCTCGCGCGATTTTGCTTCTGCACATGTGCGGAAACAAAATCGCGCCGAAATTATGCAAGGGGCGCGCGAGAGAGAGGTTTCGGCACGATTTTGCTTCTGCACATGCGCAGAAGCAAAATCGGCAAAAAATTAACGAAAAAATGGCGACGCGCGCGGTGGACCGGCAGAGGGGGCTCCGGAGCGGTCGCGCGCAAATTGCGCAATCGACCGCTCCCTACTGGAGCTGCACACCGGGCAGTTCCGGAAGGAACCCACCTCTACCTGTGACCGTTTTTCGTATTTATTTATTTCGTTTTTCGTATTTATTTAGCGTTGCAGCATCTCTATGGTCGCATGGTCAAAATTTCACTGCTTGGCAACTGACTCACATTTATGACGGTTGCGGTGTTCCGTGGTCACATGACCACCACCCCTTTGGCGAACTTTCAACGAGCAAAGTCAACGGGATTCGCTTAATGACCGTGTTGCTAGTTTAACAACTGCAGGGGTTCACTTAACAGCCGGGGAGAGAAAGCTCGTAAAACGGGGCAAAGCTCACTTAAACGACTGTCTTGCTTAGCGACAGAAAATTTGGGGCTCTGTTTTGTGGTCGTAAGTCGAGGACTACCTGGAACTAGGAGGGGAGTTTGAATTAACCCTCTGCAGCTTCGGAATACAATCTCTATTAAATGCACAAATATATTCTACCCTATCAATGCAACCTCTGGAGAACAAGAAAGATTTCTGCACATGAATTTCAGATAGTCCTCGTTTTATGACCAGAATGGAGACCAGGACTTCTGCTGTTAAGAAAGGTGGTTATCAAGCAAATCGCCTCCAATTTTACCACATGTAAAATTGCCACGGCGAATCACTACAGTTGTTAAGCGAGTTATGCGGTCATTAAGCAAATCCAGCTTCCAACATTGGTCTTTGCTTATATCAAAAGCCTGCTGGGAAGTTTGCACATGGTGATCACGTGACCTCAGGATGCTGCGATGACAGGTAGTCCTCGTCACATCACCTCAATGGAGCCCAAAATTTATGTTGTTAAGTGAGACATTTATTAACCGAGTGATGCCCTGCTTTACGACTTTTCCTGCCACAGTTGTTAAAGTGATTCACGGCAAGTTGTTAAATGAACAGCACGATCGTTAAGTGAATCTGGCTTCCCCGCTGACTCTGCTAGTCAGAAGGTCGCAAAAGGGGATCACGTGACCCTGGGACAATGCGACCGTCGTAAGCATGAAGCAGTTGCCAAGCATCGGAATTTTGATCACATGACCAGGGGGGGGATGCTGCCAGGATTGTAAATGTGAAAAACAATTATAAGTCACTTTTTTCAATGCCGTTGTAACTTCGAACGGTCACTAAACGAATGGTTGTAAGTCGAGGACTACCCGTAATTGTTCTCACTTTCAGGAAATTTCTCCTTGGTTCTAGGTTGGATCGCTCTTTCATGATCTTAAAAACCTTCCCCGTGAAAAGCAGCCATCAAGCAGCGTTATCGCTGCCAGCCAACGCTGCTCAGGGTGCCAAAGAGCCTCCCCTCTTTGTCCCACTTTACCTGATAGTTCGGCTCCGTTCCTTTTGGACTGACGGGACTTCTGGCTGTTTCCGGTCCAAAATCGCTCCAGTAAGTGGTATCCTGGCTTTGGTTGGCACTCTTGGGCCTGTTTTCGGCCGCTTGGTAAGACTGGATCACCAGGGATCTGTACGTCCCCGGAACCCGGAACGGCGGTGGCACATAGTTCTCCGTCGGAGGACCCATCGCCTTCCACTCCAAGGTGCGGTCACCACTTAAGGGAGCTTTAATATTTCTGAAGATGCTCTCCAGCTTCTCGTGGTAACCCCGGGCAGGAATCCCGGCGGGAAGTTGCTCCTTCGCCTGGGTCCCCCAAAAGAGCTCCTGAGGTTTGTAGAAACACTCCACCGCGCCCAGTTTGGTTTTGGTGCGGGAGAGGGAATCTGTAGCTTGCTGGAGCATAGTTTTGCAGATCTTGAGATCTAGAACACATTTGCCAAATTTGTGGTCGAACTGGGACGGGACGTACCCATTTTTGCCGCCGGCGCTCCTGAGCACCTCATTCATCACCGAGATGCCGTTCAGGTCCTCGTGACTGTATTCCATTTCGGTCTCCGAGGACAGGCTCGCCTCGCGGTCCCGGATCTCGGCACGTCGAGGGGAAGAGAGGTCGGCCATATCGCCAGGAGAGCTCATCAATTCTCGTCGGGAATCGGGATCCTGCTCGGATCTTGACGTCTCTTCGTCCCCCTCCGTCTCTGACCCCAGCTCTGGATAACGAGTAAATATCTCCTTGATTTGCACGCTGGACAAGCTCAGGTTGGCACTGCTGTCCTCGTCCGCGTCTTTCAAATGTCCCTCGAGGAAAGGTTTGGATTGCGCCGTGCGGAGAACCGGCTCGTGGAACTGGACGTCGTCTAAACATCTCTCAAAGAAGGGGCTCGATTGAGCCGTGCGGAGAACCGGCTCGGACACTTGGACGACAACGGGTTTGCTCTCCGGTGAGGAAATGGCGCATCTGGTCACGGTGAAACTCCTGGCTGAAGAACGAAGCGAGAATGGCGATGGAAGTGTGTTAACGGAGATTCAATTAAATTTCTCGCCGGCTAACAATTTGTCTTTTAATTTTATTCGTTTATATCCTGCCTTTATTATTTTCATAAATAGCTGAAGGCGGAGAACATATCCGACATGCATTCCTCCTCCTCTTTTCCCCACAACAACCCTGTGAGGTGGGATGGGCTGAGAGAGAGGGACTGGCTCCAAGTCACCAAACTGGTTTTCGTAGCTAAGGTGGAACTAAAACTCACTGTATCTTGGTGATTGGCCCAACATCACCAAGTTGACTTACATGGCTAAGCCAAGACTAGAACTCACGGTCGCCTGGTGATTATCCCAAAGTCACCCAGCCAGCTTTCATGCCTAGGGCTGGACTACAATTCACAATCTCCTGGTGATTGGCCCAAAGTCACCTAGCTGGCTTTCATACCTAAGGTGGTATTAGAACTCACCGTCTCCTGGTGATTGGCCCAAAGTTACCCAGCCAGCTTTCATGCCTAAGGTTGGACTACAATTCACAATCTCCTGGTGATTGGCCCAAAGTCAGCCATCTCATGGCTAAGGCGGGACTAGAACTCACTGTCACCTGGTGATTGGCCCAAAGTCACCCAGCCAGCTTTCATGCCTGTCAGGACTAGAACTCACCATCTCCTAGTGATTGGCTCAAAGTCAGCTAGCTGTCTTTCGTAGATAAGGCGGGACCAGAACTCAAGAGTCTCCTGGTGATTGGCCCAAAGTCCCCCAGCTGGGTTTTATGCCCAAGGCGGGACTAGAATTCAGAGTCATCCACTTTCTAGCCTGGTGCCTTAACCATTACATCTACACTTCCAGTGTTGGAGCAATTCACAACTTCTGGAGTCACAACCACTGATTAATTGTTCTAACTGTGAGGAGATTTCTTCTAGTTTGCTTCTATTCTCTTCTATTGGTTTCGTATCAGCCTTATTAAGAACTTGGTGGGGTCATTATCCACAGACACACATAAACGCACACACCACAGCTGCCTTCATGTGAATGCAACAGCCAAAGAAATTAAGAAGCTACTCGATTCACCCAAGATACCGTATTTTTCGGAGTATAAGACGCACCTTAGTTTTGGGGGAGGAAAACAAGGAAAAAAGGCCTCTGCCTCCCAGCAATTTGCCAAACAGCAAACAGCACAGATGATATACACTGTTTGCTGTGTATTTCTGTGCATGTGTGCCTGACCCATAGAAATAGCAAAGAATTGGAGAAATGTACATTATGGCAGTATATTAATCCCAGAAAGTTTTCTTAAATGTAGTCACACTAACTCCTCCTAATTATTTAAATAGATCTACTCCAAACATGACTAAGTCAGAATTTAACTCAGCTGCTTTATCTTACTGTGTGTATTTCTGTGTGTATTTCTGTGCATGTGTGCCTGACCCATAGAAATAGCAAAGAATTGGAGAAATGTACATTATGCCAGAAAGTTTTCTTAAATGTAATCACACTAACTCCTCCCAATTATTTAAATAGATCTACTCCAAACATGACTAAGTCAGAATTTAACTCAGCTGCTTTATCTTAATACTAAACAGGACACTGTTACATTTCAGACTATAGTTGTACAGAGCTGTTAAAATTAATTAAAATTTCTGGAAGTATACATTATTCTCTATTATTTTAAAAAAGACACAATAGCACTGGGCCTCTTCAGATCAAACATTTATTTTAAAAAGCTTCTTCATTTTGTTAAGTCGTCTAGAACAATAATAAAGCAGTCTTTAAAAAATAAGTCTAATAATTTGAACATTCTACAGACATTTATAGTTATCCACTTACCCCTTTGCATCCAGTTCAGCAGAACATAAAAATCTGCTGTGTCTCTCCCAGCTATTTGCCTCTTTGCAGCTAGTTTCAGTCAGGGGCGGGTTCCTAATTTTTTTACTACCACTCTGTGTGTGTGTCTTATTTTGTGGGCGTGGCTTGCCAGCCATGTGACTGGGTGGGCGTGGCTTCTCAGACTGCTGAAGGGAGGGGAACTGAGATAGGTCCTGCCGCCCATTCCCCCTCCCCTCAGCAGCTCGAGAAGCCTCGAACGTGCAAAAATGCCTAGGATCATCACCACGCGTTCGTGGCTTCTCGGACTGCTGAAGGGAGGGGAATGGAGATAGCTCCTGCCGCCCGTTCTTTCAGCATCTCACACGCTCCCTCAGCCATCCTCCCCTACTTGGACTCACTGTGGGGTAGGAAGGCAGCGCATGCGCAGTGCCGGAAGCTCGGCTTCTGGCCATGCGCAGAAGAATTTTTTTAAAAAAATTAAAAAAAAATTTAAAAAATTGGCGGCACCCAGGCACCAGCAACCGACCGCACCGGTACTGTGACATCACCAGCGGGCCGCTACTGGTGCTATAGAGTGGACTGCACTGGTAGGAACCCACCACTGGTTTCAGTTTCAATTTTGCAGGTGGCAAATCAGCTGGGGGTCGGGAAGCTGATAATGACTTACTTGGCTTAACAGGCTCTTCCCTGCTTGCTGCAAGGAGGTAAATTGCTGGAAAACAGAGGCCAAAGGGTGGGGGTGGCTGGGTGTACATTCGGTGTATAAGACGCACCCAAGTTTTCACCCTCTTCTGGGGGGTAAAAAGGTGCGTCTTATACTCCAAAAAATATGGTAACTATATTTGAGTTGCCTAAAGTTGCAGGACTTCGCAATTTACGCCAATTTCCTGCTCAAAATAGCCTACTGCACCTACTAACATCTGCTCTCCCTCCCCCACCCCAAATTTACCCCTCCATTTCAGAATTCCTGAGCAGTGGGGAAACCTCACCAAGCAGAGATCTCCCCCCACCCCACTTTCCGGGCTCTCGTTACGCCCAGCCTCTCAGCGGACACGAACCTACGTGAGCCTTTTCGTCTTGCAATCTTGGCTTCTTAACCTCGAAAGCCGAGGCGGAAGGCAAACAGATATTGATATTGGGTTGAATTTCAGGCTTGGGCGATTCCGGATGTTCCCCGGGATGGTGCTTGCGAGATTCTAGTAAATCCTGCAAAAAAAAAGAAAGAAAAAGAAAATAAAAGGAAAAAGAAGAACCGGTTAGCAGAACTCTTTGTCCACATGGTGGTCCATTAATCATTTCTTATGTTTAAATTTGATGGACATAGTTTTTTTCTGTAAATAGGATAGGATAACAGAGTTGGAAGGGACCTTGGAGGTCTTCTGGTCCAACCCCCTGCTTAGGCAAGAAACCCTACACCAGACAAATGGTTATCCAATCTCTTCTTAAAAACTTCCAGGGTTGGAGTGTCCAGTCTTCATTATTTTATTAAAAAACTAGTAGCTGGATACCCGTGCTTCGCTACAAAACTATGTGATCGGGCTTGATACATTGACCCTTGAAGCTTGAAAATTTATGTAGAATGTGTAACTCCTTAGCATCAGAGCATGTTAATATAAGGCAACTGGCAGTGGGAACAGAGTTCTTTTCAGGTGGGGAGGGGGAGTAGAATGTCTAAACTCCCCGCATGCAGGCTGGATGAGTCATGCACTGGCGACGACCGGTTTAGCGAAGGGGTTGTATCACAGCATGTTAATATAAGGCAGCTGGCAGTTGGAACAGAGTTCTTTTCAGGTGGGGAGGGGGAGTAGAACCTC